>CM076570.1:1612629923-1613257114 GCA_034641835.2 Pinus albicaulis | reverse complement strand
CTAATTTATAATGTTTTCTCGACCAGTTTCTGCCGTTAATCTCTGCAAATCAATGGCCCATGCTGACCCATTCTCTGCTTTGTATATTATTTCACTAACCCCAAAAATTGATCTTGGCTGTCCATTCCATTCATCCAACGGTCCTGATAGGCCCATTACCTCCTAGATCAGATCTCCATTGTCGATTCCCTGATCGTATGGTTCATAATAAAATCACCCTACCTACTTCTGTCCGTGCATCTTATCAATATTGCGCTCTTTCCATTACCCTCGGATCTAAGACCCCTGAACTGACAGCTGACACGCATTTTTGCGTAGATATTAGCACGAAGGTTAATTCTCCAAGAGCTATGCGATATAAGTGGTTTTGAAATGTCACGTGTCGGGCTAAAACACATATCGCATTCAAAAAGACAAAACCACTTTTCTCCCCTTTTGCAGCGTGAAACCAGCTGTTTTGTTCTCTGAAACCACTTTCCCCATTTACATTGTATATCATCGCATTCATTCTATACCGTCGATCTCTATAGATCAACGGCCAGCATTTGATATCACATTTCTTATATCACCCTCTGCCATCCTCCAAGGGATTTCATATTCATTATCAGCCCTTGATCTCTGAGTCCTGTCTTATCCAACAACTCAGATTCCTTTTGGAAACCCCAAATTTCCTCCATGCCTTTTCACTATCGATTAAGGTTTCTTGCCCATTTTGCTTACATTTTCCGTCATTTATTTATAAAATGACCCCTCCACTTTATATGTTTACGATTTCTCCCAACCGTTGATCTCTGTAGATCAACGACCCTAACTTAATCTATTCCACCGTTTGCTCCAACCACTCACCTTTTGACCCCCCGTGAACAATCTCCACTGTTGGATTCTTTCATCCAATGGTCATGATCCAAACCCGAGCCTCTGAAGCAGTTAAACCTTAATATGCAGGATTTTTCTAATTTTTATTGTATTATGCAGGTTTCAATGGTTTTTTCGATTATATTAAAAGAAAACCAAAGGCTGGGGATGAAAATCCCCCATGCCTTTGTGCATCATAGAGACCATTCTGCAGGGTTTGATGCCATGTTTCATCAGTCCCTCATGAACACTGATGCCATTAGAAAACTTTTGCGCTCCTGCACATCAACAAGACGCTATATAATTTAATCAAATAAAGAGTATCAGTGTGAAAAGACCCAAACACAACAGAACTGAAGAATTGAAGGTTGAATTATATTTTTTGTGGATTACAGCTAAGATCAAAAATAAAAAGCCTAATCCACTAAATTAAACACAGTTAAAGAACAGAAGATAGAATTCTAGCTGAATTAAGCCTAACACACAGATCATAAGCAAATTAATCCTATTCTAGGTCAAAACAAAATATCTACTAGACCGAGAATGCCTCCAATGCCACATCAGAGGCTAATTAAATTGTCTCAGCTACCTAAAGCCACCTGTAGCCTCAAAGAATTCAACAGAGGCCGAGTTATGATCAGAACAAAAGATATTTCCCTCTATGCAACTGAACAATTATTTCAGCCAAAGGAACTTATTGCAAAATATCAGCAGAGTTATTACAAAATGACACAGAGCCTTAAAGTCAAAAATATCTCCCCGGCAAGCTTAATACTCAATGTAAAGCCAATTAATATAGAGAAATATCTGTAAAATTCTCCCTTGAGCCCTTCAAAGGCTGAGAAGCACTAAAATGTATTGATTGAGCCTGTAGATATTTTCTCTCTTTTGACCTCCTCATTCTTTTTATAAAATATTTTTGAGGAGCTCATTGTAAAGGGTTGGTTGATCACTAGTTGTAATACTGAAACTCTCTGAAATAATACATAGTCTGTTGAAGTTGAAGAAGAAATTGAAGTCTTGGAAGCCCTGATGATGTTGTTGCATGCTTGTTCTTGGGAAGGCTCTATCATTGGATCCATGAGCTTGGTTGTTGGTGAATTATTCTAAACTATTTAATGTTTTCTCCTATTTTCATTTTGTTCCATAATTTCTTACTATAGTAGGGTGAAATTTTTAGGCTAAGAAATGACTCTTGGAAGCACCTTAGACCTGTTTATCCTTCACTGTTCCATGTTTTCTTCTGCTGAGGTATTTTAGAGTCTTTAATCTCTCTCTTTTGTCCTCATGCTTGTTTATTTCTCTAATAGTTCGAATAGTTGGTTTCAACATGATTTATGGTTCTCCCTGCTTGTTTGCTGCCACTTAAAGGCTGTTATTGAAGTCTCCCTTTGAAGTATCTTTGTTTATAGTGAGCCAATGAGTTCTATTCTGATCATGCCCTTTGTCCTTGCTTGAATAGTTTTCTTAAAGGTTTTTATAATTGTGATCATAGATGTATTTAGGTGTTACCTCTTCTATGACTACAATTATCAGTGAATCTTTTTTGTTTTCTAAGTCATTTTAAATAAAATCTTTGACGAAATAGGGTGTTCCCCGAATCTTAGATTTCATGTTGAAAGTTGTCTTGAAGTCATTATTTGCCTAAAGAATGTTTGTAGAATTTATGGTTAGCCCTGTCTATCAAATATCTCTTTATTGTTCAAGTTATGTATTCAAGTTCCCTTTGTTGAGAATTAAATTTCTTTTTGCAAACCATTAATGTCCATCTCATTCATAAACTAAAGGATCTTGTGGCAAAGTTAGATTTTCCCTTTTATATCCCATATCCATTGATAAGTTTGTCATAATCTCTTTTTGACTCCATTGCCCAATGAAAATGACATTTCCCCTTTCTATCCATATTTCCTAAACCTTTTAAGTTCTACTGTATCAATTCAACGAAACAAACAAACAAACACTTGCACTTAATAACTAGTCTAAAACCAATATTCAAAGCACACAAGATAAAATTTTGCAAAAAAATAAATAATTTGAGAGATCCCTCTCTGAGAGCAGGAGGCCTAGATCTTGTAACTCTAAAGATTGGTTTTGATGTTGCCTTGTCTTTTGATTTGCCAAACTATCAAAACACGGGATACCAACATAGTGTTTGTTTCTTTTGTCCTTTGCCATATGGAAATATAAGGGGTAGAAAAATATACAAAGGTGACAAATGTCGAGCTTGATACAAGTGAATACTTATTTGGGGGTCTTGTTGTCTAATACATTATTAGGCACCTTATTTTGAGCATATATCATTGTATTTATTTCTTATCAGAAGCAGAGCTAATGAAATGACAAAAAGCAATGAACAAGTACAACAGAGAGGTTGAGACACATGGATTGGGCCTAACCCACAACCCTAGCTCTCTAAATCATAAATCAGTAAAATGAGATTAGTCTTCTCATTTCATAAAAGAATAACCTCATACATCTCTGAAAGTTTGATCACTCAAATAATAAAAATCTCAATAACTTACAACAAAGTTTCGTCTAAAATCGACTTGAATTGACTAACCCTTTCTAGCTCTAGCTCCACTCAATTTATTCTATAGGGCAGCTATCGACAACTTCCTAGAAAAATGGTGACTGAGTCCACTTGAATCCCAATAAACAAAGACGGAGTGCTCTCCTTTTTGAGTTTCTTGGCTGCCTCTGGGATTCAAATTGCTGGAGAGAATCCTTGGGATCCTTTCGTTGCCTTTGGAGTTTGAATTGCTGGAGAGAATCTCTAGGATCCTTTCGATACCTTTGAGAGTTAATGAGGGTGGGAAATCCTCATATAATTATTCCTTGCTATCTCCTCCAAGTCTTTATGATAAAATCCTTATAAAAAGGCTTAATAATCCATGATTTTCTACACTCATCCTCATATGAGGCACCCACAGTATGTTAGCCTTAATCACCACCTATACTAGCATAATAGATCTAAGAAGGAAAAAATGTGACCATTGACCCCTCCAAATATGTCTAATGATGGAGCTCATCAATGTCTACCCATCCCATGCTTCATAAGTCAAGCAGTCATCAGAATGCTCAAATAATAACTGGGCCATCAAATATTCATTGCTTGTGAGTGACAGTGTTTCTAATCTCCATGATAGTGCATTTACTATCTCATGGCCCTCTCCATACAAAATTCTAAACTCATAGTCCTTCATTATACTAATTCACCATTTCTGCCTCTTCTTCCATTGCTGCTCCTTCTCAGAAATATGGTAGAGACTATGGTGGTTAGTCTTCAACCAAAATCTACTGCCAATCAAAAACTACTGGAATTCGACCAATGCATGCATAATGTCTAGTATCTCTTTGTCATAAATAGAATATGATAGCTCATGCGATAGTAACTTCCATTTCTCCAAGGCTATTGTATAGATTCCCTGCATTAGGACTATGCTAATTCTATCCTCAGAAACTCCACACTTAAAAACAAAGTGTTGTGTGCAGCTCAACAATGTCAAACTGGGATATCTATACATCTTCTCCTTGAACTAGTAAAGGGTCCCCTGTGCAGTGATAGGCTGCTGCTCGAAATCAACAATGTGATCTAACCCTTGGTCATGTAATTTCCCTGATGGCATCACCCCACAAATATCCATCTGATGTGATGAAATAATATGGGGTCGAAATGTTTGCATACCTTGGATAAACTCATGCTTGGGAACATCTTGCAAAGCTACAAGAGTTCCTCCAAATGGTGCAATTGCTTCTCCAACTGTTAGTTATGGTGATGGATGCTCCTCTACTATTGCACCAACGCTGGTATCTACTTCCTCATCCTCATGCACCTCTTGAATCATTCCTAAGACTCTCAATGTCGAATGATGAAGACCATATTGCAAAGATGAAAGTGTTCGTCCCAATGATGCAAGTACATGTACTACAGCTGGTGGTGGTAGCAGTTTCTCTCCTTCCTGTGTATCTGCGCTGACAAACCCTTCTTCTCATCATAAAATTTCTCTTGATTGTCAGAGAGTGTCCCAATGGAATGTGCCTTTGGGTTTCTTTTATCAAAACCTCTCTACCAATATTTGAGTGAAATCTTCATACGATGCAAAGAGTAGTGTGTTTAACACCTACCATGACTCCCGCAACATAAATTTTCACAACAGTTAGTCAAGCGAGGGGTTGTGGAGACAAACAGACATCAACTCTTAGATGTCTTTGTGTCTCCTCAGGACCTTCCGTAATTGAGAGCTTGATGACGCCAAAATAGGTCACATGTCCTCCAAAGAAATTTGGCTGCCTCACACGTGTCCCATGCCAAATATGTATCAAATCCTAATGATTTTAGTATGAGGTCATCACCCGACCTAGAAAAATTAATTCATTACACATCATGTGCCAACTATAAAACATGATAAAAGGGAAAAGAGACTCATTTAAAGATTAAATGTTCAGGACTTGAGCTTCTAAATCCTTGATGCCATATAAGGTATTAGAATAAGCTCTACAAATCAAGTTTATGGCATGAGTTTGCTAGTAATTTCTCTCTCAAGGAACTCTAAGATGTTATTCTTAAGTTAATTATGTTATCATTAAACCTTCCCTCTTATGAGAAAAATAAATCTTATGTCCTTATAAGAAGAGTTACCTTGGTGGTGTCATTGTCACAACACCCTCCAAAATTTTGTCCTTCATCCAAATTTCACAACCTGGTTTTACCTTCATGTTTTTGTAAGATTCATTCCATCTATATACATTAATTTTTCAAGTTCTCCTTTGCAGAAAGCCAAATTTTTTTATTTCTATGGGAAGTGTCGCACATCATATATGATTAGTTATGGTTTATCTCAAGGGGTAAATATGGTGCTAATGAGTCCTATTTGTCATATACACGGGAATTACCATCATCCCAAAAGTTTCATGCATTGTTGGACAAGTTATGTCACTTTTGTCACAAATTATATCTAAAGTGTCTCACTTCAGATATTGGGGGATCTTCTTGCATCATATTTCTCATTTCCGTCACATTTCTATAGTGCCTGCACAACTTCCTACTCCCTCTAAAGGTCCCTCTGGTGGGAATGTGTATATAAGCATCTTGTATCGTGTCACGAAGCTAAGGTGGTGTCTTTCTGGTAGGAGGTTCACATTGAGGCATATCCAAGGGGTGTGTGGGCTCCATGGGACCACTAACAATTTCTCTCTTAGATTCAGGCATGGATGGATCTTCTAGAATATGCATGTCATCATTATTATTCTCAGGAGGATAAGGAGGAGGAGGAATTTTCCTTGATTTTCCGAGGGCGTAATATTCATCAAATTTTACATCCCTAAATATTTTAACCTTGATTTGAACAAAAATATATATTCTAAATGATTTAGAATATTAGCAATATCTAGAAAGTGCACCTTTTCTTTTAGTGGCTTAGAGCTTGTTTCTTTTGTCCTTTTCCATATGGAAATATAAGGGGTATAAAAATATACAGAGGTGACCAATGTGGAGCTTGACACAAGTGAATACTTATTTGGGGGTCTTGTTGTCTAATACATTATTAGCCACCCTATTTTGAGCATATATTGTTGTATTTATTGCTACTCCCCAAAGTAACTTTGACACTTTTTGATCACAAAGCATTGCCTGGGAAGCTTATATAATATACCGGTTCTCTCTCTCAACCACACCTTTTTTTTCAAGGTTATAGGGAACAATAATATCCTTCTTGATACCTTCCTTCTTGCAAAATTTAATGAATTCATTTGAGATTTATTCCCCATTTTTGTTTGACCTGAAGAACTTAATGTCCTTGTTTGATTTTCAAAGAAAGCTTTTAACTGCTTTAACATTTCAAAGGCCTCATCCTTCTATTTGAAATAATATATCCATGTCTTTATTTAGAAATCACAGATGAAGGTAATGTAATAGAGATGCCCACAGAGTGAGTGTATGAGCATGAAACCACATATATCAGAAAGAATGAGATGGAGGATGTCTTTTGTATTTTTCTCGCTATAGGTTAATGGTTCCCTTGTCTTTTTTTCCACTGGCACACCCTAGACATACTCCATCATTTTTAGCTTGAAAAACAAGAATAAAATAAACCAAATTCTTTAATTTTGGAAGTACTTCATAGAAATTATGGGTCAGCCTTGAGTGCCACAAATCACTTTGTTGATTTGTATCATGGACCATTGCTAAACGAGGTCTTCTAGTGACTCTATAGAGTCCTTCAAATATATGTCCCAATGTTATGGCATCTCTCATACATGATACAATAGGCCAAGAAAGTACTTTTCCATTGATGAATGAAACCCTCATTCATTTTTTTCCAAAGAATATATGGACACCAAATTCTTCTTCAATCATGATAGATATATCACATCATGGAGTAAAATAGATTCCCCACATTCCAAGTAAAATTTGGCAAACTCAGAGCATTTGATGGGATGGTTGAAGTTATATCCAAGATTAATATTGAAACATGACTTCCTCTCTACCAAATTAGAGATAACTTCCCTATAAAGAGATAAATGGTGGGAGGCCCCACTATCAACCAATGAAATAATCCCAAGCATCCATAGGAGATGAAGTAGAAAGAGTAGAAAAAAGGATATATTTAGATTAATTATTGGCATTCCTTTCATGCATGGAGTTTGTTGACCTCTTTTGTGCACCATAAATTTCTCCATGATCATCAGGAGAGCCTCTTCTTCTTCTACCATTCCTTCTCCCTTCTCTTCTATCACCTCTTCTATCATATGACTTTTTGTTTTTGTAGCCATGGTGATTATTGTAGGACCTTGAAGTGTTTCTTCATAGAGAATATTTCCTCTTGGGGTAATATCGAGTATAGTGACCCTTTTAATGATAATTGTATCCCTCAACATCACTTTCTTGTATTCTTGAGTCCTTAGAGTATCCTTTGGCTTGGGGAGGTCTTCTTTAATTAGATGGATTTCCATTTCCTTTCTTCTCGTTCTTATTCTTCCATTGAGAAATAATGGAAGTAGGTTGTCCCTCATTTTTCCTTTGAATTCTACACATGGATATCATCATTCTTTCCTCTTGATTTAACAAAAAATGTAGCTCATCAATAGTAGGGATATTTTATCTATTGTTGATAGGAGTAATGAACATGTCGCATGATGAGGGAAGGCAACTAAGGGAAATCATCACCAATTCCCTCTCAGACACAATTTCTTGAGCAGTTTGGGGTTGATCCTTTATCATAGTGTTTATTGTGAAGAACGAATATATAGTCTGTCCCTTCTGCATCTTATATTCCTTGAGTGAATTTTCAAATCCATGATGTGTCTCAAATTTTTAACTTAATACATTCCCACAATATTATTATACATTTCCTTGATTTTTTTCAAAGATGAAATATAAACAAGTAGATGATAACTTAAAGAGTCAATAATTTTATTCTTAGCTTTGATATCACCTTTCTTGTACTTATATTTGATAGCTTGGGGAGAATTTTCCATAGTTGTTGAAATATTTCATTCCACATATTCCATGACATCATACACATCTAACATGACATTGATCCTAGTCTTCCAAGCTGAAAAGCTTGATGCATGAGATAGCTTCTCATTATCAGTGAAGTATGTTGATAGAGTGAGCCAAAAGAAACTCATTTCAACAGAGGTGATGAAGCAGATTGGCTTGCTGACCATAGCACACCCATAGACGTACACCATTTGAGGACTTCACCAACAATGTGATCTCTGCGTCAGCCAACAGTGTAGCCTTCCTTGGAACATCAAGATATTCATAGATGAGGTATTATGTGACATTCCTCCTCTTGATGTTTTTGATGCATTATTTGGCGAACCATACTTATGGAACATACATGTTTTGTATGAGTCCTCACCTTGTGCTGTTATTGTTACTTTGGGCAATAGGTTGTACAGGATACCGGAGGTAGCACCACCTATCACCATGTATCTGGTTACTGTAAGACAATGTATTAAGTGCATTTCGAAAACCAGAAAATTTGTTTTCCTGGTAATATGCTCTCAGGGAAAGAAGAATATTGTGTCCCCACCCTCTAGACAAGGCTCCTCTGCACGACAAAAATAGACGGAAAGGGTCATGGAGGAGTACAAGGACACATTTACCACACCCAAATGGGTGCCTCTACAATGTCATTTCAAGCACCCCATCGATCACAATCTAGGGGCTTTGGTGCCTAATGGACCAATATATTGACACTTTGTTCTAGAGAGTGAAAAAATCAATAGGCAAGATTTAGGAGCTACTACAGAAATGTCACATCTGTTTGGGTTCATCAACATGTGGGAGCCCAATTGTATTGTTGCAGAAGAAAGATGGGATTTGGAGGCTATGTATTGACTATTAGGCGTTTAACAAGATCACTGTCCAGAATAGGTACACAATCCCATGGATTTATGAGCTTTTTGACCAACTAAAGGGGCGAAAATATTTCAGCAAGATCGACTTGAAGTTTGGGAATCACGAGGTACCCATCAAAATCTCTGATAGTGGAAGACTGCCTTCAAAGTGAGTAAGGCCTTTTCGAATGGTTGGTTATGCCTTTCAAGTTGGTGAATTCCCCCGTAACCTTCATGTGGATGATGCAGGACATCTTGCATCCATTCACCAAGTCATTTTTAGTAGTGTACTTGGATGACAATGTGATCTTCAACTAGGATTGGTAAGACTACCTCCACCACATCCGACAGGTCCTCTAAACACTATCGCAACAAGAGTTTTGTGCTAATTTCCAGAAGTGCACTTTTTTCATGACCGAGGTTTAGTGTTTGGGATACATTATTGATGAGGAGGGGGTGCATGTTTATCCAACCAAGGTCCAAGTAATTTAGTATTGGCCATTCGCAGCCACTCTAACAGAGCTTCGTCACTTTCAGGATATTTCCATTTTTACCATATGCTCGTTTTGGAGTTCTCTCATATCACTTGGCATTTGAGTCAAGTCATGAAGGGAGCATTGAAAGAATTTTTTTTTGGGTATGAATCTCAACAAAAGGCATTCTTAGAGTTGGAACATTTCCTCTTCTCTGCACTAGTGTTCACATTACCATACTTGCAAGAACCATTTGTGGTTGAGACACATGCCTCGGACTATGCTATTGGGGCAATTCTTACTCAACAGGGGAATCTAGTGGCATATGCAGTGAGACATTGTTCGACATAGTTCGTATGTATCCCAATTATGAAAAAGAGATATATTCCATTGTGGAAGATTTCCAAAACTGGAAGAATTATATTTTAGGGAAGGAAATGATCATCCACATAGAACACTGACCCATGGAGTTTATATAGACATAAGGGAATTTGGATAACGATAGCCATAAAAAGTGGTCCACATATATGCATAATTTTCATTTAAACATCAAGTACAAGAAGGGAAGCACCAATAATGTTGCAGACTTCCTCAGCCAACTGCCAATTGTGGTACTAACCATCCTGCCCAGCTCTTGTGGGCTTGAGACTTCTCATTGGCTACTTTTCTACAATACTCATCAAGAATTCAGCCACACATGCAATATACTCTTGGAGGGTAAATAAGTTCCAAATTTTCACCTCAAGGATCCCCTGTTATGTGAGCTCAGACAGCTTTGTGTTCCTTCAAGCGAGCATGCCAAGATGATTTGAAAAATGTACTATAATCATGTGGCTCGGCATTTCGAGGTCGAGAAAAGAATCACAGTAATGGATCACTACTTCTATTGGCCAAAACTTTGATAGGATGTATGGAAGTACATCACATCCTGCACTGCGTGCACCACTTCCAAATAGACCATTAAGAAGAAAGGCATTTACACATCGCTCCCTACTCCTAATAAACATTCGAAATCAATCTCCATGGATTACATACCAAGCGTTCCTTCTACTGAACATGTAAATCACTATGTTTTCATGGTCGATGGCAGATTCTCGATGATGACCATTAAGCCAACCTACAAGAAGAATAACATATCAAAAGCGAGTGCTAAACTCTTCTTTGAATGAGTGTGGGTAAAATTTCAGATCCCAGAGCCTATCATCTTATATCAAGACATCAATTTCCTCAACACATTTTGGTTCAGCCTCTAGTCAATGCTAGAGACCAAGCTCACCAAGTCTACAACTTTCCATCCCCAAACTAATGGCAAGACAAATGTCATCAACAAGATGATCCTACACATTCTAGGCATGTATTTCTCAAAGCATCCACACACATGGGATGAGAGCCTCCCTTATGTACAACATAGCTATAATCACGCTCTCCACATCTCAACTCGACACAACCCTTTTCAAGTGGGCTTCAGATTCCAGCCATTATGTCCCATTAACATAGCCATGCCATTTGCGGCTATTGAGGCTGACTTAGCTCATGTCCAGTCTTAAGGTGACAAGTCGAACAAATTCATTGAGTGCATTCACCATATCTGCCAACAATTTCATGACATATTGGATATAGCAAATGCCAAGTAAAAACAATGACGAGTATTTTGATGTTGAGTATTTTTTATTGTTTCTCAATAGTAAATATGCCTTCGATCCTCATTGTAACACAATTAAGAGTCATGTATCTGCCACATCTCTTCTGAGAGATAACCTCCGAGCACCATAGCTATTTTATTTCCATTATGTGTATAAGAATATTTCACTTATGTGATATTAATGAAATGAAGTCTTATTTTTTATGCATATTTTTGTTTATATATATTTTATTTTGTTCATGCATAAGTGTGGATCAACAAGAGACACAATACTTGGTCAATGACCATGGAAAAACCACACAGGGGGGAAACCCTTCCCAAATATTCTTCTATTAGATTATCTTCAAATGTTTAGAAGAGAGAGTACATCATCCAAGAGTGACAGGTAATATTTGACTAGCCAATATCCAATATCCAAGAATTTCAATATGCCAAGAAACAATCTAAATGAGATTCAAGAGAGAGACTCAGCAAAAGCTCATACTTGAGAAAATTTCTCCAACTCAATATCAGTCAACAACAACAATGTGTGCCCTAACCATTCAATATTCAATGGTAAAAAATACCCTTTAGGAGCTTCATCAACAAGATCATAAACCCTTAGGTCAAATTCGGTCAAAAGGGAGATGAGGTTTGCACTCAAACTCTGCAATTTATCTTTGTATTCAACGCAAGTCAAAGTTCCGAGATCACCTCTCCACCACCAAATTTTGTCGTCTATTTTTGGCCACTAAGTAGTGCCTTTTGATTCCATGCTCTTCATATAATTCCTCAAACTCTCATGACATGTACTCTCCTCCTATGTCTCATCTTAAGAATTCTATCTTTAAGTTTTTCTCATTTTCTACTTGAGCCTTAAAATTCTTGAAATGATTGAATTCTTATTATTGTCTTTTAGAAGCAAAATCCAAGTGGCTCTCTTCAAATCATCAATGAGCAACATGAAGTACCTTTACCTTTAGTTATTAATTCAATTTGATGTAATATTGTGTCCTATTAAATGTTACATTTCTAGATATGCATTGAGGGATAATTCTTCTTATAATATTTTATATAGAAAAAATTATATATAACAATTTAGGTTTTGATCTAAAATATTATTTTTAAGTTATTTTATAATAATTAATAATTTATAAATCAATATATATATATTCCAAAAATATATAATAAAAATAAATTTTAAATAATTAAATATTTCAGAATGTGAATAATTAAATATTTTAAATAATTAAATATATTCGATAAATTAAATCATTTTAAAATAAATGAAATCTCTTATTACGTACAAAATAATGTTTTCGCAAATATTTGGTACAGGCGAAATCGATGGCGGCAAATAATGTGAATGCCCAGCGGCCGTTGCCGTCATGGCTCCCCAGCGGATGGCGATATGAGGTGAGACTGAGAAAGGATGGTCGCAAATCAGATAATGTATTGTTCTCCTCCTCCTGTTTAATCTCTGGTTCTGTTTCCTTTGAATTGTACGAGGCCAATGAGCCTGGTAAATCTGAATTGTTTGAGTGGTAAATCTGACCGTTTGAATGCTGTTTATTTGCAGTACTACTACGACCCAGTGAGAGGGTTACAGTTTAGATCAAAAAACGACGTGCGCACCTTTGTGCAAACCGGAGAGCGCCCTAAACGAACACGCAAAGCAGATGGCTTACAAAAAGATGTGTTCAGTTTTCTGAAAAACGTAAAGCGGCGCAAACGAACGCCGAGAACACCCAGATTACCAAAGGACGTTCTTAGCTTTCTGAAAACCGTAAAGCGGCGCAAACGAACGCCCAGATGCATAGTCGATACATAGTTTGAAAGTATGGATAGTCGAACGCCCAGATACATAGTCGATACATAGTTTGAAAGTATGGATAGTCGATATAAATTATGGATATTGCTCAAAATGATGTTTATTCATTTTAATTAGAGATGGAAAAGAATTTATTATCTTTATTTAGTCCATTCTTAGTTTTAAAATATGTATCTGATTTTCTATAATGATGACTATGATATATATAGATTATACATATTGTTCGAAACAATATCTATTCATAGTTTGAAATTAACTAATTAATTTTGCTCTCATGGTAGTTATAAGAGGTATAAATAATGGATATTGTTCAAAATAGTCTCAATCATTTCATTTATAATTGGAAAATAGTTTTATAGTCACTATTCATTCCATAAGTATGTATCTGATTTTCCTCTCATAGTGACTACAAGAGATTTAGATTAATAATATTTTCAAAACAGACTCCATTCATAGTTGCAAAATAATTTCATAGGGAAAAGATATAATGGATATGGTTTAAAATAGTTTCCTTTCATTCAATTCATAATTGGAAAAGAATTTCATTATCTCTCTTCATTCCATTCTTAGTTTAAAAAACTATGTATTTTGAGGGTGGCTACAAAAACAAAAAAAAATATAGATTGTTAAAAACCATCTCCATTCATAATTGTAAAAACTTCATAAAAAAATGATTTGGACAATCAATACACCAAAAGAACTTCATGAAACAAAATTACTAATCCACCTAATATTATATATTAGGTTATATAAATGACAACACGTTAAAACTCAAGATCACCAAGATTAATGTACAGTGCGCATTTCAACAGTCGACCCAGAATACAAAGGTCAACTCATTGGAAAATCCGTTCATCAATACTTGAATATATATGAATAATAAGTCACATGTGATACTATGCAAGGTTCATACACATCGTGGCTTGTGTAGCCTTCACCATAGGCATCATATGTTATATGCTATAGTCTACTTGACAATATATTAAACATTTGTTTAAATTATATGTCGCAACTGGAAATTGACTGCACAGAAGTTTAAAGGCTAGAAGTTGGAGTTTTGAATATGAGATAAGACGTCCCCACATAGAGCTGGACCTGCACCTAATTCATGAATGGAATTTCCAGGATTCCTTGCAGTTTGGTGCTAAGAAACGGTTGTAGAACTGGAAACTCTGTGGAAACCTTCAGAAAATTTACTTGTAACAGAATTCCTCACTATGTATAATTTACATAATTGCATAGAACTGAGGTATTAATCACTTACTCTTATTTGAAAAAGTTAATGTCAGTCCCATGAAGTGATGTCTACATCTATGTCTACTTTCTGTATTTGCAAAGGGTTCATCCCAAACCCATTACACTATTTATTTGCATCATATCCTTGTGTTGTGTTTATTTTCTCTACCCTCATAATGATAACGATATACTGTATGTGTTAATCAACCTTGAAGCCTAGTTCCTCCTCATGTTTGTGTAAAAAAACGCATTACATAATTGTAACTCCTCTTTCTGAGCTTACTAGCCCATACCTTTTCCCTGAATTATGACTGATAGCTTTCTAAAATCCATAATATCTAGTTACCACATTTTGAAATTATCAACAGTGACCATATTTGAAATTTCTCTGGAATTCATGGATTCTTGAGCTAAAGTTTTTACATATTTCAAAAAAGACAAAGACCAGACATTATGGCAATAAAAATACAATGGTAAATGCTTATCTCCATCACTTATGCTATGCAAAATTTATTATTGTTACAGGCCAAAATATTTTATTATTTTCGTAGTCTCTCTCTAAATCATTGTGGCATTGTGCAAGTTCTACCCTTTTGGAAAATAAAGGATATTGTATGTTATGTTAGATTTTTCTAAATTCTTACATTATAATTAACTATGATATTAGTTCATCTTTTATTACTTTTGTATTTGGTGTTAATTTAACAATTATAAAAAACAATAAAAATCACAAAGAGACAAAGTACACAAGATATAGGGCCCAAGCCAAGGCAAAACCCTTTCAACCACAAAACCCCAAAGAATACTTCTCTTTTTATTTATCTTCTGATAAAATCAGTTCGAGATGAGACATCCAACACCAAAACCAGAATTTCTCACAACCACCAATCCAACCCAGCAACAAGATCTCTTCCAAACTAACTAAATTCTTCCAAAGTAACTGAAGGTCAACCATAGTCAAAGCAGCTTAGCAGGTGTCCTTAAAAAACTAGTGTTTTTCCAAGCTATCTTCCTTTCTTCAACTTCTTTCTTTTCTTCTTGTATTCCCCACTCTTCTTCCTTCTAGTGTTTTTCCAAGCTATCTTCCTTTCTTCAACTTCTTTCTTTTCTTCTTGTATTCCTCACTCTTCTTCCTTCTTTTCTATTGCACGTATAACTTGATTGACTGAGAGTGTCAAATGAGTGAAATTCATTCTTATTTAAGCCTTCTTGAAGGATGTACTAGGCCTCTTTAGACTCACTGTGTCATTAGGGCCAACTTGGTTTTGGAGGATCATTTTTCTTTATTGACTAAAAAATAATTATTTTCTTGTCATAGAATGAGTCAAAACAGCACTGCAATACATGAAAAAAATTATTCCTTGATATACAAAGGAGTAGAAGCATGAAAACTAGGTTTTTACTTCCACTAATCTAGTTACCTTCTCCAACAATCCATATTATATTGAGAGGTATTCATAATCCCATTATGAAGGACAAAAAATCTCAAATTGAAGTATTCTCATACGAAAATTAGGATTTATAAGCCATCTATTAAGCATCAGCATCATAACCAGCATTGTCAAAGAACAATTTACTTCAAAAGATCAATTTTAATGAGAACATCATGTTTGGGAGGCTTTACCACACATGCCACACTACCTATGAATGGGCATAATCCATCTAGATGTTCATCCATTATGTCCTTTTAGTACTATTAGTATCTTGGATTCTCAATCCTCAAATAATATTAATCCTCTTAGACTACCTATATCCTGGATGCCTTATCTTGTCCTCATAGAGTATCGATCTACAAGTCCACATTTATCTAGGATTTTCTAATCCTCTAAAAATGTCAATTATACATGCTTATACAATCCATAGGACCCCATTCTTTCTTCATAGAATACATTAAAACTTATGGTTGTTAGTTGGGCTCTAGTGCTCGACACATGAAGAGAATAATATTGTGTTCATTATCACTTCCTCTCAATAAAGGAAAATATGCCTATTGTTTACCATGCTAGAAGTCCAAGAATAGAAGGGGTGTCCTTGATATAAAGTCCAAATTATACCTTATACTCTTTGGAGTAGGAAACTCAACAAGAAATACAACCAATTCGCATTGTACATAAGAATTTGAATTGGCTCCAATTAGAAACATAATAGATTATAGAAGAAATATTTGAATCAAGAAAGATTACATTGCAAGTCATACAATCATAATGTATATAATGAGCTTTTAAGTAGTTTCTTTATTTTTTTGGTCTTCCATTTCCTTCCTCTTTGTTGTTATGTATGGAACTTGGTTGAATGAGAGTACCAAATGAGTAGAATTCCTTCTTATTTATAACCTTCTTGAGAGATCTAATAGCCCTCTTTAGGGGGACTTGTCCTTATTAGGGCCAACTTGGTCTTAGAGGACAAATTTTATTTCCTTAATAAAAGATAATTATTTCATTTTGTTAAAATGATTCGAAATGGTACTATAATACATGATAAAAATTCCTCTTTGACCTAGAAATACCTAGAAGCATGAATAATATGCTTTGAATTAGACTTAAGAATGAAAACCAACCCATGCTTTGACAATTAAATTTTCCTTTTCTCTTTTATTTTATGCAACATATACAATTTCATGGTTGTTTTTAAGACATAATCTAGTTGCATTCAACAACTCTTAACTAGAGAGGTATTCATAATCGGTTCATGAAGTACAAGGAATATCAAATTGAAGTATTGTCATAATAAGTTTAAGAATTATAATCCATCTATTAGACATCAATATTGTTGTAGCTCCTAGAGACAGCCTAGAGTTGTGATAGACGAGTGCCTAGGACATCTTAGCATAGCAAGGAGCATATAATATAATGTGTGAAGTTGTCAGCTTCAGCTCACATGCTATCTCCTGTAAACACGGAAATAAAATAGAATGGGATCAAACCCTTAGAAACTGACATAGGAAAAGAGATACTATAGAGATGCAGAACTCTGATACAAAAGCAACATAAAATTTAGAGACAGTTTACTGCAAAGTGGGCCGATTCAGAAATACTTCAGAGACATAAATTATCAGAAGGTGGATGTAGTGAAAGAGATATTGAGAAGATATTAGTTAACCTTGAGCTGATACCCAGATATACAATACCACCATGTGTGGGCTTACCAATCTAAGAATCCATACATGATAATAGCATTTTAAAAGCACCCCCCCAAAGCAACTAATATAGTAGAAGTATGGTTAGCTGAATAATGGAACACAATATCATGCATGAGCCATATTTAAAGCGCTTGACTAATCTGAGCATGGGCATCAACTAGGATGAATCCATACCAAAAATCAGTGAGCCACTCGCATTCCAAAACATGATACAAGAAGATGGATGAAATGAAATGTTCTATTAATGTAGCACAATAAAGAAGATTACAGACTGTGAAATACCAAAGACCAGAATCCTCTTTGACACATAGAACTCCTCCTCACTTAGACCCTATGGGCTCTGAGCCTTCATACAAGAATTATACAAAACGTCTACAAAAAGCCTTTTAGTGCATAATTTTTTGATAAAAATCTGGAACCTCTACAATGCATTTCTTCCTAGTTTTTATAGGAGAAACCATAACTTAGTAAAAGAGGTAGGTGACGAACATTCAATTTGCATAATTAATACAAAATGGTGGAGACATGCACACCCATAATGCTTGATGACTTTGTAGTGATGCACGTACTCTATAGCCTGTCTTCAGGAATAAACATTTTGAGTGAAAACTTCTTCAGGAAAATGATATAGGGATAATCATATTAACCTTCTGTCCTTTTATGAAGATAAATTATGCTGAAACAAAACCTAGAGAGTATTATTTCCTATGTATTGTACCCTCTATGTGATCCTGGATATCTTTGTTCTGGTACCTTTGTTGTTTAAGTATTGAATCTGATCTTGAAATCTTCAACTGCAGCTATTGAATGCTTCAATATTCCACTCATACTCTTTGTCACAATGTTAATGTCTCTAGTTATGCAATCGGTGTCTTGAATGATTCTGGAGGGTTAGATAGGTTTTGCCCTTGGTTCTTTAATGAATGTCGTGTCGGAGCAATTACCCAGGACTTTCTTCATAAATTCTGTTTTTGAACAACGGTCCTTTCTTGCGCCCTTGGCTTCTGGAATGGGGGCTATGAATAATGGCAATTTTTCGTCGTCATAAACCTGTAAAACACACAAAGCTGTGAGGAAAAAAAATGCATGGGGGATGACAATGCAATGGAAGCGACTATGTAACAGAGCAACGTGATGAAGTGACAGAGACATGTAGGGTGGCGACGAAGAAGATGCGGTGGAAATAATGGCGGAAGAAGTAGCGAGAATTTATGATGCGGGACATTGAAATATAACATATGAATGTAATATATAAATGGCTGAGGGAGAAATGCGATAACACGTGGGATGATGACGTGGAGGGAGACCGGGTCAATGGCGGGGATGATGAAAACTCAGCCATCCGATCTCAGGAGGAGATCGACGGTGGAAAGAGTGTCTGAGGTGATGTACAGTGGGCCAGGGGCCTGATTTTCTTGCATTAAATCCCATGCAGCTTCGCGGCACGACGATCATCGGATGAAGGCCCTTAGATCAGATGGTTGTGGTGAATATCGCTGCACGAATTTTACTAAACAATAATGCATGATGGAGAGCGGTTTTGAGGCCATACACAGGGACACGTGGTGAGTGTTGTATGGAATCAATGGCCCAAGGAGAAATACCGCCTATCGCCGAAAGGCGGTGCGATACATAACACCCGGTTTTGAACAGTGTCTTGAGCGCGGGGACCACTAGGACAGGAGCATCATGAATCGTTGATTTCGTGGTCTAATCGGACGACTTTCGAGGAGTCTGCAAGCGTGGCAAAGACGAATGAATGCCGTCCGATCTCATGCAGATCTACGGCTCGAAATACTCCCGATATCTCTTTGATAAGCGTGTATAGAGCTAGCACTTGGTTCAGGCTTTTGGTCTCGTGGAGGAAAAGAACAGAGGGACTAGGGCCAAAGGAGCTATGCCTCGAATATTTTTAAATATGAATTCCCAGCCTTTGATAATGTATTTTAGAGGCAGGAAATGGTAACGATGGATTTGAGAATGGTTTTCCAAGGCTGCAAGGGGGGGAATTTGAGAGCTCTGAACCAGATTTCCTATGAAATTTTGCAAGAAGCAGATTATGATCAACATTGGCTCCACTTGGCAACGACACGTTCATCCTTGGACGTGTCAAGAACTCGCAGACCCTCTGATCATCATGTATGCAAACTCTGCCCTCCAGCACCTCCATTTTCACTTTATAATTCATCACAGCACCAAAATTATTCAAACAAAAACAAAAAGGAAACTATCATACAATATAATATATCAGGTTGCCTTTGCCTGAATCAGAACTGAAAGTAGGGCTTGAGAAGTTGACCATTTAGAGGGGCATCCAGCAAGTCGCCGTGTAAATCCTCCAAACTAAAGGTATTATTTCCCCCTTGTTCCAAAATTTTTAAAGGACCAAACCAAAGGGGGTCAAATTTACCATGTTTTCCTTTCTCAGCTCTTCGGATATCCCATCTGAGCACCAAATCACCAATTTTTAGTTTCCTGTCTTTTGCGTGCTGATCAAAAATGTGTTTCATTTTCTCTTGATATTCTATTAATCTCTGATTCATCTGGCCCCGTGTCTCTTCTAATTCCACCAATTGATTGATTCTCCTAACCATATCATCAGGTTCCTCCTGGTTTTCTTGCATGAAGCAAGCCACTGGTAAAGCGAGCTGTACAGGAAAAACTGCTCCTCATCCATATACCAATTCGTAGGGAGATTTCCCAATTGCTCTCTTGCTGGTGATTCTATTAGCCCATAGAGAAAACTTCAATTGGGAATCCCAATTCTTCTGATTTTCATTGATAGTCTTCTTCAAGGCCCTCACCAAAGTTTTATTTGAAGACTCTGCCAAGCCATTCCCTTGTGGATAACAAGCTATAGAGTGACTCAATAAGATATTGTATTGCTGGAAGAAATTCATAAATCTTGCAGACTTAAAGGGCTGTGCATTATCAGTCACTATCCTAGCAGGACAACCAAACCTGGATATGATATTGTCCTCCATGAACTTCATTATCATAGTATCTGTAGCATTCCTTGCAGGTATGGCTTCCACCGATTTGGTGAAATAATCTGTGACTGTTAATATCAATTTATGTTGACCACTTGATGGAGGGTGTATTTCACCTATAAAATCAATACCCCATTATTTGAAAGGTTCATCTACATGCACTGGAATGAGGGGAAATGGTGCTGATCTCTATCTCTCAGCAAATTTCTGACATTTATCACATGCTCTTACTCTGGAAAAAACATCTCCAAAAAGCTTTGGCAAATAAAAGGTAGCTTTTAGAATTTTATGAGCTGTAGCCCTCCACAGATCCCTTCATGGAATTTTGCAATAATACTCTCAACTTCATTCTCTGTGAGACACAGGAGTAAGATGCCTGAGGGATCTCGCCAGTATAGCCGACCATTGGCGACTATGTACTTCTGTGATTTCAATCTCATCGCTCTGTATTTAGTTTTGTCAGAACTTGGAGGGAAACTGAGTGTGAGGAGATATTCTACTATTTCTTTGTACCAAGGACTGGTGAGGTACTTAAGATGTGTTTCTAGAGTAGCTACTCCAATTCCATGTCGTTCTTCTTTCTCCTGAGGTTCCTCACTTGCTATAATGGACAAATTTATGCCGAGAGCTTGATAGTTTAATTCAGATAAATTTTTTGCAAGACCCTGTCCTTTGATCAGCTTAGTGGGGCGGATGTCCAGGTCATATTCCTGTATTTTGGCAATCCACCTCCCTCTTTTTCCTTCACTATCCCCGTGAATAAGGATGTCTTTTACAGCAGCTGCAGGCAAAAATGCAGTGATGTGGGACTGTAAGATATATACATGGAAAGCTTTGAGGGATCTCACTAGGGCGTATGCTTGCTTTTCCAATATGTTGTATTTTAATTCTGCATCATGGAGCACCTAACTGGAAAAGGCCATAGGCTGCTCATACCCCTCCTCATTTTTCTGGAATAAAACTCTTGCTATTGTATGAGGTGATGCAAAAGAAAATATCGTGAAAGGTTTATCATAATCTGGCCCAACCAGCACAGGGGCTTCTACAAAAGCATTCTATATCCTAGTAAATGCCTCCCGTGATTCTTGTGACCACTTTACCTCATTATCCTTCTTTAGCATATCCGTTATATGCTTAACTATCTCAGCATAGTTACGGATAAACCTTCTCAAGAAAATTATGCGCCCTAGGAATATTTGTACCTCTTTCTTATTTCTGGGAAAAGCAATACTGTTTATAACTTCTACCCTCTTAGGATCTATCTTCACCCCATCTTTAGTCATGATATGGCCTAAGAGCTTTCCCTCTTCTAATGTAAATAGATAATTTTGAGGATTCAGAGAGAGACCATACCTTCTACACTTCTCAAAAGTTCTCTGTAGATGTTCAATGTTCTCAACTTCATTCTTAGAAAATACAGTGATATCATCGAGGTAGACTACCAAGAATTTGTCTTGCTCCCCAACAAAAGAAATATCCATGGCCCTCTGAAAAGTGGCCCCTGCATTAATCAATCCAAAAGGCATCCTGTCATACATAAATTTACCCCACGGTGTGGTGAAAGCAGTATTCTTTTGATCCTCTGGAAGTACAGCCACCTGGTTATAACCAGAGAATCCATCCATCATTGACATCCTGGAAGATCCAACCACCTTCTGCAAGATGTGATCCATCTTGGGTAGTGGATAATTATCTTTTAAGGAAGCTCTGTTTAAATTTCTAAAATCCACACACAGCCTTATTTATCCATTATTCTTTCGTACAGGGACAAGGTTTGCCACCCATTCAGAGTACCTCAATGGTACAATTATTTTGGCCTTTAGCAGCTTCTTAATTTCTTTCTCAATAGAAGGCAGCAGTAAGGGATTGATTTGTGTGAGCTTCTTCTTATGGGGCTTTGCTTCTACCTTCAGTGGAATTTTGTGTTGCATAATATTGATATCAAAAGTTTTCAAGTCATGATAGGACCATGCAAACACATCTTTGTAAGACTGAAATAATTTTTGATATAACTTTTTATATTCTTCAGGGATTATCTTGGACAGTTTGACAATTTTGGGGTCAGCCTCAATACCCAAATTCAGGTCTTCTACCTGATTTTCTTCTACCACTATGCTTGGTTGTAGTGGGAAATAATTATTGTCAAATAATATTTCTAGAGAAACCAGCCCTGTAGGTATTATGTTTCCCTTTAACTGCAACACTTTGTTACCTGCCACTTTCTCCTCCCAATTTCTTTCTGAAGAATTTTCAAACTCAACATCTTCTTCATCAGCATCAATCTCCATATTGGAGAATTTTCATATTGTTTCCAGGAATATCTTCATCTGTTCTTCGTCCTCAAATACCTGCGAGTGTTTGATGTTGTTTGGGATTGAAGGCCGATAATGCACCTCTACTTCATATCTTAGAAGAGGGTTCTGAGGTGGTCGGAATGTACTTGCAGCTACAACAAGGGAATCAGCCATAGTATTCTGTTCTCGGGGCATGAACTGTATATTTAATTCCAAGAAGAAACTCTCTACCATGCCCCATAATTCATTTCTATAAGCCCTTAGCCTAGGTTGTTTGGTATGATACTGATTCTTGACCTGCCTGACCACCAGTTCTGAATCTCCCAGAAATTTTAAACTTTTTATGTTCATATTATTGGCTGTCTGCAATCCTAACAGAAGTGCTTCATATTTAGCCACATTATTTGTAGCTTCATACTCTAATTTGAAAGATAGAGGGATCCATTTTCCTGAAGGAGAAATAAATAGCACTCCAGCTCCATTTCCTTCTCTTGAATTTGCTCCATCAAAATGTAGGGTCCATATTCCTACTTCATGGTTCTATGAGGGCTGCTTAGTCTTGATCTGACAGAAGGATGGTTCATGAGCGAAATCTTGGTCTTCTTCCAGCATCAAACATGAAAAATCTCCTTCTTTACTGTATACTGGTGAATTGTCAGAATTGTCAGCCTTAGTCACCATCTTGACAAATCTAGTCTCCCTATATAACCTTCTCTCTTGGCCACCAAAAACTGGGATAGTGGCATATGTTAAATCCATTTTAATTGATCCAAAAAATTTTATTCCCCGGGACCTTGAAAGCAACATACCAAAACGAGCTAGAATGTCAGCTACCACGATGTCCATTACCACACTTTTTGCTGGGATTTGGGCCAAATTGACTACCAAATCCTTGATCATCCCTAGACACTTAACTCTTTTGGAGTCAAATGAATATAGATCTTTATATGGACGTGTGATTTGTAAACCTAGTTGTTCCATGACTGAGAGAGGCATAATATTGTGGGAAGCTCCAGAATCTAACATGCAGTTATGTAATAGCAGGTCATGGATTACTAGAGACACATAGAAGGGAGAAGTAGAGGGATCTATCTCCTCAACATGTGGGCCAAAAACTACCATGGGTCTTTCTTCCTAAAGGTTGAGGCTATCTGGGATGATTGGTGCTTCTGGAAGGAGCATAAAAGAGGTGACTTGAGATTGATATGCTGGCTGTTTCAATAGTTCAGTCAAGGGGACTGGGATTTTGACCTTTTCAAGTTCCTTTTGTAGAGTGAAAGTAGGAGGGGATTTTTCTATCACAACCTCTTTTGGCTCTTTATTTTCAGTTGGGGGCTTGACTTCTTTTGAAACAGATTTGGCAGAAGGGGAAGTGACTACTTCTATAGAAGAAGGAATTTGATCATTAGACTGCAAAGGTTTGTTTAGAGGCTGCTTACCTTTGTCTATAACTTTCTGCATTATAGACTCCTTCTGAGCAGGTGTTTCCTTTTGGGGTAACTCCTCTTCTTGCTCTTGGGTGCGAGTCCTCTTCCTAGAAGATCTGAGATCATATCTTCTATTGAAATGTGCTTGCATGAAATCATCAAATTGTGTACAATAATGATCGAATTCTGCTTCTTCTGCATCTCTGATCTTTTCTTATTTTTGCAATGAGCACCCAACTTCATCATTCCCTTATGAAGGGTATTCCTCTCCATCACTATTTGAAAAGGAAAAATTTGCATCCTCCAGTCTATAGGCAGTGTCCTCAGTGGAGTCATCTACTGGGCCTTCCAGGTACAATGGGTGTGGTACTTGATCTTGTTGTTCTTTTGATTCCCTTGGCAATATTTGCAAGGGTGGTTTCCTATACTAAGGATTGTAACCTCTATTTGGAGCATTCTAGAAATTTTTGAAGGCTGAATTCTTGGCTTCCAATTCAAGCTTGACCATTTTCTTAATCAATTTTCTCATTTCTTCCATTTTGTCTAAGTCTCTGTCCTAGTTAGAAGAAGATGCCTCCTCTTTGCCCCTTCTTCTGCTCTCCTGCTCAGCTCTTCCTTTTGATTTTCCAGTGGAGGCAAAGTTTGCTTCCAACTTTAGTGTATCTGCCTGAGCATCATCCAAAGTAGAAGTCTTTCTTTCTCTGAGTGAGAAACCAAAGTTTGAATAAAAGGCTGCCACAAAAACAACTTTAGCAGCAGTTTGATGGGGTTTCATGTCAGTAGGGAGACTCTAATATAATTTATTAAATCTTTTGATAAATTCTGCCACTCCCTCATTATGTCTTTTCTTTAGTGTATTGAACTCAATGAGACAATTTCCATGATCTTTCTTCTCTCCCCATTTCCTGAGAAAGTGTCTTCCATGTTATCCCAAGTGGTAATAGAATGGCCAACAAATGTCTTAAACCATTTTCAAGCTTCACCATATAGATATTTCACAAACAGTCTTAAGACCACATCCAAATGTTCAACATTAAAGTTCTCTGCAAAGGAGCAGAAAGTATCAAGATGTTTCTGAGCATCAATCTCATTTTCTCCATTGAATCTGGGCAAGATTTTCAGATAATCTTGAGGCATATAATTCAGCACTTGGGGTAATGCCAAGGGAGCGTATTTATTCATCAAGAAGGCTGGAACATTGGCCATTGGAGGAGGTGGAGGCAGTGTAATAGTTTGATGAGTAAGAGGAGGAAGAGGAGGAAGTGGAGTATGAACAATAATAGGAATATACTCAACTGCAACTTGATGGGTTGAGGGGAACAAAGCTCTATTAACAGCAGATAATTCGGTTACTTCCTTGACCTCTTCAAACTCAGGAGTAGGATAAATATTATTTTTATTTCTGATACCCTCTTTGGGTGGGCTATCTGAGTAATAATAATGAGTATCTCCCACAGTGGAGTCGGGAATTTGCAATTGAGAATCTTGAGAGGAGGAAGAAGGAAAATATTCTATAGACACTTCAGGGATTTGGGAACAGGATGATTTCCTTTCCCTCCAATTTCTTCTATGTATAATCTGGTCAGGGTCAGACACTGAATTTGTCTTTGGCCTAGACGTATCTGACCTCAGGTGTGGCTTACGAGGAGCCGGGACTGCAAATATCTTTATCAAATAACAAATGTGGAGTCGCAAAGGTGAGAGATCTAAAACTCTCAACTCTCCATGCTCACCTACTTGAAGAGTGAATAAAATTTTGTCGAGGCCCAGGGATTTCGATGTTCTTAAATTAGTCCCTGGCAACAACGCCAGAAAGATGTTGTAGCTCCTAGAGACAGCCTAGAGTTGTGATAGACCAGTGCCCAGGGCATAGCAAGGAGCATATAATATAATGTGTGAAGTTGTCAGCTTCAGCTCACATGCTATCTCTTGTAAATAGGGAAATAAAATAGAATGGGACCAAACCCTCAGAAACTGACACAGGAAAAGAGATACTGCAAAGGCAAGATGTAGAACTCTGATACAAAAGCAACATACAATTTAGAGACAGTTTACTGCAGAGTGGGCCGATTCAGAAATACTTCACAGACATAAATTATCAGAAGGTGGATGTAGTGAAAGAGATATTGAGAAGATATTAGTTAACCTTGAGTTGATACCTAGATATACAATACCACCATGTGTGGGCTTACCAATCTAAGAATCCATACATGATAATAGCATTTTAAAAGCACCCCCGCAAAGCAACTAATATAGCAGAAGTATGGTTAGCTGAATAATGGAACACAATATCATGCATGAGCCATATTTAAAGCACTTGACTGATCCGAGCATGGGCATCAACTAGGATGAATCCATACCAAAAATCAGTGAGCCACTGTTGTGTAACCAGCTTCAAAAATAGAAGAAAAGAGATAGAAAATCCTTAGAAATAAGCCACTTCGAGGGGGAAACCTCCAATACATTACATAAATGAACAATTCTTGGATGATACAAATGAAAAAAACCTCCTTCTATATATAGGAGTCCATGGGGCCACGATATAATCCTAGTGGGGCACAATGTAATCCTAGCCAACCTAACAATAATTTAAGGGCACAATAATAACAAAATGGGGGTTACAAGGGTACAACAATAACAATAAGGGGTTTACACTAACAATAATAAGGGGCTATACTAGCGATATAGGGACCTAACATGCCCCTCTCCTTCAAAAAAAGTGTTGTCCTCAACACTTGAGTAGCTCTGGGTGCTTCTGTATAAAATTCTCATCCTCCCATGTAGAATCTTCAGTGGGTAAGTTCTTCCACTTGATGAGATACTCTGAAATTGATCGATTCCGTAGTTGTCGAGTTCTTGTTTCCGTGACCGCTTCAGGTTCCAATATGATTTTTCCTTCCTCATCAAGTTCTGGAAATATTGTTTGAACTGGAAGATTTTCACCTATAACCTTCTTTAAGCATGAAACATGGAAAGCTGGATGTACTCGCGAAGAAGCAGGAAGCTCCAATTTGTATGCCATAGTACCAATCTTTTGCAACACCTTGTAAGGACCATAGTACTTTGGCGATAATTTATTATCCTTCTTTTAAATTATCGCCAAAGTACTATGGTCCTTACAAGGTGTTGCAAAAGATTGGTACTATGGCATACAAATTGGAGCTTCCTGCTTCTTCGCGAGTACATCCAGTTTTCCATGTTTCATGCTTAAAGAAGGTTATAGGTGAAAATCTTCCAGTTCAAACAGTATTGCCCGAACTTGATGGGGAAGGGAAGATCATATTGGAACCTGAAGCAGTCATAGAAAAAAGAACTCGACAACTACGGAATCGATCAATTTCAGAGTATCTCATCAAGTGGAAGAACTTACCCACTGAAGATTCTACATGGGAGGATGAGAATTTTATACGAAAGCACCCAGAGCTACTCAAGCGTTGAGGACAACACTTTTTTTGAAGGAGAGGGGCATGTTAGGTCCCTATATTACTAGTATAGTCCCTTATTGTTGTTAGTGTAACCCCCTTATTGTTATTATTGTACCCATGTAACCCCCATTTTGTTATTATTGTGCCCTTAAATTATTATTGTTAGGTCGGCTAGGATTACATTGTGGCCCACTAGGATTACATTATGGCCACATGGACTCTATATATAGAAAGGAGGTTTTGTGAATTGTATCATCCAAGAATTGTTCATTTATGTAATGTATTGGAGGTTGCCCCCTCGAAGTGGCTTATTTCTAAGGCGTGGATATCTCTTTTCTTCTATTTTTGGAGCTGGTTACACAACATTCGATGTGATCTTCCACTGCTTGAACCTTCGAATTTTCCCTTAAAGATGATGTCATGGATGGTGGATGATATCCATAAAGTGCCATAAATGGGGTCATTTTCACTGCACTATGGAAGGAAGTGTTATACCACCATTCAGCGAGAGGTAACCACTTGACCCATTGTGTTTGTTTATCAAATACAAAACAACGAAGATATCCTTCCAAACATTTATTTACTATCTCATTTTGACCATCGGATTGAGGATGATAAGATGAGCTATGAGCTAATTGAGTACCCAAACAAGAAAATAACTCCGTCCAAAAATTTCCAGTAAAAATGGGATCTCTGTCCCTCACAATAACCCTTGGGCTTCCATGTAGCTTTTGAATTCTGTCCATAAATGTAGTAGCAACTGTACTTGCTTTAAATGGATGAGATAATGCACAAAAGTGTGCATACTTGGTAAGTCTATCAACTACCACCATGATGACACTCTTTCCTTAGGACTTAGGTAAACCTGTGATAAAATCCATTGAAATCTCCTCCCAACGTTGACTTGGAATGGATAAAGGTTGTAGAAGTCCTAGGGTCTTAATTGTTTCCACTTTATTCTGCTGGCAAACCAAACATTCCGCCACAAACTTTTGAATATCAGATTTAAGGCCATCCCAAAAAAATTCTTTCTTCACCCTGTGGTAAGTTTTTAAAAATCCTGAGTGTCCTCCTAAAGGAGAAGTGTGCAATTCGAGAAGAATATTTTGTTTTAGTTGGGAATTCTTACAAAGATATAAGCGATCTTTGTACCATAAGGAATCATTTTTCCAACTAAATGTATCAGATGTACTAGGATCTTGCTGCAACATTTGAATGAGTGTCCATGCATCTTTGTCCTTCTTCCATTCATCTCTTGCTTCGGTTATCCAATCTGGTTGGATAATAGAAATGGCACAAAGCAATGCTTCCACCTCTTCATTCATTCTTGAGAGTGCATCTGCAACAACATTAAGCTTTCCTTTTTTGTAGATTATTTCAAAGTCATAACCCAACATCTTTGTGACCCATTTTTGCTGCTCTTCTGAAGATAGTCTTTGTTCCAAAGAGTGTTTAAGACTATCATGATCAGTTTTTACCTTGAAGTGTCTTCCCATTAGGTAAGTTCGCCATTTCTTTAGTGCATGCAGTATTGCTAACATTTCCTTCTCATAAATAGGTTTCTGTAAATACTTTCCTTTGATTTGATGACTTTCAAAAGCAATGGGTCTTCCTTCCTGCATTAAAACCGCACCAATTCCATTTCCTGAGGCATCACATTCCACAATAAAGGTTTTTGTGAAGTCTGGCGTAGCTAAGACCGGTGCTAGGCACATTGCCTCTTTAAGCCGTTCAAAGGCCTTAGTTGCTTCAGGAGTCCATGAAAATGCATCTTTCTTCAATAATGTTGTTAGAGGTGCTGCTATTCTCCCATAATTCTTAACAAACTTGCGATAATACCCTGTTAACCCGAGAAATCCTCGCAACTGCTTTATGGTTGTGGGGACTTTCCATTCCTTAATGGCTTTAACTTTGTTAGGGTCTACTTTAACACCCTCGTGAGATACAATATGACCCAGATATTCCACCTCTTGTACTCCAAAGAAACATTTGGATGTTTTTGCATATAATTGTTTCTCCTGCAATAGTTTGAGCACCCTGTCAGCATGTTCAACATGATCCTTCCAAGACCTGCTGTAGATTAGTATATCATCAAAAAATACTAGCACAAATTTTCTAAGGAAGGGTTTGAAAATGGAATTCATCAACCTTGAAATGTAGAAGGTGCATTGGTAAGGCCAAAAGGCATGACCAAAAATTCATAATGACCCTCATGAGTTCGAAATGCTGTTTTTGGAATATCTTGAGTCTTCATTCTAATTTGATGATATCCTGAACGAAGATCCAACTTGGTAAAATAAATTGCTCCATGTAATTCATCCAATAATTCATCAATCACACGAATGGGAAATTTATCTTTAATGGTGAGCTTATTGAGCTCCCTATAATCCGGACACATGCGCCATGATCCATCCTTCTTGTGTACTAATACTACAGGAGCAGAGAAAGAACTTTGACTAGGTTGAATTATACGCACCTCTAACATTTCTGCATTCATACGTTCAATTTCACTCTTTTGGACATAAGGATATCTATAAGACCTGATGTTTGGAGGAACACTTCCTGGAATCAAATGAATAGCATGATCATGATCACGAATAGGTGGGAGTCCTTTGGGAGTTTCAAACACCTTGGAATGATTGTCCAAGACTTTTTGGAGATCTGCAGAAATAGATGATTTTGATGTCGAAACTTCTAGTGAGCATAATTGTGCAATTACGCCTCGTTGTTCTTTCTTTAGAAGCTTTGTCATGACATTAGAGATTATTATCCTTCCTGGCTTCCCTTCAATACCCCGTAATTCGACTTCCTTTCCTTCTGAAAAAAATTTCAAGAAAAGTTCTTGAAAATTAAAAGCTACCGTCCCCAAAGATTGTAACCATTGTACCCCTAGTACAACATCAGCACCTCCCATAGGAATGGAAAGCATTGGACTAGTCAATACATATTCCCCCATGGTTAGCTTGATATTATGGCTTTTTCCAGAGAAATTTATAGTTCCTCCATTTGCAACCATCACTTGACATTCTGGTGCTGGGTATAGGAAACAATTTAATTCCTTGGATACCTTACAATGAATAAAATTATGGGTGCTACCTGAATCAATCAACACTATTACCTTTTTCTTCTTGATTTGTCCTTCTATCTTGAGAGTTTTAGGAGTGGTAATTCCTGCCAGTGCATTACACGATATGGTCGGATTCATTTCTTTCTCTTCTAGGGTTGGTTCCTGGTGTATATCCTCTTCTTGTTCATTTTCTTCTTCCTCTTCACAATCTATGTAAAATAATTTCTTCTCAGCACACTTATGACCTTTAGTGTATTTTCTATCACAACTGTAGCAAAGCCCTTTTGCTCTTTTTCTTCCAATTTTTGTGGTGTCAACCTTGTAGGTTGTGGAAATCTAGGCGTAGAAACACTTCCTTCTTTATAGAATTGAGTGGTAGGCTTCCTTGTCGCTATAATTTTACATTCAACTTTTCTTGCCAACCTGAATGCCTTCTCCAATGAATCAGGTTCCAAAACACGAACTTCATGTTGGATGTTATCCTTTAGAGTACCTATGAAGAGATCAATCCTGTGTTCCTCTGGAATATCAGTTACCCTTATATTCAATTTTGGAAGTCCTCAATGTGCTGCCCCACTAAACCCTTTTGTTTGAGATTTATCAATTGGCTAAAGAAGGTGTTGCTCTTTGTATCCTCATAATGTGCTATCATTTCCTCCGTAAAAATTGACCAAGTGACAATTTTTTTACGGGAGCAAAGCCATTGATACCATACAAATGTATTTTGTTCTAAATGTAAGTTGCAATGCGTACCTTTTGTGTGTTTTGCACGTTATGGAGATCAAAATATTGCTCCATCTGTAGTATCCATGTTACAGGATCCTTTCCATCAAACTTCCTCATATCCATCTTTGGAATATGGTGGTTCTTCCGGCCAACATTAGAGTTTATGAAATCACAATTAACATTTATTTTGTTCTCATCATGAGGTTCTTCTACTATCTTTTCACCATTAGGAAACCTTTCTTGTATCAACTTTGTCAAACCTTCCATGTCTGCTTTTAGAAAATTCTTCATGTTTTCCATTTTCTGATTGATCTTAGCTTCCATGTCATCCATCTTAGATTCCATGCCAGCCTCCATGCCATCCATCTTAGCTTCCACTCCATCCATCTTAGCTTCCATGCCTTTCTTCAAAAATTCCATTTCATTTTTTGTTGCTCTTTGCGAGAGTGAAATTTGTTGCACTTGCTCTTGTAATTTGGATAGATCATGTTGCAATTCTTCGTCTTCATGAGTCATAGTAGAGCTTTCCAAAGGCTTAATGGGTGTTGAATTATTTTTTGGGGCCATTTTATAATCCAATACTGATATCTATTCTACAATATTCCCTTGCAATCAATTCAACTTGATTCTTCAAACAGGACTTATGCAATTCGGAAAAAAATACACACCTTTTACTTGCTTTTGAGGAGCTCGATATTGAAATTGTATTATCTCTATGACTGTGGATCTTCTATATCTGAAATTCAGCAGTGAAGTAACCTTCCGAATTATATTTTGAATGCCACAGGTCTGACCTAATTTGGATTCTCCAAGACAAAGTTGTGTCCAATCTCCCACAATGACCTAATTATGGACTGGTTCAGTAGAGAAAAATTGTACGACTTGCCACATGTCACTGTTTTGTCCTTTGTCTCTGAAATTGATATCAAAGAAACTATAGTATGTGTACTTGCGACCAATTTTTACAGAACTCCAATCCGATGCCCAGAGAGAGATTTATTGAACTTTTCCCACGATCACCTCTTTTAGATGAAATTCAGGAGCCTGAAAAAGCACTACCTTCCACAGATCATATCTCCAAAAATATTGCGAAAAAAAATCTGAAATGTTTTTACGACTTTCCTTAGGATTTCAGCTTCGTACCATATGAATTTCAGATTCTGAACCTTCGTAGAAACAAAGTTATAGCGCAAATGTCACGATGACCTGTTTAGGATCCTGAACAAAGACCTAACTTCCACAGATCATATATCCGAAAATATTGCAAACCAAGCTCTGAAATTTTTAGACAATCTTCCTCAGGATTTCGGCTTCGCAACCCTAAAAATTTTAGCTTCTGAAACTTCGTAGAAAAAACGTTATAGAGAAAATGCCACGATGACCTGTTTGGAGCAGCGAAACCCTAGAATCCAAACCTCTGATACCAAATGTTGTGTAACCAGCTCCAAAAATAGAAGAAAAAAGATATCAACGCCTTAGAAATAAGCCACTTCGAGGGGGAAACCTCCAATACATTACATAAATGAACAAATTTTTGGATGATATAAAAATGAAAAAACTTCCTTCTATATATAGGAGTCCATGGGGCCATAACATAATCCTAGTGGGGCCACAATGTAATCCTAGCCGACCTAACATTAATAATTTAAGGGCACAATAATAATAAAATGGGGGTTACAAGGGTACAATAATAACAATAAGGGGGTTACACTAACAGCAATAAGGGACTATACTAGTAATATAGGGACCTAACAGGAAGAGTTGCTGAGTAGTTGTAATATAGTCGGCTGGGAGGAGAAGTATTGGAATGTAGAAAGCCATTGGACTCGAGTATGTAACTGGTCTTGGACATCAAATAGACAAGCACATTCACTAGATCCTGATCTAAATCATTGGTGATGTTAATCTTACTGTAATTGTTATTATCCTTATGTTTCCACTATGTTCATATTCTCTGATAAAGAACAGCAAGTATAGATTAGGATTTACTTCTAAAAGTACCCTATTTCTAACTGATAAGCTTTAACTTTATGTTTTCTTCTAAATGTGTGTTTGGTAATGATTTCAATAGAGTATAACCAGTCAAAGAATGTTGGTGAGCCCATGTCTTGCTGAGTAGAACTTGAGATGTTGTTCTTGAATGATCTTTTCACTGCATGCTAAGTAGAGTCCTAATCAAGGAAGTTTATGGTTAGCCCTGTCCCTTGTTTAGTCTTAAACAGTTGTTTTGAAGATTTCCCTTAAGAGTATGCTGAAAGAAATATAGGTTAAAAGTCCTTACTTGATCTTAGGATACTTTTTATGTTTATCTTAAATGTTTTTCCCTTGAGAGTATGCCGAAAGCAGAATAGGTTAAAAGTCCTTACCTGATCTTAGGTTTCCCTTTGTTTTATTATATGTTTTCTTCTTTCACCACACTTCTTAATGTTCCATACCACAAACTCAACTTAAAATATCTTCTGATATAGATGACTTGCTTTATGAAAACCCTTGAATAGTTGTTGTGCAAGTAAATCCTTTTATGACTCCATAGCCCAATGGATTGACACTTTTTCTTAACCTATCTTCCCATGCTGAAACATCCTTCTACTTTTTCCCTCCTTCACACTTCATATGACTTTCTCAGTTAACGATCCCCAACCAAAAACAAACAAACAAACCCCTTGTACTTCATAACTAGCCTAATATCATATCATAAGCTTTAAAAGAATATCATTTTAACACACATATAGAGAGATCCCTCTCTGTATCTAGGAGGGCTAGATCCTAGGATTCCAAAGTGATTCTGATGTTGCCTTGTCATTTGGTATGCCAATCTACCAAATCATAGGACCCCAACATAATGGCGACTCCGGTGGGGAATTCTGATTAAATTTCATCTTGGAAATCCTTAAGAGCTCAGAAGACCCACAACAGCCTTAGATTGGTAGTTAATTACTGATGGTGGACAGAAAATCATATTAAAACATTTGAGATCATACACCTGGTGACTCCACAACTCCTAAAACACCAAAAGACTCCACTGGTGATCAGTAGGCCTGCTGCTTACTCCTGGTTTCATAGAGACTCCACTGGGACAACCCACACTACCATTAAAACATCATGCACACCCATGATTAGGAAATTCTGAGGATTAATTTTTCTTTGTTAAAGACTTGTTTGCCTCTAAATATTGTCATATCTGGCTAAATTTATTTTCTTTGGATCTAAATATTAACATACCGGCTTCAAAAAGAATTCATACCAGAGCCTATCCTAACCTAAATCCTCCTGAGATAGTTGATAATCCAAAAAGCATCCTTAGGAAGTCTCCTGTATCTAGGGATCAAATTATTGTTAGACCCATTCATAGAGATAATTCCGTGCCTGAAGTCCTTACATCTCTATCGAATACCCAAGTCGACTTACCCTTTTTAAGAAGTTTACCAAGAACCAAGTCACTTAGTGGTATAGATCAGACAGACTTTGAGCCTCCAAGTTCACCACAACATAATGGCCAACATATTAGCAGCAGAGAAACCCCTCCATCCACACCTCCTGATCTTTATTTCATTCATAACTTTGGTTTCTCTCACCCCAAATCTGCTCAACAGTCTCTTATTGGTCCAAGCACTTCTGTCATCCATATACCCACTGTTCAAACCACTCCATTCCTCCCACAAAATCCTATCATGGCAGTATGGTATGCTCCACTAGTGTTACCACAACCTCTGGTTCCTTTACCCAATGAATATCAGTCCAAAATACCCCATTTCACTGGAAATGAACCCACTACTACTCAACAGCACGTAGACAAGATGAATGATGCCTTTGATTATATGGAAATAGAAGATGAGACCATTAAGATGAGAATATTTGCCCAAAGTTTAGGAGGAGAGGCCAAGAAATGGTTTAAGGGTTTAACTCTTAATAGTATAAATGATCTCCCTTATTTACATCAAACATTCATAAACAAATGGGAAATTAGGAAGAACCCTCTCCAAATACTTTCAGATTACAACAACCTCAAGAGAAACACTGGGGAAAGTGTTCAAAATTATTGCACTAGATTTAATAGTGTTTATAACACACTACCCCAGATTTGAAACCTCCATGAGGCTCAGCTTTGGCCAAATTCCTTGAAGGATTTGATCCCTAAATGGCCTATTAGCTAAGAGAAAGGGATCCCTTAACTTTAGAAGACATGCAGAAGGGATCTCTTAGTGTGGAAGCAAATTTGATTGAGAAGAGAGCTAGGATGAGGAACGAAAAGAAAGTAACATATAGAGATGACACTGCACCTTCCACATCTAATTCAAACTCAAACCTTCTAGCCAAGAGAATGGATAGGCTAGAAAGAATGGTGGAGAGGCTAACTATCCAAGAAAATTCTCAGAATAGGAACCACCCACAAAATCAGAAATAGAACTTTAGGAGAAACCCCCCTCAGATTAGACAAAGAGATACTAATCAACAAATCATAACTCCATTTCAAGAAAATTATGTTGATGAAGAAGAAGGAATGATAGAAGAGCCGGAGGGAACTGATATAAACATGCTGGGAGTAAGTAATGAAGACCCTGCCTCTTTTAAAAAGGATGATTAGGCCACATATACATATGATGATAATGAAGGCTTAGAATCTGAAGATTATAGGCAAGGATTTTAGAATGCCATCATGGAGGCCCATAGAAAATATGACCTCAGGAGCAAAAAGAACCAAGAAACTCCCCAAACAAAGACCTCTGAAACTATTGCCAAAAACAGATCTGAAAAGGTGTTTAGAAGGGTTGCTGAAAACAACAAAATAACAGCTAAAAGTTCTGGTAAAAACAAGGGGAAAAGAACTCAAACCACTGATAAACAGAGTGTTGACCCTAACAGCACTAGCACTTCAGCTAGTACCCCTGTAAAAATAGTTGCAACTAATGTACATAGTAAAAACCAGCAAGTTGACTTTGCTGATAAGTTAGTGACTAAAAAGACAGATTTGAGCCTTTCAAAGAATCAGTTCCTTTTCAGTTTGGAAAGTGAAATTGCTAATATCAAGATCTCTCTCCCCCTCACTGAGTTAGTCACTCAAGATGTATATAAATTTCAGGTGTTGAAAGATCTGAATATAGAATAAAATAATGACTCTGTCAACCTAAATTATGATCAGCTAGCCCTTTTATTTGGTCCTAAAATTGAAGGAAAGTTCCAAGAAAGAGTGGTCCCTCCTTTCTATGTCAGTTTGAATATCCATGATAAGATTTTACACAATGATATGCATGATTTATGGGCTTCACATAACCTCATGCCCAAAGTAATCATGGAGAGATTAGGCCTTGAGATAACCAGACCATATAATTATTTGTATTCTTTTGACTCCAATAGAGTAAAATGCTTAGGCTTGATCAAAGATCTCTGTGTAAACTTGACCCAAATCCCAACCAAATGCATAGTGATGGATGTGGTAGTGGCTGATGTGCCCCCAAAATATGGCATGCCTCTTTCAAGATCATGGGGTGCTAAGTTTCAAGGTACCATGCAAATGGACATGACATATGCCACCATCTCTGTCTTCAGTCAACTTAAAAGACTTTATAGGGAATCACACATGAAATTTATGGTGAGTACTTAAGAAAAATCAGAAAATTCCCCTCTTTATTCTGTCATTATAGACCTATACTCATTCATTCTTTAAAATGATGAAAGCTTTGATGAACTAGAGTTGGAAAGTGAGAAATCACCCAACATAACAGAAAACGTGGAAGGAGGGAATAGGGAGGGAGAGGCTCTCAAACAGTTTGCCAAATATGAAAATTACAGCAAACAAAACAGAGAGTATGAACAACCCACTGTCCATCAGCTCAGTGCAAGTCATGAGAGTCAAGAAGAAAGGCCTCAACTCCATGAAAAATTTAACAAACAATACCAACATAAACATGTTGCAGAACCCATAAAACTGCATACAGTCAGAACACACAGGACAAAGGGGACAGGAATGAAAACAAGAACAAATCCAAAACTAGCCCCCTTTGGAGTATGAGTTTTGATGGGTCTTGTAATAGAACTGGTGCAGAAGCAGGTGTGTGGCTTCACAACACAAAGAATAATTACGCTGAAAGCCATTCATACAAGCTAAAGTTCCAATGCACAAATAACATAGCAGAGTATGAAGCGCTCCTCTTAGGACTACAGTTACTGAAGAAATTAGGAGCCATGAGGATAGCTATTCATGGAGATTTTGAACTAATCATTAGGCAGATAAATGGAGAGTACACTGCCAAACATCCAAGACTAAGAGACTATAGAAATGATGCCATGTACCTTTTGAAAATGTTTGAGGAGTATGAACTTGTTTTTGCCCCTAGAAACCAAAAAATTCTTGCCAATGGTTTAGCTTGTGCTACCAGTTCATGTCAAAGACCCTATGACAGCAAATAGTTCATAGTCCAAGTGAAATATAGACCAGCTGTCCCAGACAATGAGAATTATTGGCAGGTCTTTGAGGGAGATAAACTAATAGAGGATTTCCTACAGTTCAAAAATGAGTTTGAATTGTCAAATTCAAACTCAAAGTATGATAAATACTATCTTAATGAGGAACAACCTGTTGAAAAAGAACCTCCTCCCATTGCAGAAATAAATCTGCTAACCAGAGAATTCGAAAATAAAATAGAAGAGTACATAAACTCAAGAAAAGAAGACATAGAGGTACTACAATCTAAAGACAAAGGCTTAACCAAAGGAATAGCACCTCTATAAGACTTGTTTGATTTTAATGATGTTGCCAAGAAACCAACAATAGAACCCACTGAATATGATATTGAGGAATGCAATATAGGTAGTAAAGACAAGCCTAAAATGATCAAGTTATCTAAAACATTGCCAGCTCACATGAAACTGAAATATATTGAGTTGTTTAAAGAGTTTTCTGATGTATTTTCTTGGAGCTATGAGGATCTAAGGGCATATGACACAGAGACCATTCAACACAAGATACCACTTAAAGAAAACCAGAAACCATTTAGGCAAAAATTACACAGAATAAACCCTATGCAGTTACCTCTGGTTGAGAAAGAAATTAGGAAAATGTATGATGCTGGAATCATTGTCCCTGTGAGGTACTCAGAGTGGGTGTCTAATATTGTACCTGTAAGAAAGAAAACAGGAGAAATAAAGCTCTATATTGACTTTAGGAACTTGAACAGAGCCTCATTAAAGGACAACTATCCCTTGCCTAAAATGGAGCACATCTTATAAAGGGTAGTTGGTTCCAAGAGGATTTATTTGCTAGATGGATTTTCAGGATATAATCAGATACTGGTACTCCCTGATGACCAACTGAAAACAGCCTTCAGTACTCCTTGGGGCACTTTCATGTATGTGAAAATTCCTTTTGGATTAATGAATGCGGGTGCCACCTTTCAAAGGGCCATGGACATTGCTTTCTCAGAATAAATAGGCCACTTCATTGTGATTTATTTAGATGACATTACAGTCTATTCCAAAATAGATGAAGAACACCTAGTACACCTAAAAAAGGTATTTGATAAATGTAGAAAGTTTTGGCTATCTTTAAATCCCAAGAAGACATTGTTTGGGCTCCAAGAAGGTAAGCTTCTTGGTCACATCATATATGAAAAAGGGGTTAAAATAGACCCAAAAATGGTTGAAGGTATATTTCAAATCAGTCACCCCAGAAACATCAAAGAACTTCAATCTTTCATTGGAAAGATTAATTTCTTAAGAAGGTTCATACCCAACCTGGAAAAACTCCTTAGGAACATGAAAAACATGTTAAAAAAAGAGATAAGAGTTAAATGGACCATAGAAGCAAAGAAATCATTTGACCTGGTCAAACATGCACTCACCCAAGCACCGGTTCTTATCAACTCTGATTTCACTAAGGACTTCCTCATATTTTCATTTACATCAGAACATACTATGGCCACTGTCCTATTACAGAAAAATCCAGAAGGATAAGAGTAGCCAATTGCATTTGTCAGCGAGGCATTAAGAGACGCACCTCTGAAATATAATATCATGGAAAAATAGGCCTATGCTTTGGTCAAAGCCTTGAAGGATTTCATACTTTATATATTATACTCTCACATTATTGCATTTGTGCCTCATGTAGTGGTAAAGGACATTTTTTCACAAGACCCTAATGGAAAAAGAGGAAAGTGCATTGCTGTGATACCAGAATATGATTTGAAAATTAAACCTACTAAACTCATCAAGGGTCAAGGCCTAGCACAATTAATGGTTGAATCTAACTTGCAAGCACTTGATATAAACATGATAGATGCATTATATGGGCAGGAGGAATTACCAGCCCCACTTATTGAGGATCATTTCCTAAATTCATCTTGGTATGCTAATATTTTGTATGTGCTTACTAATCTCAATGCTCCTCCTGGTATCTCTAAAACAAAGGCAAGATTATTGAAGTTAAAGGTTGTTAATTACTTAATTTTAGATAAATTTTTATATTGGAAGAATGCAGTGGTTTATTTCTTAAATGTTTTCCTGAGGTTGATGCAGATAGGATCAAGCATGAGTTTCATGAAGGAGAATGTGGAGGCCACCTAAATTGGAAAACCATTGCTAATAAAATCCTTAGAGTTGGTTATTACTGGCCCACCCTTTTTCAAGATGTCCACAAAATGATAGTTTCCTGCCACAAATTCCAAATCTTTGAAGGCAAGAGAAAACTGCTTCCCTTACCGTTGCAACCAATCATTGTCGAAGCTCCTTTTCAACAGTGGGGCCTAGAATTCATTGGGGAAATCCATCCTACCTCATCTGCCCAACATAGATGGATACTCACAACCACTGATTATTTCACCAAATGGATAGAAGCCATCCCTTCTAGGAATGCCACAAACTCAATTATCATAAAATTCCTTGAAGATCATATTTTGTCTAGAATTGGTTGTCTTAAGAAAATTATCACTGACAATGTTGTTGCATTTGGTTCCAAAAAGATGGTTGATTTGTGTCATAGATATCAGATTGCGCTTGGTCGTTCCACAGTTTATTACCCTCAAGGTAATGGGTTGGTGGAGTCTTCAAATAAGAGCCTGATAAACATAATAAAGAAGTTGCTGGAAGAAAATCAGAGGTCATGGCACAACAATCTGGTACATGCTTTATGGGCAGATAGATTGACAAAAAAAAAATCAATTGGAATTTCTCCCTATCAACTGGTTTATGAAGAAGATGTAGTTTTTCCTACCATTTTAGGAGTGCCAGTGATGAACTTGGTCCAAGAAATACAATCAGAGGAATATAGCATGATGAGAAGGATAAATCAAACCATACAACTTCAGCAGACCAGGGAAGAAGTTTATAACAGAGCACAGAAAGTACAAGAGAATATCAAAAATCTGTTTGATAAGAGGAAAAAGGCAAGTGATTTGAAAATTAGTGACAAAGTACTCAAATGGGATTCCAAGAGAGAAGATAAGGCAAAACATGGCAAGTTTGACAATTTGTGGAAAGGCCCTTACATCATTCAATCTGCCATTGGTCATAACGCATTTTTTCTACAAGAGATGGATGGTACAGACCTATTTGGGGGTCCTGTCAATGGCAGGATGATCAAGGATTATTTCTACTAAACTCTCAGTTTAAAGCTTTCATTCTTCATTGTAAATATCATTGTTTAATTTTTTTTTGAAAAAAGAAAAATACAAAAACAATATAAAAGAGAAAAGAGGGCAGATATAAAATAAGAAAGATATAGCCCCTTATCAAAAAAGAAAAGTAAAATTTGAAAGTGTGCAACCCTAAATGCCACTACTTGAAAGAGCACTACTATTTAGTCATATAGCCTAATCATGAATAGATAGATTTCAATTTACTGCTGATAGGTTAGTGAAGAAGATTTTCCAAAATGTTTAATCTTGGCTTATCAGTAGATTAGATTAGGATAGAAAAGAATGGTTCAAACAGGCTCAAAATCTAAACCAAAGAATCAAAAGAAAAAATGGCTCTAACAAGATCAAAACCTGAGCCAAAGAGAAGAAAAAGCACTGGTTCTAACATGCTGAAAACTTGAACCAGGTGAAGAAGAAGAAGTAAGCTCTAAAAGTTCAAAACCAGAGCTGAAAGTAAGAAGAAGGAAGGATATTCATAATTTTCAGGTCTTAATCCTTCACAATTTTTTTTTAAATTTTTGTAATTTTTAAGTCTATATGCAGATTTTTTTATGCCATAGTCTCACAGCAAATCAGACAGCTTAATCCTGGTTTGTCTGTGTTTAAATTTCTGTTTTAGAATGTAGATAATGAAAATCTGTCAGATAGCTTAATCCTGACAGATAGTAGATTAGGTAGAGAAGCTTTTAAGTTCAATTGTTTAATCTGAACTCATGGAGTTATAAAGGTAGATTTAGATTAGTTTTTCCTGTTTTCAAAAGAATAAAATGTTGATGTCAAAGGTTTGTAAGTCCAAGTGCACCTTGTGAAGAGAAAAAATTAGGAAAGTAGGCTGTGTAGGTAGAATGTTTGGGAGAAATCATCTGGTTATGATAAATACTGATCATCTTTCAAGCAACATGATCAAAGAAGAAAGGGTTTTCAAAATGCAAAGCACAGGTCTACATTCCAGAGATAAATTTCTGAGGTTCCTGACACCTCCAAGGAGATGCCATCCCCAAGTGGAGTCATTGTTAGCCATCTATAAATTTTTCATATACTATGATGGCTAAAACAGGTCTATTAGTCTTCAAGAAACAAATTTGGAGAAAATATATGACTTCTTGAAGCCTTGCTCTGTCTCTTTGTCCAAACGATCCATCTCACTGATATCTTCACAAAAGCCTTGTTGTTATCATGAAGAAAATTGTTTTCAGACTCATTTTCCATCCTTTTCCCTTTGAAAAATCCCTCATTTATTCCTCATTTCATCCAAAATCCCTTTAAAACCCTATAAACCCTCTTTATTTGGTATTAAAATCTCTTTTATTACCTATCGAAACCTTCAAAACCCTCAAAAACCTCATTTCAACCTATTTTCCGCTCATTTTAACCTTAGGTCTCAAGCACCTTTTGGCTTAGCCCCTAGCAAATTTTCCCGCCATATAACCCCACAACCACGACCAAGCGCTAAAGCCCATCGGCGGTCGTACTTTGGCAATTCCAAGTTCCCACTTCTGTTTTCTTTTTTTTTTTGCCAATGGCCAATCCTCTGATAAGATCTGGACCGTCCATTCCCAAGATCTGATGGCTCTCACTTTTCCTTTCTCCGCTTTCCATCACATCAGCGCATCGCATTGGGCTTCACCCTTTCCGTTCTGCCTTCCTTTCTCTGTCGATGATCATCCCCTGCTGATGGAATCTCTATCGTTGATCTTTCCGAAATCTAACGGTCCTTGCTCCATCGCACACCGTTCCATCGCATCGGCGCATCACTCCTCGACGATCCCAGTTCCCTTGTCCCTGGACCCTCTTTGTCGTCGATATGCGAAGCCCCAATCTAATCCCCACCATTGATCTCGCTTCCGATCTGATGGTCCTTGCTTCATCGCAATTTCGCCTTCACCCTGTCCATATGTTTATATTGCACTTCCCCGATATCAATCCCGACCGTTGATCCTCCTGATCCAATGGTTGTTGCTCAATCGCATTATTACTGACCCCTCATCCACCATCTTTTATCTCCACTTCTCCGATTTAATCCCCACTGTTGATCCTAGCGATCCAACGACCCACATTACTCTTGCATTTCAACCCCAACCTTTACATTCTTTCCCCCATTAATAGATCTCAACCATTGATCCTCACGATCCAATGGCTCCCATTGATCCCATCCTTTTAACTTCACCCAATAGCTTTTTTGCTATGCGAAAAAACTGTTGACACCATCACCAGGTCCCACCTTTTTTTTTTCTCCCATTCTTTCCTCCCTTCACGTTTAATCCTGACCATCGATCTCCCAGATCGGACGGTCGAGAACTGTTTTTACGTCCAATCCGCCCAAAATGATTTAATGCCCAAATTCAACGCGAAATGGGTGGTTTTATAGAGACACACGTCAGCCACTAGACAGTATCACGTTTTATCGGTCCCAAACTGCTTACTGTCTTCACCTCACGCGAAAACCACTGTCGGTTTTCCAATACCGCTTTCCAGTTCTTCATGCCAATGAAAATTTTAAACCTCTGCCTGCATTCCACCTCCTCTGCACTGCTCTTATGCTACTCCTGAGCCTTTGTAAAGCAGTTAAAACCAAAAATACAGGATTTCATATAACATATTGGTTGTTTTGTGCAGGTTTCATGGTGTTTAAAGGTTTAAATCCATCCCACATCAAATCCGAGTTGCACAGAGCCTAGGATGACGATCCTCGAGGAAAAATGTGCGTAAAGGGAGATCAAAGATTTGATTGTCATTATTTGTTCAGTGCCTCATGAACACTGGTCGAGTAATAAGACCCTCCAACGCAGAAGGAATCTGAGCCACCTGTACACCAAGACAGTGAAGAGTATCAGAAGACAAAGTTTAAGGGATTGAAAGCTAAAGCCTGAAAATTTTAAGGCTTGATCCGAAGATTAAAAGTTAAGGATGCAGTTCGAGACAAATTGATTAAAGCTAAGCCAATCAGCATAGTGAATAAAGAAAAGAGATGATCAGAGAGGCTTTAAAGCACAACCGAAGCCAAAATAAGTGTTTAAAGCCACAAAGCATGACAAATCAGCAAAATACCACCTTAATTGCCAGACCATCAAGACTATTTACTCCTCTGAAGACCAGAAAGGACACCCATGGTCTACTTTACTTTTCAAAGACACCTTGATAGCCATCCTGATGACATAACCTCTTTTAGATTGTCAGAGCAGTTATTGCACAGTCATGGGACGCCTCAGAACCAAAATATGAAAGTTACTTGTCTCAGAGGTCAAGCAGAGTACTTCAGCCACAGTTATCTTCAAAGAACACACTTCGGAGTTATTACCAGCCTACCAGATGTGCCTCAAAGAGAGGAAAAACTAATAAAATGGTACAATCAGTTAATGAAATGGTCATTAAGTAGAATGGGCATTCGAATACCTCTCCCCTCCTTTCTTGACTGATATTTATGATCTTTCCTTCAAACACTCTTCCTCTCTCACCTATATGTATTCACAAAAAACTCATTGTAAAGGGTTGGAAAATTATTAATTGTTTGAACTGTTATCGAGTAGGATTTGCTGAGTAGTTGTAATAGAGTAGGCTAGGAGGAAAAGTATTGGACTATAGAAAGCCATTGGACTCAAGTATGTAACTGGTCTTGGACATCAAATACACAAGCAGATTCACTGGATCCTGATCTAAATCATTGGTGATGTTATTTTTACTGTAATTTCTATTCTCCTTATGTTTCCACTATGTTCATATTCTCTGATAAAGAACAGAAAGTATAGATTAGGATTTACTTCTAAAAGTACCCTAATTCTGACTGATAAGCTTTATCTTTATGTTTTCTTCTAAATGTGTGTTTGGTAATGATTTCAGTAGAGTATAACCAGTCAAGGAATGTTGGTGAGCCCATGTCTTGTTGAGTAGAACTTGATATGTTGTTCTTGAATGATCTTTTCACTGCATGCTAAGTAGAGTCCCAATCAAGGAAGTTTATGGTTATCCCTGTCCCTTGTTTAGTCTTAAATAGCTGTTTTGAAGATTTCCCTTAAGAGTATGCCAAAAGTAAGATAGGTTAAAAGTCCTTACTTGATCTTAGGATACTTTTTATGTTTATCTTAAATGTTTTTCCCTTGAGAGTATGCTGAAAGCAGGATAGGTTAAAAGTCCTTACTTGATCTTAGGCTGCCCTTTGTTTTCTTATATGTTTGCTTCTTTCACCACACTTCTTAATGTTCCATACCACAAACTCAACTTAAAAGATCTTCTGATATAGATGACTTGCCCTATGAAAACCCTTGAATAGTTTTTGTGCAAGTAAATCCTTTTATGACTCCATAGCCCAATGGATTGACACTTTTTCTTAACCTATCTTCCCATGCTAAAACATCCTTCTACTTTTTCCCTCCTTCACACTTCATATGACCTTCTTAGTTAACGATCCCCAACCAAAAACAAACAAACAAACCCCTTGTACTTCATAACTAGCCTGATATCATATCATAAGCTTTAAAAGCATATCATTTTAACACACATATAGAGAGATTCCTCTCTGAATCCAAGAGGGCTAGATCCTAGGATTCCAAGGTGGTTCTGATGTTGCCTTGTCATTTGGTATGTCAATCTGCCAAATCACAAGACCCCAACATGTGGTAATATAGGTGTATGCAGAAAGTATTTTAGAAATGAAGTAACACAGGAATTACAAAGCTTAATTGCAACATTAAGCAAGAATTTCGGCGAGTGAACAACAAACCCCTACCTCACACCAACTAAAAGTATCTTGAGCAGTAAATAACCACCTCAAGGAATTGTTGCGCAGTGGTTATGTAGCGTCTTGCATAGCGATGGCGTAGCATGACCTCTTTTCTTCTGTAATTTACTCTTCAACATGTGATCAACTTCAGAAACTTCATGCACCACTAACCAAAATCAACTATAAACAATCATAATTCAATGGAAAACAATGGTCTCATCATCAAACTCAAATTTCATCTATCAACTTTATGGTATGGTAGAGAAGATGTTTATTCAGTGCTCCACTTGATGAGTAATCATGTGGGAGCATGGGAACGTAGAATTATTTGGGTAATTTATATGAGTATGAGGGGGTCGGTTAACATATGGGGATATGGGTTTTATGTGCCCATCATGTGTAATGATGATTTATCAAAAGGAAATATGACTAAGGTAGAATGGGGAATATAAATGGTAGGGTATATGGGGATGAGAAATAGTTTAGAAGGAAATAAGATTGTATGGGAGTAGGATATGTAGGGTTAAAGGATAATGTAAGAGGGTAAGGGAAAATAGGAATAGGAGATGGGGAATAACATATAAATGATGAATTTTGAAGGGAATATGGCATATTAGAAGTAAGAAAGAAGTATGATATTCAAACCATGTTGCCTTCAACAACATCCCCTTGACTGTAAATGAATGTTCATATGAACCTTATAACACACCATTATTTAGACACGACCCTCTTCAATCAAATATTGTGACAATAGTTCCCAAAAGACTCAAATAGAATTTCATGTTCTTGACCAAAACTTTGACAACCAAATTCATGATGACTTCTCGTACAGTGCTTCATCGAACTCATGAGGATAAAAGGTATGAGTTTGACTTATTCCATGACAGCTAATTACAGACTCGAAGACATTCGACAAGTGACAAATTAACTCACTCTAACAAATTATTTGTGTTTAATATTATTCCCATGGGTTTATTAGTCCCTTTCTTTTATGATATTGATCCTTTGAATTTATTAATCTAACGGTTCATATTCGTAGGGTACAATATCATTCATAAGGATTAGAATATTAAAATCTTGGGTTTAATAGTAATATTAATCTCTTGGATTTATTTTCAATTTACTATTAATATCTTGAATTTATACTTTCTAATATTAAGGCTTATAATATTAATCCCTAGGGTATATAATACTAGTATGTTGGGTTTACCAATCCCTTGGGTTTATAATATTAATCCCTTGGGTTTTTAATACGTAGCTTTTATAATATTAATCCCTTGGGTTTATTGATTGCTTGTGTTAATAATCCCAAAATTTTATAATATTAATCCTTGGGTTTATAATATTCATAATTATTTGGGTTTATTAATCCCTTTGGTTTGTAATGTTAATCACTTGGGTTTATTAATCCCTTAAGATTTTAATATTAATCCCATGAGTTTTTAAACTATTCAGTTTTTAATATCAATAATCCCTTGGATTTATAATATTCATCCCTTGGGTTATAGTATCAATCCATTTGGTTTATAATATTTATCTCTTTTACAAATAATAATTATAATAATTATTAATAATTATAATTAATATTTAATCATTTATAATTATTAATAGTTAATAATCACTAACTAATAATATTTATATTATATTTATTTATTTATTTATTATAAATATTTATCTTTATATTAGGTTTATTTTTATGTGATTAATAGCAACATCACATTATTGCATTTATAAAGTTATTCATTTGAGTTTATAATCTTAAGGTTTATAATGGTAAGTTTTGTGATACTAATCTCAAGGTTTTTGATCCCTTAGGTTTATAATATTAATTATAGGGTATAGAATCCCTTTGGTTCATAATATAAATCCTAAGGTTTAATATTTACCCTCATTTGGTTCATAATATAAATACTAGGGTTTAATATTTTACCCTAAGGTTTATTTTCCTTTGGGTCTATAATATTAATCTCTTGGGTTTATTCCCCCTAGGGTTTATAATATTAATTCTTTGAGTTTATAATATTAAGGGTTTTTAATATTGGGTTTATAATATAGCATTTAGTATAAGGGTTTGAAATGTTCAACTTTTAATATTGCAGTTTATAATATTGGGTTTTAAAATTTTAGGGTTTGTAATATTAATATTAAACCTTTATGTTTATTAATCCTAAGGGTTTATTATAATAACCCATTGGATCTATTATTCCCAAGGGTTTATATATATCATTAATGTATTGTTTTTATTATTAGAATTTATAATATTGATCTTAGGGTTTGGTTTATATCATTAATATCTAGGGTTTATTATTATAATTTATAATAGTAATCTTAGGGTTTATAACCTTAGGTTTATTTTCAGTTGTGTTTAAAATATTAATTCATAGGATTTATTTTCCTTTGCGTTTAATAATCCTTTGGCTTTATTAATATTAATCTTAGGGTTTAATATTTTTCCCTTATGTTTATTTTCCCTAGGGTTTATAATATTAAACCCTCTAGTTTATTTCTCATTGGGTTTATAATATTAATCCCTTGGATTTGTGTCATTGCACTTTTTAATTTTGGGTTTATAATACTGCATTAAATATGGGGATCTAAAATGTTGGGTTTTTAATATTACAGTATATAATAATGGTTTTCTTAATATAATGGTTTATCATATTAATTGTGCTATGTATATTATTAATCCTATGGTTTAAAATATTTTTTTGTAATATTTTTAATGTTAGTCTTAGGGATATATAATTAATCTTAGGGTTTATAATGTTGGATTTTATAATATTAGGGCTTATAATAATTGATTTAATATTAGATTTTAATATTATTATGTTGAATTTGTTCATAAATCTATCATTATATATAAAATATATTGATAATTATATTAATAGGTTAATAAATGTATATTAATCATTAAGATAATGGTGAAGGATAAATAAGTATTATTAGTATTGTTATTATCTTATATTAATTTGTTATATATATATATATAATCAATCTCTAATAGCCACATTAACAATATACATCTAATGTCAGGTCCCACTTGCACAATCAATTGAGGATGGGCCTCATCAACAATGCAACCTAAGATCAAACCTCACAGGGGGTGGTTGTGCCTTGTGTTAGGGAGAGGAGACATGATATAAATCCATTCAGGTAAAGGGTTGGTGTGGCTCAGGCTAGGTGCGATCCGCGTGTACAAATTATATAGAGACTCTATACCAATCGATTCAATCCGATCATGCAATGTACTAAAACAAGATATTGAATCCTTCTACAATATTTGCGAAATATAAAACATGATCTCTCAATCACATGCAAGTAAGAGAAATGAAATTATCAATCATACAACACAATATGTATCTAGGGAAAGCACCTACTCAAAACCCCTTTATCATATATTGTACATAGTCAAAGAATCATGAAACAATACAATGCTTTCTCACACCGAGAAAATTCTTCACTCTACTGATCATCTCACCCTAATCCTACTTAAAACTGACTAGAAATTCATAGGAAAAATTGACCAACACTTAGCCAATTATCAGCCCATACTTAGCCGAGCCTTGCTCACACAATCCCTAGGAAATTAATACCTATTAAATAGGATAATTAACCTTCCTTGACTGCGCAATCCTTCATGAGCCTTCCTCTAAATTTATAATTGTGCTCAGGAAGTTCACTAATAATACAACAGATAGTTAACTTCCCTTTAACCTATATCTCAATTGGGTCATCATCAGAATTGACATTCATGTAGCTAATAATAGTGAATCATCAGTTATCTAATAGATCACTACTTGTGAATTAAATCTAATTTAATTCACTTTACCTCTCACTATCTCATCAGTGACTTAGAACTAGTTAAAATGATTTTAACTCAATTAATTTGAGTTAATTGATTAAACTCACACTACACTAGTGCATTAACTGCAACTGGATACCAAAAATAATAGAATCATTCTACATGCCTCACCATTGACCCTCAACATGAAATTATTGAGCTAAGTTTATCTCACTTAGTTAACTAATACAAGTTGTTACGAGATAAGATTACAATTTCTTTTCCAATTTATTTAAGGGATAAATAAATTAGATGCCCACATTTTGCGCTAGTGTGTAACTGAATTCCTCATTCATGTATGACTAGAATCCCACAACAGTTATGTGGTCAATTTTTGTCCTTTCTGGATGCCAATTTCATTGTTTCTTGTTGCAAATTTCAACACTCCCTATCAACAAGAAAGGAATTCAATCTATGTCGATCTGGTGCCTTTGGAATGTTCTGCATGCAACACTTCTCTAGTGTTGTTTGCACATGCAACTCTGTTGAAACTGAATAGCCTCTGAACAACTGAATCAGTATAATGCATCTGTCATCAGAGTCTTCTAGCTACTGCTAGAGAGTGCACATGTATAATGGAATCTCTACACTATCGTTGACATCTACAACTGTGCCCTCTGCACTGCTACCAACTCTGATTTTCACTTCAGTATCCAACATTTTTCACTCTAATTTCTATCCTCCTAACATCTGACTGCATCAATCTAACCGATCCTTCCTACTACTGATGTATTGTGGGATCCTCGTAGCCAGGTTCAATCCATGAGACGCACCATCTCAATGGACCCTGCCAAAATTTCTTCTTGGGATTAATTATGCACATCGCCCCACTTCACACCTGGAGGTATAGCTGCATGTGCTCCCTTTGTCTTTCTGGCTCTAAATTTCCCCCTCATTTAGGTATCATCTTGAGTGCACACTTCCACTCGGTCTCCTCTCTAATTCTCCAATTGTTGATGCTCCACAACCTTCTAAGACTGCTTTTGATGTTGCATGTTGAGAGGTAATTTGTGCTCCCTCTCAAACACCAAGTCATTAACCACTTCTTTGCTCCTTAAAGCCTTGCATTCATCCTCAACCTTGAGAGTGTATATGTTCTTGACTCTTGATCCGATCTGCTTCACCTTTCCTGTGGCTATGTGTTTAAGGAAAAAATTTCCTTTTCTAAACATCACCTCATAACCACGGTCTTCCAATACGGCTACGAAGACAAGATTCTTCCTTAGGCCTGAAACATACAAGACATTTGTTAGTCTGAGAGGGGAGCCATACTCCCTCTGAAAGGTAAGTGTACCTATGTTTGTCATGCTATACCTCCCGTCATCTCCAAACTCTATGCTCTGCTGGAGGTCCTTCTCCTCAAAGTCACTTAAGATATCTCTATTCCCTGTCATATGGAATGAGGCATCACTGTCTAGATACCACATGCATCCCATTATAGTGATGGAAATTCATGCAATTAGAGTAGAATCAAGCTCAAACTGTGAAGTCAATGCTCCACCCTCTGTAAGTGCAGGCTCCTTCTTACTTTCCTTCTTCTATGGATAATTCAAAGCATAGTGCCCATGCTCGTGACAGTGAAAACATATGATCTTGGACAAGTATCTCTTGCCCTCTTTGCCTTGGTATTTCTATCCCTTGGCCTTCTTCTTTTTTCCCACTAATGCACAATATTCTTCTCTGTTGGTGCTGGAGGTCCCGTATCTGTTTCTCTGCCTTATCTCTTCTATTACCAACTCAGACCACAAATGCTCCTAGTCTGGTAACTTATCCCTTCCATTCACAGAGTCCTAATAACTATGCAAGCTATTAGGAAGGCATAGCAGTGCTAGGCTCACCAAGTCATAATCGGATATGGTCACACTAACACTTCCAATCTCATCTTGACATTGAGTGAACTTCACCAAGTATGTTGGTACCGTCTTGCCCTCCTCCTCCTTTATATTTCTGAGCTTGTCCTTCAGTTCCAACTTCCTTTGGTCACTACTATTCTGAAACAGATTTGTCAAGGCCTTCCACATAGCATATGGAGTCACCTTTCCATGGATACTTGAGACAATATGATCTCAAACTCCCTCTAACAAGATCCTTCTCACCTTTGCTACCTTCTTTTTCCATGAAGTAAGAAGTTGAGAATATACTGTTGCAGGCTTGGGAATATTAGTATCTATGAATTATTTCAATCCGTTGTCCTCCAACATTGCCTCCATCCTATCCTTCCATGCAATATGATTTGAATGTCCCTCAAGTGCATATTCAAGTCTCAAGCCTTTGAAAGACATCTTGATCTGATGTTGGACCCTGAAGAATAAATCTTGAAATTTGAAACTGCTCAAGACAAACTCAATTTCTTCTCTTCTATTGTGATTCCTGGTGCTCTGATACCATTTATAAATTATATATAAACTCTATACCAATGGATTCAATCTGATCATGTACTATACTAAAACAAGATACTTAATCCTTCTATAATATTTGTGGAATATAAAACACGTCGCCCAATCACATGCAAGTAATAGAAAGGAAATTATCAATCATACAACACAAGATGTATCTAGGGAAAGAACCTTCTCAAAACCCCTCTATCATGTATTTTACATAGTCAAAGAATCATGAAACAATACAATGGTTTGTCACATCGAAAAAATCTTGCACTCTAATGATTGTCTCACCTTGATCCTGCTCAAAACTAACTAGCAATTCATAGGAAAAATTGACCAACACTTACCCAATTCTCAGCCCCATCCTTGCTCATGAAATCCCTAGGCAATTGATCCCTATTAAATAGGATAATCAACCTTCCTTGACTGTGCAATCCTTCATGAGCCTTCCTCTGACTTTATAATTGTGCCCCGAAAATTCACTAATAATATAACTGATAGTTAACCTCCCTTTAACCTGTGTCTCAACGAGGTCGTCATCAGAATTGACATGCATGCAACCAATAATAGTGAATCATCAGTTATCTGATAGATCACTACTTTTGAATTAAATCTAATTTAATTCACTTGACCTCTCACTAGCTCATCACTCAGTTAGAACTAGTTAAATTGATTTTAACTCAATTAATTTGATCTAACCGATTAAACTCACACTACACTAGTGCATTAACTGCAACTGGAGCCCTAAAATAATAGAATCACACTACATGTCTCACCATTGACCCTCAACTTAAAATTCTTGAACTAACTAAGTTTATCTCACTTAGTTAACTAATACAAGTTGTTATGAGATAAGGTTACAATTTATTTTCCAATTTATTTAAGGGATAAATAAATTAGACGCCCACATTTAGCACTAGTGTGTAACTGAATTCCTCACTCATGTGTGACTGGAATCACACACAAGTTATATGGTCAATTTTTTTTCATTTTTTGATACCAATTTGACTGTTTCTTGTTGCAAATTTCAACACCATGGGTAACTTTGACAACTTATATGCCCCTGGGTCGCTGCTCCTCAAGCCATAGGTCAATCCTAGAGGATCACAGACAACTTGACAGACAAAAAAACACGCTATACATCTAATAATTGTTAATGTTATTGATAAATGTCTATCGATGTATATCAACCACATTTACTAATGTGGTTGTATATGTGCTTCATATAAACATATCGATGTATATCAACCACATTGGTAAATTTAGTTTTGTTAGTTTTATATGTCATTAAATTTTAAAATTTAAGTTACAATCAACATTATAAAAATTAAATCTCTATTAAATATGAAGAGACACCAATTTATAATAATTATTAAAAATTATCTAAATTTTAATTTTAACTTTCTTTAATAATGACTTTGATGTATTATTATAGATTAGTATTATAACTTATCATACCACAAATCCAAAAAACTATAATTTATTTATATTTTATAAATTTTAAATTTTCTTAAGATGATTATTTTATAATATCCCATGAAAATCATAACTTACTATTCATTATGATAATTATATTAAAAATCAAAAAATCCTATTCCCAAATAGACATGCATGTCTACATAATTATTTATATATGAATATTGATTAAACATGTTTTCTTTAGTACATGCCATAGAGTTCACTTACTTGTTCACATGTATATTTTAAACCACTCACCGTAAAACATAGAAACTTTCTAAAAAAAATCATTTTTTTTAAAAGGGTGTTAAAATTTATTTTAAAAAAATATATATTTTTAAGAAGATATAAAAAATTATCGAAACTTAATGCAATGAGAATCTTTTTCATTATTACTTTTATTAAAAAAGACCATACCATTATTATTATTATTATTCAAGAAAGCCATCTATTTAAAATGATAAGTCAATTGTTTTTGAAATGTGTATTTTCACTATTTTGAAATTGTTATCACCAAAATAGGACTCTAACAGGCTGCTGATCAGACCACTTCAGTGTAACTATTTCAAACCAATATTTTGGCTGAGGCTTAGCCTCCTCAGCCTAAGAGGGCTCTCTCACTAGGTTTAAGATTTTGAATTAAGGATTAGATGGCTAACTCTAGGAATAAATTGGATAAAAGTGTGTGACTAGTTGAATTACTGATTAACAAACATCTATTGGGCTATGGAGTCAAGATATATTTCAACAAAACATCAACATCAGCTCAACATGGAAGTCAGGGCACTTAGAGTTTTAGGTTTGTAAACAAAACAGTAACACAACGAATAAAACATAGTCTACAAACATGTGAATGAAGTTAGAGAATTTTCCAATGAATTCTAAGTAAGACATGTTCATACCACTGTAAATAGGTAGATAAGGAAAGCCATAGAGAGATCAAACACCAAAAACTCTTTGTGAACCCTAAGTAGTAAAGCCAATCTGTATTAAGCTGAATATACACAAACTGCTACAATAACATAGTTTGCTTGCTCTTCAAAAATGCCAACCTTGAGAAATTCAAACTCATGCTACATATAGAGTCTTTAAAACCTTGGATTCTATGATCCATCATCAGAGAAATTCGAATTCTATCTTTGACACCTATTCTATTCATTGAAACAAAATCGTAATTGCAAACTGACAGCTAACTGTCTTTTAGAAATCCTAATACAAATAGGAGTGAAACTCCTAAAACATGTTTCAACAACCTTATCTAAGACTTAAATACTTCCTTTGACAGTTGCAACTTCATGAGGTCGAATTTGGTGATGCCTCCAACCTTGTTGTGAACCTTGCTGAGTCATGTCTTATCTGCCCTAAAAACCAAGAAACTTGTTTTCTGCAATTTAGCTTTTACCTTCCTTGATGATATTCTAACCCTTTTGCTGAAAAAATTAATTTCTTTTAGATAAGTGACATGTGTTATCACTTCCATGAAACCATGCCTTTCCACCTATATAAAAATTAATCCTTTGAAAGAGGATAAAGAGAGCTGATATGGCTCCGCTACGAAAATAGCAGTTGTTTTCGTAGTGCAGAATTTGCATCTTTGTAAACATCTCTTAACCATCCACTTTCCTTTGCTTTGACACCTGAAACTTCATTTCTGAGCCTTTTCCATTCTCCAGCAGCAACAAATTTTGGAAACCAAATGTTTTTACCTCTCAAACCCTTATAAAAATATTCAAAACTGCACCTACAGCAGTTTCGTACCGCGCTACAAAACTGTTGTGTAAGTCTTTTTTACACAGTTTTTCACAATTCTCAAAATTTAGGAATATTTGCACCTTTAAATGATTTACATAGATCTTAACAAGAAGAAAAAGTTGGCTTTGAAATGCCTTCAAACAAAATAATTCCCTTCTCAATAACAAAACTGTTTTAATTATTTGTCACTTACGGCCCTGTTTTTATCTGAAAAATAGGTGTTGAGACAGAGATTTTATCTTCTCACCCATAATGTATTTTGAAAAACTGAAGGAGGAATTTGGATACCATGATGGATTGAACAAAAACCTATCTTGGTTTTTTTAAATACCTCTCCTACTGCCCAGAAACTGTCTTTGAACAACCTGTATAAAACTAGAAAATCCTAATTTCTAAAAATATGGCTTAAAATAAATCCTTGTATCTCAAAACGGGTAACACTTGTGAGAAATGTGAGATAATTTATTGTAGGGGGGAATTTTATGAAGATAAACCTCCTTCATAATTCCAAAATACTTTTCATGTGGCCTGAAACGGATCTTGAAAAAGACTTCTAAAACCATAAAACAGAGTTTTTCTCTCAATGACTTTCAGTAGTTTCGTAGCGCAAGGTAAACCATCAATTTCTCCCACCTCATAATGAATTTGAAGAAACGGAAAGATTTTTTTGTAGTTCAGTATGTTAGGAAGAAAATCCTCTTTCAGTTTTCAAAATGAGTTTTCAATTGCTCAGGAACCCCTTTGGAAGTTGACTACCTAAAGTAGAAAAACAGGGTTTTTTGCTGAAAAAGGTTGTTTCAGCCATTTCGTAGCGTGCTACGAAAACAGCGTTTTTGTAGCGCAAATCACCTTTTTTGAACTAGCTGTGCTATGAAAACATGGATTCCTATCATGATTGCAAAATTTGACCCTAAACCTAATGGAATGACTTCTAAATGGATGATGGGACCTTTAAACCATGGAATAAGGTTGTTAAACTTTATTTGACAATGAAAATGAGACTCTAACCCCATCACTTAACCATTTAAGCATGAAATGACCTACAACCTATTTAAGACCATGACTAGAGATATGGCAAACTTTCAGAGTTTATTGATCATGGAGTGGACCTAGAAGACTTCATTTGAACTTGTAATATGACCTATCCTTTACCAATGACTTAAAATGACTTCTAAACCTCCTTGAAATCATGACAAAAAGTAGAGTTGACACAATGATGTTTTAAGAATTTTTGGGTGATAACAGTGGCTCCACTTGGGATATTGTGCCCCTGTGGTACAGTAAGAATTCGTAGCTCCAGTGCTGTGATCCATTCCTTTAAAATAAAACTCTGAAATTCTGCCCAATCTGCTTCTAACTGTACCTACTAAAAATGCTCAGTCAACCTTGAGCTTATTTGCACATTCCTAACTACCCTATCAACTGCAAACTTCATTCAGCTCAATCAATATGAAATTTCCAATGTAGCTAGTCAATTGTTTTATCTGATATTTGAGTTGTTTGACTGCATTGGAACTCGAAGCAATTATGATATTGTGATGACCACTGCCACTGAAATTGTAACTGATCTTCATAGTAAAAATAAAACTGAAACACTGGAGAGTAAAACTCTTCCATGTATTTAGCTATAGGATCCCAGAAAACATGATCAGCTTGATGATCCTCATAACATCCTGTAACTTCTAACAACTGATTTTTAGCCACAAAAAAATTATTTGATAAGCTATCCAACTACCTTTCTAAATGATTCCCACAAACAATGTAATTTTCCTCATTATTATGATCATTCTTTGAAGTAGGTTGCTGCAAAGTATGACATAAGTAATCAACCTTTTTCTCTACCTAAGGGTTATAAAAACTATCTTACAATATTTCTTCTTGGTATTTGCAATGATTTTCATCTTCATTATGATACAAAGATTGACAAGTCTACTGCATCTCTACATCAATTTCAGAGGATGTAAGAAGATTTTCATAAGTAAAATCCTATTGATTTCTATGTTGCATGTCATGGGATGTTATCCTTTCTTCTAGGTGTTGAAATGTATTGTTATGAAGAGCCTCTAAAATTTCTTCATCCATAAATTCATCATCATCATAACAATCCTCCAAATACTAAATAAAACTCACAGAATGTGCGCTACGAAACTGTTGTGTAACTCTTTTTTACATAGTTTTTCACAATTCTCAAACTTTAGGAATATTTGCACCCTTAAATGATTTCCATAGATCTTAACAATAAAAACAAGTTTTCTTTTAAATGTCTTCAAACAAAATAATTCCCTTCTCAATAACAAAACTGTTTTAATGATTTGTCACTTACTGCCCTGTTTTTATCTGAAAAATAGGTGTTGAGACAGAGATTTTATCTTCTTACCCGTAATGTATTTTCTAAAAATGAAGGAGGACTTTGGAGAAAATGATGTATTGAACAAAAATCTATCTTGGTTTTTTGAAATACCTCTCCTGCTACCCCAAAAATATCTTTGAACAACTTGTATAAAACTGGAAAAGCCCGATTTCTGAAAATATGGCTTCAAAGAAAGCCTTGTATCTCCAAACTGGTAACACTTGTGAGAAACGTGAGATATTTTATTGTAGTGGGGGATTTGATGAAGATAAGCCTCCTTCATAATTCCAAAATACGTTTGCATGTGGACAAAATCATATATTAAAAATTACTACTAAAACCATAAAACAAAGTTTTTCTCTCAATGACTTTCAGCAATTTCGTAGCGCAAGTTAAACCATCAATTTCTCCCACCTCATAATGAATTTGAAGAAACTGAAAGAGGTTTTTGTATTTCAGTATGTTAGGAAGAAATACCACTTTCATTTTGCACAAATTAGTTTTCAGTTGCTCAGGAACCCCTCTGGAAGTTGACTACCTAAAGCAGAAAAATAGGGTTTTTTGCTGAAAAAGGTTGTTTCAGCCATTTCGTAGCGCGCTATGAAAACAATGTTTTCGTAGTGAAAATCACCTTTTTTGAACTGGCTGTGCTACGAAAACATGGATTCCTATCATGATTGCAAAATTTGACCCTAAACCTAATGGAATGACTTCTAAATGGATGATCGGACCTTTAAACCATGGAATAAGGTTGTTAAACTTTATTTGACAATGAGAATGAGACTCTAACCCTATCACTTAACCATTTAAGCATGAAATGACCTACAACCTATTTAAGACCATGACTAGAGATAAGGCAAACTTTCAGATTTTATTAATCATGGAGTGGACCTAGAAGACTTCATTTGAATTTGTAATATGACCTATCATTTGAATGACTTCTAAACCTCCTTGAAAGCATGACCAAAAGTAGAGTTGACACAATGATGTTTTGAGAATTTTTGGGTGATAACAGAAACGTTCCTTTATTAATCTAATTTGTTGTTGAGATGTGCTCTCCAACCTAGTATATAAGCAATGTTGTCTTGTCTTGTAAACATTTTGACTAGTTCAAACTGCATTAAAATAAAAAATAAAAATACAATAAAATATTATATAATATAATAAAAAAGTTAAAATTCCCGAATTCAATATGATAGAGATGTTCTAATGTCTTATATGACATTTTGACTTGGTCAAAATAAAATAAAAATTATATTAAAATATAATAAAATGGAAAAAATAAAATTATTAATTATAATTATAATTATAATTATAACTTTAATGATAATTATAATTAAGTATAATTAAGCTCTAAACTAGCCTAGATCCATCTTAACTCTTGTTCTATCAAGGTCCAAGAAGCATCAGTGTCTTAAAGTGAAAACCTTTTGTAGAGTGAAAAGAATTTTGATTCCTCTCTATGTTTAGTAGATATGGAGATAAGGATTTAGGAATATAGTGATTAGTTCCACGTATGCATTTGTTAGCTATTTAAGCTTTGTATCTTACATAAATATTTATTTACAGTGACATTTATGACCATTATTTTAATAAGAGAAAATTAAAAGAACGGGAAAGCACATGATATTTGCTTAATTTTCACTCAACTACAAACATTTCATATATTTTTACCACCTTCATATAAGAGACATGTGATACAAACTATGTTGTATATATGGTCATCTCTCACTTTGAAATAACCAAGGGAAAAATTTTGTCTTTATTAATCACTTCAGTTGCTCTTCTTACAACCCATCATTTCACTAAATATTTCATATTGATATTGAAATGTTTAATTCTTATAGATATATTACTACTTCAACACACATGCTCTATTACATCAATCCTAGATGCTTGCATGCACAGTACCTATCTCTTTATTACTTATTTCACATTGTGTGTTTACACAAACTCCAGTATTAAATGGGACATGATTGTAAACAATTGTCATTTTTTTATTCTATAATTAAGAGATTGATGGTAACATAAAATAATGGTTTTGATTACAGTGAACATGAGATGTTCAACATAGGTTAAAGGGGAAATAGAAGGGGCAGAAAAAAAGACTAATATGACATGGAAATACAATAGAAATGAGAGGATCAAATTCTCTTTTCATTTCAATACACATTCTAAGGAATTTAATCGGTTAACCCAAAGTAGTCATTATACCTTGGTGGCCCTCATTTTCATATTCCTTCTATAGAACATGCATCTCAAAAATTTTCTTTGCCTCACCCAAGAATATTATAATTCCTTGAACCTAAGGCTCCTCAAGAACAACTAGTTCAGAACGATGGATGGGAGGCCAACCCTAACAAACCGGCTTGTAGATTTTTTCATTGGACCACCTCTCACCACTATGTGCATCCTATCACTTCTCCTCCTTAGATACCCTCTACTCTATCTCACGTTGCATAATTTCATGCACAACAACCTATTAACCCTCTTACATAGTTTTTAGTAGGAAAACATTGTACACCTGCTATGCCTCTCGAGTCTCCTTGTGAGGCCACCTCTTCTCATACTCACTCTGACACCCCTATAGTTGAAGGAGGAGGAAAGACAAATTTTTTCTTTATAGATATTCATCCGTCAATATAACATCCCTGAGTTAAAAGTTCATGTAATAAATTTAATAAAAGAAAAATAAGACCAAGGTCATGGGACATGTATTCTGAGCTGAATGTTAGGAAAAACATCTTAGTAGGTGTTTATTTGGTTTATTATGGCTAAGGAAATTGGAAAAGGAATTGGAAACACAAATGGAAAAGGATTTCAAAAGGCAAACAGACATTAATTGGAATTTATTTATGAAAATAAAAGAAAATAAGATAAAAGGAAGGTGAAAGGTTACACGATTTCATGTGAAGGAAATTGAAGGAAAAGTAGAGGAAAATGAAGAAAATAGAGGCCTTAATAATAAAAAGGCTTCTAAGGATCAGTTCATGAGTTTTGTGAGGTGAGAATTTTTCCAATTTTAGCTTGGAGCTATCTCTATTCTCTCATACTCTTTCACACTTATAAATATATTAGAGCACTCCGGCATCAGAGAAAATAAGGCAAAGGAAGGACAATAAATAAAACGAAAGCAAAATATCAAGCAATGAACAGGTAGATCAAGTGGTTAAAGCATGATTAATTGCAAGTATTTAGTTGCATGTATGATTTCCTTGATAGTTTTGGCTTGCATGCTACATGCATGTGTATGTTTGGTTCTCTTACTGTCATTGGAATGGGTTTTTTCAGGTGTGACAATGGCTTTCATCTTTTCCTTGCAATTTCTAGATATCCATGGAGTTATGAGGTTCTTTCATTTGGTTGAGCTTTGTATTGTTAGATGGTTTTCGAACTGGGTGAGGTGGTTTAGGAAAATTCGCAAGGGCAAATGAATCCCTTAATCGGTTTTTACCTTGAAGTGTCTTCCCATTAGGTAAGTTCTCCATTTCTTTAGTGCATGCAGTATTGCTAACATTTCCTTCTCATAAATAGGTTTCTGTAAATACTTTACTTTGATTGGACGACTTTCAAAAGCAATGGGTCTTCCTTCTTGCATTAAAATAGCAACAATTCCATTTCCTGAGGCATCACATTCCACAATAAAAAATTTTGTGAAGTCTGGCATAGCGAAGACCGGTGCTAGGCACATTTCCTCTTTAAGATGTTCAAAGACCTTAGTTGCTTTAGGAGTCCATGAAAATGCATCTTTCTTCAATAATTTTGTTAGAGATGTTGCTATTATCCCATAATTCTTAAAAAACTTGTGATAATACCCTGTCAACCTGAGAAATCCTCGCAATTGCTTTATGGTTGTGGGGACTTTCCATTCCTTAATGGATTTAATTTTTTTAGGGTCTACCTTAACACCCTTGTGAGATACAATATGACCAAGATATTCCACCTCTTGTACTCCAAAGAAACATTTGGATGTTTTTGCATATAATTGTTTCTCCTGCAATAGTTTGAGCACCCTGTCAACATGTTGAACATGATCCTTCCAAGACCTGTCGTAGATTAGTATATCATCAAAAAATACTAGCACAAATTTTCTAAGGAAGGGTTTGAAAATGGAATTCATCAACCCTTGAAATGTAGAAGGTGCATTGGTAAGGCCAAAAGGCATGACCAAAAATTCATAATGACCCTCATGAGTTCGAAATGCCGTTTTTGGAATATCTTCAGTCTTCATTCTAATTTGATGATATCCTGAACAAAGATCCAACTTGGTAAAATAAATTGCTCCATGTAATTCATCCAATAATTCATCAATCACAGGAATGGGAAATTTATCTTTAATGGTGAGCTTGTTGAGCTCCCTATAATCAGGACACATGTGCCATGATCCATCCTTCTTGTGTACCAATACTATAGGAGCAGAGAAAGAACTTTGACTAGGTTGAATTATACCAGCCTCTAACATTTATGCAATCATACGTTCAATTTCACTCTTTTGGACATAAGGATATCTGTAAGGTCGGATGTTTGGAGGAACACTTCCTGGAATCAAATCAATGGCATGATCATGATCATGAATAGGTAGGAGTCCTTTGGGAGTATCAAACACATTGGAAGGATTTTCCAAGACTCTTTGGAGATCTAGAGAAATAGATGATTTTGATGTTGGAACTTCTAGTGAGCATAATTGTGCAATTACACCTCATTTTTCTCTCTTCAGAAGCTTTGTCATGACATTAGATCTTATTATCTTTCCTAGCTTCCCTGTGATACCTCGTAATTCGATTTCCTTTCCTTCCGAAAAAAATTTCAAGAAAAGTTCTTGAAAATTAAAAGCTACCATCCCCAAAGATTGTAACCATTGTACTCCTAGTATGACATCAGCACCTCCCATTGGGATGGAAAGCATTGGACTATTCAATACATATTCTCCCATGGATAGCGTGATATTATGGAATTTTCTAGAGAAATTTATAGTTCCTCCATTTGCAACCATCACTTGACATTCTGGTGCTGGGTATAGGAAACAATTCAATTCCTTGGCTACCTTACAATGAATAAAATTATGGGTACTACCTGAATCAATCAACACTATTACCTTTTTCTTCTTGATATGTCCTTCTATCTTGAGAGTTTGAGAAGTGGTAATTCCTGCCAATGCATTACACGATATGGTCGGACTCATTTCTTCCTCTTCTTGGGTTGGTTCCTGGTGTATATCCTCTTCTTGTTCATTTTCTTCTTCCTCTTCACAATCTATGTAAAATAATTTCTTCTCAGCACACTTATGACCTTTAGTGTATTTGCTATCAAAACTGTAGCAAAGCCCTTTTGCTCTTTTTTCTTCCAATTTTTGTGGTGTCAACCTTGTAGGTTGTGGAAATCTAGGAGTAGCAACACTTCCCTCTTTATAGAAGTGAGTGGTAGGCTTCCTTGTCGCCATAATTTTACATTAAATTTTTCTTGCCAACCTGAATGACTTCTCCAATGAATCAGTTCCAAAACGCAAACTTCATGTTGGATGCGGGTCCTTTAAAGCACCGTGTATGAAGAGATCAACTCTGGTGGTTCCTCTCAGAATAGTCCTATATTACTAGTATAGTCCCTTATTGTTGTTAGTGTAACCCCGTATTGTTATTATTGTACCCTTGTAACTCCCATTTTATTATTATTGTGCAATTTTCAAATTATTATATCACATTGTTAGGTTTAAGTTAGGATTACATTGTGGCCCACCAAGATTACATTATGGCCCCATGGACTCTATATATAGAAAGGAGGTTTTGTAAATTGGATCATCCAAGAACTGTTTGTTTATGTAATTTAATTTATAGTTGCCCCCTCGAAGTGGCTTATTTCTAAGGCATTGATACCTCTTTTCTTCTATTTTTGGAGCTGGTTACACAACATTTGGTATCAGAGGTTTGGATTCTAGGGTTTCGCTGCTCCAAACAGGTCATCGTGGAATTTTCGCTATAAATTTTTTTCTACGAGTTTTTAGAAGCTGAAAGTTTTAGGGTACGAAGCAGAAATCCTGAGGAAGATTTTCTAAAAATTTCAGATCTTGTTTCGCAATATTTTCGGAGATATGATCTGTGGAAGTTAGGTCTTTTTTCAGGCTCCTAAACAGGTCATCTTGGAATTTGCACTATAACTTGTTTTCTACGAAGGTTCAGAATCTTAAATTCATATGGTGAGAAGCTAAAATCCGGAGGAAATTCATCAAAAAATTTCAGAGCTTGGTTCACAATATTTTTGAAGATATGATCTCTGGAAGGTAGTGCATTTTCAGGCTCTTGAATTTCATCTCAAAGAGGTGATCGTGGGAAAAGTTCGATAACTCTCTCTCTGGGCATTGGATTAGAGTGCCAGAAAAATTGGTCGCAAGTACACTGACTGTAATTTCTTGGCTATCAATTTCAGAGACAAAGGATGAAACAGTGACACGTGGCAAGTCGTACAAGTTCGCTCTACTGAACTAGTCCATAATTAGGTCATTGTGGGAGATTGGACACAACTTTGTCTTGGAGAATCCAAATCAGGTCAGACCTGTGGCATTCGAAAGATAATTCAGAGGGCTACGTTGGTACCGAAATTCAGATATTGAAGTGCTGCAATCACAGAGATAATCCAATTTCAATATCGAGCTCCTCAAAAGCAAGAAAAAGGTGTGCATTTTTTTCCGAATTGCATAAGTCTTGTTTGAAGAATCAATTTGAATTGATTCCAAGGGCATATTGTAGAATAGATATCAGTATTGGGTTCTAAAAGATGCCCCGTAAAAATAATTTAACACCCATTAAGCCTTCAGAAGGGTCTACTATTACTCATGAAGATGAAGAATTGCAACATGATCTATCAAAATTATAAGAGCAAGTGCAACAAATTTCACTCTCGCAAAGAGCAACAAAAAATGAAATGGAAGTTTTGAAGAAAGGCATGGAAGAGAAGATGGATGGTTTGAAGAAAGGCGTGGAAGCTAAGATGGATGGCATGGAAGCTGGCATGGAAGCTAAGATGGATGACATGAAATACAACATGGAAAACAACATGAAAAACATGAAGAATGATCTAAAAGCAGACATCGAAGGTTTGACCAAGTTGATACAAGAAATGTTTCCTAATGGTGAAAAGATAGTAGAAGAACCTCATGATGAGAACAAAATAAATGTTAATCACGATTTCATAAACTCTAATGTTGGCGGGAAGAACCACCATATTCCAAAAATGGATATGAGGAAGTTTGATGGAAAGGATCCTGTAACATGGATACTACAGATGGAGCAATATTTTGATCTTCATAATGTGCAAAACACACAAAAGGTACGCATTGCAACTTTACATTTAGAACAAAATACATTTGTATGGTATCGATGGCTTTGCTCCCGTAAAACAATTGTCACTTGGTCAATTTTTACGGAGGAAATGATAGCACATTATGAGGATACAAAGAGTAACACCTTCTTTAGCCAATTGATAAATCTCAAACAAAAGGGTTTAATGGGGGAGCACATTAAGGACTTCCAAAAATTGAATATAAGGGTAACTGATATTCCAGAGGAACACAGGATTGATCTCTTCATAGGTACTTTAAAGGATAACATCCAACATGAAGTTCACGTTTTGGAACCCGATTCATTGGAGAAGGCATTCAGGTTGGCAAGAAAAATTGAATGTAAAATTATGGCGACAAGGAAGCCTACCACTCACTTCTATAAAGAGGGAAGTGTTGCTACTCCTATATTTCCACAACCTACAAGGTTGACACCACAAAAATTGGAAGAAAAAGAGCAAAAGGGATTTGCTACAGTTGTGATAGAAAATACACTAAAGGTCATAAGTGTGCTGAGAAGAAATTATTTTACATAGATTGTGAAGAGGAAGAAGAAAATGAACAAGAAGAGGATATACACCAGGAACCAACCCTAGAAGAGGAAGAAATGAATCCGACCATATTGTGTAATGCACTAGCAGGAATTACCACTCCTCAAACTCTCAAGATAGAAGGACAAATCAAGAATAAAAAGGTAATAGTGTTGATTGATTCAGGTAGCACCCATAATTTTATTCATTATAAGGTAGCTAAGGAATTAAATTGTTTTCTATACCCAGCACCAGAATGTCAAGTGATGGTTGCAAATGGAGGAACTATAAATTGCTCTGGAAAATGCAATAACATCAAGCTAACCATGGGGGAATATGTGATGACTAGTCCAATGCTTTCCATTCCTATGGGAGGTGCTGATGTTGTACTAGGAGTACAATGGTTACAATCTTTGGGGACGGTAGCTTTTAATTTCAAGAACTTTTCTTGAAATTTTTTTCAGAAGGAAAGGAAGTCGAATTACGGGGTATTGAAGGGAAGCCAGGAAGGATAATAAGCTCTAATGTCATGAAAAAGCTTCTAAAGAAAGAACGAGGCGTAATTGCACAATTATGCTCACTAGAAGTTCCGACATCAAAATCATCTATTTCTGTAGATCTCCAACAAGTCTTGGACAATCATTCCAAGGTGTTTGAAAATCCCAAAGGACTTCCACCTATTCGTGATCATGATCATGCTATTCATTTGATTCCAGGAAGTGTTCCTCCAAACATCAGGCCTTATAGATATCCTTACTTCCAAAAGAGCGAAATTGAACGTATGATTGCAGAAATGTTAGAGGCGGTATAATTCAACCTAGTCAAAGTTCTTTCTCTGCTCCTGTAGTATTGGTACACAAGAAGGATGGATCATGGCGAATGTGTCCGGATTATAGGGAGCTCAATAAGCTCACCATTAAAGATAAATTTCCCATTCCGGTGATTGATGAATTATTGGATGAATTACATGGAGCAATTTATTTTACCAAGTTGGATCTTCGTTCAGGATATCATCAAATTAGAATGAAGACTGAAGATATTCCAAAAACAGCATTTTGAACTCATGAGGGTCATTATTAATTTTTGGTCATGCCTTTTGGCCTTACCAATGCACCTTCTACATTTCAAGGGTTGATGAATTCCATTTTCAAGCCCTTCCTTAGAAAATTTGTGCTATTATTTTTTGATGATATACTAATCTACAGAAGGTCTTGGAAGGATCATGTTGAACATGTTGACAAGGTGCTCAAACTATTGCAGGAGAAACAATTATATGCAAAAAAATCCAAATGTTTCTTTGGAGTACAAGAGGTGGAATATCTGGGTCATACGAGGGTGTTAAAGTAGACCCTAACAAAATTAAATCCATTGAGGAATGGAAAGTCCCCACAACCATAAAGTAGTTGCGAGGATTTCTCAGGTTAACAGGGTATTATTTCAAGTTTGTTAAGAATTATGGGAGAATAGCAGCACCTCTAACAACATTATTGAAGAAAGATGCATTTTCATAGACTCCTGAAGAAACTAAGGCCTTTGAACTTCTTAAAGAGGCAATGTGCCTAGCACCGGTCTTAGCTACGCCAGACTTCACAAAAACCTTTATTGCGGAATGTGATGCCTCAGGAAATGGAATTGGTGTGGTTTTAATGCAAGAAGGAAGACCCATTGCTTTTGAAAGTCGTCCAATCAAAGGAAAGTATTTACAGAAACCTATTTATGAGAAGGAAATGTTAGCAATACTGCATGGACTAAAGAAATGGCGAACTTACCTAATGGGAAGAGACTTCAAGGTAAAAACTGATCATGATAGTCTTAAACACTTTTTGGAACAAAGACTATCGTCAGAAGAGCAGCAAAAAAGGGTCACAAAGATGTTGGGTTATGACTTTGAAATAATCTACAAAAAAGGAAAGCTTAATGTTTTTGCAAATGCACTCTCAAGAAAGAATGAAGAGGTGGAAGCATTGCTTTGTGCCATTTCTATCATCCAACCAGATTGGATAACTGAAGCAAGAGATGAATGGAAGAAGGAAAAATATGTATGGACACTCATTCAAAATTTGCAGCAAGATCCTAGTACATCTAATACATTTAGTTGGAAAAATTATTCCTTATGGTACAAAGATTGCTTATATATTTGTAAGAATTCCCAACTAAAAAAAAATATTCTTCTGGAATTGCACACTTCTCCTTTAAGAGGACACTCAGGATTTTTAAAAACTTACCACAGGGTGTAGAAAGAATTTTTTTGGGATGGCCTTAAATCTGATATTCAAAAGCTTGTGGCGGAATGTTTGGTTTGCCAACAAAAGAAAGTGGAAACAATTAAGACCCTGGGACTTCTGCAACCTTTATACATTCCAAGTCAACGTTGGGAGGAGATTTCAATGGATTTTATCACAGGTTTACCTAAGTCCGAAGGAAAGAGGTCATCATGGTGGTAGTTGATAGACTTACCAAGTATGCACACTTTTGTGCATTATCTCATCCATTTAAAGCAAGTACAGTTGCTACTACATTTATGGACAGAATTCAAAAGCTACATGGAAGCACAAGGGTTATTGTGAGTGACAGAGATCCCATTTTTACTGGAAATTTTTGGACGGAGTTATTTTCTTGTTTGGGTACTCAATTAGCTCATAGCTCATCGTATCATCATCAATCTGATGGTCAAACTGAGATAGTAAATAAATGTTTGCAAGGATATCTTCGTTGTTTTGTATCTGATAAACAAACACAATGGGTCAAGTGGTTACCTCTTGCTGAATGGTGGTATAACACTTCCTTCCATACTGCAGCAAAAATGACCCCATTTATGGCACTTTATGGATATCATCCACCATCCATCACATCATCTTTAAGAGAAAATTCGAAGGTTCAAGTGGTGGAAGATCACATCGAGCATCAACAAGAAGTTCTCCAACTCTTAAAGGATAACCTAAATTTGGCACAAAATCGAATGAAACAACAGGCAGATCAACATCGCGGCGAGAGAAGTTTTGATGTAGGAGACTGGGTATTTTTACGGCTATAACCATACAAACAAATGTCCCTCAAGCAAGCTAAGAAGGATAATAAATTATCGCCAAAGTACTATAGTCCTTACAAGGTGTTGCAAAATATTGGTACTATGGCATACAAATTGGAGCTTCCTGCTTCTTCACGAGTGCATCCAATTTTCCATGTTTCATGCTTAAAGAAGGTTATAGGTGAAAATATTCCAGTTCAAACAATATTTCCCGAACTTGATGAGGAAGGAAAAATCATATTGGAACCTGAAGCGGTCACGGAAACAAGAACTCGACAGCTACGAAATCGATCAATTTCAGAGTATCTCATCAAGTGGAAGAACTTACCCACTGAAGAGTCTACATGGGAGGATGAGAATTTTATACAGAAGCACCCAGAGCTACTCAAGCGTTGAGGACAACACTTTTTTGAAGGAGAGAGGCATGTTAGGTCCCTATATTACTAGTATAGTCCCTTATTGTTGTTAGTGTAACCCCCTTATTGTTATTATTGTACCCTTGTAACCCCCATTTTATTATTATTGTGCACTTAAATTATTATTGTTAGGTCGGCTAGGATTATATTGTGGCCCACTAGGATTACATTATGGCGCCATGGACTCCTATATATAGAAAGGAGGTTTTGTAAATTAGATCATCCAAGAATTTTTCATTCATGTAATGTATTGGAGGTTGCCCCCTCGAAGTGGCTTATTTCTAAGGCGTTGATATCTCTTTTCTTCTATTTTTGGAGCTGGTTACACAACATATCAGTTACCCTTATATTCAATTTTTGGAATTCCTCAATGTTCTCACCCACTAAACCCTTTTGTTTGAGATTTATCAATTGCCTAAAGAAGGTGTTGCTCTTTGTATCCTCATAATGTGCTATCATTTCCTCCGTAAAAATTTACCAAGTGACAATTTTTTTATGGGAGAAAAGTCATCGATACCATACCAATGTATTGTGTTCTAGATGTAAAGTTGCAATGCGTACCTTTTGTGTGTTTTGCACATTATTGAGATCAAAATATTGCTCCATCTGTAGTATCCATGTTACGGGATCCTTGCCATCAAACTTCCTCATATCCACCTTTGGAATATGGTGGTTCTTCCTGCCAATATTAGAGTTTATGAAATCACGATTATCATTTATTTTGTTCTCATCATTAGTTTCCTCTACTATATTTTCACCATTAGGAAACATTTGTTGTATCAACTTTTTCAAACCTTCCATGTCTTCTTTTAGATCATTCTTCGTGTTTTCCATTTTAGCTTCCATGTCATCCATCTTAGCTTCCATGCCAACTTCCATGCCATCCATCTTAGCTTCCAAACCATTCATCTTAGCTTCCATGCCTTTCTTCAAACCATCCATTTCAATTTTTGTTGCTCTTTGCGATAGCGTAATTTGGTGCACTTGCTCATGGAATTTTGATATCTCATGTTGCATTTCTTCGTCTTCATGAGTCATAGTAGAGCCTTCTGAAGGCTTAATGGGTGTTGAGTTATTTTTAGGAGGCATTATAGAACCCAATACTGATAGCTATGCTCAATAGGCCTTTGGAATCAATTATAACTGACTTTTCAAACAAGACTTACGCAATTTGAAAAAAAATACACACCTTTTTCTTGATTTTGAGGAACTCGATATTGAAACTGAATTATCTCTGTGATTTTGGATCTTCAATATCTGAAATTTGGCCCTGTAGTCACCCTATGAATCTTCTTTCGAATGCCACAGGTCTGACCTGATTTGGATTCTTCAAGGTAAAGTTATGTCCAATCTCCCACAATGACCCAATTATGGACTGGTTCAATATAGCGCTCTTGTACGACTTGCCATGTGTCCCTATTTCCTCCTTTGGCTCTGAAATTGATATACAAGACACTACAGTCTGTGTACTTGCAGCCACTTTTTACAGCATTCCTATCCGATGCTCAGAGAGAGAGAGAGTTATGAAGGTTTTCTCACGATAACCTCTTTGAGATGAAATTCGGCAGCCTGAAAAAGACCTAACTTCCACATATCAATCTCTGAAACTATTGTGAATCAAGCTCTGAAATTTTTTGATGATGTTCCTTAGGATTTCAGCTTCGCTCTCTAAATATTTTAGCTTTTGAACCTTGGTAGAAAAAAATTTATAGCGAAAATTCCGCTATGACCTGTTTAAGTGAAATTCAGGAGCCTGTAAAAAGCCCTACCTTCCACAGATCATATCTCTGAAAATATTGCAAACGAAGATCTGAAATTTTGCGAAAATGTTCCTCAGGATTTTGGCTTCACACCCTAAAAATTTCAGCGTCTGAACCTTCGTAGAAAAAACGTTATAGCAAAAATTCCACGATGACCTGTTTGGAGTAGCTAAACCCTAGAATCCAAACCTCTGATACCAAATGTTGTGAAACCAGCTCCAAAAAGAGAAGAAAAGAGATTTCAACACCTTATAAATAAGCCACTTCGAGGGGGAAACCTCCAATACATTACATGAATGAACAATTCTTGGATGATACAAATTACAAAACCTCCTTTCTATATATAGGAGTCCATAGGGCCACAATGTAATCCTAGTGGGGCCACAATGTAATCCTAACCGACCTAACAATAATAATTTAAGGGCACAATAATAACAGTATGGGGGTTACAAGGGTACAATAATAACAATAAGGGGGTTACACTAACAACAATAAGAGACTATACTAGTAATATAGGGACCTAACAATTATACATATTTTTTTTTATTTTTTCATATGGAGCACACAAGATGATTTTATATACTTGATTATATATTTGTTTATGGATGATATTTCACTTTATAGACATGTTTATTAAGGTGGTGCTATTATCCTTAATGACATTTTTTATACTATGGAGTTACAAGATTAATGTGAATTCTTCATGGATATAGTTGGGGACACCACCTACTTTATAAAATTAAGTTAATTAAAAGATAGTCCCTCCTAAATTCCTTCCCCTAATAAAAATAAAATATATTGATATTAACATACAATCAGGTTAATCCCACAAGGATTAGAACATACTGTGATAGGGTGTATTGTTAAGTCACTCTGTAGCATAAAGGTCACCGGTTCGAAACTCCATTGGAACAAATCTCGTCACATTAAAGGGCTAGTGTGGCTGGGGCCATGTGCAATCCATAGGTCATTTAGAAAACTTAGACGCTTCTGGGTCATCGATACTCAGGCCATAGGTTAGGCATGTTAGTCATATTAGGACTCACATTACCTAGCAAACAATATAAAGCATACAATTGCTTTAGAAATATTTTTTCCCTTCAACTACCTAAGGGAGGTATGAAACTAAATTGAAGGCATGTAATAAGAAGAAACAATCGTGTGAGGAGAGCTATTCATAAGTTTTAGAGGTTGTCATTTCTTCCTATGATTCATTATTTCAAATGTATTATAGCTTACCAATTTTGCTGATGGTAGAATCCTTTCAGAAGTTACAAGGAGTAAAGTGAGCTCACATATATTCTAGTCATTTTTAAGGTTGTTTAATCCATAAAATATCAAGGATATTCCACTAGAAAGTTCGTCACAACAAATCTAATAATATCATTTTAATATTTTGAAATTCTACAGTATTACAATTTTATTAGATTTCTAGATATGTAGATATTATTGTAATTAGTGCATGCAAGCGAATGAAAATTATGCAGAAAATATAGAATGACAAAATAAAATATCACACACACATAAGACACAAGATATGCTCTGGGAAACCCTTCATGGATAAAACCCAGCTGGAAGGTGAGGTCGCTTCTCTCTCTTTCTCTATTTAGAAATATGGCCGCAGGTTCAAAGAAGTATGGAACGTGGTGTGTGGGTTGCTACAGTGCACAAATCCTCTTTGTGTATTCTACATGTTAGGGTCCTATAATAATAGGATTCATAATTTGAATTGGTTGTGTAAAATTTTGCAATATTGTACATACCTTTTCTTTCTGCAAATGTTTTCCCATATTTAAAAAATGAAAAGAGGGTAAGTCCTAAATGAAAAATCAAAAGGACTAAAAAGAAACAATATCAAGAAAGAATATCAAGTATGAAACCCACAAAAAGAGATAAAACTAAGATCATGAAAGCATTGCACATTCGAATGCCACTACTATTAGTTTATTTTATTCAAATAAAATTGTGTGCAGCCTGTCCAACCTGCCACAATTCATGATAATCATACACTTTAATCTTCATTATTCATGCTTTGAATTTCATATTTATAGTTAGTGAATAAGATCTGACCAAACCATTTAATCTTGGCATATCAGTAGTTAGGTAGAGAATAAATGAGCTCATTATTTTAATCCGAGCCATTGGAAGTTATAAGGTTAGAAGTAGGTAGTTTTTTTATTAAAAGAAAATAATGGGTCAACAAGCTCAAATGTGCCCAAGAAAGGAAATAAAAATGTTAGGGCAAATAAAGGGTATGCATATACATTTTATAAAAGCATTGGAAAGAATCCATTGGTTTGTTTCTTATCACTAATATCTTATTACTTTCCCCTCATAAAAAACCCCTCTCCCTAGTTCTAAACTCATTCCCTTCACTAAATTCCCTTCTCCTTTACGAATTCCCCTTTTCTAATAAAACAACCAAAACTCACTTACCCAAGGTTTGTATTACTTTCTATATATTGGGACCCATTGCGAAAAACTCTTCCCCGATGTCATTTTAACACTTATTCATAATATATTTCTAACATCCCGCATCTATACTCATTCACCCCATATTTATTCATTCCCATTTTTATATTTTTCAACCCCCTTTAATCATTTTAACACATAGTATATATTATATTAACTCCCGCTTCATATAATAGTCTCGACCCACTTTATATACCCATCGCACATACAATCCCGGGTCCCACCTCTTAAACCCTGCATAACTCATCTGGCCATCCGATCTCCGCTATTTATATCCAATGGCCTACATCATTTTGCATCCCCTGACCATATGAAATTTAAAATCTCAAAAGATTGTGAAAGGGGTGGTTTTCGCACCCCACTCTCTTACCACGCAACACTCTCATGTGCTATATCACCCCCCAAGCCAAAACTACCAAACCACTTTTACATAGTGTGAAAACCACCCTGCACTATGCTAAAACCTATCTTCTCCTACACTGTGAGATAAATTTCCAGTCCACTACACGATAAAAGTCCCAAGCCACTATGGCAACACCAACTCCATTTGAAATAAGCTTATGCACCCCACATTGTGTTAAAACTCTCGTTCACCTTGCACTATATGATAAACATAACTTTCAAACATAAACTTCTGACCGCTTCATTCGTTTGCCAACAGAACTAAAAGAGCCATTGCCAACATAGTTGAAGCTGCCTCAGCCAGGACTCATTCCACATGTCTTCCCAATTCAATAAAGCCTTCGATCACCTCCTTGCAGACCTGGATTTTATTAACGAATTTTTTATTTTGCAGGTATATCAACATACCAATAAATCTGATAAACAGTTGATACTAGTTCAAAACTGTTTAATCTAGATTCTCGGGATTTAAGCAAAACTTTCATACATAGAAGGAAAATCAAGTTAAAACCGGCAATACAACAAAGAAAGGATTGTTTACACAGTAAATTGGTTTTAACATAATAAAACAACTAGAGCAACAACAAAAAATTTATTCAAAGTAACTCTCCGGGACATATTTCACTCATTGTTACATATATCTTATTGTAAAAGGTAAAAGTGAAAGGATAACAGAGCAGTAAGGTAAAATAAAATTCACAAAGTTAAAGAGTAACCGAGCAGTCAAAGTGAAAGGCAGAATAATAGATAAAGGTCAAAAACAGAGTTAAAAGAACTAAAATGGAAATCAAATAAAGATAGAGGAAGAAGACAGTGTGAGAAATAAGTCAACATGAGATAAACAAACAGATAAAATCAATCAGAAAATCAGGGACAACTTTCAGTCAGTTGAAAGGTGTCACTACCTTTCAGCCTCCATATATTTTATTTCCTATAATAAATCTTGATTAGTTAAACATGATATTTTGTATTATTTTTTGTATAAATACTTCAGTCATTTGAATTATTAAAGTGTGTGGATTTCTGAACATTTCTATAGTTGTAATGATCTGAAACTTGAGGGCTCATTGTACAATTTTCAAGTCAACAGACTGGACTAAGGAATAAAGGCATTGCATTACAGGATTCATGTGTTGGGCCACTTCAGTGAAGTATCTTTCTATTGTTAAATTGCTATTTTATTAAGTATTTCACATACTTGAATATTTTCCAATTTAAATTTGATAACGGGAATATTATTACAAAATTTGTTTAAGTACACTGTTCTAAACTAAATTATTCATTTTGATGTTTTCATCTGATATCCAGAGTAGGGAATTCTTCATTCCTCCCTAGTTTCGATTGATCTCTTTCATCTCCTTCATTATCCAGTTTGAGGAATCCTTAATTTCTCCTTGATCCTAATTGAAACCACTTCACCATCCAACCTAAAAGATCTGAATTTACTTAGCTACCTTGCCCTATGAAAACTTCCTTTAGATCTTGATTCAGTCCTATTTTCTTGATACTTTGACTCTATATCCCAATGGTAAAAGGACATACTTATGTCCATATGAATCAATAATTCCATCACCAAACCAAACCAAAATCAAAACCAATCAATCTTACATAACTAGCCTAAAATCAACTAAAAACAACAAAGTTAAATCATAAAGAGAGAGAGCCCTCTCTAAGTATTAGGAAGGCTAGATCCTAATCTCAAAAGTAGGTTTGTGGTTACCTTGATGAGTTCTTTCTTTAAACTTGAGAAATTACTGAGTGATAACATATTGGTGACCGTACTGGGGAAGAACATATTCTTCATAAAAATTATACAAAGATTATATCTGATCTATTGTTGTGTAACCAACTCCAAAAATAGAAGAAAAGAGATCTCAATGCCTTAGAAATAAGCCACTTCGAGGGGGCAACCTCCAATACATTACATAAATGAACAATTCTTGGATGATCCAATTTACAAAACCTCCTTTCTATATATAGGAGTCCATGACGCCATAATGTAATCATAGTGGGCCACAATGTAATCCTAGCCGACCTAACAATAATAATTTAAGGGCACAATAATAATAAAATGGGGGTTACAAGGGTACAATAATAACAATAAGGGGGTTACACTAACAACAATAAGGGACTATACTAGTAAATAGGGACCTAACATGCCCCTCTCTTTCAAAAAAGTGTTGTCCTCAACACTTGAGTAGCTCTGGGTGCTTCCGTATAAAATTCTCATCCTCCCATGTAGAATTTTCAGTGGGTAAGTTCTTCCACTTGATGAGATACTCTGAAATTGATCGATTCCGTAGTTGTCGAGTTCTTGTTTCCGTGACCGCTTCAGGTTCCAATATGATTTTTCCTTTCTCATCAAGTTCTGGCAATATTGTTTGAACTGGAAGATTTTCACCTATAACCTTCTTTAAGCATGAAACATGGAAAACTGGATGTACTCGCGAAGAAGCAGGAAGCTCCAATTTGTATGCCCTAGTACCAATCTTTTGCAACACCTTGTAAGGACCATAGTACTTTGGCGATAATTTATTATCCTTCTTAGCTTGCTTGAGGGACATTTGTTTGTATGGTTGTAGCCGTAAAAATACCCAGTATCCTACATCAAAACTTCTCTCGCTGCGATGTTGATCTGCCTGTTGTTTCATTCGATTTTGTGCCAAATTCAGGTTATCCTTTAAGAGTTGGAGAACTTCTTGTTGATTCTCGATGTGATCTTCCACTGCTTGAACCTTCGAATTTTCTCTTAAAGATGATGTGATGGATGGTGGATGATATCCATAAAGTGCCATAAATGGGGTCATTTTTGCTGCAGTATGGAAGGAAGTGTTATACCACCATTCTGCGAGAGGTAACCACTTGACCCATTGTGTTTGTTTATCAGATACAAAACAACGAAGATATCCTTCCAAAAATTTATTTACTATCTCAGTTTTACCATCAAATTGAGGATGATAAGATGAGCTATGAGCTAATTGAGTACCCAAACAAGAAAATAACTCCGTCCAAAAATTTCCAGTAAAAATGGGATCTCTGTCGCTCACAATAACCCTTGTGCTTCCATGTAGCTTTTGAATTATGTCCATAAATGTAGTAGCAAATGTACTTGCTTTAAATGGATGGGATAATGCACAAAAGTGTGCATACTTGGTAAGTATATCAACTACCACCATGATGACACTCTTTCCTTCGGACTTAGGTAAAACTATGATAAAATCCATTGAAATCTCCTCCCAACGTTGACTTGGAATGGATAAAGGTTGTAGAAGTCCCGGGGTCTTAATTGTCTCCACTTTATTATGCTGGCAAAACCAAACATTCCGCTACAAACTTTTGAATATTAGATTTAAGGCCATCCCAAAAGAATTCTTTTTTCACCCTGTGGTAAGTTTTTAAAAATCCTGAGTGTCCTCCTAAAGGAGAAGTGTGCAATTCCAGAAGAATCTTTTGTTTTAATTTGGAATTCTTACAAAGATATAAGCGATCTTTGTACCATAAGGAATCATTTTTCCAACTAAATGTATCAGATGTACTAGGATCTTGATGCAACTTTTGAATGAGTGTCCATACATCTTTGTCCTTCTTCCATTCATCTCTTGCTTCGGTTATCCAATCTGGTTGGATAATAGAAATGGCACAAAGTAATGCTTCCACCTCTTCATTCTTTCTTGAGAGTGCATCTGCAACAACATTAATCTTTCCTTTTTTGTAGATTATTTCAAAGTCATAACCCAACATCTTTGTGACCCATTTTTGCTGCTCTTCTGAAGATAGTCTTTGTTCCAAAAGTGTTTAAGACTATCATGATCAGTTTTTACCTTGAAGTGTCTTCCCATTAGGTAAGTTCGCCATTTCTTTAGTGCATGCAGTATTGCTAACATTTCATTCTCATAAATAGGTTTCTGTAAATACTTTCCTTTGATTGGACGACTTTCAAAAGCAATGGGTCTTCCTTCCTGCATTAAAACTGCACCAATTCCATTTCCTGAGGCATCACATTCCACAATAAAGGTTTTTGTGAAGTCTGGTGTAGCTAGGACCGGTGCTAGGCACATTGCCTCTTTAAGACGTTCAAAGGCCTTAGTTGCTTCAGGAGTCCATGAAAATGCTTCTTTCTTCAATAATGTTGTTAGAGGTGCTGCTATTCTCCCATAATTCTTAACAAACTTGCGATAATACCCTGTTAACCCGAGAAATCCTCGCAACTGCTTTATGGTTGTGGGAACTTTCCATTCCTTAATGGCTTTAATTTTGTTGGGGTCTACTTTAACACCCTCGTGAGATACAATATGACCCAGATATTCCACCTCTTGTACTCCAAAGAAACATTTGGATTTTTTTGCATATAATTGTTTCTCCTGCAATAGTTTGAGCACCGTGTCAACATGTTCAACATGATCCTTCCAAGACCTGCTGTAGATTAGTATATCATCGAAAAATACTAGCACAAATTTTCTAAGGAAGGGTTTGAAAATGGAATTCATCAACCCTTGAAATGTAGAAGGTGCATTGGTAAGGCCAAAGGCATGACCAAAAATTCATAATGACCCTCATGAGTTCGAAATGCTGTTTTTGGAATATCTTCAGTCTTCATTCTAATTTGATGATATTCTGAACGAAGATCCAACTTGGTAAAATAAATTGCTCCATGTAATTCATCCAATAATTCATCAATCACAGGAATGGGAAATTTATCTTTAATGGTGAGCTTATTGAGCTCCCTATAATTTGGACACATTCGCCATGATCCATCCTTCTTGTGTAATACTATAGGAGCATAGAAAGAACTTTGACTAGGTTGAATTATACCCGCCTCTAACATTTCTGCAATCATATGTTCAATTTCGCTCTTTTGGAAGTAAGGATATCTATAAGGCCTGATGTTTGGAGGAACACTTCCTGGAATCAAACGAATAGCATGATCATGATCACGAATAGGTGGGAGTCCTTTGGGAGTTTCCAACACCTTATAATGATCCAAGACTTGTTGGAGATCTACAGAAATAGATGATTTTGATGTTGGAACTTCTAGTGAGCATAATTGTGCAATTACGCCTCATTGTTCTTTCTTTAGAAGCTTTGTCATGACATTAGAGCTTATTATCCTTCCCGGCTTCCCTTCAATGCCCCGTAATTCGACTTCATTTCCTTCTGAAAAAAAATTCAAGAAAATTTCTTGAAAATTAAACGCTATCGTCCCCAAAGATTGTAACCATTGTACTCCTAGTACAACATCAGCGCCTCCCATAGGAATGGAAAGCATTGGACTAGTCAATACATATTCCCCCATGGTTAGCTTGATATTATGGCATTTTCCATAGCAATTTATAGTTCCTCCATTTGCAACCATCACTTGACATTCTGGTGCTGGGTATAGGAAACAATTTAATTCCTTGGCTACCTTATAATGAATAAAATTATGGGTGCTGCCTGAATCAATCAACACTATTACCCTTTTCTTCTTTATATGTCCTTCTATCTTGAGAGTTTGAGGAGTGGTAATTCCTGCCAGTGCATTACACGATATGGTCGGATTCATTTCTTCCTCTTCTAGGGGTGGTTTCTGGTGTATATCGTCTTCTTGTTCATTTTCTTCTTCTTCTTCACAATCTATGTAAAATAATTTCTTCTCAGCACACTTATGACCTTTAGTGTATTTGCTATCACAACTGTAGCAAAGCCCTTTTGCTCTTTTTTCTTCCAATTGTTGTGGTGTCAACCTTGTAGGTTGTGGAAATCTGGGCGTAGCAACACTTCCTTCTTTATAGAATTGAGTGGTAGGCTTCCTTGTCGCCATAATTTTACATTCAACTTTTCTTGCCAACCTGAATACCTTCTCCAATGAATCAGGTTCCAAAACATGAACTTCATGTTGGATGTTATCCTTTAGAGTGCCTATGAAGAGATCAATCATGTGTTCCTCTGGAATATCAGTTACCCTTATATTCAATTTTTGGAAGTCCTCAATGTGCTGCCCCACTAAACCCTTTTGTTTAAGATTTATCAATTGGCTAAAGAAGGTGTTGCTCTTTGTATCCTCATAATGCGCTATCATTTCCTCCATAAAAATTGACCAAGTGACAATTTTTTTACGGGAGCAAAGCCATCGATACCATACAAATGTATTTTGTTCTAAATGTAAAGTTGCAATGCGTACGTTTTGTGTGTTTTTCACGTTATGGAGATCAAAATATTGCTCCATCTGTAGTATCCATGTTACAGGATCCTTTCCATCAAAATTCCTCATATCCATTTTTGGAATATGGTGGTTCTTCCCACCAACATTAGAGTTTATGAAATCACAATTAACATTTATTTTGTTCTCATCATGAGTTTCCTTTATTATCTTTTCACCATTAGGAAACATTTCTTGTATCAACTTTGTCAAACCTTCCATGTCTGATTTTAGATCATTCTTCATGTTTTCCATTTTAGCTTCCATGTCATCCATATTAGATTCCATGCCAGCTTCCATGCCATCTATCTTAGATTCCATGCCTTTTTTCAAAACTTCCATTTCATTTTTTTCTGCTCTTTGCGAGAGCAAAATTTGGTGCACTTGCTCTTGTAATTTTGATAGATCATGTTGCAATTCTTCATCTTCATGAGTCATAGTAGAGCCTTTTGAAGGCTTGATGGGTGTTGAATTATTTTTACGGGGCATTTTTTAGAACCTGATATTGATATATATTCTACAATATGCCCTTGGAATCAATTCAAATTGATTCTTCAAACAAGACTTATGCAATTCGGAAAAAAAATGCACACCTTTTTCTTGCTTTTGAGGAGCTCAATATTGAAATTGAATTATATCTGTGATTGCGGCTCTTAAATATCTAAAATTCAGCACTGAAGTAGTCGTCTGAATTCTCTTTTGAATGCCACATATCTGACCTGATTTGGATTCTCCAAGACAAAGTTAAGTCCAATCTCCCAGAATGACCTAATTATGGGCTGGTTTAGTAGAGCGAACTTGTACGGCTTGCCACATGTCATTTTTTCGTCCTTCGGATCTTAAATTGATATCCAAGAAACTAAATTCCATTTGATTGCAACAACTTTTTACGGCACTCCAATCCGATGCTCAGAGAGAGAGTTATGAAAATTTTCCCACGATCACCTCTTTGAGATGAAATTCGAGAGTCTGAAAAAGCACTACCTTCCACAGATCATATTTCCAAAAATATTGTGAACCAAGCTCTGAAATGTTTTGACGAGTTTCCTCAGGATTTCACCTTCATACCCTAAAAATTTCAGATTCTAAACCTTCGTAGAAAAAACGTTATAGCGAAAATTCCACGATCACCTGTTTAGAGAAGCGAAACCCTAGAATCCAAAGCTCTGATACCAAATGTTGTGTAACCAACTCCAAAAATAGAAGAAAAGAGATATCAATGCCTTAGAAATAAGCCGCTTCGAGGGGGAAACCTCCAATACATTACATAAATGAACAATTCTTGGATGATACAATTTACAAAACCTCCTTTCTATATATAGGAGTCCATGGGGCCATAGTGTAATCCTAGTGGGCCACAATGTAATCCTAGCCGACCTAACAATAATAATTTAAGGGCACAATAATAACAAAATGGGGGTTACAAGGGTACAATAATAACAATAAGGGGGTTACACTAACAAAAATAAGGGACTATACTAGTAATATAGGGACCTAACATCTATGATGGTGGACAGTGATCAGACATACAAAGGTTAAAATCATCCACCTAGTGACTCCAACTCCAAATAAATTTCAAAATCAAGACTCCACTGAAGGAATGAGCCTCAAAGAACATTATGGAAATATCAGGCTTTTAACTTGGATTACAATCCGAACATTATGGAAATATCAGGCTTTTAACTTGGATTACAATCCAGGACATCATGTTCTTTCTCATCAAGAAAATTTTTCAATGTATATTGTATTTTAGAAAAGATCTTAGACTAATATTTGATATTTTCCTTTGAAAATTGTAAATACAAAATCTCCTTATCCATTTGAGCAGCGTTATTTTGAAACTTATGATGATCATTTTCCGATTGATAAGCCTCAAGTAATCAGTACTAATCCTACAATCCCTATACATATTATTGTACCTTGTAAAGTTCTTGATATATATAAGACCCTCATTTTACCTCCTACACTCCATAAATTCCCAGATAACTATTACAAATATATCCCCAAGTTTTATGGAGAGAATGGTAACATCACTGCAAAAAAACATATTCAAGGTTTTGAGAATTATATGGACTTATTTGTGATTGATGAAGATGATGTTTGAATCATGCTTTTTTCTCTTTCTTTGGAAAGTAAAGTAAAGAGTTGGTTGAAGAATCTTCCTATTGCAAGAATCTCAAATTTCCAACGGTTTGTCAAATTCTTCCTTGATAAATGGATAATCAAAGTCAATCTTTTTGTGATCATAGAAGAATATAATTAGTTGAAAAGACATCCAAATGAGACAATACAACAATTGTTTGACATATTTAATCAAGTTTTTTTATTCAATTCCATCAAACATCAGACCTCCTCCTAATTCATCTCTCTTACATTATCCAAAAGAATTTGATCCAGAAATAGAATTTCAACTAAGAGAAAGAAACCCTGCAACACTTGAACAAATGCAGGACATTGCAATAGATGTAGAAGTTAATATGCTAATTAGAAGGGAAATTTTGAAAGTAGAAGAAAATAAGAACACCATTGTAGAGCACTTGACATCTTCAGATGTAAAACTGAACATTTTGGTAATCAAAATAGAAGAAATTATACAAAATATCACCATCAAAGATGGATTTTTTGATCAAGATCACGATGACCCACTTATTGCAATAAAAGAAGATGTTGCAGGTCATAAAAATTTTCATGCAAATTCTAATCACCTTAGATCATAAAATGGATTTACAGATCAATATGTAGAAGATAAATCTTCTAATATAATGTGTATGTTTGATGACATTACTTATTTTAATGATTTGCCTAAGTATGACCAATATGATGATAATTATGTTCTTCAACTTCAAGATAACTTTCCAGAGAAATCAATATCTAGTTTGGGAAATGAGGAAATGCAGTTTCAGCAACTTGAATACAGTGATCAGCCAATACAGATTAGCTATGAGAATGAAGTATAAATTGCAGATTATTTGGAAATAAGTGAAGATTCTTTGCCTCTTTGTTTTGCTTCATTTCAGTTCATCAGAGCCAACTTTAATAAAATAAAAAATCAGTAGTCTTTAAGTATTGTTATGGACAACAAAGAATACAAGGAAACTCTTGATCAGGATTCTGTAGTTTCACAATCAGATTCATAAAATTACATTGAAATACCTGATCAGATGACAGAGGAAATTTATTTACCACTATGTTTTTAAGCATTTCAACTTTTAAAGGAAATTTTTTATAAAGCAAAGGATGAGTAGCCTGCATAAATCTATGGAGTCCCATTGAAATCCATAACCAATAGATTGTATCCATCCTTACAAGTTTTTCATGATCCAATATCTGATGAGTTGGATGATGAATGCAATCAAATTTTTTCTCATTTAACTAAATATGAGCTTCAGAATAGAGATGATAAAGGTTTCATCAGACATACATCATAAAGCTTATTTGAAAATCATCAATTAATTTTGTAGGGGAATAAAATTTTAGTTTCATGGCATGGAGGCCATCTAGAACAGATGTACAATTGTTTGGATCAGTTTAAAATATGTATATATAACTTGGAAGATCCTTTTTTACAGTTTCTAGAATCAACAAAGGAAATTGAGTATTTCCTTATCTTCACATATGTTGACAAGTTTATGTTGGGTTTTAGAATTTCATTTCTGATCATAAATAAGCAAATGCAAAAAAAATACCTCAATGTATATAATGCTTGAATTGTTGCATTGGCTCTTTCATTTTACCTAACTAGCATTAGGACAATTGATTAGAGTAAGTAGGTAGGATTTCATTTTGATTAAATTATGTTTTCAGCAGCAAGTTTATTTCAGTTTTTAGTTTTCAGCAAGTGTTGACAGAATTCATTAAGTTTTAAAGCCAAGGATAATACCCTAAAAAGTCTTAATGATCTACTAGTTTGGTTTGAAGGTTGAGGCACATTTTAGTTCCAGATCAGATTTCATTTTGCAGAAAAGGTTTTGATTTCAGTTCAAGATTTACAGACACAGAGATTATATAACAAAAGCATGAGCAGTCTTGGAATTGGCCTAATGGATCAGGCTAATAGTCGACGGTGTTCTTGACATCTCACAAGGAGATGCCATCCCCAAGTGAAGTCATTGTTAGGGTCCTATAATAATAGGATTCATAATTTTGAATTGGCTGTGTAAAATTTTGCAATATTTTACATACCTTTTCTTTCTGCAAATGTTTTCCCATATTTAAAAAATGAAAAGAGGGTAAGTCCTGAAAGAAAAATCAAAAGGACTAAAAAGAAACAAGATCAAGAAAGAATATCAAGTATTAACCCCACAAAAAGAGATAAAAATCAGATCATGAAAGTCTTGCACATTCAAATGCCACTACTATTAGTTTATTTTATGCAAATAAAATTGTGTGTAGCTTGTCCAAAATTCCACAATTCATGATAATCATACAGTTTAAACTTGATTTTTCACGCTTTGAATTTGATGTTGATAGTTAGTGAATAAGATCTAACCAAACCATTTAATCTTGGCAGATCAGTAGTTAGGTAGAGAATAAATGAGCTCATTAGTTTAATCCAAGCCATTGGAATTTATACGGTTAGAAGTAGATAGTTTGTTTATTAAAAGAAAATAAAGGGTCAGCAAATTCAAACGCGCCCAAGAAAGGAAATAAAAATGTTAGGGTAAATAAAGGGTAGGCAGATACATTTCTTACAAGCATTGGAAAGCATCAATTGGTTTGTTTCTTATCACTACTATCTTATTACTTTCCCCTCATAAAAAACCCCTCTCCCTAGTTCTAAACTCATTCCCTTCACTAAATTCCCTTCTCCTTTACTAATTCCCCTTTTCTAATAAAACACCCAAAACCCACTTGTTGGTCGCTTTAATTGTTTTCACAATTCAAGATCCACATAAATTGTCAACCCGAGGAAGTCTGTTTATTCCAAAGACAATAACGCACTGGATATGCTCAATTTCAAAAGAAAAAACAATGTTGTAGTCAAAAGCCACATAATTACCAATCATACAAATCTAATTATTCACACTCTGTTTAATCAAAGCTGAAGTCACTTAAGTTATAGCAGAAGTCATTCCTATATTGCAGTTTAGAATCCAAATAAAGGGAAATCAATCTGCAGGAAAGGAAACCAATCAACCATAACAGGAACAGGACCCTATTCCTTTAAATAGGAACTTCAGCACCTGCTGCTTGACACTAATCACTCTGTAGAAAAGATAACTCAAGAGACCAAGACCCTATTCCCATGAACAGGAACCTTCAGCACTTGTCTCCTGTTTCTAATCACACTGCAGGAAAAGAAAGGCAATTAGTGGGAGCAGGACCCTATTCCTTTGTACAGGAACTTTCAACACCTGCTTCCCAGTATTATACATTCAAACATATAACAGAAATAGATTTCTCAACTTCTTAAGAATGAATGTACTGAACACATGCAGCGTTAAGGAAACAGAATATTCAATAACTACAGAACTGTGTAACTGGTGTCTCAGCAACAGAATTAAAGTAAAGTGCAAACAACATAAAGAAATTAAACAAACTACAGGGACAATCGGGTGAATCTTGTGAGGAAGGCGGGCCCTTTCCTTCTCACAAGATTCCCCAGGAAAGGATTAAATTGGAGCGCTCAAAAGGAAATTTTATTCATCTGTCAAAAGAAATGATACATTACAAATGGAGTCTAGCTCCAGTCTCTCAAACACAATGTTCTCCTGTAGCTTTCAAACTCGAACTCTAATCCCCCTCTAATGATGATGTCTCCTCTTTTTAAAGAGGAGACATCTCTTACAATTACATGAGAGCAAATCTACATTTATCCCAAATCTGTTCTTGTTTCTTAAAACAGGCTATTCTGTTCTTCCATAGAAAGATATTGTTACAACAGATACCAAAAGAGTACTATCTTCAGAATAATCCGTGTAACCACGTCTTCATGTTGTTGCCATTGTTCCACAAAACGCTCTTCCAGAATCGCAAACTACGAATAGTGGCAGAATTTGCGTGCCTGCTGGCTGTTTCAGCAACGGAGTCGACTGTTTCAGCAACGGAGTCGACTGTTTCAGCAACGAAGTTTGACTGTTTCAGCAATGGCCGATTGTTCCAGCACAGCATATAAATTATGTGCGATCTTTTATACTTATGTTAGCAACAATCTACTTCGATTAATGATAAAATATAAGATTAATATGGAATTATATGTAAACAGATAAAACATATAATAAAGAAGAGGATTTTATATACCTTGGGATAAAGTAAATGAAAATGATGATGGAATCCTTTTTAAACATGGTTATAAAAGGCAAGGTGGTGTCAAAATATATAGTAAAAATGATACATAGTGAGGTCCTAACATCCCCCCCAGCTGAAAATGTTGCATGTCCTCAGGCAACTCCTAGTCTGAGTCAAAGTCTGAGTACTGATTCTATGCATGCAAGTTGCTCAAGCAGTAGCTGGAGAAGGTGGCTTCTGTCGGAGCTCGGAATCCTCTATTGTTCTGCAATTGCTGCCATGCTACAGCTTCATCTCTACCAGCCAATTGGTAGTGACACTGATATTTCTCTGAAGGTAGCCATAGAATTGGGAAATGAAAACGATAACCAATCCATTTTTCTCCACAATGCCGAATACATCTGATATAATTAGGTACCCTGGAAAGTGCAGCTTGAAGATTATCAAGGCTAAAAGGGTGATAGTCTTGTCTTTCCTTACATGACTGCTGCCAAAACATAGTGTTGGCCTTCAATGCAGCAGCCTCCTTTACTCTGATTTGCTGTTGACACTTTAAAAGTGTTGAAGCCTATAGTTGTTGCATGTACCTATGCATTCCTGGTTTCTGTAAGAATTGGTGATATTGTGCTACAAACATAGCCGGACTTAAAGGTTCCGGTCTAATCCAAAGGAGCCTATTCTCCTCATTATGACTACTTGCAATAAACGCAGTTTTCCAGGTGAGCTGATTGGCCAAAAATGAAACAAATGCCCTTATTTGTACATCACCTGCAATTGGAGTGAGATTGACTCTTCTATTCTCAGGTATGGCCTCGTTATGGAGATAAATTTCACACAACAAATTTTGGTCACTTTCAGGGGCCTCAGCAAAAGACTTAACAAATTGTTCTGCAGTAATAAATTCATGAGTTCTACCATCCTTTATTGCCTTCAATTGAAAATAAATCAAACGTTCAGAAAGGAAGAGAGAGTAATTTACAGAGGGTTTCCGAGTGGCCATCAACTTTTGCACTAATGAAAACATTAAAACCATCTTTTCCTTTGATTCCTTGACTTCCTTCTTGGAATCCTTGAGCTGTTGCAATGCCTGTTCCCAACTATCCCAGTTGGCATACATGTGATTTTTCCATGCTAACTTATGTTGTTGTAATGTTTTATCTTGATCTACAACATATTGTTTCTTCCATTTGTTCATAAGTTCTAATTGATTCCATGGCAAAGTCTGTGTCCCTGCATTAGAAGTACTGGGTTGGGGCATTGTCTGAGTGGCTAAACTGACTAACTCAGGGCTAGATATCTGTAGTTGAGGCTGTTTGAGTGGCTGAGCTAACTAGCTCAGGGCGAGATATCTGTGGCTTAGTTTCTTTTTCTAGACTTCTTGAGAGCCCTACTGGTTCTTGTGGAGCAGTAGGGCATTCTTCTTTTATTGCAGCTGATGTAGATGCCTCAGATATCTGAATTTTGACTAGTTTGTACCCCGCCTGCTGGTAAATATTACCACACTCATGGCACATGTATTCTCTGCATGGTTCCTTATTTTGTGCTGATGCTATGTGTGCTAGCATGTAGAGGTTCAATTCTCTATCAAAGGCTTCTCGTGCCGTGGTTAATTCGTTCTTATAGGCTTCTAGTTCAGACTTCAAAAACTCATTTTCCTCTAATAAGGATGCCATAGTGTGTGAACCCTGTGTGCTGGTTGATTCTGCTGGGGTTGCCTGTTGATCCATAGCTGTAGCTGGTTCTTGTGGAGCAGCTACAACTGGTTTCCCTGTATTATCATGCTTGGTGTATGATTCTTGTACCATAGTGGCTGGTTCTTGTGTTTCAGCCTCTGGGTAAGTGACTGGTTCTTGTGTGACAGTCACTGTTTGAGCCATAAACGATGTCATATTATCCCGGGGCACTAGTTCTTGTGTGGCAGTACCACCGGATGAGACGGGTTGGGGAATTTGAAATGGGGGTGAAGATTGAAGTTTTAACAGAATAGTGGCGGGGTCAGGGGAAATGGGAGTAACTCCTGTTTCAACAGTCATCTTCATTTTCCTTTTTGGTAGGAAAGCAGAGAAGTCACTGTCTTTCCTTTTCTTTGTAGGGGAAGATTCTTTTCTAGGGGAAGGGCTTTCGGAAGAAGTGAAAATTTGGAATTTGGCCCTTGTTCGTCATTTTGAGACAGAGATTGTTGGGGTTCTTTTCTTCCTTTTATGAGTAGGTGGGGGTGGGGGTGTTAGAGAGTCATCGCTAGGGATAGAAATAGTGGGACGGGGTGACTCTACTAAGTGGGACGAACTTGGGGGTAGGTCAACTGGTTCTGAAGACGGAATTGTTGGGGAGTCTGGGATATCATCCAGTTGCCCTTCATAAGGACTCTCAGGAGCTTCTTGGGAACTTCTGGCTTATTGGGCTTGTTGGGGAATTTCGACCTGCTGGGGAACGAGGAGTGGATTATTCAGAGGGGGGTTTTGTTGAGCAAAACCCCTCTGAATTAATAATTGGCATAAACGGTGATGGGTAAGGGATAACAATGGGAATTTAGCCCGTCTGCAATAATAGGACATGTTTTTGATACAACCAAGCAGATAATAGGGAATATTAACTAATCGACCATTCCTTAAATGATTCATCAAAACGAAGTCGTGTTGATAGACTACCTGGTAACGTCCTTCGCATGTCAAGTAGTGCTTGATGAATTCTGCTACTGTTGGCCATGGTCGAGGAAGTGAATGCAGACTTACACCGCGGCCTTTAAGTTCAACCGGTTCATCTGGAAGAAGAAAATCTTGATGTGCACTTAAAATCACTTGCTTCCTACTGAACCAACGAGTCCCGATAACCGGCAGTCCTGAAACTTGAGCTATGTCCTCCTCTGTAACTGAAATGCGGACCCCTTGAACTACTGAATAATTCCCCTGAAGGTTCTGTGCGAACTCTAAAACTTGCTGCTGATCAAATTCTCCTAACCTTTCGAAGTATGTTGTCCATCCTGCTTGTTGAAAAATTTGATAGGCCTCTGGGAACAATTGAAGAAGATTTATCGAACCAGGCTCGTGTCTGATAGCCGACCCTCCCATGGCTACTAGCTTGAGTTACATGCAGAGGCGCAGAAGACAGAAACACGGGCTTTGGTCAAGCTAGTTGTTGCAACAGAGGATGCGGAGTCTCAATGTCGGCGGAAATGGAATGAAGAATGATGGAGGATTGGTTAATGTGAAATGATTATTCAGTTTTCGAAATTGCCCCCCCTACGTATGGTGCAATGATGATTGAGCGTGTGGAGATTTGCAATTATTATGAGCGAGATCCTCTCTTTAAAATATAATTTAACTGCATTACATTAAAACCACATACCTTACATTTTTACCTTTGGTTCAATAATTCGAAGTGTAGAGTGCTTCATAACGGCTTGATATTAATGGAAGAATCTGTAGATTTCTCTGAAATTTAGAACAGGAGCATAACAGGATCTGCTCAGTACTGAATAATTTTCACCCAAAGGATCTGAAGAGTAAAAGTGGGGAACTGAAAAGCTTGTATAGCAGAGAAAGAAATGATGTTTTAATGATGAAAAGATGAATGGCAGGTTGCTGAAACTGGTGTTTCAGCAGCGGAAAAATGAATGACACGTTGTTGAAACTGGTGTTTCAGCAACGGGAAAAATCAGGAAAATGGGATATAATGACTTGGGTTTAGGACAAGTGGGGGAAGTATTTGATAAGGGATAATTTCAGTAGTAAGGGATAGGAAATACTAGCTGAAGGATGATATTTCAAGAATGGTAGAAGTGGGAAAAATGGAAAAAAGGGAAATAATGTAGAAATGGAATGAAGGGATATTTCTAGGAAATGGGGTAACATGAAGGGAACAAGATTTTGTGATTGAAGCTTCAGATCTTCTTATGATGGATCTATCCTCCTTAATGAGCTTTTCCAGAATCTGCAAAATTCAATTGTAATATGCCAACCCTTGACAGGGATTATTAGTTTTAAATCTAATCTAATCTAATACTAAAAAAACAGTGCAGAAAATTAAATGCTGTGAGGAGCAGAAGACTCCCCTAGAAAAAGATAATGAATATCAGTCATGCAAGCAGTCTTGAAATCCTCTTTAGAAACAGGGCGCTGGTATAAACAAAGCCTATGGCCATTGACTAGTAGAGGTGTTTTAGAATCATCAATTGTTAGAAGTGTTACCATTCCATTAGAAAAAATAGCATCTACCTCATATGGTCCAAGCCAACGTGTACGTAGCTTACCCTGAAAATTTTCAAACCGAGAGTCATACAATAAAGCCCAATTACCTTTTTGGAACTGCTTGTGTTTGATAATTTTATCATGCCACTTCATTCTCTGTTGTTGAATCATGGTTGTTTGGTGAATGGCATCTAATCTCTTTTCATCCAACTCAAGAAGCTGCTGCAACCTAGCTGTCTGCACATCAGTCAAGTCAAGTTTAACATCTAAAGCAGTTCTTAGAGTTTTGATTTCAAATTCCACAGGAAAAACAACATTTTTACCATAAACCAATTCATAGGGAGAAAAACCTGTAGTGTTTCTCCAAGTAGTTCTGTAAGCCCATAATGCTTCAGGGAGCCTTTGAGACCAATCCTTCCGGTTATCCTTCACTGTTTTATTTAGAATGGCTTCTAATACTTTATTTGTGCTTTCCACTTGCCCATTGGCCTGGGGGTGGTATGGTGTAGTCATTCTATGATAAATATGATATTTCTGAAGGGTAAACTTAAAACCATGAGAATTGAATGGAGGTCCTCCATCTGTGACTAGTTCTCTAGGAATTCCAAATCTAGTGAAGATTTCTTCAAATAAGAAAGCTAGGACAGCCTCTTCATTGGCTCTAATAAGTGCTTTGGCCTCCACCCATTTAGTCATATAGTCTGTACAGACTAGTATATAAGTTCTTTGATTGGATGGAGGATTAATGGGTCCTATGAAATCCAAGGCCCATCTTTCAAATGGTTCAGAAAATACCTGGGGGTTTAATGGAATTTGATCTCTATGATTGGGTTGACCCATTCTCTGGCAGCTGTCACAAGCCCTTACATATTTCTTTGCATCTTTAAATAATGAGGGCCAATAGTAACCCATTCTCAAAATTTTGTGTGTTGTTCTCTTATCAGCAAAATGCCCTCTGCAAGGGCCATCATGACAAGCTTTCAGTATATCATACACTTCATCTTCCCTAATGCATCTTCGGATTTCTTGATCAAGCCCTGTGTAGAAAATACACCCACTTATCCAGCTATACCTGGCAATTTGTTGAACAATTCTTCTCTTTTCTTTGTATGACAGGTGTGATGGTAATTTTCCTGCAACCAGATAATTAGCAATATCCGCATACCATGGAGAGTGAGCAGAAACTGCAAACAAATACTCGTCAGGAAAAGAATCATCTACTGGAATATCATTGTCAGTTTTTAACCGTGAAAGGAAATCAACCACCACATTTTCTTTACCAGGCCGATCTACAATTGTGATATCAAATTCCTACAGTAATAATAGCCATCTGGTAACTCTAGCATTTGTAACGGATTTTTTCATTAAATACTTGATAGCTGAGTGGTCAGTGTGCACAAAAGTAGAATAACCAGTGATATAGTGTTGAAATTTATTAATGGCATAAATTACTGCAAGAAACTCCTTTTCAGTAACTGTATAATTAAGCTCAGCAGGGGTCATATTCTTACTGATAAAGTAGATAGCATAAGGAAGATGATTTTCCTCTTGTCCCAAGACAGCTCCAATTGCAGTGTCTGAAGCGTCAGAAGATATGTGAAAAGGGAGATTCCAATCAGGCCCCCTCAAAATAGGAGCAGTAGACAACTGATGCTTGAGTTCTTCAAAAGCTCTCTGACAAGAATTAGTCCACTTAAATTCAGCATTTTTCATAAGCAACACAAATAATGGAGAAGCTATCTTAGAAAAATCTTTAATAAATCTTCTGTAGTATCCAGCATGTCCTAGAAAACTTCTCACATCAGTTTGTGTTTTAGGAACAGAAAGATTCCGAATGACCAATATTTTAGATGGATCTACCTGAATACCTTGAGATGAAATAAAATGTCCAAGCACTACTCCTTCACTCATCATCATATGACATTTTTCAGTACTTAGGGAGAGGTGAGCTTGTATACATCGTTTAAGTACCTTCTCAAGATTTTGTAATGCATCCTCAAAAGACACACCATAAGGAGTAAAATCATCCATAAATATTTCCATAGAGTCATTCAGCATATCAGAAAAAATTCCTATAACAGCCCTCTGAAAAGTTGCTGGTGCATTACATAGCCCAAATGGAAGAATTTTATAAGCAAAAGTTCCCCAAGGGCTAGTGAAAGTGGTCTTGTCTTGGTCTTGGGGTGCAATTCTTATCTGATTATACCCACTGAATCCATCTAGAAAAGAAAATAATTTCTTCCCTGCCAGACTATCCAACACCTGATCAATGAAGGGTAAAGGAAAGTGATCCTTTTGAGTAGCTTTGTTTAAGGCTCTGTAGTCGACACATACTCTCCATTTCCCGTTTTTCTTAGGGACAATTACCAATGGGGAAACCCATTCACTGTCAGATATAGGGTATATAAATCCTGCATTAAGCAATTTCTGAAGTTCTTCTTTAACAATTTCTCGTAAATTAGGGTTCATTCGTCTTTGGGGTTGATAGACTGGTCGGCATCCCTCTTTAATGTAAATTTGGTGAGTACATAATTCAGAAGAGATCCCTTTCATATCTGTGTAATCCCATGCAAATGCTTCCTTATATTCATGCAATAACTTCATTAACTGTTGTGTTTCAGCAACTGTTAGATCAAGATTTATGTTTAATGTCTTGCCAGGTTCAATTTCAACTGTTATACTTTTAGATGAGATGGTGGTTAATGTCTGAGATGAGTCTTCAGATTCAATATTTTCTTGGGTATCTGTTTCAAAAATTGCAGTCAATTGATTGTGTGTTTCAGCAATTACAGAAGAAGGTTCACAGATAAAATTATTAATTATTTCATCCTCTGTATTGTCTTTAAGAGTTAAAGCTTGCCCAATAGTTAGAATAGGCTGAACAGCATTATCATCATAATCCATCCACATAGAATCTTCATTATTAATTATGGGTGTAGCATGAGGATAAAGAGTAAGCTGTTTAGTTTCATAACCATTAGAAATATTCATTGACCCAGATCTACAACCGATAAAGGCATCAGCTGTGGCCAGCCAAGGCCTCCCCAGAATTAAAGGATGTCCCCCCAGCTTTGTTTTAGTCTGCAATACAACAAAGTCAGCTAGGTAATTCCAGGATTCAACTGAGATAAGTAGATCTTCAACAACTCCTTCAGGTTTAATTGTAGAACGGTCAGCCAACTCTAGAATGGTGGGTGTATCTCTAATTGTGTTATTCAGCTGTAACATTTGTGAAGTTTCAAGAGTCATTATGTTTATTGCAGCACCTAAATCTACCAGAACTTGAGGAATCATTGTTTTACCAATTTGAACTGTCACGGTAGGATGGCCGGGATCACCATATTTCACAGGAGGGGTTTTTCCGGACATTAATGAAGATAAGTCACCCATCACATGTACTGTAAGAGGATCTTTAGTTTTCCTACCAGGTTTCTTAACACAAATATCCCTTATTGTCCTGGCATAAATTGGTACATCTCTTAATGCTTGTAAAAGTGGAATTTTAACATACAAATTTTTCAATTCCCCTAAAAGATTAAAAGTAGGTATTTCAGGCGTTCTAGTTAAAACCAAACGCTCGGGGAATGGTGGTTCTGTTATTTCAAGACTTTTGTTAGAAGGTGGTTGTGCTTTCTTATGTTTCTCAATTTTCTCTTTATCAGAATCAGAAGAAGTTATATCATCAATAATAGGCTCTATTATTTTCCCAGATCTTAAATGAATATCATTACATTGCATAGTAGGAAATATAGACTGATTCTGAATATCAATGACTTGCACAACTTTATTATTGGGGTTAGGATTTGGTTGCACAGGTAGCTGGGGTCTCATGTGGTTATTTGGCAGAGCATTTGATGGCAGAGGAAGTGGTTGTTGGAATTGAGGCAATTGATTTGGATACGGGAGTTGTTGGCTTCTCCAATTTGAATTCCAAGGGTTAAAAGGAGATGGCTGCTGTGGAGGCCAAGGAGTCCACATTGAAGGATCAACAAAGGGAGGGTTTGATTGTTGCATGGGTGGGAAATTCATTTGATTAAAGGGTGGGTATTGCATTTGATTAAAGGGAGGGTAATTTGTTTGAACGAAAGAAGAATAATTGTTCCAACGATTAAATGGCATACTAGAGTTCATACCTTGTCCTTTTGGTTGCCATTGTCTTCTTTGAGTTAGCAGGTAAACTGCTTCAGCTTCTTCTTCCGTTGGTTGCAATGCTGCCTTTATTCCTGATAGAGATGGACATTGTTTTGTTTCGTGGTCTTTCTCACAAAGGGTACAGATTGGTATTGTGTCCATTGGGCACTCCGTTAGTGGATGTTTGTCTCTGCACTTCGGGCAAAATACAGCCAGAGCTGCTTCTGCTTCAGCATGCTTCTTCTTAACGTGCAAAGTATCAATTTGTGAAGCAAAAGAACTGAACATCTCAGTTTTAAATTCTTCAAGTAAATTACCTATTTCAGCTCTTGTTGCTCCCCCACTGGCTGATTTCTGCACTCTTGAATAGGTGGGATCTCTATTACTTACTATGTTCCTTGCAGCTCCCCTTGAACACCTCTTAGAAAGTTCAACAATCTCATCATATGATTCTTTAGATATATCTCCCTTTCCAAGCATATTTATCATGTCTAAACAATCATCCCTTAACCCTCTAAGTAATATTGTTTTGCGAATTTCCTTACTTATATTCGAATGATCAGATCTCTGTATATTGTACTGCAGCCTTTCTACATAGTCCTCCAAATTCTCATCCGGCTTTTGTGCCATATTGAATAGTTCATCCTTCTTTTCTCTCGTCCGGCAGTAGTCTTGATATTTGAGCAGAAATTTCTGTTTCATCTACTCCCAAGTTGTGATTACCTGACTCCCAAGGCTCATGAACCATCTTAAAGCATTTCCTTTTAAGGTTGCTGGAAACAGTTTCAAGTTTTGAGCATTAGTAACATAATCATAACTTCTGCATAATATATAAAATTCAAAAAGAAATTCATTTGGATCTTCAGAGGATAAAACATGAAAGTTAGGTAAAGCTGACAATGGAATGTTCTTCATAGGAGTTGTTCCTGCAGGGAGATCATTGATAGGAAATCCCAAGGTAGAGAGAGAATTTTCATCCCTTCCTCCTCCTTCAGGATCTACACGTCCTCCACCAAAGAAGCCTTCATTGTTTCCTTCCATTGTCTGTTCTCCTACTACACTTGCTCGATCGTCAAGATCTTCTACTGGCTCTTCAATGTTCTTCACTGGTCTTCCAACACTCTCTATTATTTCCTCAATGTGCTCTGCTGAATTGCTAGCACTTTCTTTTGACTCTCCAACACTGACTGTTGTTTCTTTAATCACTGGCTCCTCTATATTTTCAGGACCCACAACTTCCTCTGTTTTGTAATCTGATTGAGGGGAGTGCTGAAGTTTTGGTCTTTGAGAACTTAATCTCTGTGATGATTCAGCCTTTGATATAATCTCGTCAATAAAAGTCTTTCTTCCTCCCCTTCCTTTGCCTTTGCCACCTGTGGGGTTAGTTTTCTTCTAGTTTCTGCGTCCTCTCATACAATCTGCACATATGAAAAGAAAATATTAATGCTTTCGAAATCTATAATTTCCTTCCCCGGCAACGGCGCCAAAATGTTCGTTGCTTTAATTTTTTTCACAATTCAAGCTCCACATAAATTGTCAACCCGAGGAAGTCTGTTTATTCCAAAGACAATAACGCACTGGATATGCTCAATTTCAAAAGCAAAAACAATGTTGTAGTCAAAAGCCACATAATTACCAATCATACAAATCTAATTATTCACACTCTGTTTAATCAAAGCTGAAGTCACTTAAGTTATAGCAGAAGTCATTCCTATATTGCAGTTTAGAATCCAAATAAAGGGAAATCAATCTGCAGGAAAGGAAACCAATCAACCATAACAGGAACAGGACCCTATTCCTTTAAATAGGAACTTCAGCACCTACTGCCTGACACTAATCACTCTGTAGAAAAGATAACTCAAGAGACCAAGACCCTATTCCCATGAACAGGAACCTTATTTTTGTCTCTTGTTCTAATCTTATCACCCCGGGGGAAGCAGAAAAGGTAATCAGCCAAACATAGTCCTATTCCTTTATACGGGGAACTGACACTTTCTTCGACATTATACATTCAAACATATAACAGAAATAGATTTCTCAACTTCTTAAGAATGAATGTACTGAACACATGCAGCGTTAAGGAAACAGAATATTCAATAACTACAGAACTGTGTAACTGGTGTCTCAGCAACAGAATTAAAGTAAAGTGCAAACAACATAAAGAAATTAAACAAACTACAGGGACAATCGGGTGAATCTTGTGAGGAAGGCGGGCCCTTTCCTTCTCACAAGATTCCCCAGGAAAGGATTAAATTGGAGCGCTCAAAAGGAAATTTTATTCATCTGTCAAAAGAAATGATACATTACAAATGGAGTCTAGCTCCAGTCTCTCAAACACAATGTTCTCCTGTAGCTTTCAAACTCGAACTCTAATCCCCCTCTAATGATGATGTCTCCTCTTTTTAAAGAGGAGACATCTCTTACAATTACATGAGAGCAAATCTACATTTATCCCAAATCTGTTCTTGTTTCTTAAAACAGGCTATTCTGTTCTTCCATAGAAAGATATTGTTACAACAGATACCAAAAGAGTACTATCTTCAGAATAATCCGTGTAACCACGTCTTCATGTTGTTGCCATTGTTCCACAAAACGCTCTTCCAGAATCGCAAACTACGAATAGTGGCAGAATTTGCGTGCCTGCTGGCTGTTTCAGCAACGGAGTCGACTGTTTCAGCAACGGAGTCGGCCCCATTTCAACATGTGAAGTTTGTTGTTCGACAACCAATTAATTGTTTCGACAACGGTTGTTGTTGTGCTTGACCTATTGTTCCAGCACAACATATAACTTATCTGCGATCTTTTAGACTTATGTTAGCAACAATCTACTTCGATTAATGATAAAATATAAGAGTAATATGGAATTATATGCAAACAGATAAAACATATAATAAAGAAGAGGATTTTATATACCTTGGGATAAAGTAAATGAAAATGATGATGGAATCCTTTTTAAACATGGTTATAAAAGGTAAGGTGGTGTCAAAATATATAGTAAAAATGATACATAGTGAGGTCCTAACACCACTTACCCAAGTGTTGGTGTCCAGATGTGAACAATATTCAAACCCTTTTTCCACATAAATTATCAACCCAACTGCGTTAGCTATTTCAAAACTAACATGCACAGTATATGCAAGAGCAATGACATAATATACTATTGAATCACAGGCCTTAATTAATGGAAACAAGCAACTACTATAACAAAAATTAAGGATGGATTGCATAATTAAAAAGGCATTCACAAAAATTACAGATTATATTGGAACAACAGTTACAAAATCAAACCAAAATATGAAATCAAAAAAAGGAATATAACGCAGCACCTGATCAAAAGAGTGGGCTCAACTCTCTGATCAGGGCTGCGGAAAACTCACAGCTTACAAATGGAACAGCAAAACACTGTGCATTCAATTAATTGAAAACTCTTTCGTTATAAATCTGTCTCTTTCTGATTAACCACCGATTCATAGCTCTAAGGCACTCTTTATACAAATTTTCAGGAAATTGTATATTTCCTCTAACAACTAAATATCTACAATTATACATTTGTTACAACAGAAAAATATTTGCTAAAAGGAAACCACAAAAAGACTGAAATAGTGCTGGGGTAAGACGGAGTCTGTTGCATTATTGCAGCAAGTTGAGATAGCGCTGAGAATTAGGAGTTTCTCCGTGGCTCACAGTTGTAATCCTTTTACTTATGCCAAATATTTGAAAATACCAGAGTTAATACTTGCAAAGGTAAAACCTCCACGACTATTACTTCATTAATCAAATATTCCATGTAAGATAATGGGAAGGGGTTTACTTGTGTGTTTTAGAATAATTAATAATAAAAACAAAGAGATAGAAAGGTGGGCGAAAATGGGAGAGGAAATTATACATATTTGGTACCCAATATCTCCCCCCAAATGGTCTATTTTCATGTCCTCATGTAGCTCGTCGTCTTCTCAGATCTGGGTTGGAATGACTGTGGCTGGCATGAAGCTATGTGAGGTCATATTCTTCATCCATTTTTGTCTCAGGTGGTTTATAACCTTCTATCAGAACAACATCCTTCCACCAGTCTGGACCGACGTTGTATGCAGGAGTATATTGGTCTGCTGGAAACCAGATGAGGGGAAACTGAAACATTAGCCCCATCCACCTAACCCCACAAGTCTGAATGCATGCTACAAAACTTGGCACTCTTTCTAGTGCCCATGCAAAGTTAGATGCTCCAAAAGGTTCTCGACCTCTGATGGCTGAAGATGACAACATCCACCTCCTTTAACAACTATCCAACACTTCATTTTGGAAAGTTATTATCTTTATGACACAGAGGTTAGCACACCATTTCTAGGTTGTCAACATATGTCCTCTATGCCCCTCAATCTATAGAAAGGTAAAATTCTTATTATAAATATTTACTACTTGGCCATCCTCCCTCTTCATCATTAGTGGCCTGGTGACTTGGTTTTCTTGAAACGTATCACATGCCTTTCTCCATTTAATCTGATTGATGGTGTAGGAGGCGAAATTTATTAAATGAATGTTGTTAGAAAATTATATATATTATGGAGCAATGCAACACATAAAATATGTGGAAAACACAAGCACACAAAACACATAAAACCAGAGAGACACAGATATACGTGGTTCACCCAGTTTGGGCTACCTCAACCCCGAATAGCCAGTCCTTCCTTTCTATCATCTAGAAAAATGAAGAGACACAACCTACAACAAATCCACTGTAATATCCTCTATTCTCTCTCACAGTCTCCCTATCTATTTCCTACTCCTAGAATACACATATAATACACAGCCGCAATACAATACCCTCATACAAGAGAGGGGTTTCTAGCGCAAAAAAACCCTAAACTAAACATAACTTCTACCGTCAGATCATTTGCCTAATGAACGGCCCAAATTGACTAGAAATTACTATAATTTTACAAGGAAATTTTACATATGTTTTTAGCTTCGAGGGTGCTTCACCTGAAACCCCCCGCCAGGGGGGGGCTCCATAAAGTGCAGACGCCCCCCCTTGGACCCGCCAAGTAGCGTAAAATTATGGGCGGCGTTGACGCCCCATTAAGGTACAGGGGTCCAATGCTGTGATAAAAAATAAACAAGATAATCAGGCTCCACACCCAACAATCTCCCACTTGGAGACTGATTGTAGCAACTCCACCGTTGCTTCATTTGCTGGAAAATGACTCTTCTTTGGACCTGGTTGTTTCTCGTCTTCATCTTCATCCTTGAAGATGAATTTAAATTGAACATAATCTCAGTTTCTCCCTGGTTACAACTTTTGTTAGCATATCTACAGGATTTTGGCTAGTGTGTATCTTTTCCAGCTTCAACTGTCCATCTTCCAATATTGATTGTATGAAATGGTACTTGAGATGTATGTTTTTAGTCCTGGAATGAAATGCTAAGTTATTTGCAAGATGAATGGCACTTTGGCTATCACTGTATAACGTGCCCATATCATGCTTCTTACCCAATTCACCCATAAACCTTTGTAACCAAATCATTTCTTTACTAGCCTCTGTGGCAGCAACATACTCTGCTTCTGTTGTCGAAAGTGCAACAACACTTTGGATTTTTGAAACCCAGCTGACAGTTGTTCCACCTACAGTAAATACATATCCTGTAGTGCTCCACCCATTATCTCTTTCACCTGCCATATCTGCATCAACATATCCCTGTAGATAAATGTTTGAACCACCAAAGCATAATTCTTGATTTGTGGTACCTCTCAAATATCTAAGAATCCATTTCACTGCCATCCAATGTTCTTTTCTTGGATTTTTCATGTACCTGCTTACAACTCCCACTGCATGTGCAATATCAGGCCTTGTGTAGACCATTCCATACATTAAGCTTCCAACTGCTGATGCATATAGATCTTTAGACATATAGTCCATTTCTTCTTGGGTCTTGGATCACATCTCCTTACTAAGTTTGAAATGGCTAGAAAAAGTGGTACCAACTGGTTTTGCATTCTGCATATTAAATCTTTTCAACACCTTTTATATGTACTCATTCTGAGAGAGTGTTAATTTGCAATTTTCCCTATCTCTATTTATTCTCATACCAAGGATTTGTTTTGTAGCTCCCAAATCCTTCATTGCAAATGAATTTGCCAATTTTCTTTTGAGCACATTTATTTCCTGCATGTTAGACCCTGCAACAAGCATGTCATCTACATACAATAACAATATAATATAGCTTCCATCATTTTACTTTTTCAAATAAACACAATCATCAAAGTGACATTTAGTATAACCTTATTCAGACATAAACTTGTCAAATTTTAGATACCACTGCCTTAGAGCCTGTTTTAAGTCATACAAGCTCTTCTTTAACCTACACACTAGTTTTTATTTCCCTTTGACCTCATATCCTTCTGGTTGCTCCATATAGATCTCTTCCTCCAAATCTCCATGGAGAAATGTTGTCTTTACATCTAACTGTTCAAGATGTAAATCTTCCACTGTTACAAAACTTAAAATAGTTTTGATTGAAGTCATCTTAACAACAGGAGAAAATATTTCATCAAAATCAATACCTTTCTTTTGTTCAAACCCCTTCACCACAAGTCTAGCTTTGTACCTATGTTTCCTCCATATTCTTCCTTCAGCCTGTAAACCCATTTATTCTGCAATGTAGTTTTACCTGTAGGCAACCTGACTAAGTCCCAAGTCTAGTTATGCACTAAGGAGTCCATCTCTTCTTCCATGGCTAGCTCCCACTTCTTCCTACTTTCAACCTGCATTGCTTCTTCATAACATTCGAGTTCACCATAATCAGTCAACAATAAATAATATAATGAAGGAGTGTATCGTTCAGGGGGTCTACTTATCCTGGTAGATCTTTTGACAGCACTTTCAGGTGTTTTAGGTGCATGTTGCTGTTGTGGTGGTTGTTGTTGTTGTGGCTGTTGATTATAATTATTTTCAGGCACCTTTACTTTTTCTGTGATCTCATCAAGAACTGTGTATTCTTTGTTTTCTTTTTCCTGTTTCTTTTCCTGCAACGGATTCTTATACAAGACCTTTTCATTGAATATTACATCTCTGCTCCTAACGATTTTGTGATTTTCATAATCATATAAGCGATAACCAAAATCATTAACACCATATCCAATAAAGCTACATTTCTTTGATTTTGCCTCAAGCTTTGTTCTTTTTTCTTTATTAATATGGAAAAAGGCCTGACAGCCAAAAGGCTTTAAAAAAGAGTAGTTTACCTATTTACCTGTCCATGCTTCCTCTGGAATACCACCATCCAAGGAACTTGAAGGCCCTCTGTTTATTAGATAAATAGTAGTATCTACAGCATCTGCCCAAAACTGTAAAGGCAATCCTCCATGCAATCTCATGCACCTTGCATGCTCCATGATTGTTCTGTTCATCCTTTCTGACACACCATTTTCTTGTGGTGTTCTTGGAACTATCTTCCCTCTGCAAATTCCATGCTTTGAACAGTACCTATCAAACTCTTTGCTGCAATATTCACCTCCATTGTCTGATATGAGACACTTCAACTTATTTCCTATCTCAATCTCAACCAAAGCTTTGCATTTCTTGAAAGTATCAAATACATCAGATTTATTTTGAATATAATAAATCCGGGTTTTTCTAGTTGCATCATCAATAAAAGTAACATAATAACGAGAGCCACCGAGAGATGATACCTGAGCAGGTCCCCATACATCTGTATGCACAAGCTCTAATTTTTCTCTGTTTTTTTCTTTCCCAACTCTGAGAAATCTGACTCTCTGTTGTTTTCCATAAATGCAATTCTCAGAGAGATCTAAATCAACATTCTTCAAACCCGGCAACATATTTCTTAAGTGAAGAATCTTCATCTCCTTCTCACTCATCTGTCCAAGCATATGATGCCATAATGCTACATCTGCTCCTTTGGAAGTTAAATCATTAACAGAGTTAGAAATACCATTGCATAAATACAATGTACCAACCTTTTTGCCTTTTGCTATTACCAGGGCTCATTTGGTGACCTTCCAAATTTTATTTGTGAAAGTTGTCACACAACCTTCACCACCTAACTGCCCTGTTGAAATCAGTTTTTTCTTCAGATGTGGAACATGCCTTACCTCCTTTAATAGCCATTGGTTTCGATTCTGCTGTTTTACAAGAACTTTACCCATTCCAACAATTTTATAGGGTTTATCATCACCCAAACGAACTTGCAAAAAATATCCTTAAACATAGTCATGAAAATATTTCTTATCAAGTGTGGCATGGAATGAGGCCCCTGAATCTACCGCCCAGGAATCAGTAACATTTTCGAAAGAAAGAATCAAAGCATCATGTAACACATCACCTGTCACATTTGCTTCATGATTGTTTTCTTGTTGTGCGTCTCCTTCTTCTCCCTTCCGAGATCTACAATATTTCTTTAGGTGTCCTTTCTTTCCGCATTTCTAGCACACTATCCCCAATCTGGACTTGGATCTGCCTTTCCTTGATTTACTGTGATATCCTGAGCTCTTTCCTCTTTCCATTTTTCTTCCTCGGGACTCTGCACTCAAAGCATTACTCGGTGTCTCACCGGAGCTTTTCTGTCGCAGTTCCTCGCTAAGGATAGCACCAACAACATCATCAAACTTTAAAGTACTAGATCCGGAGACAGAGTTACTAATGGCCATAACTAAACCATTCTAGCTTTCTGGCAATGAGCACAAAAATAAAAGAGCCCTAACTTCATCATCAAATTTTACCCCTACAGAAATTAACTAACTAGTAACTGTATTAAAATTATTTAAATGGTCTGCAATAGATCCACCTTCTAACATCTTCATATTAAATAAACGTTTCATAAGAAATAACTTGTTTGAGGCCAAGGGTTTTTCATATAGTTTCGCCAATGCCTTAATCAAAGCCTATGTTGTTGTTTCCTTTGAAATATTGAAGGCTACTGATGCTGCGAGGCACAGTCGTACCATTCTGAGTGCCTTTCTATCAAGAATCTCCCATTCTGCGTCTGTCATAGCCTTCGACTTATTTATTTTTCCGCTCAATGGTAGGTATAGATCTTTCTGATACAGATAATATTCCATCTGTATCTTCCACAGTGGGAAGTTTTGGCCATTAAATTTCTCGACCGTAAACTTACCATCTTCTGCCATTGCTCCCACTCGAACCAGGAACCCTTCTTTCCTGCGAGTTTATCAGCCAAATAGACCTTCAGCTCTGATACCAGTTGTTAGAAAATTATATATATTACGGAGCAATGCAACACATAAAATATGCGGAAAACACAAGCACACAAAACACATAAAAGAAAAGAGACGCAGATATACGTGGTTCACCTAGTTTGGGCTATGTCCACCTCGAATAGCTAGTTTTTACTCTGATACCAACTAGTTGTTGAGGGTGGATGTAGCCCAGACTGGGTGAACCACGTATATCTGTGTCTCTACAGTTTTATGTGTTTTTTTTTTTTTTTTTTGTGTTTTCCACATATTTTATGTGTTTCATTGCTCCATAATATATATAATTTTCTAACAAATGTCCCCCACTAATGGAACAGGGTTAAAGGCCTGATCGTGCCTTAAGAAATAACCATGCATGTAGAGTTCACACATTAAGTGTTTTCCTATGATATCATGAATTTTCAAAATACGGAGAAACTGGATTGGGTCCTCAATCTAGTGACAATTTTCCTTATATATACTCTCAAGGCAAGAGAAAATAAATTTTTCATGAAGGAAGAATGCATAACTATGTGCGGGAGGTCTACAAGCCATTACATGTTGCACCAAGGAAAACATCTTCTCCTTATCTGATTGCAGCAACTGCACTTGTTCTTCTAACTCCTATATCTTGGCATTTTTTTTCCCTTTCCTCTGATGTGTTTTATCCAACTGGTCTATGTACATGTAACAATCTCGACAGCCTGCGCTCGAACCCACATTGTATACTTCTTATGTCCATTCGCAACAGAATGCCATCTCTGGATTTCAGCAGCCAGGAAAAATTATCAGCCTTCAAACAGTTATTCGATCGAACCAGTCTGTGTAGCTGCAGAGGAGACCTCAATTTTTGGTTTTACCACCTTCCACTTACAAAATTTTACCTTCTTCTTCAACCTGGAAACTTGCCTCTTCAACTCTCGAACTTCCTTCTTCAATCATATGGTTTCATTGAACTGAAGCTGATACCTTTTATTGAGAGGTAATCTTATTTTCTCACACTATTCAATCCATTCCTGTGTGACAATAAATTCATCTCATAGGCCTGTAACAGGCTCAGGATGCAGTGGAATGTTGTTGATGTCATCAACTGGTTTTTCTGCTAGGTCTTTCTGGCTGGGCTCCCTATCTTCAGGGGAATTCTCCTCTACATTTATCTCAGGGAATTCTGTCACTTTTTCAGCACTTCCATCGACCATCCTATGTTCCAGTGTTTCCACAAAAATTCCATCTCCCTTATGAGCCTTTGGGTGCTCTTGCTACGTCTCAGCAATTGATGAACCGATATCGGTACTGTCCTTCCCTGGGTCAACAAACCTCAGCACCGGTGGAATATTAATTTCCTCCATTAATCGTTCAGATGAGCTAAACCCCCCCATCCCTCTAGGCATCATATACTGGAAAGGAGAACAGGGAATAGCTTCGTCATCCTTGTTTCCAACTTGGGTCGAACTTTCATGCACTGCTACTTCAATCAGGGTCAACACTGGTTCTTGTGGAACAATGACGATTCTGAGGATCCTTTCCTTTCTATACTCCTTTCCTTCGTGCATTACTTCCTCTCCTACGGTTGATACTGGTTCTTTTGGGATAGTGTCAACTTCGCGGGTCATTTCTCCTCCGTCTCCCTGTTATCCATGCATTTCTTCCTCTTCTGCGGTCGACACTTGTTCTTGTGGAACAGTGCTGACTTCGCAGATTAATTCTTCTATGTCTCCCTATTCTAGCTGAATCGAGGGTGGTTCTTTTGTAACACCCCTGCTTATTTCGATATTCATATCTGCTTGGGCAGGTGATGTTGTTTCTTGCAAAATAGCATCACTTGCCATCCCTCTATCTGATGTTCCTCCTTCCTATTCTTCATTGATGAAGCTGATGACTGTATGGCAGTCTCAACTTCGTGCACTATACCCATAATTCCTTTGTCTGTAGGTTCTTTAGGCGAGGTTGGTTCTTGTGTGGCAGCCTCAACTGTATCACCAATTGTCTCCTCCATTCCCATTTCAACTGGTTCTTCCTGATCAACCTCCATCTCCATTTCTTCCAATTCTTCCTGGTCTATCTCCATTTCCTCTGATTTTTCTTCTTCTGCTAAACCAGTCAGAGATACTAGTTCTTCCTCTCTAGCAGCAATGATAGTTGATATCCCCTCTTCCGATGACTCGTAGAGTTATTCCCAAGAAACTCTAAATCAAACTATTGCATGCATGACCAGTAAACGAACCAGACCATGATTGGAGAGAACTGTCCGCATCTGGCATGAACACCGAGCATACTGTGCCATGTGATGCAATTGTTTAATAGAAAGAAAGGCATGTTTAAGGAATGCACCTGAGCCTGTGGAAATCAAAGGTGAGTCAAAATTTTGAAATGATATTTGAACAGAGTTGTGGCTCGTCCTTTGCAGGTTATGTATTTCATTACAAAACCTGCTACTTCATTCCATGGATATGGTATAGACTTGTGCTCATACCCTCTCCCATATGGAACGACGCTTTCTCCTGCCTGCAAAAATAATTCGAAAAACTCCGGGAGAGGAATTCTCTGAGCAAACCACTGTTGCCCTTGCTATCTTAGCTCGTTAACTTCCACAATTACTTCTTCTGTGACAGGAATTTTCAATCCTCTGACCCGGGATCAATTCTCATCCAAATTAAGCACAAACTCAATTGTGGTTCATTTCTCAAACCCCTGCAATCTATCGAAGTAGATATCCCATCCTGAATTGACAAAAAATTTCCACACATCTCGATTGTTACGAACTAAGACTGTATTTTCAGGTTCATACCGCACATCCAGTCTGCCCATCATGTTGAGACTGTAACAGCACTCTAGAACAGCAGATTGTTGGATAGAGTGGTGGGTAACAAATTTGGTAAAAACAACATGGTGAGAAATGAGGGGTAGTAACAGTAAATACATATGGTAATTCTTGGGAATGAAGAAAATCATGGAAAAATATAGTAAGTGCAATGAATGGAATAGTAATTATTTCTTATGAGGTGGAAAGGAATAATCGGTCTGTATCGTATGCGTGTTGCGAATCCCAACACATATTTAATGATTATATGGAGTATGGTAAGGATCGTAGGGTGTACCACACACGGAGTTGTAATATTGACTTTTGAAATCATCAATACATCATCGTTTAGTTATGACGGTACCCACCCCAACTTTAAAAATTGATGTCTATGGCATTAATGTCTTCACATGGAATATTTAATTAAATTCGTAAAAGTCAAGTGGAGACATACTTTGTGACCTACCTAGAGGAAGTGAAGGTAGGTAGAATAACAACATAGTAATGATGTGGATGGAGTAACAACAGTGCGATTAGCAGCATCTAGAGTAACAACATTGCGAGTAGCAACATCTGGAGTAACAAAATCGAGTAGTGGCATCATGAGTAGCAGCGTCCGGAGTAACAACATCTGAAGTAACAGAATCATGTAGTAGCATCCAGAGTAACATCATCTAGAGTAACGACATGATGAGTGGTAGCATCTGGAGTAACAGCATGACGAGTAGCAGCATCCGGAGTGACAACATCTATAGTAATAGCATGATGAGTAGCAGCATCTGGAGTAACAACATGACGAGTAGAAGCATCGAGAGTAACAACATATAGCGTAACAACATGACGAGTAACATCATCTAGAGTAACAGCATCTGGAGTAACAGAATGACGAGTAGCAGCATCTAGAGTAATAGCATGACAAGTAGCATCATCCGGAGTAGCAGCATCCGGAATAACAACATTGAGTAGCAACAACCATGGAGTAACAACATCATGAGTAATAGCAATCGAGTAACAGCAACATGAGTAGCCGCATCCAAGGAGTAACAACACCGATACTTAGAAATTTTTTTAACTCTAAAACATTACTCCTTGGTAGTAACTTCTGCAAAAAGACAACAAAATAAATAGTAACAGTATTTATTATATAAAAATTATATATATATATATATATATATATATATATATATATATATATATAGCGAGGGTGCAGAGGAAGAGCTCTCTGCAGTGATAACGTTCAAACCAGATTTCTCAGAGAGATGTTTGATGAAAGCATCCTTAGAGGCTGGGTGGTGGTATAATCTCAGGTGATGTCCATTTGCTATGACTAAAGCACGTGTATCATCAATTTTAACTAGCCAGATTGTTCCATTATCAAATACAACGTCCACCTCATAAGGTCCCATCCAGTGAATACAAAGCTTTCCCTTAAAATCCTTAAAATGGGAGTCGTAAAGTAATGCCCAGTCTTCCCTATGAAACACCTTGTTTTTGATAAAATTATCATGCCATTTCATTCTCTGCTGCTAAATAGCAGTAGTCCTCTGAACAACCATTGAACGGATTTCATCTAGTTCATTAAGTTGGGCCAGTCAGTGTTTCTGGGCATCTGACAGAACTTCAATAGTTGTTCTGAGCATACTGATTTCAAATTCTATTGGAAACAAAGGGGATTTCCCATAAACAAACTCAAATTATGAAAACCCAATTATGTTCCGCCATGTTGTTTTGTATGCCCATAGAGCTTCGAGCAGCTTCTAAGCCCAATCCCAATGATGGTATGCCACAGTTTTTGTCAAGATATTCTCCAATGTCTTGTTTGTGCTTTCCACTTGTCCATTCGCCTGGGGATGGTATGGAGATGTCACCCTGTGCTTGACCCCATATTTCTGCATAATATTTGCTAGCATATGTGATGTAAATTGTGCTCCTCCATCTGAAACAATCTCTCTCGGAGTACCGTAACGAGCAAAAATTTCTTCAAATATAAAATCTAAAACCACTTGCTATGTTTCTTTCGCACAGCTTTGACTTCTACCCACTTAGTCACGTAATCAGTTCAGACCAAAATGTGAACCTTTTTCTAGGAGGGTGGGTCGAAGGGTCCAACGAAGTCAATAGCCCATTTCTCAAAAGGTTCGAGGACTACCTGTGCCTACAAAGGCATTTCATCAACTTGACCGAGCTGCCCCATACGCTAGCAACTATCACACCTCCTGACATAATTTTGTGCATCCCGAAATATAGAAGGCCAGTAATATCCCATTTGTAGCAACTTATGGCCTGTTCTTTTATCTGAAAAATGCCCCCCACAAGGGCCATCATGGGCAGCCTTCAATACTTCATAGATATCATCCTCAGATACATAGCATCAAATCTGCTTATTGAATCCTGTATGAAAGAGGTACCCTGCCATCCAAGAATATCGGACACTGTGATGAATAATTTTCCATTGTTCCCTGTATGACAAATGATGAGGTACCTTCCCTATAGCAAGATAATTAGCAATTTCTGCTTACCACGGAGGATTAGTAAAAATTGCAAAAAGATGTTCATGGGGAAAACTATCTTCTATAGGTGTGCATTCATCATTGTTATCCATTCTATAGATAAAATCAACAACTACATTATCTTTTCTTGGTTTGTCTACTATTGTGATATCAAATTCTTGAAGCAATAGCAACAATCTTGTAATGTGGCCAAGAGTGATAGGTTTATTCATCAAATATCTTATTGTTGCATGATCAGTATGTACAAAAGTATGATGCCCAATGGTGTAGTGCCGGAACTTGTTGATAGCATAGATGACAGCTAGGAATTCTTTTTCCGTCACCGTGTAATTCAATTAAGTAGGAATTAAGTTCTTGCTGACATAGCAAACTGCAAACGGTGTTTTGTCTACCTATTTTCCTAATATTTCTCCTATTGTTGTCTGAGAAGCATCAACATGTATGTGAAATGGTAATTCCCAATCAGGTCCTCGAAGGATCGGAGCCTTGCAAACCAGCCCTTTGATTTTTGTGAAAGCTGCTTCATAGTCTTCAGTCCACAAGAATTATGCATCTTTTGTTAGCAATTGAAAAAGTGGATGTGCTATTTTAGCAAAATTTTCTATAAAGCATCTGTAATAACCAGCACAACCAATAAAGCTACGTACTTGTGTGGGTGTCTTGGGTACCGGAAAGTGCAATAATACCTCTACTTTAGCCGGATCAACTCGAATTCCAGCAGCTGATAGAAAATGTCCCAATACTATTCCTTCTTCCCTCATCATATGGCATTGTACTCAGAGATACATGAGTCTGCTTACATTTTTTGAGTACTTTTTCTAGATTTGTCAATCCTTCTTCAAATGAGTTTCCATATAGAGTAAAATCATCCATATAGATTTCAATGTTGTCATCGACTAAATCAGAGAAAATTCCTAGAATTTCCCTGTAGAAGGTTGCAGGAGCATTACACAGGCCAAATGGGAGGACCCTGTATGCAAAGGTCCCCCATGGGTATGTGAAAATTGTTTTATCCTGGCCTTCCAAGGCTATCTGGATCTGGATATACCCATTCAACCCATCTAGGAAGGAAAAGAACTTGTTCCCAGCCAAGGTGTCCAGGACTTGGTCAATGAATGGCAAAGGGAAATGGTCTTTTTGAGTTTCCTTGTTTGTCTCCATGTAATATACGCAGATTCGCCATTTACCATTATTTTTTGGAACAATAACTAGCGGAGATACCCATTGGCTATCCGAGATGGGGTAAATGAAACCTACATCCAATAATTTCTTTATTTTTTCCTTGACAATGTTCTTTAGAGCAGGATTCATTCTCTGTTGGGGTTGTCTCACAAGGTGGAAGTCTTCCATAATATAAATATGATGAGTACGTAAGTTAGCAAGGATCCCCTTCATGTCAATATAATCCCAGGACAAAGCTTCCTGATGGTCTTGGAGGACTTTTAATAGCTGTTTTGTCTGGGATTCTGACAGATTCGGGTTGATATTGAGTGTTTTTCCAGGTTCAATTTTAATTGGAATACTATCATGGGATGAGGTTACAGGAATGTCTTCAATTTCATCTTCTAGTTCGATGTTTTCCTCTGTCTCACAGCTCATAGAAGATTCTAAAATTTGACGAGTTGAATTGGAAATAGAACTGGGATAATTAATAAAAGTGTTAATGGTACAGCCCTCAGTTTCTATTTTAAATCGAAGGTCCTCCCCAATGGTAAGGATTGGAATAACTTCTTCATTTTTAGGTTCAAGCTCTTCTATTGGTAGAGGTTTATGTCTGGCTAATATTTTTTCAGATGGGCTGGGTTCTCCAACGGGGTAGAGAGTAAGGTTCTTTTTAACCATCCCACTTCATATAATCATATGCACAGATCGACACCCTATGTAGGCATCTGCGGTTGTGAGCCAAGGTCTTCCCAAGATCAATGGATGACCACCAACTGAGGATCGTGTCTATAATACAAGGAGGTCGACATGATAGTGCCATGAATCCACCGAAATAGTCACATCTTCCAGTTTCCCTACCAGTTTAATTGTAGACCTATCTGCTAGTTCCAAGATAGTAGGGGTTGGATTAATGTTTATGAGACCTAATGCATTCATTGTTTCGGAGGTAATAATATTGATGGCATCACCCAAATCTACCAGTACGTTTTGGATTTCAACCCCATTGATTTTTACTATTATAATTTGGTTTCCTGGATCTCCATATTTTATAGGCATATTTTTTCCTAGCATGATGTTGGATAGTCTACCCATCACATGAATGGTTAAAAGATCCCTTGGTTTCTTCCCAGGTTTCTTGGAGCAGTAATATTTGATATTTTTTGCATATATAGGTACATAACTCATATCCTGGAGCAGGGGTATTTTAACAAAAATATTTTTCAATTCCCCCTGGAAGTCAAACTCCGCTTGAGGGTTTTGTTTATTCAGGGTTAATCTTTCAGGATAAGGCGGGGTGATTGGATGACCCTGGTTAGGAAAAATTTGGGGAGGTGTTTGGTTTGTCATGTTTTTGTCTGGTTTATCCCCAAATATCCTCTGTTCCAGTCCCCTAACTTCACTATCAATATGTTCTATGATAATATGTGAAGTGGGAGCATTTACTATTCACCCAGATCGTACTTTTATCTCATTAAGTCCTGCGGCAGAAATTCTATAAGATGGAAGGTTAAGAGTGTCTGTTTGTTGGGCCCATTTATTATTAGGATTAGGGTTGGGCTAGACAGGAAGTTGGGTTCGAAGAGCTGGGTTTCCTGGAGGTACATTGGAGGGAAACTGAAGTTGTTGTTGAGGCATAGATTGGGAAAATTTCCCAGTAGGAGAGGGTCCACGCTAGTTCTAATTCCATGAAGGATTCCAACTGGTCTAGGGAGCCCATTGTTGCCAAGGGGAATATTGATATTGAGACCACATAGGTGAAAAATATACAGACTGGGGACCCATATTAAAATTATTAAAATACTGGAATGGGTCCTGAGGCATACCTAGATTCATAGTTGGTGATTAAGGTTGCCATGGCTTTTTCAGTCCCATATAGTATAGTTGATTTACCGCATTTTCTTCGCTTGCCCCTTGAAAAGTTGTGTTCAATCCTGGAAAGGAAGGGCACGAGTTGGTTGCATGAGTCTGTTCACAAATCACACAGGCTTCCACTGTGTTTAATGGGAATTATTTCAAAGGATGCTTCTTTCTGCACTATCGACAGAATATAGCCATAGTCTTCTCCAACTCTATTTGTTTCTCTTTTTCTTGTAGAGTGTCTATATGAGTGGATAATGTGCTTAGGATATCATTCCATAGGTTATCTATTAGGTTTCCAATTTCTGCCTTTGTAACCCCCCACCAGAAGTCTTTGATGACCGAATACCTTGTCCGCTGCTCGCAGCCCCCCGTGAACACTAAATGCACAACTCGCAGATAGGGTTGAAGTCCTCTTTTGAAATGTCCCCCTTTCCTACTATGTTCAGAAGTTGCAGGGAATCTTCCCTTAGTGCCTGGAGAAGAATGATCTTCATAATATATTTATCCAGGTCACTATGGCCTGATCTCTACAAAATATATTTTAATTTCTCCACACAATCTTCCATGTTCTCATCCTCTTTCTGTACAAACTTAAATATTTCCTCCTTAATGTCACAATATTTACAATAATCTCGGTATTTCTCCAAAAATACTTCTTTCATCACATTCCATGAGGAAATAGTCTTTCCTCCTAAACCCATGAACCATCACAGGGTTGTCCCTTTTAAAGTAGCAGGAAATATTTTTAGCTTCTGAGCATCGACGATATAATCATACCCTCGACAGACAATGTCAAATTTGAAGAGGAATGTGTTGGGGTCTTCAAAAGAAATCCCATGAAAATTAGGCAAAGTCGTTAAAGGAATGGGCTTCATTGATGCATCACCTATAATGTTTCCAACTGGAAAAGCAATAGAAGAACTTGTAGGTGCCACAAATATCCTCCGATACTCACCCAAGATGTCAACTGGTTCTGCGACTGGTACTTGGGGTGATTCGGCTGTAGGAGGTTTCACAGCACTTCGCTAGTCTCGTGGTGATGCAAAATATTTCAGGAACTCTCTTTCCAAAATGGAATTACTTACTATAGGAGGCTTTGCAGCACTCCCTTGGTCTCGTGGTGACGAAAACCCTTTTGGAGGTTCTTCTTCCCAATTGGAATTGCTCAATTATTCTAATCCTCTGCTTGTCATTTCTTCCCCTTCTTCTGACAGCAGGAATGTCTCCTCCACTGATAATTTACTTATTACTCCTTTCGTTGTCAAAAGGGTTTCCTGTGGTACCGTGGATGGCACTGGCTGCTCAACCGACTGCCCTTCAGAATTCGTTTGCAACCTTACCCTAACAACAGCATGAGAAGATGCCTCAGACTCAGCCTTTGTGATGATCTCCTGAATATATGTCTTCCTTCCTAGATCCCTTCCTTTCTTTGGTGGTCTTCCTCTGCCCCTCTTATTCAGATCTTTGTTCATACAATTGGTGGGAAGAATTCATTAAAGTAACAGAACAGCTCAGGACCCGGAGCAGGACAAATAACTTCCTCCCCAAGATGAGAGAGTAGGTTTAAACATAAAATATAATAAACTAAAAGAAAATCAAAGTTTAGGACCTGAAGTAGGGTGATGAAATACCCTCCCCAAGACAAGAAGTTGGCCCTTTCAAAAAAAAAAAATTTAAAAACAGAAAAGATGAATGCTATTCTTAGGACTTAGAGCAAGGTAATGGATTCCCTCCCTAAGATGAGAGATTGGTTCTAAAAAACAATGGAAAAACAAAGAAAACAAAGCACTACGCTCAGGACTTGGAGTAGGGTAAACAATACCCTCCATAAGACGAGAGATTAGTTTTAAAGACAATGAAAAGGCGATAAAATAGAACACTACACTTAGGACTTGGAGCAGGGCAATAAATTCCCTCCCCAAGACAAGAGATCGACCCTTAGATCAATTGCAGATTGTGTTCTTGCACCTTGTTAGCCTTCCCTGGAAATGGCGCCAAAATGTTGGTGTCCAGATGTGAACAATATTCAAACCCTTTTTCCACATAAATTATCAACCCGGGTGCGTTAGCTATTTCAAGACTAACATGCACAGTATATGCAAGAGCAATGACATAATCTACTATTGAATCACAGTCCTTAATTCATGGAAACAAGCAACTATTGTAACAACAATTAAGGATGGATTGCAAAATTAAAAAGGCATTCATAGAAATTACAGATTATACTGGAGCAGCAGTTACAAAATCAAACCAAAATATGAAATCAACAAAAGCAAGATAACGTAGCACCTAATCAGAAGAGTGGGCCCAACTCTCTGATCAAGGCTGGGAAAAACTCACAGCTTACAAATGGAACAACAAAACATTATGCATTAAATTAATTGAAAACGCTTCTGTTACAAATCTGTCTCTTTCTGCTTAACCCCTGATTCACAACCCTAAGGCCCTCTTTATACAAATGTTCAGGAAATCGTATATTTCCTCTATCAACTAAATATCTACAATTATACATTTGTTACAACAGCAAACTAGTTTCCAAAAGGAAACCATGAAAAGCCTGAAATAGTGCTGAGGTAATACGGAGCCTATTGCGTTGTTGCAGCAAGTTGAGATAGCATTGAGAATTAGGAGTTGCTCTGTGGCTCGCAACTATACTCATTTTAATTTTTCCAAATCTGTGAAAATCCTGGATTTAATACTTGCAAAGGTAAAACCTCCACGACTATTACTTCATTAATCAAATAGTCCATGTAAGATAATGGGAAGGGGTTTACCTTGTGTGTTTTAGAACAATTAATGATACAAAGAGATAGAAAGGTGGGTGAAAATGGGAGAGGAAAGTATACATATTTGGTACCCAACACCAAGGTTTGTATTACTTGTTATATATCGGGACCCATTGCAAAAAACTCTTCCCCGATATCATTTTAACACTTATTCCTAATATATTACTAACATCTTGCATCCATACTCATTCACCCCATATTTATTAATTCCCATTTTTATAGTTTTTAACCCCCTTTAATCATTTTAACATATAGTATATATTATATTAACTTCTGCTTCATATAATAGTCTCAACCCACTTTATATACCCCATCGCACATACAATCCTGGGTCCCACCTCTTAAACCTCGCATAAATCATCCAAGCGTCTGATCTCCACTATTTATATCCAACGACCTACATCCTTTTCGCATTCCCTGACCATATGAAGTTTTTAAGGTTGTTTAATCCATAAACTGTCAAGGATATTCCACTAGAAAGTTCGTCACAACAAATCTAATAATATTATATTAAAATTTTGAAATTCTATAGTATTACAATTTTATTAGATTTCTAGATATATAGATATTATTGTAAATAATGCATGCATGCGAATGAAAATTATGCAGAAAATATAGAATGACAAAATAAAATATCACACACACATAAGACACAAGATATGCTCTGGGAAACCCTTCATGGACAAATCCCAGCTGGAAGGTGAGGTCGCTTCGCTCTCTTTCTCTATTTGGAAATATGGCTGCAGGTACAAAGAAGTACAGAATGCGGTTTGTGGGTTGCTAAAGTGCACAAATCCTCTTTGTGTATTCTACCTATTAGGGTCCTATAATAATAGGATTCATAATTTGAATTGGTTGTGTAAAATTTTTCAATATTGTACATACCTTTTCTTTCTGCAAATGTTTTCCCATATTTAAAAAATGAAAAGAGGGTAAGTCCTAAAAGAAAAATAAAAAGGACTAAAAAGAAACAAGATCAAGAAAGAATATCAATTATGAACCCCACAAAAAGAGATAAAAATAAGATCATGAAAGTGTTGCATATTCAAATGCCACTACTATTATTTTATTTTATGCAAATAAAATTGTGTGCAGCCTATCCAAAATGCCACAATTCATGATAATCATACACTTTAATCTTGATTATTCATGCTTTGAATTTCATGTTGATAGTTAGTGAATAAGATATTACCAAACCATTTAATCTTGGAATATCAGTAGTTAGGTAGAGAATAAATGAGCTCATTAATTTAATCTAAGCCATTGGAAGTTCTAAGGTTAGAAGTAGATAGTTTTTTTATTAAAAGAAAAAAAGGGTCAACAAGCTCAAATGTGCCCAAGAAAGGAAATAAAAATGTTAGGGCAAATAAAGGGTATGCAGATACATTTTATATGAGCATTGGAAAGAATCAATTGGTTTGTTTCTTATCACTAATATCTTATTACTTTCCCCTCTTAAAAAACCCCTCTCCCTAGTTCTAAACTCATTCCCTTCACTAAATTCCCTTCTCCTTTACTAATTCCCCTTTTCTAATAAAACACCCAAAACCCACTTACCCAAGGTTTGTATTACTTGTTATATATTGGGACCCATTGCAAAAAACTCTTCCCCGATATCATTTTAACACTTGTTCCTAATATATTACTAGCATCCCGCATCTGTACTCATTCACCCCATATTTATTAATTCCCATTTTTATAGTTTTCAACCCCCTTTAATCATTTTAACACATAGTATATATCATATTAACTCTGGCTTCATATAATATTCTCAACCCACTTTATATACCCCATCGCACATACAATCTCGGGTCCCACCTCTTAAACCCTGCATAACTCATCTGACTGTCCGATCTCTGCTATTTATATCCAACGACCTACATCATTTTCGCATCCCCCGACCATATGAAGTTTAAAATCTCAAAATATTGTGAAAGGGGTGGTTTTTGCACCCCAATCTCTTGCCACGCGGAACTCTCATGTGCTATCGCACCCCTCAAGCCAAAACTACCAAACCACTTTTACATCGTGCGAAAACCACCCTACACTGTGCTAAAACCTTTCTGCTCCTACACTGTGAGGTAAATTGCCAGTCCACTATGCGATAAAGGTCCCAAGCCACTGTGATAGCACTTGTGCCATTTGAAATAAGCCTATCCACCCCACGTTGTGTTAAAACTTTCGTTCACCTTGCACTATATGATAAACATAAATTTGAAACATAAACTTTTGACTTCTTCGTTTGTTTTCCCATAGAACTAAAAGAGCCATTGCCAATAGATTTGAACCTCCGCAGCCAGGACTCATTCCACAGGTCTTCCCAATTCAATAAAGCCTTTGATCACCTCCTTGCAGACCTGGATTTTATTAACGAATGTTTTGTTTTGCAGGTATATCAACATACCAAGAAATCTGATAAACAATTGATACTAGTTCAAAACTATTTAATCCAAATTCTCGGGATTTAAGAAGAAGTTTCATACACAGAAGGAAAATCAAGTTAAAACCGACAATACAGTAGAGAAAGGATAGTTTACATAGTAAATTTATTTTAACATAATAAAACATCTACAGCAACAGCAATGAAGTTATTCAAAGTAACTCTCTAGGACATATTTTACTCACTGTTACATATATCTTACTGTAAAAGGTAAAAGTGAAAAGATAACAAAGCAGTAAGGTGAAAGAAAAATAAAAAAGTTAAAGAGTAACCATGAAGTCAAAGAGAAAGGCAGAGTAATAGATAAAGGTCAAAAACAGAGTTAAAAGAACCAAAAGGGAAATCAGATAAAGGCATAGGAAGAAGACAGCGTGAGAGATAAGTCAGCACCTGTGAAACAAACAAATAACATCAATGAGAAAACTAGGGACAACTTTCAGTCATTTGAAAGGTGTCACTACCTTTTAGCCTCCATATATTTTATTTCCTAGAATAAATCCTGATTAGTTAAACATGATATTTTGTATTAGTTTTTGTATAAATACTTCAGTCATTTGAAGTTTTTTTTTTTTTCTAAGTCTAAATTCTATTAATATAACATATGGTACAAGGAGATTCTGGCCTTTGGAATCGCTGAACTAGCCAATTCCAAAGGCATTATATCTCAAAAAATCAAAATAGTGACTGCCCCAGTTGGGGAAACCAGTCAAACCAGTCTTACTATAGCTGCCCACATAGGCGAAACTAGCTTCATACAATAAATAGTAGAGAATTATGAAAATATTCAAGAGAGACATAGTAACCCAAAAAAAAGACCGAACTGAGTAAAAACCTGTTGAAGTTAGGTGTCATTGTGTGGAGGCGGTGGCTCCTCCACAATTAGGCAGTTGTACTCATCGGAGGATTCATCTGCATTCTTAGTTTGTGGTGCGGCTAGTTCAGGAGTTATGGTAGTGTGTGCACTGCCTTTGCAACCGTCATCATCAGACCTATCACTGCCACTGCTATCGCTACCACGATTGCCCTTGCCTTTGCTGCTGGAGGAGGGGGTGCCCTGAATGACTGGAAGGGCTTCAAACTTTTGTGAGGGTGGAAGAGGCACTGAGTCAATGGTGGATTTTCTGAGATTTTTTCTGGAGTTGTCGCTAGCAGCAAGGGATGCTTCCTCCTTGAAGTGGATGGAGATAGTGGTTGTAATGCAAGGGCGGTCCAGAGCGCAGGTGTACTGGAATTGAGCAGAGTGTGTGGTGCACAAATAGGGCAGCGTCTCCAAATGAGGCAAAGGCAGGGAGGAGTGACTGGTAGGGTGGCGCAACATCGAAATTCCAACCAGAGAGACAGAGTGAGACCGCCTCGAAGCAAGACCTCGGCCTCTGCCACTGCAAGTTGTAGGATAGTGGCCAAAGGAATCATCAGGAGACAAAGAAGAAGACTCAGAGTGAATGGATTGTGGAAGACAAGTAGCTCGCCCACACCCACTGCCTCAGCAGCAGCACATCCAGTGTCACCTAGGCATAATGGAACTGTTGGAGGCGTTGAAGATGGGCGGAGAGGGCTGAGCAGAGGGAGCAAAATTCTGAGGAGTCAAAGGCTCTAGAGAAAAATTGAGGCTACAATGGAGGCTATGGGAAAAGTGGTGACCAGGGGTGAGAACAATGCAACAATAGAGGTTGCACCGCCTCCTTGTGGGTGTTCGAGAGCTCGGCTCTAAGACCACAGAGGGGAAAATATAGCTTGAAGGTGATGGAGGAATGTTGTAGCATGGAGTCATTTTGAAAGGGTGGTGACCACATCAACATTCGGGTGAATTAATGTTGCAGCATTGAGAGTAGTTGGCAGCTATTAATGCCCACGACTTGAGCCCATGCATGACCATGTGGCTGAGCCATGTGTCACGTACTAGGCTCGCCGTCCACCTGCCATTAATGTTCACCCGAATTTGGGAGTGTAGCTTCCATGTGCACCAGCTTAGTGAATTCATGTTTGAGAGAGGTATCATTGAGATTATTAAGAGGACCTGAGTAGAATGCATGTTCATAGTCTACTCCTTTATTTTCAAGTAGACCCACAATTTTATTGCCCGAGCGTTTGACATGCTTGAAGGAGATCGCCCAATGGTGCTTTAGCCACTTTCTATGAGCTCAAATCTTGCAGCAAAACGTAAGCTCTTGGCCACCTTTGACGCAGAGGCTCCCATGACGATATGAGTAGTTGCATTAATGAGAATTTGTGAGTCTCCTTCTACCTTTATGGGGAAATAATTGTGCTCCTGAGCTAGATAGAGTCCCTGCCATAAACCTTCAGTTCAGCTGAGTTATTGGAATCCCATCCTATGGATCCAAAGAATATCATAAGGGGGGTACCAACAGAATCGCAAAAGATGCCACCGAATCCTGCTGCTACCGGATTGCCTTTGGAGGCACCATCAAAATTCAACTTGATCAGCCCAGCGGGAGGGGGAATCCACATGATGGGTGACTCTTGATGGTTGGAAGGAGTGTTGGTACTCAAAGAGAGGAGTGGCAATGAAAGTTGCCAATTCTCCCAAATGAGACTCTCTGGAGCTTGAGTGGGAATATCAAAATCCTACCATTGGTGTAGAGCGAGTGTTTCTTGAAGATTGATGCATAGATTAGACCAAATGGTATAAAGAGGGGTGATCTGATTCTTAAATATTCTTTTGTTCATTTCCTTCCAAGCTGAATACATGAGAAGGCCCGACAGAAGAGTCCAGAGAGTGTTTAATAACTTGCTCTTATAAGGTTCTGAGGGCCAATTTTGAATAGTGCTAACAACATCTCCATTTATATGACTAGATCTTCTAGACCTGAAAATGATTTTTTCCTACAGTTTGTTGGTTAAGGTGCATGTATCCATTAGATGCTGGATAGTTTCTATTTGCATTAAACAATTGGGGCACCTTGAGGGTCCTATAAATCCTTTTTTTATAAGATTATCTCAAGTGAGGATGCTTTTGTCGCATAGGATCCAAAGGAAGGTGGAAACCTTGGGCCAGATGCCAGGTCACCATATTTGGATCCAGATCGGATCTTTAGGTTCCTAGGTGGGATACATGAAGTTGTATGCTTCCTTGGAGTAAATGTGCCCTGTGGAGTGTAGCCCCACTTGAGAAGATCCTTCTTCTTAAAATATCTAATTCTTCGGCTTTATCAATCTCCTTAGATGTTTCCCCTTTCCAATTCTCATGTGTCTAAATTGTTGGTGTCCATTGACGGTAAGTGTTTGACTTTGTTATTCAGTTGGTCAAATTGATCCACGTGCCGCTGAGGCCGATGTATAAGATCTTCCAATTTGGGCATTTGTTTCCAAGAATATTCCCAGAGAGGGGTTGTACCTCCGTCTCTGACTTCCCAAAAGCGATGTTCTTGAATAAGGGCTTTGTGTTATTTGGCGACATTCCAAATAAGAGAGCCCGTATCAACTGAGGCCAGTCTGATAAGATCTTCAGGTGGTCTTTTGTTGGCATATTTGACATTCCAAAGATGTGCCCAAGGAGTATGTGGCGTGGATAACTATTTCCACCAGATACGGGCGCCCATGACTGTGTTGCTATGATGTGGATCTCTTAGGCCTAAACCGCTATCCTTTTTCGGAGTGCAAACTGTTGACCATTTTAGTAGAGCCCATTTGCGATTTTGTCCAAACGAGCCCCAAAGGAAATTGTGTTGCAAGTTCTTGAGTTGCTTGAGCACCCATTTTGGTGCTGCTAGAATAGAGAAGAGATATAGGGGCATGGATTGCAATACTGCTTTGATTAGGATAAGTCGACTAGCAATATTGAGGGATCTATAAGTCCACGAGGAGAGGTGGGCTTCAAGTTTCTCTAAGAGCTCTTCCCAGGAAGAGTGTCTAATCACAGAATCAATTAAAGGTGCTCCAAGGTATTTGGCAGGCAGAGAAGCTATGGATAAGCCAAGAATCCTGGCAATATTACTTTGGGTAATGGCTGGGGAATTGAACAAGAAGATCTGATATTTGCCAGCGTTGATGGAGGTGCCTAATGCATCTGAGAAAATATCAAGCAAATATTTTAAAGTAAGATCTTCTTGAACAGAAGGATGACCGAACAACATATTATCGTCAACAAATTGTTGATGAGTGGTAGGCTGGGTACCATAAATAGAGATTCCATGAAGGTTATGAGTGCAGACTGCATTTTGAATAAGATGTCCAAGCCCTTCTGTCATTAGGAAAAAAGAGGAAAGGTGAGAGGGGATCACCTTGGCATATTCCTCTAGAGGGAGAAAAAGGGTGGGCGGGGACACCATTAATGAGATAAGAGTAGAAGGGGGAGGAAATGAGGTTCATAATCCATCTATTCCAAGAGTGGCTGAAACCAAAGGCAATGAGCACCTACTTGATATAATCCCAACTTAATTTGTCAAAAGCTTTGGAAAGATCAATTTTTAAGAGGATACCTGCCTCCTTGGTGTGTTTGAAGGAGTGAATGACTTCATGAGTGAGTATGATCCCATCCAGAATCTATCTTCCTTCAACATAGCCTGTTTGTTCCGGCGAGATAAGAAGAGGAAGTAGGGTTTTAAGCCTGTTAGCAATGACCTTGAAAATCACCTTCTAGATAACATTACATAAAGCAATGGGTCTGTATTTGTCTGAGGTGTTAGAGTGTTCCTCTTTTGGAATGAGGGCTAGAAAGGTAGCATTGAGAGAGGGGAGAATCCAATGCAGTTCTCTAGATTCCTCCACCGGATTCCAAACTTCCAATTTGATGAGATCCCAGAAGTGATGAAATAATTTGGTGGTGAAACCATCTGGGCTTGGAGCCTTACCATCTTTGAACTGAGCCATTGCTTGTTCAACCTCCTGACGGGAGACTAGGCGGAGGAGCATCCTGTTATGTTCTTCAGTGATAATATTAGGGATATGCTGTGTAACCTTGTTGATTTCTTGATGTCTGCTTCCCTGGGGTTCTTGTAAAACAAGTTTGAAATGTCTGAAAAGCTCCTTCTCTATGTCGTCATGTTCCTCTAACTTTTCCCCTTACTAATTATGCAACTATGCAATCTGATTTTGCATATGTCTTTGAATGGTTGAGCGATGAAAGAATTGGGTGTTCTTCTCCCCTTCCTTTAGCCATCTGATTCTTGATTTCTGCTTCCATAGGATTTCCTCTTTCCATCTTCTTTCTTCCAGCTTAGAGAGTAGACTCTGTTCCTGGGAAGCTAAAGACTCTATTCTTCTTTCAATGATGATGCACTGTTGAAGTTCAGACATAGTTTGTTCTAGTACTCTCTATTGTTGAAAGATGTTCCCAAAGGTGAAGTGGTTCCATTGCTTGATCTGATTCTTGGGATTTTTGAGCTTTTGTTGGAATTGATACATTTTGGATCCTACCAGAGGTATGAAACTGCTCCAGCTGTTTATGACCATGCTTTTAAAATCAGGGTGAGTAAGCCAAAAAGCTTCAAACCTGAAGGGGCGCCTGGAGGAGGCTCCAAGACACAGCCATTGCAAGAGAATGGGCCAGTGATCAGAACCAGTTAGGGGGAGAATGGCAGAGTGTATATCTCCCCTAAAGTGAATGGAATTATCCGAGATTAGGAAGTGGTCAAGCTTTGAGGTGATTCGCTGGGAGGCTGTGCGCTTGTTATTCCATGTATGCATACCATTTGAAAAAGGGAGGTCAATTAACCAGTTTCTTTGAATGAATTCCTTGAAGTGGTTGTTATCCATATCAATTTTTTCTCGACCTCCCCTTTATTCTTCTAACTTGGTGATCATATTGAAATCTCCCCCAACAATCCAGAGTGGATGACGTCTAGTAGCATTGAGGATTTCCATGGTGTCTAGCAGAGAAATTTTAAGCATCGGATCTTGAGGGAAGTAGATGTTGGAGAGGTGTCCATGGATGTTGGATCTGATCATATGGAAGGATCCATGTATGAGATTGTGTGAAGCATGAAAGTCATAGAGTGAAATGATCTGAGGATCCCATGTGATTGTCAGGCCTCTGGAGGCTCCTGAGGCATCTACTGCTACTGTGTTACACCCAAAACATGCTTTGGAGATAATGGAGCTAAGGATATGGCTATTGCACTTAGTTTCCTGCATGAAGAAAATAGATGGTCTTTCTTCTTGAATAATTGTTTTAATCATTCGGCATCTTGCGAGGCTGTCGAGCCCTCGAATATTCCATGATGTGATTTTCATTAGGAACTATTGCAGATCGGACTATAGTACTTAGTCAGCTTGGGATATCTCTTAGATTCAACCAGAATTTCCCCTACAATGATGGTTCTCTGCAGATATGTTCTTCGCCCTCGTTTTTTTTTTTCTTTGAATAGCTTTTTTCCATCTCAATCACTTCTTGGTTGTATGCCTAGTGATCTTTGCTACTGCGCACGAAAAATAATCACCTCTAGGATGTCAATCTACCTTTCAGGTATTTTATCATACTCTTTTTGCTTACAATATTGCTCTAATCCTAGAATGTCCAGATCTCCTAGGTCAATGCTTTCAGGTTCCTCTTCCATATGAATGGGTTGGCTTCCTTCTGTCATGGATCCGGCTTTGAGGGAGATCACTTGCCATCTATGTCGATATGATTCGGCTGCCAGATTATCAGATCTGACTCATTACTGAGATTGGTAATGAAGCTTTGAGGGTATTGTTGAGATTTAGGTGGAGGTGGAGGGATCAGGGGGTCAACATATGGGTTAGAGATGGTGGGTTTGGTTATTTCAGCAGCTTTCCATGAGGATTCTCCTTCTGTCAGAGGTTTTTTAGCTAAGATATCAAAGCTGTTACTGGTAGGACTAGTGGATGTGTGAGGTGGAACTTTGGGGGTGGAGGTAGGTTTATTATTGTGCTCTTTTCAGTTGGGGACTTTGGTGAAACCCTCAGCATCAGTGTTTTTAGGGGTAGAAGTGGGTTTGGGAGGTTGATTTAGCGAGCAATATTGGAAGAGATGGCCATGTTCATGGAATTTTCTGCATCGAAAGAGGACATGCTCATAATCTATGGTTTACACCCATTTGTTGAGCCTCAAAATTGTGCTTTCCTTCACCTCATTTTACCTCATTTTCCCTTGTCCATTTCTATCTTAGACCCAATTGATCAATGAATATAGTTAAAATTACTTCTAGAATGATTTACATGATTGACTTGCTGAATTTTGTGATTTTTGCCATTATAAAGCATTTTGACCGGAACTAGCTGCAGAATGCAGACATTCCGTAGCTAACCGGCGATTCTGCAGTTGCCTTCATGTTTGAGTATTTTCCAGGTGGCCTCTTGAGAAAAACCGCATATGGGCATGATCCACGTCATGTCTACATGGTTCGTTGCTCATCATGGAGGAAGAAACAAATTCTGGGTATGGTTTTGAACGTGGGGAACACATTTATGAAGGAAGACTTCTATTAGGACTGTCTCAGTCCAGATGTCTTTTCCTCTTCACGCAGCCACTTCAAAGAGTCCTAACGTGATTCCGATAAGGAAAGAAAGTGTTCCTAAATTGTTGTAATTATTGTTATGTGCATTTGCTTTATAAACTCTGGGGAGACCGAGAGCTATGTTGGAGATTTTATGTTAGATTTGCTGCTAGATTTTGTTTAAACTCTGTGTTACATTCCTGAAGACGCAGAGTGTTATGTTCAAACTATTTCATCTTTAATGGAGCAGATAAAGTTATTTTGAAGGCGTGATTTAATTTGGAGTTGAATGCCGTCAAGTGGTAGAGGGCCCCTGCCTCTTGCACGGATTTATTTTGCGTAAATTAGATAAGTTTCCTAGCTGCCTTTACGTTTTGCATTTGAATTTGTAGTTGTTTTTTTTAATTAGCTACTGTAGTCGTATTCATTCTAACTCTTCCACAAGAAGACACTCTTCCAACAGATTATAATGATGAATGTTGAATGACTATAGTATTGTAGGATTAGGAGTTAAATTTATAGTTGTTTTAACTAGTTACTGTAGTTATATTCATTCCAGCTCTTCCACAAGAAGACACTCTTCCAACAGATTATAATGATGAATGATGAATAGCTATGGTACTGTAGGATTTAGTTGTAGTTTTTGCTGTTCACTATCACAGTCACACTTGTTCTAATCACTCTTCCACAAGAAGAAACTCTTCCAAGAAATTCTTAAGAAGTTCAAGACATGACCGTGATAATGAATGATTTAGTTGTGTGTTTGTACTAAGTATCATCTCTGTTCTTGCTCTTAAACACTTGCCCAAGACATCATAATGACGAGTAGGGTATGGATATGATAACTTAGTTTTTCATTTGCTTACAATTGCACTCAATTACACAGTCAGAATTGTTCTACCTCTTCCAAAAGAAGGACCTCTTCCAAAATATCACTAATGATGAACAAACAGATTGTGTAACTTCATAGAATAATGCATGTTAGCATAGTTAGAACGCTCCGGAGTTTCATTGCATTTAACTCATGTTCAGTTACTTTGTTTCAAGTTTGATGATGACTTATAGTTCAACATTGTTCTAGATTAGTGGCATCTTAGGTTCATTCTTAGATTAACTCATTTCACTTGCGCTTCATATTCAAATTGTCATCCATTGCACAATAGATTATTTCAGTTATTAGGATTAACAAAACAACCTTCATTATTCACAAACATCTTTTTGTTCTAAAATCTACAAATGATCCATAGCCATATGAACAGAAGACAACATCACTATAAGGTCTGAAGTATCTCTGCAATCTCCTCATCATTGTATAAACATAGCTCTTCCTCAAAAGAACTACTTTGAAAAAGAAACCAATAACTCTTTGAGTAAAGGTTCTGTGACATTCAATTAAATTGCAGAATAGAACTAGGAATTAGTCATAGAATAGAAGAGCTTAGAACAAAATGTTGCATCATTAGTGTTTAACTGTTTAGTTAGAGGATTTGCATATTTAATGATCATTTCTCAAGTTTAGTTTGTGTCATTTGCCTAAAAAGTCATTATCAAGCTTTTGCTTTTATTTAGTCATAGTTTAGATTCTGCTTCAGTGTTTCCAATTGCATTTGCCATTCCATATATTAGGCTTAACTCTGTTTTTGACCACCAACTCCTTTCCATTAGTTTTCTAGACATTTCCATTGTGAACATAAAAATCACCAAAAGACCAAAAACATCATAAATCATCACAAAAGACCAAAAACATCACAAAACACCACATACAACGCATTAGGAAACAAGCACCTAGGTACATATGGTACACTTCACTTCAGCAGTTTACAAATCCTGGTTGACAATTAAATGAGCTCAGTTTAGGAGACTAGATTGAGACCCAACACCATTCAAAATCATCATGATAGAGAATTATCGAGTCCATGAGAGCCTTGGCCAGATGCATGTAGACACATATTCTTACGTATGAAGTATATATTCTGAGTTTGGTTTCCTCTACAACCTTGATGAACTCTCCTATTCCATTGCCTATGTCCTTTAGGGATTCCTCATCCCAATATTCCAAAGGTAGAGAATACATTCTGATCCAAACAAGAGCCTATTTGAAGTCTTCTTTTTCTAGGTTGAATCTTTCTACCCAGTCCCTAAGATACAGTCGTTTCAAATTGAAAAAATAGGGGCCTCCATCCAAGATATAGTTTCTGTCTTCAATGCAGTTAAAAATGGCATTAAAGAAGCCTTTTGGCCCTAACTGGAGGGTGACATGTCCCTTTGTCTTCCATTTGGAGGCAATCCAGCCATGAAGGGCCTTCTCAATAGGCTAGAATCGGACAAATTTGCCAATAACTACATGATCTTTCATGTACTATATTTGAGCGTTGATACGATGGCTTGGAAGGTCAATATTTGGACGTTCTGCAGCGATGGGAAGACAAGTAGTTGAAGTTTCCTTCTGCTGCTTTGTAATTCCTGGATGCTTCGTAGACTTGTCGTTTTGCACTGCAGAGGGTTCCGTCTGCATCCCTACAGAGTCAGAGGATGGGTTTTGGGAAGGAGAGTCCATATTGACAGTGTCATTGTTGCCAGAAGGGGTAGGGGTACATTCCCCTCCCATTTGGGTTTTCATTGATTGTAGTCATAGACGGTATGATGAGCTTTGCAACAAGAGGTTCTTGAAGCCACTGTGAGGGCAGGCGATACCCTGTCAGTGTTGTTGCAGGGCTTTCAGAACCCTAGGTTTCCATTGGGGAAGCTTCAAGCTCAATAAGTTGTGTCATTTTAAGTATTAAGGTGTGTGGATTTCTGAAAATTTCTATAGTTGTATTGGTTTGAAACCTGAGGGTTCATTGTACAATTTTCAAGTCAGCATACTGGACTAAGGAATAAAGGCATTGCATTACAAGATTCATGTGTTGGGCCACTTCAGTGAAGTATCTTTCTATTGTTAAATTGTTATTTTCTTAAGTATTTCAAATCCTTAAATGTTTTCCAATCTAAATGTGATAACAGGAATATTATTACAGAATCTGTTTAAGTACACTCTGTTATGAACTATTATTCATTTTGATGTTTTCATCTGATATCCAGAGTAGGGAATTCTTCATTGCTCCCTATTTTCGATTGATCTATTTCATCTCCTTCATTATCCAGTTTGAGGAATCCTTAATTTCTCCTTGATCCTGATTGAAACCACTTCACCATCCAGCCTAAAAGATCAGAATTTACTCAGCTACCTTGCCCTATGAACACTTCCTTTAGACCTTGATTCAGTCCTGTTGGAAAGATATTTGTGTATAGAATTGCACGAAAAGGTGTGTGCTAAAGTGATAAATTTTTACCCCCAAAAAATGTTGTTTTATTCCTCAAAATTCTCCTCGAAGGTTTTACACCCTGTTTCACCAAACTAGGTCCCATCGGTAAAAATTGTCCTGTGAGCTTATTCCTCCACTTTTTCCACTCTGAATACATCAATATGGATGAAAAAAATATAATAATATCATCCATATCACACCTCCCCATTTTTTGGAGGCTTTTGGTCCCTAAAAGCTTTTATTGAATGAGGTAAGGAAAATTTTCCTCCACCTTCTCTCTGGTGTACGATTTAGCTTTTCTTGGAAGCTGTCCCTTCAACCCAATCTATCAAATTTCAACCCTGTCTCATAGTTCTAGACCTGTTCTACCAAATTTTATCTTTTGTCAACTCTTCCTAAGCATCTCATGCCAAATCCTCCACACAAGGTAGGATTTGTTCCTCTTCCTTCTCTAGCATGGAAGGCTCATAGAGTTTCAAATTATCTACAGTAACAACTAAGTAAATGCACATATATGGTAATACACAAATTCGATTAGCATTATCACCCACCTTTTCCAATATCTCAAAGTGACCATACCTTAGAGCCTTGATTTTCTTATCAGGACCCTGTAACTTCTCCTTGTTCAACTGTAGCCATATTTTGTCTCCCACCTTGAACAATTTATTTGTTATGTGCTAATCATGCTTGGCCTTATACTTCTCCTATGACTTCTGCAATATTTCTTGTACCTATAGAATGATCAGCTTGATCTTCTCTATAAAATTTCCAGCCCTCAAAGCATCTCCTATAAGATCTTCCCTCACTCCTCCTTGCTACCTATATGCAATATCCAAAGGTGAAGGTGGAAAATATCCAAAACAAGTTTCAAATCGGGACCTACTTGTAGAAGTGCAGACAATGATATTGTAATAATGTTGTATATATACCAGATTTTCATTTGGGGTCTTCAAATTCTTCTCATTATATCCCCTCAGAAGTTTCACCAAATTCTTTTTGACTACTTATGTCTTCCCAACTATTTCTGGATGGAATGTTGTATATCTCTTCAACTATGTTTCCATATTACCCCACAATGCCATCTATAATGTACTGATAAATCTTGTATCCCTATCTAAAATGATGCTCCATGGCATCCCAAAATCACACCCAGACATGTCCAAATAACATGTTTGTTTCTTCTTTCCTATTGATGGTATTTTTACAGGGAATTATAACACACATCTCATTGAACCTGTCAACTAGCACAAACCGATAGACAATTCCCTTTCTGTTTTTTGTTAAACCTCCCATAAATTCCATGGAAATTATTTCCAAGAACAAGTATGTATGGGTAAGGGATTATATAGACCTTGTTTCTTGTTTCTAGGCTTGTTGGTATAACAAAGCATGCCTTCTATTATGAAAATAGGTATCTTCTCATGTACTTTGGGCCAATACACATACCTTTGTAAGTTAGCCACATTATTCCCTACACCAAATTGCCCTAGAACCTTGGAGGTGTAAGCCTCTCTAATCAATTACAATCACTCACCTTTAGGAACACATAGCTTATCAACCCTGTAGGGTAACCCATCTTGGAAATGGTAGCCAATGGTGCTAATGTGATTTTTCACATGACTCCGACTCTACAATTGTTGATAGACCTCCTTGAATTCCTCATCCTCTTAATATGCCTCTCTATATGAATCATGGGTGAATGAATCCATGTGCATAAGATTCCCAAAATTTATGATCTTTGATGTGGATGCCCTTAAATGCATTTCGACTAACTTGTTTGTGTTTCCCTTCTTATACTTGATCACCAAATGAAACTGTTCCAAAACCCAATCCACTTGTAACTCCTCGTCTGTTGTAGCTTACTCTGGGCCTGCAAGTACTATAACAATTACTGATATGTGTGTATTATTGTCTCCTTACAATAAGATAATGCTTTCATTTCTTCATAGCTTGCACCATGGAATAAATCTCCTTGTCATAGGTAGTATTTAACAAGTGCCCCATAAAATCATTTAGAATAGTAGCATATAGGCCTTCATCCCTGCACCAAGTCAACTCCCATAACATAACCACTCGCATCTGTCTCCACTCCAAAAATACTAGACAAATTCATACACTTTCATACAGGTGACAAGAAAATATGATTTACACACTTGAGTTCTTCAGAAGATGTCGAGATAAATGGTTTATTAGACTAACTATAGCCAAGATCCATTTAAAATAGAAGTAACAACAAAATACTCGGAAGCCAACCATCCTTAACGCTGATAAGAGGAAATAATAGTGGGATTTTGTCCATGATAAATTGGAGGATCAATCATGTCTCCAAAAGCAAAGTTACTTAATACCATAAAACCTTCAAAATGAGACAATTGGGAGCCCACACTATCAAAATAGTACCATAGGTTAAGAAGCATTATTTTGACATCTTCAAGGGAAGAAATGAGATTGTAGTTTTGAGCTTGGTTTTCCTGAAGAATTGAGTGAAGAAATGTGGCCATTTGTTGGTGTAAATCCAAAGTGTTCATAAAATGAAGGAACTTCTTTTAAATTTTTCCCGGGCCTGTAACCCATTTCAAAGTCTCCCTCATCACCTCAAAGTCTTAGTGATAAGGGAAGTTTTCAAACTCTTTTCTTTCCAACAATAGAATCTCTTTCTTAAATTCCAAAGGAACTGCGTCGAAGAAGGTGGACACATAATCATAATCAAAAGGATGAAATCTCTTTGTGCCAACATTGCCTCCTCCACCCCTTTGGCAACTCATCCTTTGCCGAAGAGGCATGAGAACAACTTCCAATGAACACTATGAATAAAATAACCAAGAACCAATTTCTCCATGACCAAAAAAGCACAAAAATATACCTCCTTAAAAACCCAACCATAACACTAATAGGTTGTCACTTAAAGACAATATAACAAGGGAAAATTCAGGAAAATTTACAATTTGTCTACAATTCAAGGACATGACATAACCCCTCTAGTAAGAGATAGACACTACAAAGCATTGAAGAAATATAAAAAGACTATGAAAATGATCATAATTCGTTAGAGCAAGAATATCAAACTGAACTAGGGTTAATAAACAAATCTCCAACCCATAAATTGCAATCACAACCATCGTTAAAAGGAAAGCATCATCAAGTGAAGGACAAAGAAAATATAATTCGTCCAAAGACTATAGGGACCATAGAAATAATTGACTAGAACAAGCTAAGACAATGATCCAGTATTCCAACATAATAATCACAATTCCAACCACCTGTAGAAAGTTAGCAACATGGATAAGAGTACAAAGAGACCTTGAAAGTATAAATGACTAGAGAAGCCAGAGATAATGTTCAACAACCTTCGATAAACGAGGCAATGAAAGGAACAACAATAGGTTATATGAATCATGCTTCCATCCATGTCCAAAAAATGAAACAAGTTTAACTACTTCCAAAAGGCAAACTTGGTCATGACTATGTACCCAGGCCCAACCCAAAATAACATACCACTCTGAGCAACCAAGGGTAAACAAAATCCTCACGAACACTTTACACTTTAGGGAGGTCGAGGAGTAGGCCTTGACTCTAGTCGTACCAACCTCATACCATAGCCAACCTTTCAATATAACTAACTATTTAAATCCAACAATACAATTGGTGGCATACGCTCCTCATGCAACAAACTCCTACAACAACATTTATACAGAGATGTCACTTGTAAAAAATGACACATATACCAAATATTCATCCATATCTACAATATCACCCCCATCAAGGTCTTTATTATATGCCTCTAACAATCTCTAGAGAGAAAGATAATCAACCTCCATGCTAGAATGGGGCTAAATCTCATCGAGAACAAGATCATAAGATTAACATCCCAAGTTCACTAGAAAATTCGCAACCTTAGTACCATCCCCTTTAGAATGTTGAACAACAATATATTCCAACTTATCAATCAAAATATTGATTCTTTCAACAACTCCTTCCAATCTCCAGCTCTTTACTGATTTGCTAGAGGGTTGACAATTCAAAATTGTTTGGACACACTGTATTGCCACCTGTGAATCACCTACAATCTATAACAAAATAAAGTGCTCACGAATAACTATTTGAATGCCTATTTCTAAAGCCAAAAATCTGCAATATTATTATGACTGATCCCTCCACTTTGTACGGAAATTTACATTGGAGATGAGCTACAATCTTGGAAAACACCTATAAAACCATCTTTACTAGATTACCTTTCGAAACCCAAATCAAAATTCAACTTACTAAAACCATTAATAAAATCTACTTTGATCTCTCCCCTTTATAAAAAAATCTCATATCTAAATCAAAAAATTTCCACAATTTTACATCCACAATATATTGCAATTGTTCATCGTATTCAAAATACCCCACAAATTTATATATTTCAACTATTCATCATGATCAAAATATTCCTAAAGATTTGTGGTCACACATCATACTATATGGTTCAATGGAGTCTCTTATAAGCTCGATGCCCATGTCAGCAGCCTAAAATTTTTGCACAAAGGATTGGAATGCCCTCCATGTTTATTATTTAGAAATGTGTATAGTGTGCACATGCTAAATGTGTACAGATTTCAAAATTGTTTCCATAAACCATAATATTTGCTAGTTGTTTCTTGTTAAGGACTTCGAGAATGCTTGGGTGACTTTGGTTAAAATGAAAAAAAAAAACATTCAGCATTTTGAAGAATGAATGAGTAGAGGTTTATTAGGAGATCATAAGTTGCAAAGTTAATCAACGCATGAGGATGTTTTTATGACCTTAAAACTAGCAACAACTAAGTTATCATTTAGATTTTTATTTTTATTTTTAAATCTAAATGTAGTTATTAACCTAAGATTATTTGATTTCAACATACATTGACAGTTGAAATGCAATCAACATTTTGATAAATGAATGAGTCAAAATTTCTTAAGAAATCATAAGTTGAAAAGTTAATCAATGCATAAGGATGTTTTTATGATCTTAAAACTAACAACAACTAAGTTATACTTTGGATTTTTCTTTTTTTTGTTGGAAAACCTAAATGTGGTTATTAACCTAAGATTATTTGATTTCAAAATACATTAGAGTTCATTAAATCTTATAATTAAAATTATGTTCTGCCCGTTGAAATGCAATCGATGAAAAGTCCATCAAGTACATTGTACAATAAAACTTTTGATAATTATTAAAGTGATTTGATACTATAAAATATAAAAGTGAAAAAGTCGGTGACGAAGGACCATAAAAAGGATTGGACTTCGTAATCGACATAACCAGATCGGTGATATAATCGTTCGATATTTCAAAATCAATGTTTACTTTAATGCTCTCCATAACTTCCATAATACACTTAGGAGGGAACCGGCACTTTAGAATCAAGCTTTATCGTGATTTTAGATAGGAACGGGTACTTGAGAATTAAACTTTCACATGATTCCAGATATTCAATGGGTGATGGGTATAAGGTAAAGTTAACAAATATTCAAAGTTAAGTTATTTATTTACTTTAAGATGTCGGAATCTTCTTTTGATATAAATTAAATTAGATAAATAACTAAAAAGAGTTTAAGCACATTATCATTTCTCTTTTTATATGGTAACTTGTGCAGCAAGAGGGAGGTAAAGGAAAAAAAAGAATAATGTTTTTCCTATGATGTATTCTCAACCAAAAAACCACATAGCTTCCGGAGGAAGGCAGAGTCGTCCGGAGTTCGATACAAAGCAATATCAAGTACACATCCTTAAATGGAATCCCTGGGCTCCTCTGTGCTGTAGTCTGTTGCCTTCTTCACGATATCGAAACTAGTGAACAAGATCATCTTCATTTTAAATTTGGTGAGCTTTTCCATATTTCTGAATGCAGTCATTTCTTACATCTCTTATTTTGGCATGTAAGTTTTTTAATTTCTTAGATCTATTATTTTGGCCTGTAAGTTTTTTTATTGTTTGTTTATTTGTTGCTGGTTTTTTTAATATAATATGAAACACTGATATGGTTTTCTAATTATTTAAATTGTAGTTTAATTGTTTTATGTCTTTTAATATTTTTTAGTCAATTTTTTTTTGTTAAATTTATAAAACTTCTCTCAATATCATGAATTTGATTTATAAATTTTGTATAATTTGTATAAGACTACAGCGGATTTAGATTTTAAGTCTAACGGAAAACAAAGTAGAATAGTTAAACAATTTCAGTAATTTATTCTGTTTTTATTGTTGTCATCAACTGTGTAATATCGAACTTGTTGGAGATGTGTCGCAAATTTCTCTCCTGTTACTGGTGCATTTATTTTTTGAATTTGTCAAAATTGGGATAGATTTTTAGAAATATGACGCAGAATGAATAAAAAAAATTTTAATTAACGCATTGTTTTCAAAATTATGTTAAATTTATGATCAAACAATGCTGTGTATCACGTTTATCAAATTTTTTAATTTAAATAATTTAATTTTTTAATAAATTTGATTAAAAGTCGTTAAAATGATAAATTAAGTTATTCAACCGTAGATTCCAACTATGTAAACTAGTTTTTTATAAGCCAGAACGTTGGCCTCCTTGATCATTGTTATTTAAAATGTGTGTTAGGTTTTTCATTATGTAAAACTAGTTTTATAAGCCAGAATGTTGGTTTTTTTTATAATTGTTATTTAAAATATGTGTTAAGTTTTTTATTACATCAAAACTTTTATGTCAATAATTGAGGAGTTGTCTTTAGTGAGACTTTTTGGAGTTTCAAGTGCTGGTGAAACGAATTGAAGTAAAATCTTGATTTTCGTTATTTAAACTGATTTTTTGACTCTATATATAGATTCAGCACCCTAAAAAACCCGTAGGGCACTTCGATTGTGCATGGTTACCCATCAAATTTATATTTTCAGTAAATTCCTGCCGAAATTTAGAGAAATTAAACCAGAAAAAACTACCGTAAAAGCCTTCAAAAAGTAACATTATAGACTATTGCAATAATTGAGGTTCCACATGACATTTGCCTGTTTATGTTTACTAAGGTATAGCTACACTCAATCATGTTTGGCGTTGTTTTCGATTAATGAATGCAGCAATTGAACCGTGCAACTTACAAGAATGGAGCTTTTTTTCAGAAGAATTACAAGAATGGAGCTTACGAAGATGCCTAAGCATGACAACTTACCGTGGCCGACCCCTGCAGATTCAGTGAACCTGAACCAGAGTTACAATAAGCGCATAAGGCCGCTGCTCGATGCAGTTGACACGCTTCCAGAGTTACAATAAGCGCATAAGGCCGCTGCTCGATGCAGTTGACACGCTTCGCAACATCGGGGTAGTGAATGAGGGTATTCGTCTCCCCACTATAGTTGTTATTGGCGATCAGTCCTCAGGAAAATCAAGTGTACTGGAATCCCTTGCAGGGATTAGCCTCCCAACGGGGCAAGGGATTTGTACTAGACTCCCACTTATTATGAGATTGCAAAACTGCAAACCCCAAGAATGTGAAATTGTGATCGAGTACAAAGGAAAGAAAAGGAAAATTGCAGAACAAGAAATTAAAGAAGCACTCGATATAGTTACAGAAGAGATTGCAGGGAGCGAGAAAGGTATAAGTGATACGCCCGTGACACTTCATGTTAAGAAGACGGATGCTCCAGATTTGACCATGGTTGATTTACCCGGGATAACAAGGGTCCCCGTCCATGGGCAACCACGAGATATCTATGAACAGGTTGCAAAAATAATCAAGCAATACATTACTCCCAAAGAGAGCATCATTCTGAATGTATTATCTGCAACTGTCGATTTTCCGACCTGTGAGTCCATAAAAATGTCTCAAGATGTCGATGAACACGGTGAAAGAACTCTGGCCGTGGTAACAAAAGTTGACATTGCTCCTGAAGGCCTCCTGGAAAAAGTGACAAAGGACGCTGTAAACATTGGGCATGGGTACGTTTGTGTGCGAAATAGAGTGGGGATTGAATCTAATGCAGAAGCAAGGCAAAGGGAAGGCAATCTCTTTAGAACAAACCCTCATCTTTCAAGTATTGATGAATCTATGGTTGGAATACCCATGTTGGCCGAAAAGCTTATGCAGATTCAAGCAATGGGAATCCGCAATTGCCTTCCTGATATTGTCAAAAAGATTGATTCCACACTCTCCAAGAGGCAGTCAGAGCTGGCGGCATTGCCTAGGCGTTTCTCTTCCTCTGCCGATGCAATGATTGAGTTTATGAAAGCTATGGATGCTATCAAAGGTATGTTAAACAGGATTGTGATACAAGGAGACTTTGGAGAGTTTGAGGATGAGCCTGATATGCATTGTAGTGCTCGCCTAAACAGGATGTTCAAGACTTATTCTCATGATCTGCACAAAGCAAGTGAGATATCAGGAGACCATTTTCTTGCAGAGGAAATAAGGTTACTAGAAGAGGCACAGGGCATCACTCTTCCAAACTTCCTACCTCATCCCACTTTGGTAAGCTTGTTGAAGAATCATATTGATTCCGTCTCTGAGACTAGCAGATACTTAGCAATAAATTTCTGCGAGTATCTGGACAGAATTACAAGTCGTGTGATTGATATTCAAACACAGAGCTATCCGAAGTTGCAGTCATTATCAAGGAGAGCTTTTCAAGGTCTAATTGGCAGAAAAAATGACGAATGCATTAAGTATGTCGAAGATATGCTGGAAATGGAAAAGGGTATAGTTTTCACCATGAGTCCTTATTACACCGAATCCTTATTCAAATTGCAGGAAAGGAAGAAAGAATTCATTAGCGCTTTGAAAATGAGCTTCCTTCACCCTCTCTGCACTATTCAAGGCATTGGAGAAATTAAATTATACAACGTGCCAAAGGTCAGTAGTGGGGAACTGGAGGCTGCCTTTGAGTTGAAGATTAGTCTCATTGCTTATTGGAATGTGGTAAGGGTGAGGCTGGCTGATCAGATTCCACTCCATCTGCGGTTTGTTTTTCAAAAATTGGTACAAAATGACATTGTGGCCGAGATTGTGAAGGAAGTGGCTGGCCCAGGTTTGAATGTGATGGAACATGTGCTTGATGAAAGTCCACTAATAGCTACCAAGCGAAAGAACCTCAATAATAGCGTTGAACGGTTGAGGCAGTCAAAATTTGCTCTGTCTAAACTTCTGGGTAAGTCTCAGCTGCTTGAGTATTCTGCTCCTTAATCTGCATTTTATTTGCATTTTTATGAGTTTGGGACATTTTAGTTTTGTTTACTTTTAACTGTATTTTAGGTTTTTTGGCAGTGTCTTTTTAAGTTCTAGGCAGATGTCTGAAAGGATTACATTTTATTGGTTTAATCACAAAGCCTAACTCTAAAATATTGAGAGAATTCAGCATAACAAAAGTTACTTTAGCAACTGAGACTTGACAACTAAGCTAACTAGCAAGGCTCACATATATGCATTGAAATTATAAGTTATGGAAAAAATATGTTTTTTCTAGATTTAAAATTATTGATTTAGCTATGTTATATTTTCAATTTTCTAACTAAGTTGTAATATATAAAAATATAATCAAATGAGAAAATACATAAATACATTATTTTAATTATCAATCATCTAAAATCGTTGATTTAATGTTTTTATAATCTACCATGAACATGAAAATTTAAAGAATAAAATATATATCTTAAATTTATATGTTTATATAAAAGATGCAAAATATATTATTCACCGATCTCTAGATTCTGTGGTTCAATTGGTTTAAGTGGGATTTAATTTTTATGAATTTTAAATCAAATTTCATAGAGGGAAATTGGGGATATAAATCACTTTAATTCTTAAAAGTGATGCTTCAATGGTTTATAAATATAACAATATCTGTTCTTTTTTCCTAGATTAGATACATCCTACCAGTCCTCAACATCCAGGTGCTTTGTAGGAAAGTGTGAGCCATTATTTGTAAGAAAATGCCAGTCATCGTCTGTTAGAGACTTAGGAGGTGTCTGAGTCGTGTGAAAGCTTTTCGAAGTTAAGTAATATTAAGGTTTTGTATTTGAAGATAAAAAAAATTGGTTATCAAAATCAGGAGGTCGATGGTGGCCCTCTCACTCAAATGTGTTCCCAATCCTGTTCTGCTCAATGCTGCTGTCCGGAGAAATTTTTGTTTGCTCTATTTTATTCAAAGGTTAGGAGATGTAGATGGAGAAATTTTCGCTTGGCTATATTTAAAGTTGAGAAAATATATAAACTATAAAGTTTAAGTTCAAATTTTAATTAAATGCTCATAAGTCAAACATTATAGAGGAAAAGGGAATTTAAGAAATGCAAATTACTTTTAAATTTCAACATAATATTTTTTTAAATATATTTGCTTAATCACCAATTATATATTTAGAAAATTTATTAATAAAATATATCTGTTTAGTAATAAGTTATTTAAATCTATTCTGTTTTGAATAGTTGATTATATGTTTTGTTAAAGCATTTTTTTATATGAAGTTTTAGTTTGTTAAAGCATTATTTAATATGAAGTCAAAGATTGAATCTTTTTATCTAGACCTGAGTGGTATATAAGAAAAATTATCAATAACTTAAATATTATAATAAAAATATTTAGAAAAAATAATTAATAATAAAAATGGAATTCTAATTCTAAAATTTATGTAGATTTTGATTTTTTTTGTTATGAATTATCTGAGTCAAGTGGAAATGAAAACAATGAAAGGCAAAGCACAGAAGGTAATGGTATTTATAAATTGTTTATGCTTTTACTTTGAATCTGGAGAATTTGAAGAAGTGGTGAGCTCCACCTCCTATACGTTCGATTAATCTAATGTGTATTTGTGATATAAACAGGCACTGCGGCACCATTTGACGATGAAAACCAGCGGAGAAAAGTTTTGAAGTTTAATACTGATAGGCTGGAGATAGACAACCAAACCCCAGAAACACAAATAGATGGAGGTATACTAAGACGGTGATACTTTTTTTTTTTTTCACAGAACTGCAAAATATATATGTTCATTAATTTTATAAGGTATATGGTTTATGTTATTGAGATTTTAAGAATATTTAGGAATTTGAGTTACCCCTCTTTTCAATTTTGAAAATTTTGTAATCTCGATAAAAATACCCACATATACTGACTCTCTCAATGGCAACTAACATCTACAGACTTTGTCAGTGGTAACTAATGAGCTGTGAAGGGTAACTGATGTCCATATACGATTGAGAGTTAGACTCTCAATAGTAACTAATGAACCGTCTATATGTTTTTTTTTTTTCAGAAGAAAAAAACGCTGTGATATATTAAATATAAAACAGTACATAGTCCAATACATCTCAAGCATGTATAAAAATACTGCGAGATAGCAACCAAAGGCAGCCAAAAGATGACTGCAGCAACATAGAAGAACCGTCTATATGTACAAAGCGGGGACATTCATTAAAGTGGAGCGGTAGCCCAGAGACTATCGATCTGTACACCACTGCGATATCGTGAATGGGTGGATTAGAACACTAGGGATTTTATATGTTGTTGATTAGAATGGTTCCATAACTCGTTACTCTCATCGACGAATAGGATTGTATGTATTGATTTTGATGTCTTGACACTGGGATATGTGTCTGGCATATTTTTCTATGTAATTACAGGACACTTTCTTTATTATTATTATTCAAGAAAATTATACTTTCATTAATAGTGTATTATTATTATTTAAGAAAATCATTCTATTTAAAATGATAAGTTAATTTTTTTTAGATGTGTATTTTCATTATTTTGAAATGTTTTTCTGTTAATCTAATTTTGTGTCTAGAGGTGTTTTACAACTTAGTATGGAATAGATGTTGTCATGTCTTATTTTGTAAATATTTTGACTTAATTAAACTCCATTAAAATAAAAATAAAAATACAATAAAATAAGAAACATAAAATTCTCGAGCGGAAAATGATAGAGATATTGTAATGTCTTATTTAACATTTTGACTTGGTCAAAATAAAATTAAAATTAAATAAATTACAATAAAATGGAAAAAAATATATTAATAACTATAATTAAAATTAATAATTAAACTAGCCTACATCCATCTTAACTCTTGATCTATCAAATATTTGATCCCTCTATATGTTTGGTAGATATGGAGTTATAGAGCCAAGCTAGATCTAGGATTTGGGAAGATAGTGATTAGTTTCACCTATGCATTTGATAGCTATTTATGCTTTGTATCTTACATAAATATTTATTTCAAGTGACATCTATGACCATTATTTTAATAAGATATAAAAATAGTTGCATATATGTATTGGTCATATCTCACTTGTGACATAACCAAAAGGGAAAATTTATTTTAGATTAATCACTTACTTTTTTTCAATTGAAGAAACCGTGTCGCGAACAACTCTTAGGCATACATAATCATGGCTTACTTTTTTTCAATTGAAGAAATATGTTAGGAACAACACTTAGGCATACATAGCGAACAACTCTTAGTCATACATAATCATGGCTTACTTTTTTTCAATTGAAGAAATATGCCAGGAACAACACTTAGGCATACATAGCACTGCCTTACTTTTTTTCAATTGAAGAAATCGTGTTGGGAACAACACTTAGGCATACATAGTCTTGCCCCAGGTTGGACCACATGACCTGTGGAGACCCAATCTCCCCACCTAACCGTTGGACCAGATCCTTGGGATAGATTAATCACTTACTTGCAGCTCTTCTTACAACCCCATCATTTCAATAAATAGATCATATTGATATTGAAATGTTTCATTCCTCCCATTATATTACTGCTTCGACGCACATGCTCTACTACATCAATCCTATATGCATGCATGTATACTACCTTTCCCTTTATTATTTATTTCCCATTGTGTGTTTACATAAACTCCAGTATTACATGAGACATGATTGTAAAAAAATCGTTATTTTGTTATTTTATAATTAAGAGATTGATGGTTGCATAAAGGAATGGTTTTGATAACAATCAAAATGAGCTTTAAAACAGAGTTTAAAGGGAAAATAGAAGGGCAGAACAAAAGGATTAATATGACATGGAGAGACAGTAGAAATAAGAGGATCAGATTCAGTTTTCATTTCGATGCACATTCTAAGGAATTTAACTAGTTAACCCAAACTAGTCATTTGTACCTTGGTGGCCCTCCTTCTCATCTTCCTCCTATATCACATGCATCTCAAAACATGCATTCGCCTCACCCAAGCATATTAGAATTCCTTGAACTGAAGGCTCCTCAACAACATTTATTTCAAAATGATGGATGGGAGGTCATCCTTAGCAAACATGCCTCTAGATTTTGTCATTGGACCACCTTCTCTCACAACTTTATGCATCCTATCACTACTCTTTAGATACCCTCTAATATATCTCACACTACATAATTTCATGCACAAAAAACTCTTGACCTTCTTACATAGTTGGTAGTAGGAAAAAATTGTCCACCTACTATGCCTCTTGTGATCTAGGTGGATATTGGTGGCCACCTACCTATTCCACTTGGGGCTCCACTATTGTCTCTTTCAGTTTTTCAGTTTCGGCACAACTTACTATTTTTAGCAGTTTTTCGGGTCCTGAACTTCCGAAGCCGTTTTGACGCCCTAAACGACATTTTTTGGGCATCGTTTGTTCGGCGAATAAGATTTTGTTCTAGAATTGATATTCGCGACAACAATTGTAGTCCTCAGATAGATATCTCTAACGATGTATCATACGCGTCAAACGAAGATCGTATGCCAAAGCTACGTCTCGGGAAGTTGAAACACCAATTTACCGAAACAGGGCCCATAGTTTTGGCGCTTCATCTCCTAGGGTTAGGTTTTTGGACGTTTAGAGTTCTCCACTGTTTCTCAATAATAAATAGGCCCTCAAGCCTCATTGTAACACAATTTAGAGGTCTGTAGCTGCCACATCTCTTCTCAAAGATTCGCTACCAACACCCTAGCTAGTTTATTTCCATTCTGTATGTAAGCAAATTTCAGTTCTTTGATATTCATGAAATGAAATGTTATTTCTGCTGCATCTTTATATTTATGGTTATATGTGTATTCTGTTGCGTTCCTGCATAAATCCGGATTAGTAGTATTAGAGCGGTCTGCTTTTTCTCGATCCTTATTTGCATGTCCCAACAAGGTCGGGGTATAAGGAGTTAGGGCTCAATCTGGTGGAACCTTTGCAAGATTAGCCTTGCAAACCCCGACGGACGCCCATGGGGGACGTAAAGAAAGATGAGGAAGCGGGAGATCCTATCAAAATATTGCTCGAGGAGGCCCTCAAAAAACAAAGGAACGCGATGATGGATAATTTTGCCCAGATCCTTCAACGACTGCCCACCAGCGGTGCATCTGCATCCAGCAGCCACTCTGGAGGCGCAACTCCCTTTAAGGTACAAGTAAACTTTGACATTCCCATATTTGAGGGTCAAATAGATGCAGATGCCGTAGATAGATGGTTGAATTTATTAGAAGGATATTTCTCGATTCATGACTTTTCCAACCGGGAGAAGATTATTTTTGCACTCCTCAAAGCTACCCCCCATGTCAAGGACTAGTGGGAAACCTACTGTGAGAAAAAGGACAAGACAGAACCCTCTCTTTTCTCAGGCGTACCCACTTGGAATTCTTTCAGAGATGCCATCAAGGAACAATACTATCCCGTCGGGAGCTATGAGGAAAAGTACATACAATGGACCACGTTGCGGCAACAAAGGGATCAAGATGTGCATGAGCTGACAAATATGTTCCATACCTTGCGCACAAAGTTGGGTATCAAAGATTCAGATAAACATTTGGTGCTAAAGTATCGCAGTTGACTACACACATACATTTAGGAGGAAATGGAGTTCCTCGACATCTCCTCACTTGGTACAACATACTGGTATGCTACCAAGATTGAGAAAAAAATCAAACAAAAGAAGCGAGACTTTGGATCTGTGAATCAAAAGCAAGGGAAAGGTGCCCCTAAACCAAAAACTAAAGGACAAAGCCAAGGCATGGCAGCCCAAGGCAACCTGCCAAAGCCACAAGCAAAGAACAACACTGCGAAGCCAAAGAAGGACATGGGAAAGTGGTGTGAGTCCCATAAGAGCTCCACTCACAACACAAATGAGTGTCGGGCCAAGCAGTCGCTGGTGGCTGAGATGAGGGCTTCTGAATCACATGCATGCTCTGACTCTGAATCAGAACCTGACAAGGGGAATGACAAAGGGAAGCAGATTATTTATGCGAAGCCCAACGCCATTGTTGCCACTATGAAGATCCAGAAGGAGGAACTAGAAGATCCAGAGGAGGCAGAGCGTCTCTTCCACTCCCAGATGTGGGTAAAGGGTTCCCTGCTATAGTTCATTGTCGACAATGAGAGCCAAAAGAACCTCATTTCAGCAGATGTTGTGAAGCGGTTGGGCTTGCCGACCACAGCACACCCACAATCATACACCATCGGGTGGCTTCACCAAGGACGGGATCTCCGCGTCAGCCAGCAGTGCCGCCTTCCATATAACATCAAGCCCTTCACAGATGAGGTATTGTGTGACATTACTCCTATTGATGTTTCTGATGTATTGTTAGGCCAACCATACTTGTGGAAGCAACATGCTGTGTATGAGTCCCGGCCTCGCGCTGTTATTGTTACTTTGGGAAATAAGTTGTACAGGATATCAGAGGTACCACTGCCTCCCACTATCTCTTTGGTTACTGCAAAACAATGTAGGAAGCTCATTTCCCAAACCAGGAAATTTGTTTTCCTGATGATCCGCCCCCAGGGAAAGAAGAAGATCGTGGCCACGACCTCCAGACATGGCTCCTCTACATGACAAAAAAAATGGACAAGGTTGTGGAGGAGTATGGGGACATCTTCACCTCACCCACAAGGGTGCCTCTACATTGTTAGGTCAAGCACCCCATTGACTTGACCCCAGGTGCGTCGCTACCCAATCGTCCAATCTATAGGTGCTCTATTTTGGAGAATGATGAAATCAAGAGGCAAATTCAAGAGCTGCTGCAAAAAGGTCACATCCGGCCAAGTTCATCGCCCTATGAAGCCCGATCGTGTTGGTACAGAAGAAGGATGGGACTTGGAGACGCTGTATTGACTATCGGGCGCTGAACAAGATCACTGTTCAGAATAGGTACTCGATCCCACGGATTGATAACCTACTGGACCAACTCAAAGGGGCAAAATATTTCAACAAGATTGACTTGAAGTTTGGGTATCACCAAGTACCAATCGAATCCTCTGATGTGTGGAAGACTACCTTCAAAGCCAAGGAGGGCCTTTTCGAATGGCTCATCATGCCTTTCGGGTTGACAAATGCTCCCGCAACATTCATGAGGCTGATGGATGACATCTTACGTTCATTCACCAACTCATTTGTAGTGGTGTACTTAGATGACATTCTGATCTTCAGCCAGACTTGGGAAGAGCACCTCCACCACATCCAAGAAGTCCTCCAAACACTACGGCAACATAAGTTGTGTGCCAATTTGGAGAAGTGCACTTTTGGCATGACCCAGGTTCAATATCTGGGATACATTATTGATGAAAGGGGGGTACATGTGGATCCAGCCAAGATCCAAGTCATTCAGGATTGGCCAGCCCCAACCACTCTAACAGAGCTTCGCAGCTTTTTGGGTCTTGCTAATTTCTACTGCAGGTTCGTGTTGGGATTCTCCCATATCACTTGGCCCTTAAGTCAAGTCACCAAGGGAGGAGTGAAAGCAAAATTCTTTTGGTCGAAATCTCAACAGAAGGCATTCGTAGAATTGAAACATCGCCTCTGTTCTGCCCCAGTGCTCACATTACCAGCCTTGCAACAACCATTTGAGATTGAGACAGATGCCTCTGACTATGCTATTGGGGCAGGTCTTACTCAACAGGGGCATCCAGTGGCATATCACAGTGAGACATTATCTGACACAGTTCGCAAGTATCCCACTTATGACAAAGAAATGTATTCCATTGTGCATGCTTGTCGACAATGGAAGCATTACATTTTGGGGAAGGAAACAATCATCCACATAGACCACCAACCCTTGCAGTTCATACAGACACAAGGAAAGTTGCAGAACAATCTCCATCAGAAGTGGTCCACATATCTGCAACAATTTCATTTGAACATCAACTATAAGAAGGGTAGCACCAATAATGTTGCTGATTGCCTCAGCCGACCATCGATCGTGGCCATAACCACAGTTCTCAACTCTTGTGGGCACGAGACTTCTGATTGGCCGCTTCTCTACAAGAGCGATCCAGAATTCAGCCACACATACAAGGCACTCTTGGGGGGTACGCAAGCTCCAAATTTTCACCTCCAAGATGCATTGTTATGTCACCTAGGACACATTTGTGTTCCTTCAAGCAAGTGTGCCAAAATGATATGGGAAGCACACTACAGTCGAGTCGCTGGGCATTTTGGAGTCGAGAAAATAGTGGCAGTATTGAAGAAGTATTTCTATTGGCCGAACCTTCGACAGGATGTCGGGAAGTATATCAAATCCTGCACTGCTTGCGCCATTGCCAAACCGAACATCAAGAAGCAAGGGCTCTATACTCTGCTACCTACCCCTAGTCGACCTTGGGAATCCATCTCCATGGATTACATGTCAGGCCTTCCTTCTACTAAGCATGGAAATGACTATGTTTTCGTGGTCATCAACAGATTCTCGAAGATGGCCATTATGGCGGCCTGCAAGAAGAATATCACAGCAGAAGCCACTGCTAAACTCTTCTTTGAACGAGTGTGGGTTCACTTTGGGATCCCACAGTCTATCATATCAGATCATGACAGTAGGTTCCTCAGCACATTTTGGTCCAGCCTCTGGTCAATGTTGGACACCAAGCTCACCAAGTCCACAGCTTTCCATCCCCAAACTGATGGCCAGACAGAGGTCGTCAACAGGATGATTGTACACATTCTGCACATGTACAATTCAAAGCATCCACACACATGGGATGAGAGCCTCCCCTGTGTACAACACAGTTATAACCGGGCTCTCTGTTAGCTCCCCATAATTTTCTAGATTGATTGAGATACAAATGGACAGGGGTAACATCAAACCAAGATTTAGAATCCAAGGACCTAGCCTTCCTGGATTCAGAGAGGGATCTCTCTTTTAGGTGCAAAGATGTGAACTTGTTTGCTGATTAGGGTTGATTTTAGGCTAGTTATGAAATATTTGGGTTTGTTGATTGTTTTTGGTTGGGTATGATGCTTAGAAAGACTAGATAGAAACAAGGAAAACTTCAAGTCATTGGACAATGGAGTCTAACAAGGTCATGATAGGTTCATCAATGGATTAGGGAGTATTGTAGGGAAAATCTAGCATGGTTGGTGGATTTTTGAGGTTTGAAGGATCATGAGATGGACATTAATTTTGAGAAACAAAGTTTGACAAAGAGCAGTACATAATTCTTTATCATATACTTTTAACTAAGGGAGTTAGAAGAATAATAAGCATAGAGAAGAAATCAAAGGCAGAGGAAACCCTACACTCTTTTATTCAGACTTAAAGTAGATAATTTATCCAAGACAAACATTCAAATGAAACACAGAAAGGCAAGAAACTTATTCAACTTTCATGGATTTCATTATCAAGAACAGAAAACATTAAAGATGCACAAATAACTACAATCATAGAAGGAGAGAAACTCTGAATATCTAAGATTATATCTATGAAGGTTCTTTGAAACAATTAGCTAAGCAAATACAAAGAGCATGATTGAAACAAACTTCTTTGACAAACCTAGGTAATGGTGCTTTAAAGAGATGACTCCAAGAACAGAGTTTTTAGTGGCAACAAATATGCAGGGCTAGCCATAAATCATGCTTGATACCAACTGATCTAAACCATTCAAGAAATAGACAAGCTTAGGAAATCCTTAGAGAGAAAAAGATGAATTCTCTAACATATCCAAGCAGAAGAAAACATTAAAGAAGTGAAGAACAAACAAACCTAAGGTGCCATCAGAAAACATGTCTTAGTCTAAATTATTTGTCCTACTACAACAAAGAAAGATGGAAACACAATGATAAACTAGAAAACATAAACAAAAAGAAACACTTCACCACCAACCAGACTCATGGATCCTTCAACCAGTCCTCCTCCATCAACAAGCAAATCAGGGCATGCATGAGCTCCAAGACATCAAATTCTTTTCAAAACTCCAAGAGACTATGTATTACTTGAGAATAAGTCGGCAAAGTCAAACCAAATACATAAGAGCCTCATGCTCTATTTATGGAGCAAATGAGGAGGTGGAAACCATAAGAGGCTTCCAGAAACCCTAATTTAGTCATAAATGTCATAAATGTGTTTAACGACCATGCAAGGCCCAAGACACATTATATCTAAGCTAATAAATGAAAAATATCATAACATAACTCCTCAATCAAATATGGAGTGATTTTCCCAAGAAAATATTAAAAAATCAGTTTGTCATCAATTTGTGTGTTTTGTTGACTTTTGGCACTTTTGGTCCTCTATGCGTAGCGCCCTTTTAGCAGAAAATAGGGTATGTTGCAGCCGAGTTTTGGATCCCTGCCCGGCATCGGTTTTGGCCCTGTGATGGCTCGTTGGAAACATTGATGAGTCTAATTTCCAAAAATACTTGATTTGTGTTGAATGAATTCTATTTAACTGCTCAAAAACGCATTCTCCCAACACTGCTCGATGTGTAGCGCCACCTCCAACAGAAAATAGGCTCTGTTGTAGCCAAGTTTTGGACCACGTCCTGATGTCGGATTTTTCTTCGTGATGGCTCGTTGGAAATATTGATGAGTTTAATTTCCAGAAATGTTAGATTTGTTCTGAGTGGATGCCATTTACATGTTCAAAAACACATTCTCCCAACACTTCTCGATGCGTAGCGCCACCTTCAGCAGACTATAGGCTCTGTTGTAGCCAAGTTTTAGACCACTTCCTGATGTCAGATTTTGCTACGTGATGGCTCGTTGGAAAGCTTGATGAGTACTATTTTCAGATATTCCTTTGTATTTTTGACTGGGTGCCATTTATCTATCAAAAAATCCATTCTCCCAACACTGCTCTGTGCGCAACACCTGGTCTGAAAAAGAGGCAGAAAGGTCAAATTTTGGGTGTTTTTTGACCTTTTGAGGGGGTAAAAATGCTCCAATTGATCTGAAATTTTGTGGGTAGAATGTTGGTGATGTAACAAATCCAAAAATGTAAACTTTGAGATCTGAATGTGCACCAATTTTGTGCGTAACGCCTAGGGTGTTGTGCTCCTAGGGGTCAAAATTTGGAAAAAACCAAAAGTTGTCCAATTTGCCTCAAACTTGGTGGAGAGGTCCTTCAAGGGTTTAGATAAGCCTATAAAAAATCTTGAGTTATGTCTCGAATTTTTTTGGTCTTTTACTCTCTTTGAATGCTTTAATTTTCAATGAATTCTTTGTTTCTGGCACTACTATCTCTTTCATTGGAGTTGACACTTCTAAATTTTGTCTTACTTTTACCTTCTTCTCATTTAGGCCTTCAAACTTATCATTACCTCCTTTACTTTATTTACTCTCTTCTTGGCTCTCAAACTGATCACTATCCTCTCCACTTGCTTCATTTTGGCTCTGTTTTTCATAAAGGTCCTCTTCTCTATCACTTTCTGCACTGTCACTGTGGATTCCTTGGTCATTCAGAAGATGATTAGTGTCATGATAGTTATGACAGCTATCATGACTGTCACAACTATTCCCTTACTCATCATGGTCTGTCTCATTAGTACTATTATCTTCATTACTGCTTTGGTTAATGCCTTCACCTTCAAATTCTAACTCACCTTCATCATTGGTCTGCTTTTGACCTTCAACTCCTTCATCCTTATATTCCTTTGTTTCTTCATTTATCATAATCCTTCATGTTGTTATTATCTGCACCATTATTGTGCTCACTGTTATGCACAAGTCCTCTTTCCTCATGGCTGTCATGTGAACCTTCTTTGTCATCATCATTCTATTGCTGCTCCTCTTTAGACTTTGTTTTTGCCCTACTGTCTATACCATTTTCAATATGTTCATATTCTTGATTAGGCTCTGTAGTTGCCGCACTGTTATCTACTTTTGCTTTATTTTCACCACTTTCTTCCATGCATCATTATCCCTTTGATCTTTCTTATTAGGCTCTGCCTATTTCTTGCTGATGTCATCTCCTTTGTTCTTCCTTTAACCTTGTCTTTGACTCACTAATTCTTCTTTAGACATGGTGGCTTATTTCTTTGACTGCAGGAGGTTTGGAGGTGAAAACTTGAAATTTTGACCCTTCTTAGCAATTTGAGACACACTCTGCATGTGCGTAGCGCCAGTCTGTCTGTGTGCATCGGAATTTTGCAGAAGGCATTTGGAGGCCTTCCCGGTGTCGGAATTGGGCCTGTGATAGCTCGTTGGAAATATTGACTTGTCTACTTTCCAAATATACAATGTTTTTCCTGTTTGTAGTTGATTTACCCAGTCAAAAGTTGATTTTCCCAAGACTGGTCCAAAAGTCTTGAATGATGGTGCAGAAATGCAGAGTGATGGTGCATACCACTTTTGGATGACTTCCTCAATTCCAAATTGATATCATGATAGATCATTGGAAATATCTTCAAGTCTAGTTGTCATTTGACCTATTAAGCAAGTCATTTGGACACTCCAGCTGTGAGAAAAACGGATTTTCTCAAGGTCACTCCAGAAGTTCATAATTTCTCCCGTGACACCTGTATTTTTTACATTGATCCCAAACCATGATACCTGTGTAAAAAATGAAGGAGGTTTTTTTTCTTGGCCCTATGATGGAAAAAAACCTCTCTCACCATTTCCAAATTCATCTTTGCTTGGTTAGAAACACAGTTTGAAGCAAAACTAGCCCTAGGTGTGACACATGGCTTGTCTCTTGGAATGAATTCTTGGAAATTGATGGACGCATGATGTTTATGAGCTGGTAGAGACTTATTATTGCTGACATGATCTATAAAAATGAATCCTTTTCTCTTGTGCCTCCTTTTCATATCAAACCCTAGCTTAATTGGAAGAGGAAATTAGGGTTTGGTGTAGGGGATTTAGGACCACCTTGCAGAGGGAGGGGAATGAACGGGTTAAGGGTTGTCTAAATTCTTGGGGAAATTTTGGGGAATAGGGATAGATGTTAGGGAGTAGGGGAAAGTGGAATTTCAAGAATTGAGTGAAGGGAAGGGGTCCAAAAGGGAAAAACACGGGCCTAGTCTTAAAAAGTGTCAAAATGTGGCCATAGGCTAAGTTTTTTAGAAAAATGATGAGTTTGAGGGATAGGAGTGATGGGAAGAATTTATGAAGATATGTTAAGGATAGGAGGAGGTGTAAGAGCATCAAGATACAAGCCTTGTTGATGTTTAACCATGGAGGTCATGAAAAGCAAGAAAAATGTCCTTGAAAACCCTAGATGGACAATGGAGGATTTAGGCAAAACAAAAATAGAGGGCTGAGACCAAAGGTGACACAACAAAGACAAAATGAAAGACATGAGCCCATGATGGGTCTTCTGGGATGGGTGAGCGGAGCATTGACATGATGGAATGATGAAATAGTGAAAAAATTATCCTAAGGATAATGAAGGCAGTGATATTTCTAGAACTCATAATGTTCATGAACTTTGTTTCTAGAAATCTAGGATAAGTATTTAGTCATCCATACAAAGCAAAAATTATTGATGACTAACACTCTCCATATCTTAACCGGCCACAACCCCTTTCAGGTGGGCTTGGGATTCCAGCCACTATGTCCCATTAACGTAGCCATGTCATTTGCGGCTACTCTGGCCGATTCGGCTCATGTCCAGTCTGAAGATGACAAAGCGAACAACTTCATTGAGCGTATTCAGAACATCTGCCAATAGGTTCATGACATATTGGATAGATCCAATGCTAAGTACACGCAACGACATGATCAACATCAAGTGCCACACAACTTCCAGGTGGGCGACAAAGTGTGGCTACATTTGCAGAAGGAGCGCCTCACTGGACCCCACCGCAAGCTTCGCCCGCTTCGATATGGACCGTACACCATCATTAAGGTTGTAGGGAACAATGCCTTCAAGCTCAGTATTCCACTATTTCTTGGTCTGCACCCAGTATTCAATGCAGACCGCCTTTGTCCCTACTTCCCACCTCTATTGGACACCTCTAACATTGCAGAAGAACTCACACCAAAAGAGTTAAACCCAGACTGCATGGAATAGGCCACCACAGATTGTATCGTGGACATGAAAATCAAGAACACTCTCCAATGGAAGATCCAACTGTATCAGGTTGTCAAAGCTGGCCAACTCCTGCACCAAGGCAAGTGGTTCACCAGGGACCAAGTTCAGCAGAAGTTTCCTCATCTCATGAAGGAACTCAATGCAATGAGGACCATTGCTTCCTAAGTGGGGAGGAATGATCCAGGTGGATATTGGTGGCCACTCGCCTATTCCACTTGGGGCCCCACCATTGTCTCTTTCAGTTTTTCAGTTTCGACACAACTTACTATTTTTAGCAGTTTTTCGGGTCTTCAACTTCCGGAGCCGTTTTGAGGCCCTAAACGACATTTTTTTGGCATCGTTTGTCCGACAAATATGATTCCATTCTAGAATTGATATTCGTGGAAAAAATTGTAGTCCTCGGATAGATATTTTTAACGATGTATCATACGTGTCAAATGGAGATCGTATGCCGAAGTTACGTCCCCGGGAAGTTGAAACACCAATTTACCCAAACGGGGCCCATAGTTTTGGCGCTTCATCTCCTAGGGCTAGGTTTTTGGATGTTTAGAGTTCTTCACTGTTTCTCAATAATAAATAGGCCTTCGAACCTCATTGTAACACAGTTCAGAGGTCTGTAGCTGCCACATCTCTTCTCAGAGATTCGCTACCAGCACCCTAGCTAGTTTATTTCCATTCTGTATATAAGAAAATTTCAGTTCTCTGATATTAATGAAATGAAATGTTATTTCCACTGCATCTTTATATTTATGGTTATATGCATATTCTGTTGTGTTCCTGCATAAATCCAGATCAACTTGAGTCTCCTTGTGAGGCCACCTCTTCTTTTACTCACTCTGACACACCTACAATTGAAGGAGGATGAAAGATGGAAGTTTCCTTTATAGATATGCATATGTAGATGTAACAGCCCCAGGTTAAAAGTTGATGTAATAAAGTTAATAAAGAAAAAATGTGACCAAGGTCATGGGACATGTATTTTGAGCTAGATGTTGGGAAAAGCATCCTAGTGGGTGTTCATTTGGTTTATTATGGATAAGGAAATTGAAAAAGGAAATGGAAAAGGAAAAGAGGCATTAATTGACATTTATTTATGAAAATAAAGGAAAATAGGATAAAAAGAAGGTGAAAGGTCATAGGATTGCATGTGAAGGAAATTGAAGGAAAAGTAGAGAAAAATGAAGAAAATAGAGGCCTTAATAATAAAAAGGCTTATGAGGATTAGTTCATGGATTTTTTCAATTGAGAATTTTGTCAGTTTTAACTTGGATCTTTCTCTATTCTCTCATATTCTTGCATTCTTAGAGCACTCTAGTAATGAAGAAAGGCAAAGGAAGGACAAGAAAGCAAAGAAAAGAAAAAGATCAAGCAAGGAAGAGTTACATCAAGTGACTACAATGGGATTACTGTAGGTATCAAATTGCATGTATGATTTCCTTGCTTTTTTTTTTATATGCTTTGTACATGCATGTGTATATTTGGTTCTCTTGCTATCATTGTCATAACTTTTGTCGGGTGTGATAACGATTTCTAGCTTTGCCTTGCCATTTCCGGATAGCCATGGTGTGATGGGGTTCTTTCATTTGGTTGAGTTTTGGATTGTTAGATGGTTTTGGAACGAGGTGAGGTGGTCTCGGGAAAATTACCAAGGGCTTAGGAATCCCTTAACCACTTTTGGCGGGATTGTGGTAACGCCTGAGGGTGAAGACAAGAAAATTCCTTAAGATATTGGCAAAGAAATACAGAGGCATCCAAGCTTGTTTAGGGCCTAGTGATCCCTTGACCGGTTTTGGCATGATTGCGGTTAATCCTGGTAGTGTATGTTTATTGTTTGGGCCTAGGAATCCCTTGACCGGTAATGGCGGGATTGCGACAAAGCCTAGTTGTGTAGGTGATTTTTTTGGTCCTAGAAATCCCTTGACCAGTTTTGGCAGGATTAAGGTAAAGCCCAAGGAAGCCTAGTTGTTTTGTTGTGAGTCCCAGATTAATTCTTGGAATATGGAACGGGGGTGATTGGATGAAAGAAAGATTTGGCTCAGCTCAATCTATGGTCGAGTGGTATGTGGAAGTCCCTAACTTGGTTGTATTTTTCATATGTTCATAAAATATCGTTTCCTCTTGTATTTCATGAGTAATTATACTTGTTATTATGTGGCTTTGATGGTTTTTCTTTCATTGTTATTATTCTGGTTATATGTTGGTTATAAGCATGGTTTTATGACATACTTTAGTTATGTCTCTCATCATGTTTTGATTAGTAAATGAATGGTTAATGAATGTATGACATAATAGATGATAATGCAACTATTGTGAGGAGGCATCGAATCTTCCTGATAATTCTCACATAAGTATGAAACCACTATGTTCATATATGTAATTATGACCTATAGATCTTATGTTCACAATGTGTTGGATGAAATGTTTGTCATTTCATGTGTTTGATGAAATGTTTGAGGAAGAGTTTAATGTTTAACAAAGTTTATATGTTTGCTTCAAATAAAGGATGGAATAGCTCAATATATGTATGATATAGTGAGAACTCTTCTAACGTAAATGGATTTATATTTGATAAAGTTTGTTGGTTTTGGTTTAGATGGTTCATCTTCCATGAGGAATATTAATGAAGGTTTATCTTCTAAGCTTGATATGCTCCACATTTACTATTTATCCATTGAATAACTCATAGGGAAGTATTAACAACAAATGAGGGTTCATCTCATTTTCCATAGTTGCAATATATTAACAAATTTGGAAACAAAGTTTATTTATGGCTTGGAACATCAACTAAAACACATGGAAAAGTTAGAGAGATAATGTATACATTTCAAATCACTAATTCATTAGTCTTACAAATTCATCAAATTAGGCCGCTCTCTAGAGGAAAGGTCATGCATTCTTTGTTAAAGGATTGGGAGTTAAGGGATTAAAAAATATATGAGTTGGGAACAATATTTCAAGTGCAATTTTGCATCCATGTTCTTGCAAACATCCTTGTTGAATTAAATTAGTTGAATAAAAAATTTGAAGAGGATCATGTTGATATTACATCTATTGGCACTTCTTTAGATGTTTCTATTAGCATGCTTCGTAAACGATTTTTGCGAAGCAGTTTTGGTGTAGATTCAGTGCACATATTTTTTTTTAGTTAATGCATAAAGAGGAACCCTTGAATTTTCAGATAGCACAGGTATGGTACATTTACATCCATTGAGGTTCAAAAGTTTTACAAATATGAAAAGATCGGGGCTACTTTTTATTATTTTTAGATTATATTTTTTACCGATAAAACTATTTTAAAGCTTATAGAAATTCATTTCTTATACATTATCAATTAAAAAAATTAAAATTTAATTTTAATTTTCAAAATATTTGATTTAATAATATAATTTTAAAAAACTGTGTAATTTTTTCCAAAAAAAATTTTACCATAAATTTTTGGTACTTATAAAAATATTTAAAATTTAAATAATGAATAAGCTAAAATCGTTGGGAAATCAAAAATTTTAAATAAAAAACCAAACATTTTATTCTCAGTTTGGTGGAGTTATTTCCGAACAGACACAACCATTTGGAAATTTCTTCCATAGATTATAACTAGCAATTGCACTGGGGGTGCAAGGGAACGCCGAATGGAGGAGTTGTGAATCATTTTGTGTTATATGAGGGGTAAAAACTAAATTGTGATTTAACAGAAGAAAATCCAAAGCTGAACAGATAATCATAAATGGTAAGTAGAAATATGATCACCTAAGGTGGAAAGCCTATAGCTATTAATGTCTCAATTCTTTTCATGTTCAAACTATCTATACTGTATACTAAAGAAGCAACCTGACGCCATGTCACAAACTGGCCATTCAAATGGCCTGCACATCCTCGAGACTGATGGAATCCTCATATATGAAGAAGGCAATGAGACCTTGATGTGAAATTCCCGTTTTTTCTCTCCCTGTCCTTGATGTTATGTCTGGGTGGTCGAATTGAGTGTGCTCATTTTGATTTGCAGAAGGCCGAATAGGATGAGCGAACCCATTATCATACGTTGTTTTCCCATAGAACCTTTAAGTTTGTCTAAGGCGGCAAACCCTGCCCGTGTGGTTCATCATCAAGACAAAATGGAGAATCTGATCAAGTAACCTCTTTAAATAGAAAGTAGAGCTCCTACTTGCCGTTTGTAAAATAACGGCTAGGTTGCCTCAAATAATAAAAATTATTTTATTTTATTTTAAAAAGAGTAAACCAAATGATCAAAGTTTATAATTTGAATTTTAAATATTTATATTTATTTTAATAAAAATAATAATTTTTAATTTAATATTATTAAATTGTAATTTATGTAATTTTATTTTTATTTCATTTTATTTATTTATTAATCTTTATTTTATTTTATTTCTATTTATTTATTTAATTTATTTTTATTTATTTAATTAAGAATTTTTTTTTATCTATTTTAATTTTAATTTTAATTTTATCTTTATTTTATTTTATTTCTATTTATTTATTCATATTTTAATTAATTAATTAATTAATTAATTTTTTAATCTTTTCTTATCATAGCATTTAATTATTTAAAATAAAATAAATATATAAATTCAAACTTTAAATATTATTTAATTATTTTTAACATTTAATTTATTCGATAATAATAAAAACAAATGAATATCCTTTAAATAATGCGCCGAGGCTATCTCCCTTTTTTATAAAGCGCTCGAATATTAATAGAAATCCTCCCCTTGTAAACTGTATGAAAAGGCAATATCCCGATGCTCATAGCTTAACACGCACTTATATTTTAATGCTCATCCTCTCATTATATTTTGATGTTCGAACTTCTTAGACCATAACCCCAAGCAATAACAAATATACGCCCTCTCGAAAGGCTCACGACGGACTTTAGTTTAATAAGCATTGACCAAACCTTAGAGTTAAAACCCCAAGTCTTATCATGTCATTAGATCATTAATATGGGATCACTACATACCTTAATTTTAATACCACGGACATCAATCGACGATACCATAGACACTTTCACATATTCATTAAAACACCATTATGCATGAATGTTCGCCATATATATATCCCGGACCTAACTATAAGGCCACCGCCAATATAACGTTCGGGCCCACCTATTAACAATCCTCTCGCATCCGACGGCTGGAGGAGTATCGCGTTGATTGGGGCGATCCAACGAGCAGGGTGGAGTTTTGCATTTTTTTTTATGCCGAACTTTAGCACGTCAAATTCATGCGATGAGGGCAGTATTGCCCCAACGACGTGGCACGATCTAATAGATCGGGTTTTTTTCTTGTGGTTTCACCTCCGGGCAAGGGCGGTGTGAAATAGGCGGGTTTGTTCTCAAAACCACCCAAATATAACCTCTGGTTCCATGCTCACCTCTTGGTTTCGTTCCTTCTACGCTCGAGGTTCCATCTTTAGCGTTCACTTACTCTTCGGTACGCTTCCCTTAGCGCAGTTCTCTTCACACGTTTTCTGCACAAAATGAGTAAGCCAACAAACTTTGTGTTGAAGTCTCGCTCTAGTACTCCCCTATGCTGGTCCTTAACATGAATTGTATTCCATTCTGGCTTTAAAACCCTCCAGCATACATTCAACGAACAGCTCGACGCTAGTTCCCATTTCCATCTCAATTCTTTGCTCCGGCTTCAGGAATTTGAGCACAACCAAGGTTCGACCTGAAGGGATTTGCACTATAAAAAAATTACAATACAACTTCCCCTCCTTTTAAGTGGGGATTTCTTCTCCGTTCTGCCTTCAAGGTTGACCGTAAGGAAGGTCTACCATAAGTTATACATAATCGTTCTATAATGGCATTATTCAGAAATTCAAAAGGTTGAATTGGTTTGACAGTCCTATCACAGTTTATCCAGTGCTCCAACATCCCATAATACGGTGAGACTTAAGCATGATTTCTAACCTGAATCCTTGTCTCTCGAGCACCGCAGATCGAAGCCCTGCGCGGCGGTCCACAATGCCCATCTCAACGACCTCGGACAGAGATAGACGGTAGGAAAACGTTCGCGAAAATCATGCTAACAGGCTAACCAACAGATGACAAACACGTGGCAAAATTTGATTAGTGCGAAGGGCGGTACGGTATTTCTCCTATTGGCTAGAGTGAGTAGTGTTTGCTCAGCCCACTCCAACGAAGAAAATGCCTCCGGCGTAAAAATGCGGCTTTTTGCAGTCTTGTTTTCAATGCAGAACTGGGTGAATGCAGCTCAGCTCGTATAGGGTAAATGCATAAGTCTTGGTTGGTGACTGATATCAACTATTTCCGGGTCCGTATAATTTTCTCCGGCTTTGAAACCTAATATTTGCAGCATTTGTGCCGTTTTGTTCCGTTCTCATTTTCTTCTGCGGATTTGGTTTCGTTTATATATTTTCATGGATGTTGAATGCGAGAAGAAAATGTTAGCTGTGCTTCTTGAACGGCTTCAGATTTCGGGTTTTTGAAGGAAATGGGAAGCACTTCAAGTTAACATAAGTTGGAATTTGTTCATGTGCTTGTCCTTTACTGTATTTCGATGCCGAAGACAAGAAGCAGGAAATCCGATAACAAAGGACACTAAGCTTTGACAATTTCTTTAGGAGATAAGATGGAAGTATATCGGGTAAGGGCATAAAACCCTCAAATTCTGATAGCTGCAGACTTCTAAAATCTTGTCATCTTTATAAGCAAGAGATTTTGAGGAAGGAGCAGAAAGCTCTGAACATTTGGGGAATTGAAGAGTCTTAAAGAAGACTGGAGCATATTGAAGGGCGGGAAGGAAGAGGGAAGAAGCATAAGAAAGGGTTGTGTGTTTATGGAAGGCGCTCGCACCTCATGGGACATGGTTCAAATCCCAAGCAGGAACCCTCCGACGTTGATGCATTTTAGAGATTCATTTTACAAATTAGCACTCCGATTGCTCCTGCATGCCATAATTTTCAGCTTTTCTGGAGGCGGAGGCAGTGGCGATTTCCATTCCGACGATAGGCAGGCGGTGTTAAGCTTAAAGCAAGCGCTACAAGTTCCCAAAGGAAAGCTGGACAACTGGAAGGGCGAAGAATGTAGCCAATGGAAGGGAATAGGCTGCGATTCTCAATCTGGTCACGTTACTAAACTAGATTTGGGCTTAATGCAACTCGCAAGTTCAATTCCTGACAAAATATGCAGTCTCACGATGCTCCAGACTTTGGACTTGCGGGAGAATAATATTAGTGGCGTCATTCCCGATTGCATCGGCGAGTTATCGTCCCTGCGAACTCTTTCACTTTATGGAAACCAGATTACAGGTTCGATTCCTACCTCCCTTGGAAGCCGGAGGTTATTACTCACTCTAAATCTTCAGCAAAATCAGCTCACCGACACCATTCCAGCGGCGCTCTCGGCTCTTGCAAACCTGGAAAAGCTGTCACTGGCCGGAAACCGGAATTTAGGGGGCGATATACCGGGATGGATTGGTAAGTTGACAAAGCTCTCATTCTTGTCTCTTTCACAGAATAAATTCACGGGGAAAATACCGCATTCCTATTCAAAATTTCTCAACCTTACCTTCTGGGACATGGCTGGTGTCAATTTGGAGGGCGTAATACCCGATTGGATTGGCAATCTGGTAAACCTGCAGCATTTGCATCTCCAAAACAATATTCTTGTTGGTGAAATACCTCCTTCTATCGCAAAACTCCCAAATTTGGTCGACCTTGATCTTTCTGGCAACAATTTACAAGGAATGATACCAGAATGGGGATTTCCAATAGTCTCATTGAAGCTACATTCAAATAGACTGTCTGGAACCCTGCCATGTTTTACCGGTGCTGCGAAAAGCCTGGTAATACTAAACCTCTCCAACAATTCTCTCACAGGAGGTGTTCCCTCTTGTATCTCCAGTTTGTCGGTCCTCTCAGAGCTAAATATGTCTTGCAATAACTTCAATAGGGAGCTACCGCCCACCCTTGTGTTTTCTGATAAACTGCTCAGCTTGGACTTGCATTCCAATAATCTTCCCGGTAGAATTCCCCGGGGTATTGCACAAAAATGTGGAAAAATTTGATTAGTGCGAAGGGAGGTACGATATTTTTCCTATTGGCTGGAGTGAGCAGTGTTTGCTCAGCCCACTCCAGCAAAGAAACGCCTCTGGCGTAATTAATATTATTTGACTTTGTGTTCCATGTATATTTTCTATGAACGGTCACACTTCTTAAACACCTGCCACGTGCTGTTGTTTTTTTTGTTTCTTTCACTTTAACGATGTACAAAGACAATGAAACTGCTACTTGATTGGACAATACTGGACAACGTATTGCTTTAGGTACTTTCTATTTTCAAAGGTAAATATTATGCATCTAGATGTAAAGTTGGTAAATTTTATACTACATCTAATAGCGTACATATTTTTTTTGAAGTATTAAATAATTGCTTTACAACTTAATTTTAATGTTTTTAATGTTTATGGACCGTCTTTTAAAATTTATAACACATATCAATGGTTTTCTATATTTACGTTGTAAAGCGTTCTTATTTGAAAACAATTTTTCTAAACTGTCAGGTGTATCATTATGTACCACTGATTTTAGTGTTAAACGATTGAAATAGTTTCAACCTTAGGTTTAAATACAGTTATTATTAATTAGTTACATACAAAGCTATTTTAGAAAAAAATTTCTTAGTGCTGGACACAGCTGACAATGAAAATTCTAAAAATGCTGGTTCTAGAAAGAAATGAGAACAGAAGGAAGAAGGAGCCCATCTCCTCCTTTTCCAAAGAAACAGCAGCAGTGCCAAGAAACAACAACAACGTCCACGATGGAGGAGGGTGGACACAATCCTCACATTTCCCTCGTCCAAGAGAGTCCAGTGGACTCCACTCCCTTCTCATCATCATGCATCTAATGATCCCAATCGCAATCCCACAGCCTGCCATTTGGCTTCAAGGTCCTCTCATTACAAGAGAAAAAGTAGAGTTGATCATCGCTATCAAAGGCCCAATGCTAACGCTAAAGAAGCACCATCGTCATCTTATGTTTCTGTGTGGGTTAGGGTTTATGATAAGCCCCCAACTTCTTCTTCTAACAACATCATTCACTCCGAAGACCTGGAAGTGTCTGCTACTTTCCCAAGAAAATGCATTCCACACCATCCACCGCAGAAGCCTCTCACATGGAAATGGATATTGATGAAGAAGAGGATGCTCTGGATGGTTCCAGTGACGAACTAGATGCGGCCTTGGTGGCATGGAGGGGCATACCGACAAAGGAATTTGGGGGTTTTAGTGTTGAGGTGGCTGGTGGGCACACTCTACCATGCATTCGGAAGGTCCCAAGATTGAACCTGACATTTGGCAATTACAGCATGACAAATTATTTCTATGTAGTTGACCCATGGTGGATGTTTCCCAGAGGTTCATTGTTGCGAATCCACCAGGTAAGTATGCTTATTTCATTTTATTTGCAGGTTTTATTTACTTGGTCAGTTCATTTTATGAATGAAACATTAAACAATGTAAAGGGTTGAGTATGTTATCGAAACTTTCATCTAAGAGGGTCAAGTCTGGGAGTGTGCCTGTGTATCTCAATCTCTATGACCTCATGCCCATGAATGAATACATATACTGGTTTGGCCTTGGAATATACCATTCAGGAGTAGAAGGTAATGTAATTTTTCTTCAATAAACCCAAATGAATGTTGTGGGATTCGAGTTTTTCGAAGTTTACATCTGTAGCTGTAACTTTTTCTTACTAGAAATTTTGTCCCTCTTATTTACTTGAAATAAAAAGGAGAAACTAGCTATAGAATAACTCGCTGTTGTTGTTATGTTGATGTTTTTTTGCATATCCTAGTGAGAATTCGGCATATTTGTTGGGGTGTCGAAATGAAAAAAAATGTTGGTTAGTAGTAGATTTATGAGAGGCGTCTGAACTTTTTTGGGTGCCCAAATTGAAAAAATGTTTTCTAACTATAGAGCTATGACAAGATTTCTGCATTTTTTAGGTACACAAATTTAGAAAGGAAAAAGGGATCTCAAACTATACTTTTATGGTTGGAAATCTGCATTTTCTCGGTGCCCTATCTGAAAAAAAAGGCTCAAAACTCAGGGAGCAGTTAAGAGGATGTTTGTTCTTTGGGGCCGTTTGCTTTCTACCCATTTGGAGATATAAAATCAAAGATCATGGAAGAACGGAGTACATTTCCATACCCAATTCAACAGTAGTCATGGCCTTCTTGAAATGTGACGGTTTTGTTTGGTGAAAGTAATTATTGAGGATTTGGGATACATAGGTTTATTTTATTACCCTAGATTAACTTATGGTGGCGGCCTATCTACTGCATGGTTTATTTTCAAGTTTCAACTATAGAAAGCTATTACATAGTTTTGCTTTATTACTTTCTCCGGTACCAAACTAAGTATTCACGAGATAGGCATTTCTTAAAATTGCATAGATTAACTTATGAACATGGGAGAAATTTTGCGTGTGCCTGTTATGTAAAGTTGTGGTTTTTTTTTGCAATGTATATGCTGTTTTGCTATTTTCTTCGGCCCCTGCATACGATTTCATTAAATCTGAATTCGTTGAAGTTTTAGGGGGAATTTTTCATTTTTCAGATTGTCCAAATAAGAACTATTAAAATCAGGTCTAGTATAATTATTTTCAGGACATTTCCTTCCTGTCCATACTGAAAGCTGAAAATCACAAGCTGTGGACAATGTTTCCATGGTTTAGTGGTGAAGGCAGTGGCATTTCAAGCTTCCCACTAGGGTTCGCATAGCATTGGCATAGCCTCACTTGTCATTTGTAGGCCAGTTTGCTTGCAAAAGAAAGCTGGTTTGAGGTCCACCCCAATTCGCCCTACACAAATGGGGCTTGTGAATTATTCTTCCTATGCAATGTTGAAGCTTCACTTTCACGGGAAAAACATGACCTGCGTCTTTGTCAAAGTTTATGTGCATAATTTTCGATTCTTGGGATAAAAATGCATCATTATGCCACATAATGAGAGAAATAGGGAATCTGCAAATTTTCAAAGTTTATGTGCATAATTTTCGATTCTTGGCAGAAAAATGCATCATTCTGCTACATCATAAGAAAAATAGGGAATATGCAATTTTATTACCGACTGTAAAAAATTGCAACTGCATAAACTCATTTCTATGACGTCTGTGGCCTGCACAGAGTATACTACACCTTATCGCGAACTACTTTTCATCCTTTTTTTTTTCAGAAGGAAAAAAACGCTGTATATATTAAAATATATGACAGTACATGATCATCAATCCCTTCTCAAACTGTTATTTAAAACAGCGAGAAAACCCCATATACCAAATACATCCAGAATACACTTCTGAAGAGAAGTGATTCGATGTTCATGGCCAACAACATTACGGATAGTATAAAAACATATCCACGAGATCATACCTGTATACATTGAAAAGAACCAGCATAGATAATATGCAGCATCATATTCATGATAAAGAGAAAAAAGATAAACGAAATAAGAGAAGGCACTCAAAAAGGAGAGGTCCAAAGTGTCTCCATGATTGATAAAAGACCGATCTGCTAGGCAATAACCATATCAGGCTCACTTGAAATGCATCATGCACGCATGACATGGAATCCTAGTCTCTTGAAAATAAAGCCTGATCCACATGGAGAAGAAAAAAGCAGCCCTGGACAATACCAAACCTCCTGCACAACAAAAACAGGCCCGCATGATGAACTGTCCTGAAAACAAAATAGCACCCGCAAAAACGAAGAGATTGGACCCCATGATTGGGGGAGATCCGGCTCCCCAACTCGATCCGGAGATCCGACACCATACTACATCCAGCGAAGACCAGCGAGTCCTTCAGATCCGGGATCGAAAGGATATGATATGTCCTGAAGAATAGTGAATACATCGACCACCCTGACCTTGCAAATACCCGATGCAGCAGATTTCGAGTGAACAGAAAATAGGATAACTCCGGGATCCATGGAGGCAACAAGGAGCATCTGAAAATGAATAAGTGGCATTGGAGTAATAAATCCTGAGATCAATAATTCAGCATGTCCAAAGTGCTAAATGCCACAAACCCAACACCAGATGAGGTAATGTCGTGGGAAATCCGCAACGATAAACCTCAGCATATAACTAGACTTGGCCGGATCAAAAATCTAGTGAAGATGCCATCCGAGAACTAAAAACCAGAGCGCTGATAAGATGGAGAAATCGGTGGATGAAACGGTCACTGATGATTGGGCGACCGATGAATGATAAGAAAGAGAACGGGTGTCATTAAAAGCTGAGTTGTTGAAACGATTATATCATTAAATGACACAACCATCCACCAACGGACGAAAAAGTCAAATCACCGCCGATGTCAGGCGGAAGTAGTGGGAAATTCAAAAGCGAGTATCCCTGAAAATCGGTTCAAATTAGCCGGAGAAAACTAACGGCTAACCGGAAAAGCCAAGGGAAACAATCAGGGCGTCCCTCAGAGTCCCCCCTTCAAACCCAGATCTCTCAGCACACGGATCAGTCCGGAACAGACATGGCTGCCCGCTCCAAAAACACAGAGCCGGTGAGCTGCTTCATCCTAGCTTTGGAGAATATTCCAAAAACATGCAGCACGGCAGCACGTTAGACTCCAACTCACAGCACTCAGTACAATCCCGTGAACTTACAGCTCGGAAGCTCACTGATCTCCTTATCTCAGCATTCAGATCGATCCCTCGATTCAATCCCTTGCAACACGTTTAGTGACCCATAAAGCCTGGTAGCAGCGGACGCTTCAATCTCTTGAAAGGTGGAAAGCACAGCAACCACGATCCACACATCAGTGACCGATCAACACCACACGCCTCGCATTGACATTGTGGGCTGCATCCAGCCCGATTAGTATCCCTTTGATACCATGATCCAAACGTAGCTTCAAGATTTGGAGCATGTACCAAAAAATAAACGAACGACCCACGATTCAATGAATCCCCACGCACAGCAACCACAAACCTGAGCACCAAAAGACCGGCCAGAGATAAAAAACCCCAAATCTAAAACCAGCGGGAGCACTTACTACCCCGGCTCACATGCATTCATAACTAATGCATATCATTTCGACATCACCCCGCGGATTCATATCCGATGCCACAGTTGTGAAAACCCGAAACCACCCCTAATAAAATCTCAGCAACAGACACCTCCACAGATAAGACGGGATAAAATGCAACAACCTGGGTTCATGCACAGCCACCAAAAGCAACATATACTTGTTCACATTGGGTACCAGCCAAATGCAGATTCGATAGCCACCAAAAGCGATCAACCACTGTTCACATTGGGTACCAGCTAATGATCCTTCATTAACCACCAAAAACTTGCACAAATAGTCGACATTGGGTACCAGCGTCAAAACATGCAACAACAGCCACCAATATCAGAACAACCATATATTCTCATGGGTTCCAGCTTGGCAAAAACAGGCTATCATCTTACCACTTCTCTAACTACTTTTCATCCTTATATCCGTGCAACTTGTTGGTCAAGATCATGAGTTGGTTATGCACCTGTGCTAAGCCTGATGAGGGCTCAACAAGTCCTCTTTGGATGCCATGGCTTCAACCACGCTGATTGGCTCAGACTAAGTTTGTTGCAGTGTTTAGAGATTGAACCCTACTATAGAAGCACTTCTCTAAAATTGCAAAAATAGCCGTGTGTGTTATGTTCGGTAATTAAATTGTTTAATTTATCACGGTAAATTCAAGGCATTGTGAATGTTGTTGTTAATAGAATTTTAATTGTTTAATTTATCACAGTAAATTCAAGCCATTGTGAATGTTGTTGTTAATAGAATTTTAATTGTTTAATTTATCACGGTAAATGCAAGGCAGTGTGAATGTTGTTGCTAATAGAGTTTGATTGATTGTGTAATGTAACGACGTTTCCTGAGGACTGACTATGTTGTTATTTAGAGATTTGCCTCAATGAAATTATAATCATTCACTGTATGAACTATGTTGCGGCTACTTTCTGTTATAGTGGTAGTGATTGCAACTCTCTTGTACTTCGGCAACTCCACTGCTTGTTGAAACTAATTTGCGGCTACTTAGTAGTGGCAACTCTCTTTTTACTTTGCAGCAACTCCTCTTTAGTTTGTTTTAGCCTCTTTAAAACAAATTTTTGTATATGAAAATTAATATTTATAAGAATGGAGTTTGGTATATTTCAGAACTTTTGTGGAAGATATCGTGCATTCTGTGCAGTGGGAAATACATCTTCTCAATCATACTTAAATGCACTGGTTCTATTCCAGTGAGTTTTGGTAAAATCCAACTCTTTTGGATTGTGAACACGCAGGCTCTTTTATCACCTTGATTACCAAAACCATGGATTTGTTATGATGCATGCATAATGCCTAACTATCATAAGAAAAAACTTCGTGTTCATGGCCTTTGTTACTGAAACTCTTCCATTTAGTTTGTCATTTATCTGGTGGCAAGTGACAAAGATCACAAAATTCATTTCACAAGAATTCCTTTCCGTGATTTTTAGGTGATTAGCTCCAATTTGCATTTTTGTGTTTTTCTCATAACTTTGACAGTGAATCAGGAGGAGTGCGTTGTCTTCCTCTTCAAGGTCTGGAAAATTTGTGTTGTTAATCCCTTACATTTATTTCAAAATTTGTGTGATAACTTCCTCTTTGTTATGTTTTTAGTGGCAAAGAAATAGATACTGACCTTAATATGAGTTTGGCATTTACCCTTTTCTTTTAGTGGATGGATCTGCACTAAAGGCTATCTCTATTGTAGTGTGTAAATCTTGTATGTTAGTTAGAAGCTAGGAGCAGTTTTATATGTGCTAAGTACCTAGTTGACATTTTGTGTATCGTTGAGTGTAGTTCATGGAGTTGAGTAGGCAATTGGAGCACATGAGTTTCCTAACAGTGGTGTTTTTGGGGTAGAGCTTTGACAGTGCCCAGGTTTTACATTTCGTAAGTCCATATATATTGTAACAACAGATCGTGGTCCTAGAGAACTAAGAGACTTAATAGAGGACCGTTATGGAAGTTACAATGGAAATACATACCATATGAAGAACTGTAACCATTTCTGTAATGATATCTGTTTGAAATTGACTGGAAGCCCAATTCCTCGGTGGGTGAATCAGCTTGCAAGAATAGATTAGTCTTTTCTATTCATTTATTAATTATATTTTATAAATCTTGTTTTTCCTTCATCTTTTTGTTGGCATGGGACTTGCATTTCTGTTGTTGTACTCTCAAACTACACTTGGATATGGTTCAGTGTATTTGGCTTCAGGGTCCTCTCGTTACAAGAGCAAAAGTAGAGTCGATCATCGCTCTCAGAGGCCCAATTCTAAGGCTAAAGAAGCACCATCGTCATCCTCTGTTTCTGTGTAATGAATATAATATGACATTCTCAAGGATCTTCTACAAATCTACCTAATGAAGAGAGGGAATTTAAGCTAATGATAATCTTGATTCGTTAGGGCATATAAGCTCATGATAATCTTGAATACATCATTACGATATTGAAATTAATAATTAATAATTTTTTTCTGCAATTTCATAAACTTATAACTTTGAATTTAAACAAATAGCAACGATTGATTAAATCAATATTTTGAGAAGTAACTTTGATGGATGTATAAGGCATGAAGATAGGGCATATAGCTCATGATAATATTGATTATGCCTTAATCTCATGATAATATATTGAAATTGAATACATCATTATATATTGAAATTAATAATTTATGAATTTTTTTGCAATTTCATCAATTTATAACTTTGAATTTAAACAAATAAAGTAATTTAGGATTTGTTAAGAAGTATGGACAATTAGTAATGTTGAATTTGTTGAAGAAGTATTTGTAGAATTTCTGATTAAATCAATATTTTGAAAAGTAACTTTGATGGATGTATAAGGCATGAAGATAGGGCATATAAGCTCATGATAATATTGATTCATTAAATCATATAATCTCATGATAATATATTGAAATTGAATTCATCATTATATATTGAAATTAATAATTTATGATTTTTTTGCAATTTCATCAATTTATAACTTTGAATTTAAACAAATAAAGTAATTTAGGATTTGCTAAAGAAGTATGAACAATTAGTAATGTTGAATTTGTTGAAGAAGTATTTGTAGAATTTCTGACTGTGTAGGAATCTTATTCTGAATGCAATATTTGATTATTGCTCTCATTTTTTCTTATGGTAAAGCTGGTTGGAAATTGTAATTACTTACGCATGAAGATCTAGCAGAACTTTTGCAAGGAGTCTTATTCTGAATGCAATATTTGATTATGCTCTCATTTCTTCCTATGGTAAAGCTTGTTTGTTGGAAATTGTAATTGTATTTTACATAACATAAAATAAATCCAGGTGTGTCTTTAACTGGCCTAAATACAACAAGAAATAAAGTTCATGGGTGAGGGACTATGTTCTTTTGTATTATAAATATTAGGCGTGATGATACAGTGCTCAATTTTTCTACAGCCATGGATAGTGGACAAGCTAAAAACAATGACCTAGTAATTGGGTCCAATGACAGTCTTGAATCAAGAGTCATGGATATATGTCACAGTAATTCAAATGATATTTATAGCACTGCAACTTCGGATATTGTGATAGAGAATTACCGAAACTGCAACTTGACCTCCATAACTTAGAAAGGAGGGATGAAAGACCAAGGAGTGGACCTGAGAAAGACAGAGATGGGTATGGCGTTCCAGAGTAAAAGATCAAAGAGTTCCATATCACAATTCCCAAGCTGAAAGAAGAGAATGAGATCCATCAAAATAGGAGAATTGGCGAATTAGGTCGGTAATGAATTCATAGCAACATATTGCCAGTTCCCGAACTGTTGGATATACTAATTTAAAATCCCAGGTTGATTCAAAACTTATGCCAAAGGAATTTGCTGAAGAATCAGGTAGTTGGCATAATGAGATGATCAGAGTTAATATATTTAATCATATATCATGATGGTCACTATATCATTGACATTTTATGTAACTAATATATTATGATTAATCATAGTTATATGTTTTTAAACATGTTTGGCTATATTTGATTGTGTATGAACATGTTAACCATGTAATTAATTATGGGTAAAAATAATTTACCACAATTTATAGTTAACAATAATTAATTATAACAAGCCATATTTTATTATAATTAAAAATAATAATAATTATAATTGATCATAATTAATTATAATCAAATATAACTATGAAAATCCACTATACTTAACTCTAATACACAATACTAACTTTAAATATAAATTTAGATATAAAAGACTAAATTTAAAAATGTATTTTTCTAAAATAAAATAATGACTTTCCCAAAGTATCACTACTACACTAAGGACATTTTTAAGACATTTTTTTAAGGCAAAAGAAATATTTTGTCTTAAAAAGTCACTTCTTATTTTAGTTATTTTATATTAAAATTTATTTCTTATTTTAGTTATTTTATATTAAAATTTAATATCAATTGAATTGTCTTAAATATGACATTTAAGACAAAAATAGTTTGAGACAACTTTATATTTAAGACAAAAACAATTTGAGACAAAAATATTTAAGACAAGCAATTTGAGACAAAAAATTTTAAGGCAAAAGTATTTTAAGACAAAACTTTATATTTAAGACAAAAACAGTTTGAGACAAAAATATTTTAAGACAAAACTTTATAGCAGTTTGAGACAAAAATATTTTAAGAAAAAATTTTAGATTTAAGACAAGCACTTTGAAACAAAAATATTTAAGACAAAACTTTATATTTAAGACAATGGCCACTTAAGACAATGACAATTAAGACAAAACCCATTTAAGATAGTTAGAAATTAAGACAAAATCATTAGCATTAGTAAGTTTGAATTGAAATATCCATGAGTGGATAGTGGATAATTATATTTTTTATTTTTGAAAATAGATATTCAAACCACATGAAATTTAATCATGTCATATTTATTTTTTTATATTATAATTTTCTTTTTTCATTAAGCCACATTCTAAAAATATAATAAATAAATAGATACAAAGTATTATCTTTTGGTTGGCCACTCAAGGGGATTTGAACTTTGAATCTCATGTTTTAACATAATACTTCATAACAAGGTGATTGTCAATTGAGTTACATTCCATGAACTAAAATTGTTTATTTTTTAAACATTTGAAAAAATTTAAACTAACAATTGCACCAGATATTGCAAAGGAAATGTCGTAAGGCATGAAATAGAGAAGAATCCTGACATATAAGAAATCATTGAATGATAAAGTAAACAAAACACCATTCAAGAAAATATTCAATGAAGAAGGCTCATTAGGTACAAGGGATGAAAATTTGGTTTTCAAATAGTAAATTGGCATTTGACATTCACCTATGAAACATCAGATTATTCAAAAAATGTTATGGGCACAATAACATAAATAGATTGTTGGGGGTATAGAAATGATGCAATTGAGTGAGTTGTTGAGGAAGTATTGCCTGATGAAGGAGAAGGTAGTGGTCCTTGAGGGAGACAAGTTGTTAGCTTCATGAGTAGGGGTTGTTGTTAGCTTAAATTATGCGAGTTTCCTTTTTTTTTGGGTGTGCCACAACCTTGATCTTGCTGATAGTTCATCAGATGGCTACTTGAATGCCTCCTCAGAGAGCTTATCTACTAGTTGATTGAGCTCATGATAAATGTGGTTGAAGGATGACCATTCTAGCTCCTAAATGCGCAGCCAAATTTGAGACATCAGGGATTGAAGTTGCACATTCTACCTATAAAACTTGCATTAGCCCGGTCAATAACTATTTGAGATTCTCGTCTCTTGCAACCTCTTCAAACCACAAGTACTTTCCAAATAAAGAATAACGAACAATGTTGATAACTCGACCTTTAAATTGGAATGAGGAGCCGGAGTATATCTGATATGAATGAATTGAAATGAATTTATATACAAAACACAATGAAGAGCAAGAATAATCAACATATAACGAGAAACATACTTTTTTAATGAGATCACCTCGAGATTCTCTAATATTTTGAGTGGGATTTCCTTCAAAATTCCTACAATATATGTTTCCGGTCGGATGTACGAAAAAACATGAGACATTATAGCTACGTAACTTGATCTTGCAGGAAAAATGAATTACTTCACCCAAAAAATTCTATTATGAATACCATGTTCGTGTGAACTCAAGATGTGGGTAAAAGTGCATTATATAAGAAAATAAAAATGTTCATGAAATTCCCATGAAAGTGAGTGCATCGATCGATTTTAAGTTTTTTGTTCCATGTTGGTCTCTCTATTGTAGAGTTGTGGGATAGTTATATCATGCGTCTAAACTATATTCAATAAATAATCTTGCATTTACCCTGATATTTGAGGAGTAGTGCATTTTTATGTGCAACTGTATGGTCTGCGATCTCCTAATTGTGAACTATGTATAACAGATCTAATTGGATGTTAGCCAAAATTTTCCATAAGTATAACATACCTAATTTTCACCCTTTGAGGTTTGTTTTGCACATGATCACAAACAACTTCTGATGATTGCTATAATCAGGCCACTTGCAATGCTTCTTCTAGAGTTTAAAGGAAACACCTCCTTGAAGAAAAATAAATAAATAAAACAAGGACAAATGTTGTAACAATTTAGTTAGAAACAAATAAAAACCCTCTTGAGGTGGAAAATTCTAGCCCAATTGAAAGAAGCGAGACAACTCAAGGTATGACAAAGATAAATCAGGACAATTGTGGAACTTTTTCAAGGATGCAACCAGAACTTTTTCTATACAAAATAAGCAAATATTTGCAAACGAGAAGATACCACAGTGGGCATGCACAAGAAGAAGAACAAAAGAAATCAAATTCAATAAAGGAAGCACAACCACCACTCTAAACTCGCTTCTCTAAAACACATACAACCGCAATAAATCCCATTGAAGCTTACAACTTTATCAAGCCCTAACTTACTAACAAATTCAACAAGCCAACATGCTACAATTTCTCAAGTCACCCCCTAATGAATTAGTAATTATTGCATGAGTTAGAATATATCCAAGAGTGAAAAAAATAGAAATATTGCCTACCTCCACAAGGTATCATCACACCCGGATAGGTGACAACATACAAGTCTAAATCTTCTACCTCTAAGTCTCAATGACACTTCAACATGTCAATAACATACTTGCAACAATGTTTAATGAGTTTTGTCTATTGGCTAAAGAGATGTACATCCGTCCATCCAAAAATAAACAGCTCAATCAATACAATATGGTCTTATATTAGCTCACATATTCCTTGAATATTTGAAAGAAAATAGCCTTAACACAGTAGACCAGAAAGATTTGTACTCTAAAAGACAAAAAAAAGACAACAAACAAAAATAGAAACTTTAACTCTAATCTAGACACTTCATTCTTAGCAACATGATATCTAATGAAGATGATACGTGGAAAAAAAGGCTTCATATATTATTTATCACATGTCAAACCGAGTGAACAACACATGCAAAAAACACATCAAAAATAGGGTTCATAGATCGACTTGTATTCTATGGTTTCAAACCCTTCTTGTCTCCTTCAAGGGGGTTTCTTGAGGTCTTCAAAAAGACTTCCTTTTGCTAACCAAATGGATTGTTTCTTTCACACATGTATGGAAACGTACTTTCCAAATCATATTGTAATAGACTCATAATGTGATATTATTGGTATTAACTACACCTTATTTGGAGACATCATTTTTATTGTAGGGGTTGGTACCTTTCTATTGGATGTGGTTGGTGATGTGAAGACTACTAAACCTCTAGTAGAGATTCATACTAACTCTAACAAGCTTATGGATGCTTGTTTACAAAGGGAGATGCCTCTATGCTTAACTCATTGGATTATTTGTTTGTTCATGCTAATTATTGTTCTCAACTTTCCTTCTCCAATGGGTTGAGACTATTTGCCTCATTTATTTTACATGGCCCGGTGAAAGAAGAAGAATGTAGATTGTCTCCACATCTTTTCCATTTCACTAAGTTACAAATAAAAAGAGTCAAATTCTATAGCCAATAAACTAATAGCCTCTTGATACACGTTTAGTGAGCTATTCATAGCTCTCACCTATCATTGTAGCTCAATGAAATTACATCTAATAGCTCCAAGACACCATTATAAATGGTGAAGTTGTTAAATGATCACTTCCAAATGTTAAATTCTCATGAATTTTGGGGCAGGGGGATCTTTTGGTGTATTGAATGGGGCAAGGGGACATAAAGGTAGCATGGATGGGTGGAAGTGAGAGGTTCGAGCATGGTTTACTGAGATCTATAATCCTAACATTAAAGAATGAGAAGGAGCCTTAGGGCCATATGGCACAGGGTCTAGGGGACCTATAGGTAAGGCAATGAGAGAAAGTGATAGGGGAACACCCAATAGTTGTGATAAGGGATTAGGGGCCACATTATCACAACCCATACACAATTGACCCATAACCACTAAAGTCCCTATCCCTTTAACCCCAAAGCCACAATCCCTTAACCCCTACATCCATAACTCATAAAAAGTTAACCCCTTGACCCTTAAACCCAAAGCCACTAACCCCTTAACCCCTAACCCCTAACTTAGAATCCTTGAACCCCATAAACCCTAATCTCATATCATCTTAAACCTTGACCCTTAACCCATAACCCCTAAACTCATTAATCCCTAACCCCTTAACCCGCTAACACCTAAATACCATAACCGTTAGGCACTTAACCCCTAAATCCCCTTGACATGTAAGACCTTGGTGGTTAATCTTTAACCCCTAAATCCCTTAACCACTAAGCCATTAACCTCTAACCCTTAAACCCCCTATACCTCAACCCCCTAACCTATAAATCCCATAAGCCCTAACCCTTTACCCTTTACCCTTAACCCCTTGCTCTTAAACCCTTAAACCCCTTAACTCCTAGAACCCCTTATCCTTTCTCCCAAACCATAGGTGCTCCAACACTAATATTATTGAGCATATTATGCTTTTTCCTACTAACCACTCCAAATACAACCTCTAAGAACTAGTAGGGTCCAAGGAAAAGAGCTACAAGTTCCCCAAATCCAATCTACATTTTATGGACAATCACATTTCCCCCAAATGTCCTCCACATATTTGCCTTGGTGTATTGGAGTTTGAAAAATATATAGGATGCCACAAGTAATCCTAATAATAAGACTCCAATTTCCTAATGACTAGGAGGCCTTAAAAAATAAACAACATCTTAACTTATGCCTAAAATTACTAAAATTTCCTATCCCAAATACGAAATTATAAATTCTACAAAATTTTAGGGCAAAACGTAAACCAACTTCCTCTTCTATAAATCTCTAAGACCTTATGGAGGGAAAATACAAATTTTGAAATTATGCTCTTGCTTCAATAACTACCAATGTATCCTTGTAGGCCACCCCCTTTAACAATAGTAATACCAATGCCCTTTACCTAGAGGGAACTCCTTACATAATTCTCTCTTAGATCCCCTTAACCCATTCTAATGATTGTCTTTGATGCCTATCTAGTTGTTAGCACATTAAGAAGCAATGTAGCATATTCCTAGTTGAGGATTTCGATAAGTATGTGATTTTGTTGACATCTTGTGACTGCCCCGTATGTGAATATATAAAATCATTTTTTTTGTACCATTTTAAGGACTGATACCATCAGGTGTGTTTGCTAACATGGATGGAACACTAACTCCATGTTGTATATATTGTAATTTAAATGAATAATCTCTCCTGGAAAAGGCTACACTCATGATGCCATTTCGAAAATTCTTGCACTCGCTAATCGTGGTCAGATTTTAAGGTGCCATGTTCTCGTAAGGGTAAACCTACCTATCCATCTCTTTAAATGCACAAAGCACACATGTTAGCTTGATCTTCTACTTGTTGTGGGGAAAATGTTGTTGCAGTGGAACCCCCAAATCAGATTTATAGATTTATAAAGGTTATGCACAGTACGTATATAAAAAATATGTCGAGTTCTCCATACATTTCCTGAGAGAAACTCCTCAACACAACAAGTAGAATATTTTTTGCAGTCAAAGAGATTAACTGTTGCTAATTCTTTTTTAGAACTAGTAAAAACTATATACAATCCAAAGTGCCTCATTTTTGGGCTATCAATATAGTATCCATTTAAATAGATATAAGCATAGGTTAATAACATATACCTAACACAATCTCAATGAAATAGTGTGAGTAGAGAAAGCCACGGTTATATATCTAGTTTAGTCGAAAATAGACTGATATATTCCTCAATGTGGACTGCCAACTTGTTTTCCACTTCTTCAATCAGGTCATGGTTGTCTTGGATGCCCTTGTGACCAATGCCATCGTCTTTATCCCAGTGACCTCCATTTCTTTGTTTAGTTCTTTTAGGCCCTTCTTGTTTTTTATTTCTCTCTTCCAATTTATAAACGCATGCAAAAAAGCATTGACAGACCTCTTGCTTTAATGCAATGGCTACAACGTAAATAATTCTCTATGGACAAAAATTCTCGGGGTCCTGCAATGGCTAAAACTTAAATACTTCTCTAATGGCTACAACGTAAATGCTCCCTTATGTTTCCTTGACAGTCCCTAACACTTCCTAGCACATGTTGGCACACCCTGGCACCTGGAACATCTTGGATGCATGTCGCCCTAACACTATAACATGACTTAGCACTACCTATCATACCATGTTACTCCCTCCTCGAGACACCTATAACTCGCTAACACTCCCTGTCACACACTCTTATTCATTCATTTATGCATTTTGACCTAGTGATCTGTTATGTTTTCCTAAAACTCCCTGACACTCCTTAGCACACATTGGCACACCTTGGCACTTGGAGCATCTTTGTATGCTTCCCTAGCACTCTAACATGCCTTGGCACTTCCTAGAATACCATGTCACTCCCTTCTTAGCACACCTGGAACTGGATGATACTTCATTTCCATGCATTTGAAACTAGTGCTCCCTTGTGTTTCCCTAACACTTGGCCCTTACACTCCCTAGCATGTGTTCATGCGACACCCTGGCACATCTTGGCATGCCTCTCATGCCTTGGAATTTGCTAGCATGTGTCAGTACTTCTAGGCATTCCCTGCCACACCTTGGTATTCCTTAACATTCATGCCGTCATAGATAGCCTTACTTTTTTTGCAACTTGAGAACCTAACCAAGTCATTGGAAAATCAATGGTGTGCCAAACCTAAAGTTTCCCTTTGTCTAAAACCACTTTGTCCAACCCATTATGTAACCATAGCCTTACCTCCTATAAGTCTTATTCTGGCCTTCTCCCAACACACTTTATCCTTGAGACACTTGGAATTCGTTGGCAGTACTTAGCACACACTCTTATTCATTCATTTGCATGCATTTTGACCTAGTTCTCCCTTGCGATGTCCTGGCACTCCCAAACACACCTCAACATCCATTGATACTTTCTGGCATGTGTTAGCATGCCTTTTCGTTCCTTAGCATACACCGACACTCCTTAGTTATCATGCCCTCACAATTTCCCTTACATTTTTTGGGACTTGGGAACCCAACCAAGTCTTGCCTTGACTATAACAACTTGACCAAGTTGCGGTTACTACAATAAGATTCTACCTTGTTCACCTAAGAAATTACTATAACCCGTAACCCATTTAACCCCCTAAACCCCTAAACCCCTAACCCATTTAACCCCCTAAACCATAAACCTCTAAACCCTTAAACACATACCCCTTAAAACCTAATTCCCAACCCCTAACCCATTTATCCCCCTAAACCCCTAAAACCCTAACCCATTTAACCCCCAAAACCATAACCCCATTAACCCCTAACCCATAACCCCTAAAATCCTTAACTACGAGATCCCCTAACCCCCTAACCAATTTAACCCCCTAAACCTCTAACCCCTTAACCCCTTAACCCGTAACCCCTAACCCTAAAATCCTTAACTGCTTAATCCCCTAACCCCCTAAACCTATAAACCCCTAAACCCATTTAACCCCCTAAACCCTAAACCTCTAACCCTTAAACCCTAATTCTCAACCCCTAACCCATTTAACCTCCTAAACCCCTAAAACCCTAACCCATTTAACCCCCTAAATCCTAAACCTCTAAACCCTTAAACCCCTAAACCACTAACACCTAAACCCCTAACCCCTTAACCCATAAACCCCTAAACCATTAACACTTAACCCATAACCCATTAACCCCTCACCCCTAACCCCTAAAATCCTTAACTGCTAAATCCCCTAAGCCTTAAGCCCTTAATCCATAATCCCATAACCACTAACTCATTATTCACCTAACCCTTAACTGCGCCTAAATCCCCTAACCCCTAAGCCCCCAATCCATAATCCCTTAACCACTTACTCATTATTCCCCTAACCCATAAATGCGCCTAAATCCCTAACCCCTAACCCCCCAATCCATAACCCCTTAAGCACTAACTCATTATTCCCCTAACCCCAATCCATAATCCCTTAAATACTAACTCATTATGCCCCTAACCCCTAAATGCACCTAAATCCCCTAACCCCTAAATGCGCCTAAATCCCCTAACCCCTAAGCCCCCAATCCCTAACCCCTTAACCACTAACTCATTATTCCCCTAACTCCTAAACCCTAAAACTCTAACCCCTAAGCCCCTCTTCCGCTAACCCATTATTATACCAGGCTCATGGTGCTTTCTTGAGGCCATACAAGGATTTTACCACTTGCATGCTTTATGTTCCTAACCCCTCACAAAAAATCCTTCTGGTTGGGACACAAAAACATTCTCTTTCAGATATCCATTCAAGAAAGCAATTGTTACATCCATTTGATGGAATTTCCAACTTTTTGAGTTTCTAGGGCAAAGAGTGTCTAGATGGTATCCCATTTTTCTATGGGGGACAAAGTATTCTCATAATAGACCTCTTATTTTTGTGTAAAACCTTTTGCCACAAGCCTAGATTTATTCTTTTCAAGTGAGCCATCTGCTTTATAATTGTTTTTGAAAAATGTTAGTGCTTAATTTAGCAAGGGTCCTAGGAGGGGTTCCAAAGGGACTACTACTAGATCCAATGGAAACAATAGGAAAAGGACCCACTTTCACCTCATTCAATGTCCCCTGCTCTTTATGAACTTTCACTGATGGGAGGATTCTGGGTATAGGGAAACTACTTGAATGATGGGACTAGTAACGATGCATAATGTGATTTTCAATTCCCATTCAAATAAGAGGATTAGATAATAGGTTGCCTGCTTTAGAAGCAAAATAAGGACTCTCCAAGAAAGGCTTGAGGGAAATATGACCTCGTGTTAAGGAAAATTAAAAAATGATGAATGCCTAAGATCAAAACTTCCAAAATCCCTCACTTGTGATTGATGTGTTTATACTAGGCTTCAAAGTGAGGCAAGGATGACTCATTCAATGGAAATATTTAATTAAAGTGTGAGTTGTGGGAGAAACTAGGGTGACTTTCCATGAAATTGTTTTTGAGAGAAATACTATAAGAGACTAAGGTTTGGGAGATATACTATGGTAAAGGCTCATCCAATGATTATTTATAGTAAAGATAATAGGTTTTGAATGATGAACTACAAAGTGAAAACCTTCAGGAAATCCCCAGGTCAAAGCAGCTTCAAGGGTTTCCTCTTGGTGTGATAGTTAGGGCATCAATTTATTTGAAATTCCACCATCATTTTTCGTTCAAAATTGGAGGATGCCTAGAGCTCTAATCTAGCCTAGGAAGCAATTCTTGCTTGAGGGCCTTTTTCTATTTTTACACACCTTTTCCTTTTTTATTTTAGCCTCTCTAAGCATCATACTATTTTAGAGAAAATAAACCTTTATTCCCACACCTTGCATGTGAGCCTCTTCTTGGAAACTCCTCATGGTGAAATTCAACCTAGCCATATATGCAAGGTTTCTTTTCTTCATGAAGTCGAATTAGACCTAGTTTCATCCAGACATGTTAATTATTACAATGAGAAAGGTAAATATTGAGAGGTGATGTAGTCAAAAGGGATTATTATTGGCAGATTTCGTGTTTCAACCATGCAAACAGTGAACAATCTTGGAGATGGTGTGCTCAAGGAGGATCATTCTAGGAAATGTTTTTATTTCATCCATACAAACAACAATCAATAGATATATATGGTTACTAAAGGAAAACAAGTAGTTATTACAAAGGGGGCACCATAATAAACTATTTCTAGTAGGTTGGAACTTCATAATAAGAAAAAAATAGATATCATGGAGAAGTAGTGCCACAATGTTGTGTTGACTTGTTGCTCATACATTTAATGCACTATCTTGAGTATTACGTGCTAAAATAACACATATTTTAGAAGACATGTTCCTCACTAAAGATACTTTAAACACATTTTTCAATTAAAGGGAAAACATTAGCTACAAAGTGTTTTGAGCAGATGTGTGCTTTCAACAAACCTAGTTTTGAAAGAGATCAAATTCACTAGAGAGAAACTATTACATCCAAAATGATCTAGCACATAGGCCTTTAACCCACAATTTTATCCTCTTCTATTTCATCGATTACATTCTCTATCTTCCTATTTTTTCTATAAAGGAGAGGTGAAAGTCCTTATTCTAGAGGGTGGATTTACTTACATAGGTGTCAAGAACTTCTCATCATCTGTCGTCGTCCATTTCATACTTGAGAGCACTTCCACTACATGCACTTGATAGGGTAGCCCATGGTATAGTGTCTCTATGATTTACTTTCCAACACTTCATTCACATATCTAATGAATTCTAATAAAACTTATTTTATAGCTCTTTGAGTTCATGTGTTTGTTTTGTATATGTTATCGTGCTACAAGGATTATGTTTTTATTACAATGCACTTATTTCAATTTTACTTTCATATTGGATGGATATTCTTTGCCACTTTTCCATCTAATCACATGAATTTTAATTAGGAAACTCATCACTACCCTCTATAGCTTAATTTGTAGTCAAAGACACCATTGTATATTGGATTATTTTAGACTTACACTCGCACAAATATCTTAAAATAATCCTTATGAATAAAAATAAATAATAATAATCCTCATTAATTAATAAGGTTACTTAACTATTGATAAAAACACTAAATGACTAAACAATAACAAAAATTATATCACTAGCATATAAAGGTACTTCAAAACATTTTTTTAAGCCAAACTAATATTTTGCGTTAAAATCCTAGATTATCATTTTAATTATTTTAATTTTAAAATTAAAACTTTTTGATTGCCTTAAATTAGAAATTAAGACAATTCGTTCCATTAACTTAGAAATTAAAACAATATGTTCAAAGAGGCGACAACATTCTGAAAAAGAACGGGGAAAGTAAGAAAAATCTGGAAAAGAAGAGGGGAAGTAAACAAATTGAGGGTTGGAGACATCATTATTACAACAACACGAAATTGAACCAATAGGTTGCCTGGTCGACTCTTCCAACCAAAGTGTTGTTGCATTGTTTTCCCTCTTAGTTATAGGGACAAGGCCAAACTCGCCTCTTTTCATAGTAAGCTTCTAAGTCTTCTGTAGCTGACAGTAGAGGAAGAGATTGCTGCAGCAGTAGGAGGAGTGATGGCCATGGAAAGGAAGCAGAGGATTTTAAGAAACAAAGAACTGATAAGGGGAGTAGGTCATTTTTCCAGATCGAAAATGTATCACAAAAGAGATATTTGGGCCCTCAGGGATTAGAATGGGGGCAGTTTTACCTGACATGCCAAACAACTGCAGGTGCCCAAATTCGATGAAAAGGCTCCCAAATTATATCCTACAAAAGGCCTGCCCAAGCCCCTCTTTAACAAGAGAAAGCCCAACTTTACCAAGCTCAGGTAAACCAATATTTCTACGTTTAAATCAATTTTTATAGTCATTATTCAGTACCCATATAAGTATTTTTTAGCAATCTAGGGTTTAGACTTTAGGATCAAGTTCTACAGTCATTTTTCAATATTTGTATAGGTTTTCACTCTCATTTCGGACATTATTCAATACTACTATAGAATTGTTAATAATTTATTGTTTAGATATATTTTTGCAGATACTATTCAGTAATCATTGGGTACACATGGTGCTTTTATGTTGTTCTTTCTCTTATGAAATCTTATTTTTGAGATTATATAGGTCCAACACTACTCTAGGAATAGTATTGATCCTTCTATATGGATTCTTTAAGGACAAACATGTTTCTTTCCTGAAACAGATGGAGTCTGGACTTTTTCTTATTACTGGTAATGATGCTTCTTTCATCCCTTGCAAATCTTTGAACTCGTTTTGTTTTTTATTTTGATAGGTTTTACTTTGATAAGATAAATATTGAGCCGAGCTTATGGGTTTTAAATTATTTGGGTGATATGATTCAGTGTGGTTGTTTGATTGATTGCAATTTTAACGTCCTTTGAGATCTGCCTGGTCTATTGGACCTCATTTTGAATAGCCAGAATTGAGAGTTGAATTTAATCAGAACTTTAATACAATTTCATTAAAAATGTAAGTTTTGATCCTATAAAAGAGTGGTTCGAGCTTTCAAAACCTTTTTTATTTGGGAAGTAGAAGGAGAATGTTGTCAAAAGAATATATGAAAAATTGTAAGTTGCCAATACCGAGAGAAAATTTACATATTACCATCGATCTTGTGCCTCACTGTCAATTTTCCTTCTCGACCATCAAGTATATGAGGCAATTGTCAGCGAGTCTTAGTGGCTAGGGATTTTGGAATATTTTTATTGGGGAAGTAGGAGAATTTTTTTAGAAGAATATATGCGGGTTTACAAGCTTCCAATACATAAAGTAAATTTCCAGATAACCATCCGATCCTACTCTCTAATTTCAGTTCTTCCTTTCTCGACCATCAAATATACTAGGTAATTTTCAATAGGGTCTTGGTTCAATCACAAATTTAAAGTCTCCAAAAATGTTCCATTCTTGCCATGGTCTGTTAAAATGGGACGAGGCTAAGCGCAAACCAAAGGTGAATCTGATGAAATAGATACCTATTGGATTGAAGAAAGTTGTTTATGTAGTGCAACTCCTAACTTTGTGGTGTCTTTCTCAAAGAAATTTTAAAATAATAATATTAGGTGATATTTCATGAACTGATACCGCACATGATGCCCTTGCATTAGAACGTTTGCTATAGAAAAAAATATTGTGAAGCATGAAAGGTTTCATCAATATGTTCTGACATCACAAACTAGCTGTGATAGACAAGGTCGAGATTACAAAAACTCATCTCTCTCATTAGATTAGTCCATAGCTAGGAATCAGGTCTCCATGATTTACAGAACAGTCTGGATAATTTTAAAAATTTTAATCCTTGTTGTCTGTCACCTCGTGTTCTGTAACACCAAGATTTTAAAGAATTACCTCCATCATTATACGCTTGACTGTGAGTTGATCTCCCATTTCTTGGAGTCCAAGGTTGAAACATTCAACTCTGCAGAAGCATTGAATCCAAACTAAACACTCTTTTCTTTATAGAGAAATATGAGTTAATCCCTTAGAGGCTCATTGTTGTTTTCTGCATTTTCCACCATTTTGTCAAGGATGTTTGTACATTTCCGCTGCGTTTTGATACTGGCATGGTATATGCTTCACCTTGTGTAATAAGCGTAAAAGTTCTTAGATTCAAAAGAGACATTGGTGTCTATAAAACATATCAATATATTGAATAATTAATTGATACGATAAGATGCTTACAAGGATGATAACCCCAAATATAGTTATACTCCAAGGGGATCTTGAGAAGTTATTTCCATACTCAATTCGGATCAACACCCTTTCTCTTTGTGGACAGTGCCATTGTCTTTTGGTTGCGTTTAATTCAGATCGTGAACCGGTTTGAGCCTCAAGGGTTTCCTTTTCACTTTTTGGAGCTTTGAAAATGGATAATGACACTTGATCTTCTTCCTTTGTGTCTTCCTCATTCGCATCCTTTCCAAAATCATTGTCTTATTCATCACTTTCATTATGCTCAAATTTCCTTATTGAAATTATTTTCTTAATCTTCGCCATATTCCCCATTGAATTGGGATTGCGATTCAGAATCAAAGTTTTTGGAATCATACTCCAAATGGCATTCAGATCACTGTTTACCTTTGTCTTTGCATTTGTTGGAGAGGTAGACATCGACCTTGGCTTGACATTCAAGACAATCTTCTAAACAATGTGCAATATCTTGTTTCTAACAATGTTCATCCTCTCCAGTCAGATGATGGAGCTTATATGGTATGGGATTTTTTGGTTCATCCACAGGTTGCATCTCTATGAACGGCCTTGGAATCTCCATAAAAAAATACTTGGTAAAAGTGGCCTCTGGAAGTATTGACAGAGAAGATATTTATTTTCAAAGCATCATATACTCATTTCATAAAAACATAAAAATATTGGAATGATACCCATGGTAAAATAACATAATACCAGAACTAGAGTTAAAGGGTATGGAATCCTTTATTCACCTGGGGAAAATGTGTTCATCCGCAGTAGTAGACTGCAACGAGGAATTATAACCTTAGCTATTGGTGGAAATAGAGGCATTCATGAAGATAATAATGGAGAAAATAATATGGAGGAAGGAATTGCTACCCATGACTATTTCATAAAATAATAAAAAAGAACATGGCCAATATCAACCATATCAGCCCGAGACTCCTCTTGCTCAAGGGGGTCTTGGCTTAGTTGGGAATTTTAAAATAAAAACAAACCCTGGAGATAATATGAACCTACTAATCCAAAACCAAACGTCATAATGACCCATGAAAGAGTAGAATGGTCATTAAACATGAGATAGAATTTGGTTCATCCCGAGGTTGCATCTCTATGAACAACATTGGAATCGCCATAAAAAAAATACTTGGTAATAAATGGTCTCTGGCAGTATTGACAGAGAAGATATTTATTTTTAAAGCTTCATATACTCATTTCATCAAAACATAAAAATATTGGAATGATACCCATGGTAAAATAACATAATACTAGAACTAGAGTTACAGGGTATGGAATCCTTTATTTACTTGGGGAAAATGTGTTCATCCGCACTCGTATACTGTAGCGAGGAATTATAACCTTAGCTGCCGGTGGAAATAAAGGCATTTGTGTAGATAATAATAGAGAAAATAATATGGAGGAATGAATTCCTATCGATGACTATTTCATAAAATAATAAAAAAGAACATGGCCAATATCAACCATATCAGTCCGAGACTCCTCTTGCTGAGGGGGTCTTCGCTTAATTGGAAATTTTAAAAGGAAAAAAAACCCTAGAGATAATATGAACCTACTAATCCAAAACCGAACATCATACTGACCTGTGATAGAGTAGAATGTTCATTAAACATGGATAATATTTGGTTCATCCCCAGGTTGCATCTCTATGAACAACCTTGGAATCTCTATAAAAAAATACTTGGTAATAAATGGCCTCTGGCAGTATTGACAAAGAAGATATTTATTTTCAAATATTCATATACTCATTTCATGAAAATATATGAATATTGGAATGATACCCATGGTAAAATAACATAATACCAGAACTAGAGTTACAGGGTATGGAATCCTTTATTTACTTGGGAAAAATGTGTTCATTTGCAGTGGTAGACTACAGCGAGGAATTATAACCTTAGCTGTCAGTGGAAATAGAGGCATTCGTGCAGAGAATAATAGAGAAAATAATATGGAAGAAGGAATTCCTACCCATGACTATTTCATAAAATAATAAAAAATAACATGGCCAATATCAACCATATCAGCCCGAGACTCCTCTTGATCAAGGGGGTCTTGGCTTAATTGGGAATTTTAAAAGAAAAACAAACCTTGGAGATAATATGAACCTACTAATCCGAAACCAAACATCATACTGACCTGTGACAGAGTATAATGGTCATTAAACATGAGATATAATTGGGAATTTTAATAGTGAAAACAAAACCTATTGTAGAATCTGAAATGATCCCAGCACATATAAAAAAACAATGAAATAAAATAAAAAACACAACAAGTTACCCCCATGAATTTCTGCAGTGATTTTGCGATAGATCTGTCACAGTAGAAGTAGCCTAGTTTTGGCCCTGGTACCAATGTAATAAGTATAACAATCTTATACAAAATAGTGAGAATGATGTCTCCAAAATATAATAATATACTCAATAGTTGATTGATTTGAAAACTCTGAGAGTTTGTTGTAGGGTTTTTGTATTGCAATCAGTGCTCCAATTAACTTCTGCGGGTAGGTTTTAACTGACACGATAGCCATTTCATCTCCCCACTGCTCATGCTCCATCTGATAATAATGGTGGTGCCAGTATTATAAGCGAGTGTATATGGGTTCAACCATTTTTGTGATTTGACTGGGTTATGTTGCTTAATATTACTGTTGCACCCAATTATTTTGTAAAATCTCCATGCTCATCTGAGAAGTTGAAGAAGTAGAATGCAAATCATGATACTACCCAAAATTGTTCGACAGAGAAAACCGCAAACTTTGTAACAAAAATTTCTTGTATTTATGTGTTCCTATGATTATTAAGGGAAACATATAGGATTAAAAGGAAGAAATTAAGGCGTAAATCCATGGAGGCCAATCAGAGTGAGGTGAGGAATGTGACCTTGGTACTTTTCTACATAACAGTGATTGGAACAATCTGCTTAGGGATCTTGAACAAGGCCTAATTGGCGTTGATCAATCCCATCATTTTAAGCTCCTTTTCGGACAAATTTGCGCATAACTATACAGTGAGAGGATCAGAAAATGGAACTACAGTTCAAGTAAGTTCATGATCTCTGAATATAACTATATTATATCATCATAGATCCATGTGTAAACACTTAACAGAGACATCAATAATAAGTCTATAATTTTTTTTCCATATTAAAAAGTTTGCATTTGGCCTGTGCTATAGCTATTAAAGCATTTGGTCAATCAACAAGGTTATGCTCTTTGGTTACATTCAATGATATTTTCAGACCTAACTTGTGCCCAATGGATTTTTCATCTGGATGGTGGAATGCCCCGGAGCTCTGCAGCCCACTTTGGTTTGTCCAGGGTTCGATGCTGTGATTAGAATTTTTAACAATGTATGTTTTAGCCAAAAAGACTAAACAAAAGAGTCATACCTGCATCATTGGTACCTCTGAAATCATAGGTACTTCTGACTGTATGAATATTCCGAGAGATGTGTTCTATAATTTACCTTGCAATGATCTGAATTGTTCCTTAGAATGATTCAAACATCTTTTTCCATATTCTAGATAGACAAAAGAGGATTTCATAGGTACTTCTCACTGTATGAAGATTTCGAGAGATGTGTTCTGAAATTTACCTTGCAATGATCCGAATTGTTCCTTAGAATGATTTAAACATATTTTTCCATATTCTAGATAGACAAAAGAGAACCCAAACAATGCATATCAAATAAAGATATGTCAAGTTGCTTTTCTTCCAAATATTTTGAACTTTAGAACATAAGGTCATCTATATACTTAGAATATGTATGACTGCTGATGTACCTGATTTATTGATGTAGAAGAATGTGGCAAATAGACAATGTACTTTGAATTGTTGATGAAAAACTAACTTCTTCCCTCAAGGAGCTTATACTGCGATTGGTTGATGGAGATGAAAACTGTGAACACTTGTAGTAGCCAAGTTCGATGATACGTTGTTCACTTATTTCTTAACTCAATGAAGGATTTGGACCAAATTTTATAGGTTGTCTGCCATATAATGTATGTTGAGCGGGAGAAGTGATTTTTTTCATAAGGAGGTATGATCTAAAAAAAATCTTCATATGCCCACAAGTTTGAACATTTTCAGGACTGTTTCCTCAAGTGAGGCTACAACATCCTTGATTACAATATATCAAATTCTCCCACTGCTTGATGCCCGAAGCTTTACATCTTTCCAATGTGATCAAAACTGTCCAAGACTGAGACTAGGGTAATGATTTTCCATTTTATACATATACTTCTCTTTCTTTATGATAGGGGCTTGGATGAAATTTTGTTAGGGTGACTGTCACATTTGCATTTGATTTGACTTATTACCATTGTTACTTGAAGGTTATCATGGATAATATGCAGTAGGGTCAAGGTTATTGTAACACTATCATATATCTTTCCTTGCTACAAACGAAAACAACATTAGTCTGATTAGAGAATATTCTAGAACTCTGTCTTGAAGTTACAGTACCCCTTCATAAATTACAGCTCCAGATTATTTTCTTTCAAAAGACCCAGAGCCACAACAAAAGCTCTCCTTCAACTCTACAACAAAGAGCGAGGTGAGGAATGTGACCTTGGTCATGTTCTGCGTAACAGTGATTGGAACAATCTACTTAGGGATATTGAACAAGGTCCAATTGCCGTTGATCAATCCCATCATTTTAAGCTCCTTTTCAGAAAATTTTTCACATAACTATATAGTTAAACGATCAGAAAATGGAACTAAAGTTCAAGTAAGTTCATGATTTCTGAATATAATTATATTATATCATCATAGATCCATGTGTAAACACTTAGCAGAGGCATCAATAATAATTCTATGATTTTTTTCCCATTTTAAAAAGTTTATCATTCCATATAATCTATTAAAGCATTTAATGTGAAGCAACAAGATTAAGGTTTTAAAAGATCAAGTAATAAGTCTATAATTTTTTCCCCATATTAAAAATTTTTCATTTGGCTTGTACTATAACTATTAAAGCATTTGGTTAGTCAACAAGATTATGCTTTTTGGTTACATTCAATGATATTTTCAGACCTACCTTGTGCCCAATGGGTTTTTCATCTGGATGGTGGAATGCCCCAGAGCTCTGCAGCCCACTTTGGTTTGTCCATGGTTTGATGCTATGATTAGAATTTTTAACAATGCATGTTTTAGCCAACAAGACTAAACAAAAGAGTCATACCTGCATCATTAGTACCTTTGAAATCATAGGTACTCCTGACTGAATGAAGATTCCGAGAGATGTGTTCTGAAATTTACCTTGCAATGATTTGAATTGTTCCTTAGAATGATTCAAACATTTTTTCCATATCCTAGATAGACAAAAGAGGATTTCAGAGGTACTTCTAACCATATGAATATTCTGAGAGATGTGTTATGAAATTTACATTGCAATGATCTGAATTGTTCCTTAGAATGATTCAAACATCTTTTTCCATATTCTTTACAGACAAAAGAGAACCCAAACAATGCATATCAAATCAAGATATGTCAAGTTTCTTTTCTTCCAAATATTTTAAACTTCAAAACATAAGGTCATCTATATACTTAGAATATGTATGACTGCTAATGTACTTGATTTCTTGATGTAGAAGAATGTGGAAAATAGACAATGTACTTTGAATTGTTAATGAAAAACTAACTTTTTCCCTCAAGGAGCTTATATTTCCATTGGTTGATGGAGATGAAAAATGTGAACACTTGTAGTAGCCAAGATCGATGATATGTTGTTCACTTATTTCTCAACCCAATGAAGGATCTAGACCAACTTTTATAGGTTGTTTGCCATATAATGTATGTTGAGAGGGAGAAGTGATTATTGTAATGAGGGGGTTTGATCTAAAAAAATCTTCAGATGCCCACAAGTTTGAACATTTTTAGGACTGCTTCTTCTAGTGAGGCTACAATAGCCTTGATTAGAAAATATCAAATGCTCCCACTGCTTGATGCCTGAAGCTTTACATCTTTCCAATGTGATCACTATTGTCCAAGACTGAGACTAGGGTAATGATTTTCTGTTTTATACATAGACTTCTCTTTCTTTATGATAGGGGCTTGGATGAAATTTTATTAGGGCGACTGTCACAGATGCATTTGAGTTGGCTTATTGCCATTGTTACTTGAAGGTTATCAAGGATAGTATGCAGTAGGTCGAGGTTATTGTAACACTATCATATCTCTATCATGCATCTTTCCTTGATACAGAGGAAAACAACATTATTCTGATTAGAGGATATTCTAGAACTCTCTCTTGAAGTTACAATACCCCTTCATAAATTATAGCTCTAGATTCTTTTCTATCAAAATACCTAGAGACATAAAAAAAGCTCTCCTTCAACTCTACAATAAAGAGCGAGGTGAGGAATGTGACCTTTGTCCTGTTCTGCGTAAAAGTTATTGGAACAATATACTTAGGGATCTTGAATAAGGCCCCATTGGTGTTGATCAATCCCATCATTTTCAGCTCCTTTTCAGACAAATTTGCACATAACTATCCAGTCAGAGGATTAGAAAATGGAACTATAGTTCAAGTAAGTTCATGATCTCTGAAGATAATTATATTATATCATCATAGATCCATGTGTAAACACTTAGCAAAGGCATTAGTAATAAGTCTATAATTTTTTTCCCATATTATAAAGTTTTCATTTGGCCTGTGCTATAACTATTAAAGCATTTGGTCAGTTAACAATATTATGCTTTAGCATCAATAATAAGTCTATAATTTTTTTCCCATATTAAAAAGTTTGCATTTGGCCTGTGATATAACTATTAAAGCATTTTGTAAGTCAACAAGATTATGCCGTTTGGTTACATTCAATGATATTTTCAGACCTACCTTGTGCCCAATGGATTTTTCATCTAGATGGTGGAATGCCCCGAAGCTCTGCAACCCACCTTGGTTTTTCCATGGTTCGATGTTGTAATTAGAATTTTTAACAATGTATGTGTTTAGTCAATCTAATGTCTTAAATTGCTAACATAAATTATCGACTGGGGTTATTAAACTGATGAAGTGTGGTGCACTGTATGTGCTTAGTTAACCTTCTTCCTATTTAGTTGTATGTATTTTTATGTTGTTTTGGGGGGTTTTGTTCGTTGATGTCTAAAAAGTGTCAATCTAAAAAGTATGAAAAGAATCTAATGAATCTAATGAATTTTAAGAAGGAAGAAAATGAAGTGTTCCTAAGTTAATCTAATTTACAGAAAAATAAACGAAGAAATGTTGACTGGTTAGAACCTAATTTAGAAAACAAAGCATCTATTTTATCTTATCATTAGTCCTATTCCATGGATTTAAGTCTTAAATATAAGAATGAAATTGCAGTGCTTATAAGTAAAGGAAGAAAATGAAATCAACTAATGTACTTCTGGTTACTCCAACATTCAATTATGAAGTATGACCTTCTTGAGATGATGTGTTAAGAAACTTTTTGTACTTTAACTTCTAATGTCCTAAAACAATAAGCAATGTATGAAGAGGAAAAGATCTAATGTATATTTAGCTAATCCAACATTCAATTATGAAGTGTGATCTTCTTGAGATGGTGTTAAGTAACCAATTATACTTAATGATCAAGAAAACCAAATAAAACATGCATAAGGTAACTTAGTGATTGCATTCATTAAACATTCAATCATTCAATTTTGAAATGTGATTAAATCAATCTCTTTGGAATGATCTTAGGAATATCAATGATGCAACTAAGTGAGGATCTAGAAGCAAAATGTGAAAGCATGTAAAGCTGACTGTAAAAAACTAATGTATATTTTATTTTCCCAAACATTCAATGTGAAGTATTACCCTCTTGAGATGCTGTGTAAGAAGTCAATTATACCTTAGTTTCTAAATGCCTAGAAAGAAAATAACAATGTGCGGAGAAAATTCTATCACTGTGTGAATTACACATTCAACCATTCAATTTAGGATCATCATCATCTTGAAATGGATTTTGAAAACATCCATTAACAAAATTGATTGATAATTCTAATCTCAGAAAATAAATGACATAACAGTAAAGAAAACTAGATAATTGTGAATTCTTATTGCTTCAAAGCAATCCAATTTTGGGAAAATAGATAAGACACTACTTTCTTGAAATGCTATTAGGAAACATAAGATTACACAGTGAAGTAAATCTACATCTGAAAATAAAATAACATTTGCAATGGAAGCTAAACTATTTGCATGAATCTAAGTAAAACAAACTAATTAATCTTAAAAATTTATAAAGGGATGCACATGGTTGATGGGGGGGCTTCCATTGTCCAATAGCATTCCAAATTGCAAGAGTTCACATTCTAAAACTCAAAAATAGACAATAACTTTCTTTATTGATAAACTCACAACTTTACATCCCATTCCATCTCAAGCCTTGTTACAAAACATTCTATAATTCTTTCTTTCTTCTCCTATTTTTCACATCCCTTGATACAAGAAAGCTTCCCCTATTTATACAAAAATATGAGAAGTTATCTCATTAATGAGAGACCATGAAACTCTCCCCATATCTTTAGAGTTACAATCAAAATAGGAAATGATAAGACACATGTTTTCTTAGAGTTTCAATACAAATAGGAAATGAGACACATATCCTCATGATCCCATGATCTTCTCCACTAAAATTCGAATTTGGTTTTGGGAGGCCACATAAAGGTCTTTTAGAAGCTTCATTTTGACCTACACATAGAAACAATCTCATCCTACTTGTTAGGTATAAGCATATGAACATTATTTTCTAATTTTTAACCACAAATTCACTTAAAAATGCTAAGAATTAATAAAGTTTGGAAAAACATAAATGTAACCCAATAGTGGTAATGATAAGGTAAATGTAATGAAATGGAGGTGGAATGAAGGTGATAATATGGAAATATAAGTGAAAATGTAATAGAAGTGAATGACAATTTCAGGGCCCAACATATCCCCAACTGAAGCTATTGCATGCCCTCATGCAATCTATTACATTAATTATTTTTTATCCTTGAGATTTGGCTTAACTTTGCGTGATATCATTTGATAACTTCATACTTCTACAAAGTGTTTTAATTGAATTGCAACATAGTTGGTTCTTATGTTACAACCATATTTTGTTGTTGCATTCAATTTTTACCTTTGATCTTTGCATAATGAGAATTTGATTATTGTTGCAAAGTATATCTTTATTGGATTGCATCATGGTTGGTTCTTGTGTGACAACCATGATTGTGTTTGTATCCAATTATCTTTTAAGTACTTTTGAAAAGCCATTGTATGCTCATAATAATGATGTAATAGTTAATATCTTTTGGAAGTATGTGGGTTTCTAAATGTGATATGAACATGGAAAAATATGAATATGAATGTATCTCCCCCCCAACTGATGGTATTGGCAATTTTATGAAATGAGGAAGATAAATGTTTTTTCCAAAAATTATCATTCTAGATTTTCAAGGAATTGTATGGTAAAAACTTAGAAAATGATGTACCTTAACTTACCCTTTAAAAATGGATGAGCTGCATGTGTGGTGGCTGCAAAATTCTGATCAAAATCTTCTTCAAGTGATTGCGCAAGTTATGGAGAAAAGAGTAAAGATGTCTTTTTATTGCTTCTACTAAAACTGCTGAATTTGCTGTGAAATGATGTTCATTCTGTAGTTGTCCTCTGATTCTGTAACTTCCATCTGATTTTGTAGTTGCCATCTGATTCTGTTGTTGTCATCTGATTCTGCAGTTGTCATCTAATTCTGTTGGTGTCATCTGATTCTGCAGTTGCAGAATGGTGTTGATCTGTTGTAGCTGCATATCTTCTTCATTTGCTTCAAAATTCTGAAAATGATAGTCTTCATGTCTTCAAAACTCATTGGCATAATTCCTGCTATGTGAATAGATGTTCTGATGTCGAACATAGCAGGAAATTGTTGACTTAGTGGCCATTAATGGATGCCACTAGTCAACATGAGAACTCTCACCATTGATGATAATGAGAGTCAAGATGCCCAAACACATATTGCTAGGTACGAATAATTTTGCTGTTGTCGAGTACTTAGAAGATCTGATGAACAAGGGACATTAATGTATTCCCATTGTTCGTCGGCAATAAGACTTTCCATTAAGGCATGCAAGCCTCAAGGTGTTTTTGCAAGGAATTTAGACTCAAAGGACTATAGACTCGATAATTTGCATTGAAGCAAGGTTTATTTGTGAAATGAAAAGGATAGGAGAAGGAAAATGGAAATGGAAGATGACAAATGGAAAATAATAATGACAACGGGCAATAAGAATGTAAGTGAACTTCTTGCTTTTATTTGTGGAGTAGACAAAAAGTAATGGAAAGTGTATGTGAATGAAGGAAAATGAACAACTGAATTTTGCTTGGAAAATAATTGTGGCTTGATTTGAAAATCTTGGTTGGATTTATAATTCAAAAGGGAAGAAGAGTAATGGTCTTGATGAATATGGACATGGAATTTTTCTTATGTTTCTCATGAGATTGGTCTTTTGAAGACAAATTGTTGTCACAATTTAATCTTCTTGTTGATCATTCAATCATGCTAAACCTGCAAAAAAACTTGGCACTAAAACGTAAAATGTGAGTGTATTAAAAAAGAAGTGATCAATTCCTTTCCGATACATATGTAAAAGAGTTAATGCCAATTGAAACAAATTTTTAAGGAAAATTGAAAGCATTATATTTAGTCCAATTCATGATTTCGATAACAAGTCTATTTTTAAGAGATGACCATGAAAAATAAATCAACTCCGTGTTTTCGAATGACTTCATGCACTGTGTTCAGTAAAACGATTGACATCACAAAAATTTGATGTGTCCTGTAAGTTAAAACTTCATAGAAAAATACACATCAACAATATTAATGCCAAATGTTCAGAAATCATTTAAATAATTTTCCAATTTTTCTGCAAGTCACTATCAAATTGAATCGTTATCTGTGCTGCAAAATTCAAAAATATTTGAAGCAATAAAAAAAAAAAAGTACTTGCACAAAAAATTATTTCAATCAAATTTTGCAAATATTCTTTTTTTTCCTTATAAATTGCTTCAATAAATTGATTGTATATGCATTTTTTTTTTAATTTCTCATTATATATATATATATATATATATATATATATATATATATATATAGTTAATGATGAGACACAAATGTGTCTCAAGTAAAATTTATTAAATTATATTGGAGTCTTAGACCACATGCTATGTGGAGCAGAGTTTGTTATTCCCTTCGATTCTTCTAAAATCAAATTGGACTCTTAGACCACATGCTATGTGGAGTAGAGTTTGTTGTTCAATTGGATTATTCTGCTTTCAACTTGCCATGTTTAAACAGTTCAAAACAAATCATTTTTTCCTCACACAATCTGCAAAATGGAGCTCTGAAGTACCTTGCATTTATCCCAAATGGCTACAAAATCTAGTAAATTGTTATAATTTTATGTAGTTCACCCTGTTCCAAAAAAAACCCATGTTTTAGTTTTTTCTAATATGCCTCGGTTTGCTCAGAAAATGCATTTTAAAATTGGATGTTTTTAACAATTATGCATTTATGGCAATTTTGTTTTATGGCAATTACTTCTGCAACAAAATAAAATTGTTGTGGTTTGATTTTTTTATTTGCAGTTTTTTATGTGTAATGACTTGTCTCTCACAGAGAAGTCTAAATTGATCTCCCTCATTCCAATTACCTGCAATGGAATCTGCAGTCTTCTCTTCATCAGAAGTCTGCAATATTCTCTTCATCGGCAGTTTCTTCATGTGATACACTTTCATTGTTTGTCTCTATAATTGAATCTGAAATATTCTCTTCATCAGCAATTTGCAATCTTCTCTTCATCAACAGTTTCGTCATGCGATACACCTTCATTTTCGGTCTCTGCAACTTTTAAAAACGATTTCTAATAACTGCTGCTTGAGGAAGATCGAATATGGAAAAGAGAAGGTTCCTTTTCTTTTCTTGTTTATTGCAGTGCATGGGTATTTGTGTGGATTGAAGACCTGCACATATGTGTAAGGCCAAGCCAAAGGTTGGCCTCACGCATATGCATGGGTCTCCTTTCCATGAGCCTCCTTTTTTTTTTTAATTATGTTTTATTTGTTTATTTTTTTTAATTGATTTGTTAATAAAATTATATATATTATATTTTCAAAAATTTAAAAATATACATATATATTTCATTAAACAAAAAAATTTATTGAAATTAAAAATTTTCGTTTTTTATATTATTTTAAAATTTATTATAAAATTAAATCAAATGAAATGATGAAAACAAATTTTTTTTATTTTATTTTTATTTTTTTTAACATAAAAATTATTTTTCTAATTCTTTTTTTCTTTTTTCTTTTTCTCTAATCCTCCAGATCACATAAAGCACAGGAGGAGAGCATACTTGATAAATTATTAATTGAATTTTTTTTAGATGTAAGAAATGAGGTCTCCTAATTACAATCCCCTGGCAACGACGCCAAAATGTTTAGTAAATTTAATGTCATAAATTGCTAAAATAAATTATCAACCGGGGTTAGTAAATTGATGAAGTGTGGTGCACTATATGTGCTTAGTTAACCTTCTTCTTACTTCGTTGTATGTATTTTTATGTTGTTTTGGGGGGTTTTGTTCTTTGATGTCTAAAAAGTGTTAATCTAAAAAGTATGAAAAGAATCAAATGAATCTAATGAATTTTAAGAAGGAAGAAACGAAAGTGTTCCTAAGTTAATCTAATTTACAGAAAAATAAAAAAGTGTTAATATAAAAAGTATGAAAAGAATCAAATGAATCTAATGAATTTTAAGAAGGAAGCAACGGAAGTGTTCCTAAGTTAATCTAATTTACAGAAAAATAAATGAAGAATTGTTGACTGGTTAGAACCTAATTTAGAAAACAAAACATCTATTTTATCTTATCATTAGTCCTATTCCATGGATTTAAGTCTTAAATCTAAGAATGAAATTATAGTGCTTATAAGTAAAGGCAGAAAATGAAATCAGCTAATGTACTTCTGGTTACTCCAGCATTCAATTATGAAATATGACCTTCTTGAGATGATGTGTTAAGAAAATTTCTGTACTTTAACTTCTAATGTCCTAGAACAGTAAGCAAAGTATGCAGAGGAAAACATCTAATGTATCTTTAGCTACTCCAACATTCAATTATGAAGTGTGATCTTCTTGAGATGGTGTTAAGTAACCAATTATACCTAATGATCTAGAAAACCAAATTAAACATGCAGAAGGTAACTCAGTAATTGCATTCATTAAACATTCAATCATTCAATTTTGAAATATGATTAAATCAATCTCCTTGGAATGATCATTAGGAATATCAGTGATGCAACTAAGTGAGGATCTAGAAACAAAATGTGAAAGCATGTAAATTTGATTGTAAAAAACTAATGTACATTTGATTTTCCCAAACATTCAATGTGAAGTATTTCTCTCTTGAGATGTTGTGTAAGAAGTCAATTATACCTTAGTTTCTAAATTCTTAGAAAGTAAATAACAATGTGCAAAGTAAATTCAATCACTCTGTGTATTAGACATTCAACCATTCAATTTAGGATCATCATCATCTTGAAATGGCTTTTGAAAACATCCATTAACACAATTGATTGATAATTCTAATCTAAGAAAACAAATGAAAGAACAGTAAAAAAAACAAGATAACTGTGAATTCTTATTGCTTCAAAGCAATCCAATTTTTGGAAAATAGATAAGACACTACTTTCTTGAAATGCTATTAGGAAACATAAGATTACACAATGAAGTAAATCTACATCTGAAAATAAAATAACATTTGCAATGGAAAGCTAAACTATTTGCATGAATATAAGTAAAACAAACTAATTAACCTTACAAATTTATAAAGGGATGCACATGGTTGATGGGGGCCCTTCCATTGTCCAATAGCATTCCAACTTGAAATAGTTCACATTCTAAAACTCAATAATAGAAAAAAACTTTCTTTATTGATAAAATCACAACTTTACATTCCATTCCATCTCAAGCGTTGTTACAAAACATTCTATAATTCTCTCTTTTTCTCCTATTTTTCACATCCCTTGATAGAAGAAAGCTTCCCCTATTTATACAAAAATATGAGAAGTTATCTCATTAATAAGATTCCATGAATCTCTCCCCATATCTATAGAGTTACAATCAAAATAGGAAATGATAAGACACATGTTTTCTTAGAGTTTCAATACAAATAGGAAATGAGACACATATCCTCATGATCCCATGATATTCTCCACTCAAATTCGAATTTGGTTTTGGGAGGCCACATAAAGGTATTTTAGAAGCTTCCTTTTGACCTACACATAGCAACAATCGCATCCCACTTGTTAGGTATATTCATATGCACGTTATTTTCTAATTTTTAACCACAAATTCACTTCAAAATGCTAAGAATTAATAAAGTTTGGAAAAACATAAATGTAACCCAATAGTAGTAATGGTAAGGTAAATGTAATGAAATGGAGGTGTAGTGAAGGTGATAATATGGAAATATAAGTGAAAATGTAATGGAAGTGAATGACAATTTCAAGGCCCAACAGTATGTTTTAGCCAACAAGACTGAACAAAAGAGTCATACCTGCATCATTAGTACCTCTGAAATCATAGGTACTTCTGACTGTATGAAGATTCCAAGAGATGTGTTCTGAAATTTACTTTGCAATGATTCAAATTTTTCCTTAGAATGATTCAAACATCTTTTTCCATATTCTAGATAGACAAAAGAGAACCCAAACAATGCATATCAAATCAAAATATGTCAAGTTTCTTTTCTTTCAAATATTTTAAACTTCAAAACATAAGGTTACCTGTATACTTATAATATGTATGATTGCTGATGTACCCGATTTCTGTATGTACAAGAATGTGGAAAATAGACAATGTACTTTGAATTGTTGATGAAAAACTATATTTTTCCCTTAAGGAGCTTATACTGCCATTGGTTGATGGAGATGAAAATTGTGAACACTTGTAGTAGCCAAGATCGATGATACTGTGTTCACTTATTTCTCAACCCAATGAAGGATCCAGACCAAATTTTATAGGTTGTCTTCTATATAATGTATGATGAGCGGGAGAATTGATTTTTGTCATAAGGAGGTATGATCTAAAAAAAATCATCAGATGCCCACAAGTTTGAACATTTTCAGGATTGCTTCTTCCAGTGAGGCTACAACAACCTTGATTAAAAAACATCAAATGCTCCCACTGCTTGATGCCTGAAGCTTTACATATTTCCAATGTTATCACTATTGTCCAAGACTGAGACTAGGGTAATAATTTTCCATTTTATACATAGACTTATCTTTCTTTATGATAAGGGCCTGGATGAAATTGTGTTAGGGCGTCTATCACATCTGAATTTGATTTGACTTATTACCATTGTTACTTGAAGGTTATCAGGGATAGTGTGCAGTAGGGTCAAGGTTATTGTAACACTATCATATCTCTATCATATATCTTTTCTTGATACAGAGGAAAACAACATTATTCTGATTAGAGAATATTCTAGAACTCTGTCTTGAAGTTACAGTACCCCTTCATAAATTATAGCTCTAGATTCTTTTATGTCAAAAGACCTGGAGCCACAAAAAAAGATCTCCTTCAACTCTACAACAAAGAGCGAGGTGAGGAAGATGACCTTGGTCTTGTTCTGTGTAACAGTGATTGGAACAATCTACGTAGGGACCTTGAACAAGGCCCAATTGGCGTTGATCAATCCCATCATTTTAATCTCCTTTTCAGACAAATTTACACATAGTTGTACAGTCAGAGGATCAGAAAATGGAACTACAGTTCAATTAAGTTCATGATCTCTGAATATAATTATATTATATCATCATAGATCCATGTGTAAACACTTAGCAGGGGCATCAATAATAAGTATATTTTTTTCCCATATTAAAAATTTTGCATTTGGCCTGTGCTATAACTATTAAAGCATTTGGTCAGTCAACAAGATTATGATTTAGCATCAGTAATAAGTATATGTTATGAAACCAACTCCAAAAATAGAAGAAAAGACAGATCAACGCCTTAGAAATCAGCCACTTTGAGGGGGAAACCGCCAATACATTACATAAATGAGAAATTCTTGGATGATACAAATGAAAAAAACCTCCTTCTATATATAGGAGTCCATGGGGCCACTATATAATCCTAGCCAACCTAACAATAATAATGTAAGGGCACAATTATAACAATATTGTGGTTACAGTGGTACAATGATAACAATAAGGGGGCTACATTAATAACAATAAGGGGCTAAACTAGTAATATAGGGACCTAACATGCCCATATCCTTCAAAAAAGTGTTGTCCTCCACGCTTGAGTAGCTCTGGGTTCTTCTGTATAAAATTCTCATTCTCCCATGTAGAATCTTCAGTGGGTAAGTTCTTCAACTTGATGAGAAACTCTAAAATTGATCGATTTCATAGTTGTCGAGTTCTTGTTTCCGTGACCGCTTCAGGTTCCAATATGATTTTTCCTTCCTCATCATGTTCTAGCAATATTGTTTGAACTGGAATATTTTCACCTATAACCTTATTTAAGCATGAAACATGGAAAACTGGATGCACTCGCGAAGAAGCAGGAAGCTCCAATTTGTATTCCATAGTACCAATATTTTGCAACACCTTGTAAGAACCATAGTACTTTGGAGATAATTTATTATCCTTCTTATCTTTCTTGAGGGACATTTGTTTGTATGGTTGTAGCCGTAAACATACCGAGTCTCCTACATCAAAAATTCTCTCACTGCGATGTTGATCTGCCTGTTGTTTCATTCGATTTTGTGACAAATTTAGGTTATCCTTTAAGAGTTGGAGAATGTCTTGTTGGTGCTTGATGTGATCTTCCACTGCTTGAACCATAGAATTTTCTCTTAAATATGACGTGATGGACGGTGGATGATATCCATAAAGTGCCATAAATGGGGTCATTTTTGCTTCAGTATGGAAGGAAGTGTTATACCACCATTCAGCGAGAGGTAACCACTTGACCCATTTTATTTGTTTATTAGATACAAAACAACGAAGATATCCTTCCAAAAATTTATTCACTATCTTAGTTTGACCATCAGATTGAGGATGATAAGATGAGCTATGAGCTAATTGAGTACCCAAAAAATAAAATAACTCCGTCCAAAAATTTCGAGTAAAAATGGGATATTTGTCACTCAAAATAATCTTTGGGATTCCATGTAGCTTTTGAATTGTGTCCATAAATGTAGTAGCAACTGTACTTGCTTTAAATGGATGAGATAATGCAGAAAAGTGTGCATACTTGGTAAGTCTATCAACTACCACCATGATGACACTCTTTCCTCCAGACTTAGGTAAATCTGTGATAAAATCAATTGAAATCTCCTCCCAACGTTGACTTGGAATGGATAAAGGTTGTAGAAGACTGGGGGTCTTAATTATCTCAACTTTATTTTGTTGGCAAACCAAACATTCCACCACAAAATTTTTAATATCAGATTTAAGGCCATCCCAAAAAATTCTTTCTTCACCCTGTGGTAAGTTTTTAAAAATCCTGAGTGTCCTCCTAAAGGAGAAGTGTGCAATTCCAAAAGAATCTTTGTTTTAGTTGGGAATTCTTACAAAGATATAAGTGATCTGTATACCATAAGGAATCATTTTTCCAACTAAATGTATCAGATATACTAGGATCTTGCTGCAACTTTTGAATGAGTGTCCAAACTTCTTCGTCCTTCTTTCATTCATCCCTTGCTTCGGTTATCCAATCTGATTGGATAATAGAAATGACATAAAGAAATGCTTCCACCTCTTCATTCTTTCTTCAGAGTGCATCTGCAACAACATTTAGCTTCCCTTTTTTGTAGATTATTTCAAAGTCATAATCCAACATCTTTGTGACCCATTTTTTATGCTCTTCTGAATATAGTCTTTGTTCCAAAAAGTGTTTAAGACTATCATGATTAGTTTTTACCTTGAAATGTCTTCCCATTAGGTAAGGTCACCATTTCTTTAGTGCATGTAGTATTGCTAACATTTCCTTCTCATAAATAGCTTTCTGTAATACTTTCCTTTGATTGGATGACTTTCAAAAGCAATGGGTCTTCCTTCTTGCATTAAAACAACACCAATTCCATTTCCTGAGGCACCACATTCCACAATAAAGGTTTCTGTGAAGTCTGGCATAGCTAAGGCCGGTGCTAGGCACATTGCCTCTTTAAGATGTTCAAAGGCCTTAGTTGCTTCAGGAGTACATGAAAATGCATCTTTATTCAATAATGTTGTTAGAGGTGTTGCTATTCTCCCATAATACTTAACAAACTTGGGATAATACCTTGTTAACCTGAGAAATCCTTGCAACTGATTTATGGTTGTGGGGACTTTCCATTCCTTAATGGATTTAATTTTCTTAGGGTCTACCTTAAAACCCTCGTGAGATACAATATGACCCAGATATCCCACCTCTTGTACTCCAAAGAAACATTTTGATGTTTTTGCATATAATTGTTTCTCCTGCAATAGTTTCAGCATCCTGTCAACATGTTGAACATGATCCTTCCAAGACTTGCTGTAGATTAGTAGATCATCAAAAAATACTAGCACAAATTTTCTAAGGAAGGGTTTGAAAATGGAATTCATCAACCCTTGAAATGTAGAAGGTGCATTGGTAAGGCCAAAACGCATGACCAAAAATTCATAATGACCCTCATGAGTTTGAAATGTTGTTTTCAGAATATCTTCAGTCTTCATTCTATTTTAATGATATCTTGAACGAAGATCGAACTTGGTAAAATAAATTGCTAATTCATCCAATAATTCATAAATGGCAGTAATGGGAAATTTATCTTTAATGGTGAGCTTATTGAGCTCCCTATAATCTGGACACATGCGCCATGATCCATCCTTCTTGTGCACCAATAATACTGGAGGAGAGAAAGAACTTGACTAGGTTGAATTATACCAACCTCTAACATTTCTGCAATCATACGTTCAATTTCGCTCTTTTGGACATAAGGATATCTATAAGGCCTTATGTTTGGAGGAACACTTCCTGGAATAAAATGAATAGCATGATCATGATCATGAATAGGTGGGAGTCCTTTGGGAGTTTCAGACACCTTGGAATGATTGTCCAAGACTTTTTGGAGATCTGCAGAAATAGATGATTTTGATGTTGGAACTTCTGGTGAGCATAATTGTGCAATTACACCTCGTTGTTATTTCTTCTGTATGATTTTTCTGTTTAATATTAGAGTTTATTATCTTTCCCGATTCCCGATAATTCTCGTAATTAATTTCCTTCTGAAAAAAATTTCAAGAAAAGTTATTGAAGATTAAAATCTACCATCCCCAAAGATTGTAACCATTGTACTCCTAGTACAACATCAGCACCTCCCATAGGAATGGAAAGCATTGGAATATTCAATACATATTCCCTCGTGGTTAGCTTGATATTATGGCATTTTCCAGAGCAATTTATAGTTCCTCCATTTGCAACCATCACTTGACATGCTGGTGCTGGGTATAGGAAACACTTCAATTCCTTGGCTACCTTACAATGAATAAAATTATGGGTACTACCTGAATCAATCAACACTATTACCTTTTTCTTCTTGATATGTCCTTCTATATTGAGAGTTTGAGGAGTGGTACTTCCTGCCAATGCATTACATGATATGGTCGGACTCATTTCTTCTTCAGGGGTTGGTTCCTCGGTGTATATTATGATGGCTAAAAGACTCGTTCATTTTCTTCCACCTGTTATGGTGTCAACCTTGTAGGTTGTGGAAGCATGGTATATAGCAAATACTTCCATCTTTATATATGTGAGTGGCAGGCTTCTGTCGCCATAATTTTACATTCAATTTTTCTACAACATGAATGCCTTTTACAATGAATCTGTGTTCCCCACAATCCCCAAATGCGAACTTCATGTTGGATGTTATCCTTTAAAGTCCCTATGAAGCATATGAACTCGGTTCCTCCGAAATACTCGCTTACCCTTATATTCAATTTTTTCCAATGTGCTCCACCACTGAACCCTTTTGTTTGAGATTTATCAATTGGCTAAAGAAGGTGTTTCTTTTTGTATCCTCATAATGTGCTATCATTTCCTCCGTAAAAATTGACCAAGTGACAATTTTTTTACGGGAGAAAAGTCATAGATACCATACAAATGTATTTTGTTCTAAATGTAAAGTTGCAATGCGTACCTTTTGTGTGTTTTGCAAATTATTGAGATCAAAATATTGCTCTATCTGTAGTATCCATGTTACAGGATCCTTGCCATCAAAATTCCTCATATCCATCTTTGGAATATGGTGGTTCTTCCATCCAACATTAGAGTTTATGAAATCACGATTAACATTTATTTTTTTCTCATCATGAGTTTCCATTAGGAAACATTTCTTGTATCAACTTTGCCAAACATTCGATCTCTACTTTTAGATCATTCTTCATGTTTTCCATTTTTTCATCGATCTTAGCTTCCTTGTCATCCATCTTAGCTTCCATGCCAACTTACATGCCATCCATCTTAGCTTCCAAACCATTCATATTAGCTTCCATTCCTTTCTCCAAACCATCCATCATAGTTTCCACGCCTTTCTTCAAAACTTCCATTTCATTTTTTGTTGCTCTTTGCAATAGGTGCACTTGCTCTTGTAATTTTGATATCTCATGTTGCATTTCTTTGTCTTCATGATTCATAGTAGAACCTTATGAAGGCTTAATGGGTGTTAAAATAATTTTAGGGGGCATTTTAGAACCCAATACTGATATCTATTATTCAATATGCCCTTGGAATAAATTCAAACTAATTTTTTCAAACCAGACTTATGTAATTCGAAAAAAATACACAAATTTTTCTTGCTTTTGAGGAGCTTGATATTGAAACTAAATTATCTTTATGATTTTGGATCTTCAATATCTAAAACTGGGCCCTGTAGTAGCCCTCTAAATCTTCTTTCAAATTCCACAGGTCTAACCTGATTTGGATTCTTCAAGGAAAAGTTATGCTAAATCTCCCACAATGACCTAATTATGGACTGGTTCAGTAGAGTGACCTTGTACGGCATGCCACGTGTCACTGTTTCCTACTTTGGCTCTGAACTTAATGCAGAGGAAACTATAGTCTGTGTAATTGCAGCCACTTTTTACAGAATTCCAATACAATGCTCAAAGAGAGAGTTATGACGATTTTCCCACGATCACCTCTTTGAGATGAAATTCGGGAGCCTGAAAAATCCCTAACTTCCACAGACCCTATCTCCGAAAATATTGCGAATAAATCTCTGAAATTTTTGCATGATGTTCCTTAGGATTGTGGCTTCGATCTGTGAAAATTTCAGCTTCTAAACCCTTATAGAAAAAATTTTATAGCGCAAATGCCGCGATGACCTATTTAGGTTAAATTCAAGAGCCTCAAAAAATCCCTAACTTTCACGGATCATATCTCCGAAAATATTGTGAACTAAGATCTAAAATTTTTCCATGATGTTCCTTAGGATTTTGGCTTCGTTTTGTAAACATTTCAACTTCTGAACTTTTGTAGAAAACAAATTATAGCGAAGATTCCATGATGACCTGTTTGGAGCAATGAAACCCTAAAATCCAAAGCTCTGATACCAAATGTTATGAAAGTAGCTTAAAAAATAGAAGTAAAGAGAGATCAATGACTTAGAAATCAGACACTTCAAGGGGGAAACCTCCAATACATTAAATAAATGAGCAATTCTTGGATGATACAAATGACCAAAACCTCCTTCTATATATAGGAGTCCATGGGGCCATAATAGAACCCTAGCCGACCAAAGATTACGCTCTTTGGTTACATTCAATGATATTTTCAGACCTACCTTGTGCCCAATGGATTTTTCATCTGGATGGTGGAATGCCCCGGAGCTCTGCAACCCACTTTGGTTTGTCCATGGTTCAATGTTGTAATTAGAATTTTAACAATGTATGTTTTAGCCAACATGACTGAACAAAAGGGTCATACTTACATCATTAGTACCTTTGAAATCATAGGTACTTCTGACTATATGAAGATTCCGAGAGATGTGTTCTAAAATTTACCTTGCAATGTTCTGAATTGTTCCTTATAATGATTCAAACATCTTTTTCCGTATTCTAGATAGACAAAAGAGAACCCAAACAATGCATATCAAATCAAGATATGTCAAGTTTCTTATCTTCCAAAGATTTTATTCTTCAGAACATAAGGTCATCTATATACTTAGAATATGTATAACTGCTGATGTACCTGATTTCTTGATGTAGAAGAATTTGGAAAATAGACAATTTACTCTGAACTATTGATGAAAAACTAACTTTTTCCCTCAAGGAGCTTATATTGTCATTGGTTGATGGAGATGAAAACTGTGAACACTTGTAGTAGCCAAGATCGATGATACGAAATTCACTTATTTCTCAACCCAATGAAGGATTCAGAACAACTTTTATTGGTTGTCTCTCATGTAATGTATGTTGAGCGGGAGAAGTGATTTTTGTCATAAGGAGGTATGATCTAGAAAAAATCTTCAGATACCCACAAGTTTGAACATTTTCAAAACTGCTTCTTCCAGTGAGGCTACAACAACCTTGATTACAAAATATCCAATGCTCCCACTGCTTGATGCTTGAAGCTTTACATCTTTCCAATGTGATCACTACTGTCCAAGACTGAGACTAGGGTAATGATTTTCTGTTTTATACATAGACTTCTATTTCTTTATAATAGGGGCTTGGATGAATTTGTGTTAGGGCGGCTGTCACATCTGCATTTGATTTGACTTATTACCATTGTTACTTGAAGGTTACCAAGGATAGTATGCAATTGGTTCAAGGTTATTGTACCACTATCATATCTCTATCATATATCTTTCCTTGATACAGATGAAAACAACATTATTCTGATTAGAAAATATTCTAGAACTCTGTCTTGAAGTTACAGGACCCCTTCATAAATTACAGCTCTAGATTCTTTTATGTCAAAATACCTGGAGCCACAACAAAAACTCTCTTTCATCTCTACAACAAAGAATTTTTTCAGACTACTAGAAAGTGCCTTAGGACTATGTTGGTTATATAGGCTGATATCACTTCAACAAGATTCAGACTCTCACATAATGCAATTTCAAAGACTATGTATGCAATTTCAAGGACTATATAATGCAATTTCAAAGCCTATATATGCAATTTCAAGGACTTCCATAACTCTCACATAATTCTTTAAAGGGTGCTAGTTCAATGGAAGAGCACCTGCATTATAAGCATAAGGTTGGTGGTTCGATTCCACCGTGTCCTAATATGAATTAATAAATGATATTGTAGTTTTTTTTTAATTAAATACTTTTAATGTTGGTTTATTTCAATGGTGAGATATTTTTTAGATTCAGTATTTTTTATTGTCTTTGAAGAGACGAAAGTGATATTGTATTATCTTTGAATGCAATTTTTTATTGTCTCTAGAGAGACAATAGTTAGGATTAAAGACATTGTCTCTTTAAAGACAATATGTATTTAATCGCAACTATTGTCTCTACAGAGACAAAAATGGAATTATCTCTGGAGAGACAAAAATACTTGTGTTATATAATGTCTTTCTAGAGACAATGTTTTAAGACACTTTAATTTTAAGACAATTTAATTTTGAGACACCCACTTAAAAACAATAGTTAAGACAATACACAAGTTTTCTTTTGTCTCAAGTTAAGACAATTTACCCAAAAAATGTCTTAAATATTGTCTTAAAAACCCCCCTTGTGTTGTAGTGTATAGTACGGTTCGTATACAAGATGGTTCCACCTATTGGATTCTCCTTTAATTTTTTTTTCAGGATTACTTGATCCCACTATCTTTATTGGATTCTCCTTTCATTTCATTTTCTGATTACCTTTATCTGATTTTCGTGTCATGTTCCCTTTTATGATTTCGAGTGAAGCAGTAAGAATCAGAAAACATTATGCGTACTGAGAAATGAACTTCTTAAAATTAACTGTGAGTGTTCATCACATAATTGCCTCTTGATCTGAGTTACGATTTTTGCCCGTATTTAAAGCTTTTCTATTTTTTTGTTTATGAATAATGTCTGTTTTTTATAACGTTTTCGAGCTTTAAAGTATTTCTGTTATGGAGCTGTTGTAGTTATGTAAATATTTCATATTAGTGAAATAATATATCAATTAATTTTATATCCAAAACTAAAATGTTAAATAAAATGTTAAATTTATAGTAATATTTTTTTTTAATATGGTAAGATGGATGGTATTTAGTATTAGTTCATGTGTTTGTTTTTTCTTTTTGACAAAAATAATAAACGAAAGGTTTCTAGAGAGTCCATCAACTCTATAAAAGGGGAGAGGAGCAAGGCATTTGGACCAATAGGAGTTTGTCTATTTTATTATGTATTTGTGAGAACTTTGTGTAGCTAGTTTTCTCTTGATCTTGGGAGGAAACCCCAGCGGTGATATTTGTTTGGTGGATCCAACTAGGATTCACAAGTGTGCTTCAAGGTTTATTTGTTTGATGAGTAACCTTGCATGCCATTGAAAAATGTTTCACTATTAATTATATTAGCATGTAATATTTTTTCAGTTATTAATAAAATAAGTGGCTACATTTTTCAGATCTCTTTTTGTTTAGTGTTTTTGGTTGTAGGCATTTCAATTAGAACACTATGGGTTTCTCTATTAATTATATTGACATGTAATATTTTTCCAGTTTCTCTAGGGTAATGATTTGCCGTTTTATACATAGACTTATCTTTCTTTATGATAGGGGCTTGGATGAATTTGTGTTAGGGCGAATGTCACATCTACATTTGATTTGACTTATTACCATTGTTACTTGAAGGTTATCAAGGATAGTATGCAGTAGGGTCAAGGTTATTGTATCACTATCATATCTCTATCATATATCTTTCCTTGATACAGATGAAAACAACATTATTCTGATTAGAAATTATTCTGGAACTCTATCTTGAAGTTACAGTACCCCTTCATAAATTACAACTCCAGATTATTTTATGTCAAAAGACCTGGATCCACAACAAAAACTTTCCTTCATCTCTACAACAAAGAAATTTTTCAGACTACTAGAAAGTGCCTTAGGACTATGTTGGCTATATAGGCTGATATTACTTCAACAAGATTCAGACTCTCACATAATGAATTTTCAAGGACTATGTATGCAATTTCAAGGACTATATAATGTAATTTCAAAGCCTATATATGAAATTTCAAGGACTTCCATAACTCTCACATAATTCTTTAAAGGGTGCTAGCTCAATGGAAGAGCACCTACATTATAGGCAAAAAGTTTGGTGGTTTGATTCCACCATGTCCTAATATGAATTAATAAATGATATTGTAGTTTTTTTTAATTAAATACTTTTAATGTCAGTTTATTTCAATGGTGAGATATTTTTTTAGATTCATTATTTTTTTATTGCCTTTGAAGAGAGAAAAGTGATATTTTATTATCTTTGAATGTAATTTTTTATTGTCTATAGAGAGAAAATAGTTAGGATTAAAGACATTGTCTCTTTAAATACAATATGTCTTTAATCCCAACTATTGTCTCTATAGAGACAAAAATGAAATTATCTCTAGAGAGACAAAAAAGCTTGTGTTATATATTGCCTTTCTAGAGACAATGTTTTAAGACACTTTAACTTTAAGACAATTTAATTTGAGACACCCACTTAAAAACAATAGTTAAGACAATACACAAGTTTTCTTTTGTCTCAAGTTAAGACAATTTACCCAAAAAATGTCTTAACTATTGTCTTAAAAACCCCCCTTGTGTTATAGTGTATAGTACAGTAAGTATACACTATACAAGATGGTTTCACCTATTGGATTCTCCTTTAATTTTTTTCAGGATTATTTGATCCCACTATCTTTATTGGATTCTCCTTTCATTTCATTTTCTGGTTACCTTTATCTGATTTTCTTGTCATGTTCCCTTTTATGATTTTGAGTGAAGCAGTAAGAATCAGAAAACATTATGCGTACTGAGAAACGAGCTTCTTAAAATTAACTGTGAGTGTGCATCACTTAATTACCTCTTGATCTGAGTTACGATTTTTGTTTGTATTTAAAGCTTATCTATTTTTTTGTTTATGAATAATGTCTGCTTTTGATAACTTTTTCGAGCTTTAAAGTATTTCTATTATGGAACTGTTGTAGTTATGTAAATATTTCATATTAGTGAAATAATATATCAATTAATTTTATATCCAAAACTAAAATGTTAAATAAAATATTTAATTTACAGTAATATTTATATTTTTTAATATGGGTCATTAATATATATATATTTTTAAGATGGGTCATTCTAGATTCTACAATTGGTATCAGAGCAGGTAAAATTGTTTTGGGTTAAAGTTTTATTGTTGGAATTTCGCCAAAGTTAAACATGTCGAATTCTAACATGCCTATTCTAGAATTTGATGGGAACGATTATGATTATTGGTGCATTAAGATGCTGACCTTTTTTATTGGAAAAGATTTGTGGGATATTTTTTAATCAGGTTATGATGAGCCAGATGATTGGAATGCCCTCACAGCCAATGAAAGAACAACAAGAAAGGAAGCAAGGAAGAAGAACGCTCAAGCCTTGTTTCATATTCAGATAGCTCTTGATAAGAACTTATTTCCATGAATATCAGGAGAAAAAACTGTCAAATATGTCTGGAAGAATCTACAAGAAGCTTACCAATGTAGTGATCAAGTTAAGGTGATCAAGCTTCAGACATTTAAGCGAGAGTTTGAGAATCTGAAGATGTAAGAATATGAAAGTATAAGTGACTACTGTGTGAGAGTCAAAGATGTGGTCAATAAAATGGCTACACTTGGTGAAACGGTAAGTAATGAAGTTTTAATAAAAAAGGTAGTGAGATCTTTAACACCTAGATGGAATCATGTTGCCATAATATTATAATAAAGCAAGGATTTGACACAATTAAAGTTTGATCAATTGGTTGGATCTCTCATGTCTCATGAAGAAAGATTGAAAGACACTTTTGAAGTTGTTGAGAAAGCTTTTTCCTCTAAATTACAAATTACACATAATGAAGATGATAGAAGTAGTAGTGCCAAAACCAATCAAGGTCGAGGTAAATGGAAAATCCAAAAAATTTCTAGAGGTAGAGGCAGAGGTGGTTCAAGAGGAAGAGGTAGTTTCAGAGGAAGAGGTAGAGGTAGATTTGATAAGAGAAATGTTCAATGTTACTATTATAACAGGTATGGCCACTTTGAAAAATAATTCAGATTGAAAAAAGGTAAAAATACTAACTATGCTCAAGAAAGTAATGAGTATCCTCCAAATCACTTATTTTTATCTTATGAAAAAGGTGAAAATACTTGTAAAGATGTTTGGTACTTAGATTCTGGATGCTCTAACCATATGACAAGGAATGAGAAATTGTTTTCAACAAAGGATGGAAGTTTTAAATCCAAGGTCCATCTTGGTGATGATAAACCATTGGAGGTTGATGCCTGTTATCACTTAGTAATTTCTCAAGATTAAAGAAAGAGCTCACAAAGGTAACCATAGACCTACTTTCAAGCTTTAAGATCTAGTCTTCCTAAGGCTCAGAGAGGGCTCTCTCTATAAGATTTAACTTTGTTTTAATATATGATCTTAGGCTAGTTATATAGGAAAATTTGGTTTGGTATTTGGATTGGTTTGGTGGGAAAATCACTTAATGAGATGGATAGTGATATATTTGTTTTTCCATTGGGCAAATGGAGTCAATGTGTCAAGCAGATAGGTCAGGATCAAGGTCTAAAGTCAAATATTTTCAGGGCAAGATAGCAGAGTAACTCAAGATATTTGAGGCTGATTGGTGAAGTGGTTTTATCGGGATAAAGATCAATCAAGGATTATTTGATCTGGATAATGAGTGAAGGAGATATAGGTCATTCGAAAGAGGCAGCAATTAAGGGTTACCTACTCTGGAAATTAGCAGAAAACATATAAATGATAAATAGTTCAAGACAGAGTGCTTTTAACAAATTCTGTAATAATATTCCTGATCTATCATTCAAATTAAGAACACATATATGGATGCATGTAAAACATAAGAAGATAAACAATGTTAGTAGAAAGTACTTCACTTCAATGGCTCATCACATGAATCCTGAAATATGATGCTTTATGATTTTGATCCAGTATTCTACTTGAACTTGCTACATAAAGCCTTCAGGTACAAAAATATTGACTATAGAAATCTTCAGCAATTTATTCCACAAAAACACTTCAAAGAGTGAAGTATTTATACGAATTCTAAACTAGAATATCTTGAAAAAATATCAAGATTGGTTTACAAATCTCTCAAACTGTTTTACATAAATAGAACTTAATAAAAGGACACTCAAAACTAATGAATCTATTTGGCACTATTTTTATGGATTGATGACGACAAATAAGAGAAATTCGAATTTGATATCAACTCTTAGTTGATGATGAGGCATCCAAGTCACTAACTGTCTCCTTCCTTTGTGCATTTTGTTCCAGAAATTGTGCAACATTGGGGTCCAGCGATACCTTTGTATATCTCAATCCAAGACAGATATGTAACAAGTGAAAGGGGTTATTGTATATAAATATGTTTTTGTGATAAACCTCTCTCCATTTCCTAAAATTCTGCTCCAGTTGTTCACAATAAGCTCTACAAAAAAATGTGTAAAACAAAATTTTTCACAATCTGAAAATTAGGTTGTAAAGATGTGCATGTATCTCTCATTATGTAATACCTGTGTAAACAGTGAGATAGGTTTTTGTAGATTTGCCTCTTAGGAACATAAGCCTCCTCCCATTTTGTAAAATTCATCTTGGATTGGTCACAATAGGTTCTGAAAAACAATGACTTAAACAAGAAATTTCCGGAAAATGTCACTTCCTGCTATGTTTTCATCTTTTAACCTTACTGTTATTTTAATTGTTTTTACTTTCATTTTGGATAAAATTCATTGTTTCTGGTGAAATTTTTTTCATCTCTGTTTAACCATTACTGCCTCCATGTTTACTTTTACTTTTTTTACCTTGACTACTCTTTAAAAATCTGTTTTTACTGTGTAAAAACAACACTATTTTTTTTATCATCTTTCACTGAAAAAAATCTTTTTATTGTAAATATGTAAGCTTCTGCCTTTATCTCTATTTTTAGGACTAATCATCTTGATTTTTCCTTGATATTTTGACTCTATTCCTTAAACTTTGGCTCATATTCTAACAGTTTCATCTTTTGTGCAAGTGGCATTCTCTTGCTACGGGAGGGTTTTAATCACCATCAAGGATCATGATTCATTGTTGGTTAAGCTTGATCTCTCGCCTCTGGTCCCTTATAGTTAAAACAAACCTCTGGATCGTCACCCAGACATTCTTTAAAGCATTCTTGGACCTGTAGAATGCATTTATGACCTTTCGCCATTAAACCTGCACATAAAATAAAAAAATTAATCTTTAAATCCTGTGTGGAGGGATTTTTCTGCATTTATTAGGGTTTACAGGTCTTTGGGGCACTTGCAGAGGTAGAAATGGTGTTTTTTTGCTTTATTGCAGAGCCACAGAGCGCTAGATAATTCAAACTGGAGGGCAGTATGCGTTTTTTGCGTGAATGGAGGAAGGTGGTTTTCAGGAGTGGAAAGAGCGGTTTTTTCGCAGACAAGGAGGCGGTAATGGTATTGGGAGCAGTCGTGCGATTCCATTCATAGGAATACATGTGGCGAAGAAAAACCACCAATATCACAAATCTTTAAAGCATTATTTTCTGGTGCATATAATATTGCGATACGTGATCAAGGCCACCAGATCTCGGGGAGGGAGATCGACGGTTGTCAGGCCATATGGAGCGGCGGGCAGGTGCAAAGGTGGGGTCCAGGCATAGGGCGACGTGGCAAGCTTTTGTCGTGTAGCGCGGGAGGTTAAAAACATATGCGGTTTGTTATAAAGCGAGGGCCCGGAAAAATATAAAATCAAGGATTATACAATTGGCAGGGTTTAAGTTTTATATGTTAAAATGTAGTTTTAACATAAAACTTTAGTGTTAAACGAATAAATGGGATAGGTGGATATCAATGTATTTTAACCAAATGTAATGTATACATGTGGAAAATAAACATTGGGAGAGTTTTAATATAATACATATTTTTTAAACCTATGGGGGAGCGGGGAATATGTCACATGGGTTTAAATAAACCATAGGATAAACATATAATGTGGGTTTGGGTTTTTTAACATAAAGGATTTAATATATTACAGGATGGGTATATAATGGAGTTAACATATTAAGTTAGTGTTAATAGATGAAATGAATGAGAGAAAAATACAAATACATTAAGTAAAGTGTGATTTAAGTGTTTGGGCATGATTCTCATATTGGTGGCCCCAATTTAACCATTTCACACTTAATACTTAGAATAAGTAGAATTTTGTGGGTTTTTTGAATGAAATGGAAATTATTTAAAGGGGTTTTTACTTTTCTTAAGCAAAAAGGTGTTTTAACTTAGGAAAAGGGAGTGATGTTGAGGAAAAGGGTTTTTATGAAGGGAATCCAATAATTATTACCAATAAGTTATTAAGCCTTGGGTCTAGTCCCAACAAAAGTCAGAGAGATGATGTAAGCCTTTATAATTGAAGGTTGTGTAAATGCTTTCTACCTACCCATAATTTATTCTACCATTTCTTCATTATTTGCATGGGTGCATTTGAGCTTGCAACCCTAAATCCATTTTTCTTTTAAAGCATAAACTATCTAATTCTAACCTTATTTCATCCAAGGGCTCATATTAAACTGTTGATCTTCTCATTTATACTTTAACTATCTACTGATTTTTCAAGTTTAAACTATTTGACAGATATTTATTCTCTATCTATAAAGATGAAATTTAAAGCATGAAAAAGATAAGATTAAACTATTTAAATCATCATGGATTAATGCATTTTGAACAAGCTGCACATAATCATTATTTTTGCAGTAAAAGTAAAAGGTAGTGGCATTTTGACTTGCATCACTTTCATTTCTTATTCTTATATCTTTTTTGTTTTGGGGGTTCATTTTTTGTATTCTTTTTTATCCTTTTCTTTTAAGTCTTTTGATCTTTCTTTTAGGACTTTTACCCTCTTTTCATTTTTTTATTTTTCAAATATGGGAAAACAACTTGCAGAAAGAAAGGTATGTACATATTTACAATACTAATCAAAGTCAAGTAAAAAATTATGAGCCCTATTATTATAGGACCCTAACAGTGGCTCCACGCGGGGATGGAATTTCCTGGCGAAATATCAAGAACTTCAAGATCAATAGCCTTCTCTATTGGGCTATTCCCAGATTTGCAACATGCTCTGTCATATAATATGTAACTGGACATCTCATACTAAAACCAAACCTTTTCTGCAAACTGAAATCTGAAAATACACTGAACTGAAACTAAAAAGATGCTCAGAATTCTGAGCTTATTTGCACTTATCTACCGACTCTAATCTACTGATAATCTTGTTGAATCAGGTAATACAAAAATGCCAATGAAGCCAGTCAAGTAGTTATAGAAATGAATGGATAATTTGATTACTTGTCATCAAACTTGGAAGCATAACTTGATCATGTGTCTTCATAATCAAAGATATGATGTGTAATGGAAACTGTTGATATATTTGATCCTCATAGAGAAAACATGTTTGCAGACTTGAGCTGAAAATAATCTCCATATAATTTTTCATAGGATCATTAAAAGCATGATGTATGATTTGTGCTTCTAGGCCTTCAATGACTAATTGATTATTTTTATCCTTAATATTAAACCTTGAAACTATTTCTTCAGTCTTGTACTTGAAAGCAAAATCATCCTCAATCTGCAAGTCAAAAGGTAGTATAATTTCCTCTTGCTTTGGAGAAGGAAGATTTTCCAAGAATTCTTTAGGATCTTGGAAATTATAAGACTGAATTTGAGAATGCAAAAGTTTAATGCCATCTTCATATTTTTCATAAAATAACTCAAGAACACATATTTTAAGTTGAGCAGAACATTTTCTTGATTTCAAAATAAGAAAGATAGCTCTTAGAAAATCCTCATCAAGCTGAAATTCTAATAACCCATCCCTGAATTCATTTAAAATCTCATGAGATGAAAGGCTTTCCACAGACCCTGTCATATTGTATCATCATTAATGATTTGGAATATGGATTCTTTGGTTATGGAGTTTCTTCTGAACTTTGAAGCTCTGGATCTTGGATAATGGAGTCGCCAGGTGGATGATTTTAACCTTTGTACACTAGTAAATTTGGCCCAATTTCCGACGGTCACTTCGTCGCTATTTCGACACATAGTCATCGCAAGAGATACAGTTTGAGGCCAGACAAAACGTGGCTCCGGACAAAACGTGGTTCGCCATTACGTTGCAATTTCGACACTTCAATAAAGTGTCGGAAGAGCGACACTTTTTCAGACATTTTGCAAAGTGTTGCAATACCGACGCTTGTGAAGTGTCACAATACCGACTCTTGCAAAGTGTCGCAATACCGATGCTTGCGAAGTGTCGCAATACCAATGCTTTGTCGAAGTGTCGCAATACTGATGCTCTGTAGAAGTGTCGCAATACCGACACTTTTTAGAAGTGTTGCAATACCGACACTTTGCCGAAGTGTCGCAATACTAACGTTGTGCAGAAGTCACTCTTCCGATGCTAGAGGTGTCGTAATACTGACGTTGGAGGTGTCGCTCTTCCGAAGCTTTGAAGGCGTCGGTCTTCTGACTCTTTTATAAAAAATTAAAAAAAAAAATTAAACACGATGTTTTGCATTGAATATAAATGCAAATACCAACAAATGATTTAGCCAAAGTCTATCCTTAGCCGAAAATAAATAATCTCCTTTGATCGACATGGGTTATACCAACATTGTTTCCAACACTAACCTCTGAACACTAATGCAAACCCAAACTATTGTATTTCAGAATGTCACACTCGCCAACTCTCAAGTTCCAAAGAAAAAATAGCATATTCAAAAATAGAAAGTCGAGAGCAGGGTTGTAATTATAACAAAGGCAAGCCACCCAAGGGGATAAAAACAACAATCCCCCTTCATAGACAAAAACCTATTTTTTTGACATGTCAAAATCATTTTTCTTCCACAACCACCTTGTAAATCCAACTATGGAAGGATCTAATACTATCACCCGAAATTGGGAAGGAAACAAAACCAAAAAAACTACCAAAACATAGAAACAAGAATAAAAAATATTGAAATTTCCAAACAATGCCTTACCTAGTCTGCCATGAATGCTAGTAAGATGAAAAAAAATTGTGAGATGATCGGACAAGAACTGACCCAAAATTTCCAGGCCAAAATTCTTACTACTACACCTGCCAATTTCCCTAAAGGTTTGGCTGAGATACATAATACTTACACATTCTAGGATACCCTTGCACGAGTGTATCCATCGTAGGCCTGAACCATATTTTAAACTCAGCTTGAACACAAAGGAAAGATCTTCTAATAACTCCCAAGAGACTCCACCTTTTGATGTTTGTTGAAACAATTTCCTTCCCTTCTGGAGCACTTTCGGGGATATGGGCTTGCCTCTGCCACCCCACAGACTTAAGCTACAAGAATCCCCCCTCAAACTTATGCAAAAAATAACCACTGCATGCTACCCTTCTATCAAATACTTCTAGTAGCCTCCATCGCCTATATTGGGCTTTTAAATCACCTTGGTGTTCATTTCCATGCATAAATACTTGTCCACCATGCTTCTTGCATGCTTGGGTGCATTGGCCATTCAAATTACCATCTTTCAAAATTGTTATAACTACCTTCCCATATGCCATTAATGAACATCATAATACCATTTAGACTCTGTGGGGGTGGGGTGCCACATCCCTTGGCTCATTTGTTAGGTGTGGCATTGGCATCCCAACCCCCCTGTTATCTATGCAAGTCCTCCTATCGAGGGAATTGGGAAAAGATATAATAATAAATGATTTTTTTATTTAAAACAAAAATAAAATTAGATGAAACTCACTTATTGATATTAAATATTAAAAAATAATTTTTTTTATCGGAGAGGTTCATCTTATAGGCTAGTATGAGGATAGAGTTTCTATACCAATAAATCCAAATTTGAGAAAAGTTCAGCCAAATTTCAGCAGAGGAAAATTCGACCAAATTATGTTACTGTGCTGGCAACTGTATCAAACATATGGTTTACATAAACCAATAGATGATATGGTATTAGGTTATGATATATTTGATAATTTCTCATTCATACCTATTATACATTGACAGGAGCATCCCCACATGCTCTTGAAATGAAAAATATAAATTGCTTAAATAATCTTGAGGATTAATTATAGAAAAGGAATGTACAGATAACCATGTTTAAGTTACGTCCCTTCCATAAAATGCACATTATAATCTCAGATAGAGGATTTAAAAGAAAATTTCTCTAATTAAAGAGATTGTGGAAATCATGTAGGAGGCAACCTAGCAGACCAAAAGAATAATGCACTACTGACAAGGTCATAAATAAATAGTTTTCCATGTCATTTTGATGTTGAGTTAGAACATTCCTCTATGGAATAATCTTATGGCTAATAAAGCCATTCACATTTCCTCTACAAGCTCAAACATTCCACTGTACAACACTGCGGACCTGTTATGAATTTCTGTAGTATTCACTTTTGGTCATATAAATAGTCCCTTGAGAAGGTTCTTGCCACATTTACAGTTAAAAATAGGCATATCAAAAGGATCGATAAAATGATACAAATTGGTACAAATATTTGACTTATTTGGAAAGAGTGGTACCCTAGAACACCACTGCAATCTCGCACTGTAAGGTTGATGTCAGATTGTTTGAATTCCAGCACCCAAAACTCCAAGATTATGAACCAAACAAATGGCAACATTTACTGTTTAGGTACAACCAACCGATGGAAAAATTAGACCACAAGATTATGCAGAAAAAATTCACTTTTATAACAATTTGAGTTGTCACCATGAGCTTGACAAGGCTTTCTTTGTATCTTTGTTATTTCTAAACTTAAGAGCATTTTTCAAATATTCCCCTCAATGCCAATTGCCGATTTGAGCACCACTTGGGTATAGAAATCATAAGCATAAGACGGAAACATATGCTACAGGCATACTCTATAGATCAAAATCTAATAATTAAACATGGTGTTTTGGCTACACTCCAAACATCCCAAAATCCGTATCAGCATAATGGAGAAATCTTTGCAATCGCTGAACCATATCACAGTGAAATGGTAAAGAAGTACACCGGTCTAAGAATGCAGGACTCACTGATAACCATGAAAGTGCATGCAGTTCTGCTGCTACAAACTCGAAAATCTGATGAGCCTCAGCTTGACAGTCCTTTCCTTCTACAACAGGTAAATGGTTTTTCTTACCTTTCCTTGTAGTTTCAGATGTAACAGATCCTTGCTGGTCAATTGATACAGTACATGTTCCCCCATAATAATCTACCAAGCTCACCATAAGAGTAGATGGCCACTCATCTTTGGCAATACGTTACATGGAATCTCTCCTGATGGAGGGAGTTGGTTTGGATACTACAAAACTAGTAGCAAAAGGGGACGCAAATCCTTTGCTATGTAATAAGTGTGCCAATGGTGGAGACTCATATGTAAGGCACATAGGCAATTGTAGGGGTATGGGAGGGATAAAACGGAGACCATGTGAAGGAACAAACAAGTTTGAAACCATTGTTGATGCAAGTGACTTTACTGAGTTTAAACCTTCCATATAGTTTGATAGTCCCAAAGAAGCACCTTGAGTTGCACCTGCAGGCAATCAGAAACCCACTTGTAAAAACTAATGTATAGACACATCCAGTAGTTGAGAAAATTATTTAAAAGAAACGTGTACTTCAATTTGCCAAGAAAACAGAAAATATAATATTCAAATTTAATACAAATACATACAAGAAAGCATAACAATTAAGATTATCCTAATCAGGAAAGTAGAATGCATTTTCTTGCCATATACAACATAAGAGTCACAATTTGGAATTGAATTAAAGTGAGACAAACTATAATCTGAAGAGTTACTTGTCCAAACACACCCGATAGGCATGATATATATTTCATACAGCATATCCTTCAATTTACCAACAAACCAGAGAGTTGAGTTAGAATTCGTTTGCAATTAAACATACAAAAAAGAGGCATAATCATTTGATTTACATTTTTGGAAAGCATGAATGACATTCTCCAACTATATATAGCATAGCATTTAAAAGAAAATTCTAGAAATTAACAGCAAAAGTAAACATATAAAGGGAAGAATACCTAATGAAGCCATCTCGACTGGAGAAACTAGCTGTAGAGAGTGGTCTATACAAAAGCTGACTAGACTGATGTTCTAGACCCACTGAAAAGCACCCTTTGGTATGTCTTGTAGATTTCCAAGCATTTTCTGCTTTCTTGTGTTCACTTGCCCAAGGTTGCCTTTAATGAAACTAGATGACTTTGAATGTGAATTGTAAGGAGAAGATGATGGAATGGGAGAAGTCAAAGCCCTATCTTGGATCATATTGATTTCCTGCTGCTGAAGTGTACTACCACTGCCACTTGTTGAGGTAACATCAAGGGAAAATCACCACAGCTGTATAGGCCTTTTTTTAACTTCATTCCCACCTACTGCAAAAATTGCTTTCTGCCATTCTGCACCCTCCATCCCTAACATTTGTCAGTATGTTTACTAGTATGACCAAGACTACTAATATTTGCCAACTTCTAAAAAGATGGCAACATAAAAACAAATTTAGTAAGGACAACATATATTCATAGGACAGTCAAAGAAAAACATGCACACCTTGGCATTCAAGTTCATAAAAGCATCCAATACGTGCAATCACAATATTCCTTGGTCTGCAACCACCTACATCTAGAGTAAATGATAAATATTGGCATCCTTGCTGCAAAACCTGAATAAAAAGACTTTCAAGGCCTTTAGTATCCTACTGCCCACTGACCCCACCAAATGGAAATATATGGACATCTAGTAGTTCTCCACGAGCATCTGTCCACACACAAACAAGCCATTTCCAATCTTCAGTCCAACCATAACAACAATCTTCAATGCAATCCATCTATTTTATTTACTTATCTCCAGGAACAAGCTTTCTTTAAATAGATAACTGGAAACAAAATATGAAGAATCATCCTACGTAGCCAAAATTTTAAGGAATATATTATTTCCAGGCTTTAGCTGGCTAAATTTTTTTGTAATATGCATCCATATTTCCCAACTTACTGCCTCTATACAACGTCTTTTTACTGGTGTTTCCAATTTATTTTCAAGATAAGAATGTGTATTTAGTATTTACTATTAACTAAAACTCTGACAGTTTGTGTTCCCATTAAATATTCCTTCTGAAAGGCACTCAGGAGTCAGCAGCATGCGAACATACATAATTTTCAAAGACATAATGGAAAAATAAAAGAAGTTTTAGTTTGAGGTTAACATACTCAGTTACCTACAATTGCACCCTTTAAAAGCATATATTATCATAGAAAATTCTCTCTATTTGAACGACTATGGAACACCTCAGAGTTTGACAAAATATTGACTTGTATAATTTGATGAGACAATCACTTTAAGGGGCTTAGGTCTATTCATGAACTTTAATTATACATTCGTAATATAAATATTTATCCTTGTATAAAACCAGGAAATATTTTTGGTAGTTACACTAAAATTCTTGGTTGGCCTTATACTTGTGGTTCTCAGGGGTGTACAATAAATCTTGGGAGGGGCTTTCCAAAGAATTTTTGAAAGGATGGAGGTCATTGCTCAGTCTGGCCATCCCGAGTTGTGTTCTGTTTGTCTAGAGTGGTGGTGGTACGAGTTCATGATTATTTTGTGTGGGCTACTTGTAAATCCTAAAGCAACTGTTGCCTCCATGGGAATTCTCATCTAGAAAACCTCTATTTTGTACATATTCTGCTCGTCATTGAGCTTTGGGGTTTTGACTAGAGTAGGAAATGAGCTAGGTGCCAACAGGCCTAGAAAAGCATGGAGGGCCATGATTGTAGCACTTTCTATGGCTGTTGTACTGGGATTCCTAGCCATGACTTTCACCACCACCATGCGTCATAGGTGGGCCAAAATGTTTACAGACGACCAAGAAATCATTTCCCTAACATATTTGGAATTTCCCATCATAGGCCTCTGTGAGCTTGGAAACTACCCACAAACAACAGGGTGTGGTGTTCTCAGGGGAACAGCCTATCCTACCATCGGTGAAAACATCAATCTCGGCTCCTTCTACTTTGTTGGCATGCCAATTTCTATTCTCGTGGGTTTCGTATTCAATTTTGATTTTGAGGGCCTCTAGCTCGGACTACTGGCAGCTCAGGAATCTTGTGTCATGCTTATGTTGTACGTTCTGCTTCAAACAGATTGGATTAGGCAAGCCCAGAGAGCCAGGGAGCTTACAGGTGCAGATCATGATCTACCAGTAAAGCCCAATAAGAGTTTCCAGAATACAAAAGGGGAGACAGAAATTTCAACCACCCCATTACATAGTGATGAAGACAGAGAGCCTCTGATAACTGTAAAAGTTCATGTATCTGCTACTGCTACCACTCAAACCAAATGCTAAAGAAATATTTTAAAAAGAGTATTTTTCCATGCTCAGAGTTCATGAGAACCAAGTTGTGTACAATGTTTCCATGAGAAATGTAATATATTTCAGACCTACAACCATCTATATCTCATAACCAAGATAGCGTAGAAGAAAATAGCGAATTTGAATGGGGTAAAACAAGGGAAATACCAATCTAATTCTTCCAGAAGAAGAGAACACTCTTCCACAATCGATTTCTCTTCAGATCTCACACAGATTTCTGAACATTAGCAAAACTCGAAATATCTCCACCAACTACTATGGCTTTCAAGCCGTTAATGGATTGTGACCGCTTTAGGGTTTTAGAATGTCCATGCTTCTGCAAGAATCTGGAAAAAATAAAGTATCATAGGGCAGAATGGAATCATGGGAAAGAAGGCATAAAGGTTGAACAAGTGGAGCAGGAAAAAAAATTTGAATAGGTGGAATAGGGCGCGTGGGTAAGGTAATTAGGCTAATTTGTTGGAATTTAAAAAAATAAGCCAAGCTAGGGATCTTTAATCATGTATTAATGCTATCAATTGATTAATTATTATTAATCATATATTAATGATATTAGTTGATTAATTAGGGCTCTTTAATCATGTATCAAATGATTAATTATGAATTAGTAAATTTAATTAAAATTTACTAATTAGTCTACAAACACATGGTAATAATGGCATTACCCACAAACACATGATACCCTCATAACCTAGTATTGTGTGCTAGGAAGGCTTTCCAAAGAAGTTGGCTGGCATCACTATGACACTATTACGGAATTAGAAGGGAAAAGAAAGGCAAAGGCTCAGGTATCATATGAGAGAAGGAAGCAATTGGAAAAATTGAGATCAAAAGCAATGGAGTTAGCTGAAAAGCAACTTTCCCCAGAGATGGATAAGATAGAACTTGACAACATATTGGTCAATTTCCTTGACCCTTTATTGGTTATTCAGAAGGAGTATGAATACACCACCGTTAATATCAAGGTAACCAGCCCCTAGCAGATCAAGGGCTACAAGTTGTAGTTTTCATTTGAACATCAACATACCACAACCATGCTTACAACCAGAAGCCTTCTCACATTCATGATCTGATTATATAGTGAATCAGACAGAAGTAAGAAAAAAATTACTTCTTCAAAGCTAATTCGAATTTGGAGGGCTTATCCGGGGATTGGGGGTTAGGGGTTAGGGGTTTAGAGGTTTAGGGTTTAGGGGGTTAAATGGGTTAGGGGTTAAGGGGTTATAGGTTTAGGGTTTAGGGGGTTAAATGGGTTAGGGGTTAAGGGGTTATAGTTTTAGGGTTTAGGGGGTTAAATGGGTTAGCAGTTTAGAGGTTTATGGTTTAGGGGGTTAAATGGGTTAGGGGTTAAGGGGTTATAGTTTTAGGGTTTAGGGGGTCAAATGGGCTAGGGGTTTAGGGGGTTAGGGGATTTAGCAGCTAAGGATTTTAGGGGTTAGAAGTTAGGGGCTAATGGGGTTAGGTTTTAGGGGTTAAGGGTTTATAGGTTTAGGGTTTAAGGGGCTAGCTGGGTTAAGGGTTTAATGGTTTAGGGTTTAAGGGGTTAGGGGTTAAGGGTTTATAGGTTTAGGGTTTAGGGGGTTAAATGGGTTAGGGGTTTACTAAGGGTTTAGGGGGTTAAATGGGTTAGGGGTTAAGGGTTTAGGGGTTAGGGGTTAAGGGTTTAGAGGTTTATGGTTTAGTAAATGGGTTAGGGGTTTACTAAGTTTAGGGAGTTAGGTTTAGGGAGTTAGATGATAGTTTCATTGGTCTTTGTTTGTGCACATTTTAACCTTGCCAACAAGGCGGAATCAACCCAATCGTAGGTCCCAATATGTCATGATATATATTAACTCTAGATATATATGAGAAGGAATAATTATAAAGACATAGATTGATAGAGTTGGCGAGACAAGGGGAGTCATAAGGGAGAGATGGAGATAAACTGAAGGAGATGGGAGAGAAGGAATGGATCAGCTGAGAGAGAGAGGGAGAGGAGTGAGAGAGGTAGAGAAGGGTAAGAGAGGGAGATAGTGACACAAAGATGGAAGGGGGCCAGAAAGAAGGATAGAGGGAGGGATATAGCTGTGAGAGGATTGGAGGGTAGAGAGAGAGAGAGAGAGAGAGAGAGAGAGGGGGGAGATTGGGGAAGAGAGAGGTCATTCCAGATGCTCTGAAAGTGTCGAGGCTTCAGCCAAGTCACAAGTATTCTATGCTAGGAAGGCTTTCCAAAGAAGTTGGCTGGCATCACTATGAAACTATTACGGAATTAGAAGGGAAGAGAAAGGCAAAGGTTTGGGTATCATATGAGAGAAGGAAGCGATTGGAAAAATTGAGATCAAAAGCAGTGGAGTTAGTCGAAAAGCAACTTACCCCAGAGATGGATAAGATAAAACTTGACAACATATTAGTCAATTTCCTTGACCCTTTATTGGTTATTCAGAAGGAGTATGAATACACCACCGTTAATATCAAGGTAACCAACCCCTAGCAGATCAAGGGGTTAAGGGATTTAAGGGTTAGATGCTTGGGGTTTAGGGGGTTAAATGGGTTAGGGTTTTAGAGGTTTAGGGGGTTAGTGGATTTAACAGTTAAGGATTTTAGGGGTTAGGGGTCGTTACGGGTTAATGCAGGGGATAGGGTTTAGGGGGTTAAATGGGTTAGAGTTTTAGAGGTTTAGGGGGTTAGTGGATGTAGCAGTTAAGGATTTTAGGGGTTAGGGGTCGTTACAGGTTAATGGGGCTAGGGTTTAAGGGGTTAAATGGGCTAGGGTTTTAGGGGTTTAGGGGGTTAAATGGGTTGGGGGTTGGGAATTAGTGTTTAAGGGGTTAGGGGTTAAGGGTTAGAGGTTTAGGGTTTAGGGGGTTAAATGGGTTAGGCGCATATTTAGAGGGTTAGGGGCTTGGGGGATTTAGCAATTAATAATTTTAGCTAGGGGTTACGGGTTAAGGGGTTAAGGGAGAAAACAGAAAATGGGTCGTCCGAACGTGCACAAGGCACCCAGGGAATCACAACTTAGCAAAACTGATACAGGCGCCCTCGAATGAAATGGCCCGACCCGAATGTGCCCAGTCGGGCGACCTCACACGGCGCGACACAACGCGCTCGGCCTAACGATGCCACAAGGGAGAAAATGGAAAACGGGCCACCCGAACGTGCACAAGGCACCTGAGCAGTCACAACCTATCAAAACTGATACGGGCGCCCTCGAACAAAACGACCCGACCCGAATGCGCCTGGTTGGGCGACCTCGCACAGCGCGCTCGATCGAATGATGCCACAAGGGATAAAATGGAAAACAAGCCACCCTAAGGTGCACAAGGCACCCGGGCGGTCACAACTTAGCAAAACTGATACGAGCGCCCTTGAACAAAATGGCCCGACACGAACGCACCCGGTCGGGCGACCTCACACGGCGCGCCCGACCGAACGATGCCACAAGGGAGAAAATAGAAAATCGGCCACTCGAATGTGCATAAGGTACTCAGGTGGTCACAACTTAGCAAAACTGATACGGGCGCCCTCGAATGAAACGGCATGACCTAAACGCGCCCGGTCAGGCGACCTCACAATACGACGCGACACGACGTGCTCAACCGAACGATGCCACAAGGGAGAAAATGGAAAACGGGCCACCTGAACGTGCACAAGGCACCCGGGTGGTCACAAATTAGCAAAACTGATACGGGCGCCCTCGAACGAAACGACCCGACCTGAACGCACCCGGTCGGGTGACCTCACACGATGTGACATGGCGTGCCCGACCGAATGATGCCACAAGGGATCAAACAGAAAACGGGCTGCTCGAACGTGCACAAGGCACCCGAGTGGTCACAACTTAGCAAAAATGATACGGGCACCCTCGAATGAAATGGCCCGACTCAACTCGAATGCGCCTGGTTGGGCAACCTCACACGGCACGACACGGCACACCCGACCGAACGATGCGACAAGGGAGAAAACGGAAAACGGGCCACCTGAACGTGCATAAGGCACCTGGGCGTCACAACTTAGCAAAACTGATACGGGCACCCTTGAACGAAACAGCCCGACCCGACCCGAACGCGCCCGGTCGAGCGACCTCACATGGCGCAACACAGCGCACCAGACCGAATGATGTGACAAGGGAGCAAACGGAAAACGGGCCACCCGAACGTGCACAAGGCACCCGGGCGGTCACAACGTAGCAAAACTGATACTGGCACCCTCGAAGGAAATGGCCCGACCCGAACACGCTCGGTCGGGCGACCTCACAGTACAGTGTGACACGGCGTGCCCGACCGAATGATGCTACAAGGGAGAAAACGGAAAACAGGCCAGCCGAACGTGCACAAGGCACCCGGGCAGTCACAACTTAGCAAAACTGATACGGGCGCCCTTGAACGAAACGACGCGACCCGCACACGCCCGATTAGGCGACCTTGCACGACGCGACACGGCGCACTCGACCGAACGATACCACAAGGGATAAAATGGAAAATGGGCCGCCTAAAGGTTCACAAGGCACCTGGGCAGTCATAACTTAACAAAACTGATACGGGCTCCCTCGAACAAAACAGCCCGACCCGAATGCACCCGGTCGGGTAACCTCACATGGCGCGACACAGAGCTCCCGAACGAACGATGCCACAAGGGATAAAATGGAAAATGGGCCACCCGAACGTGCACAAGGCACCCAAGTGGTCACAACTTAGCAAAACTGATACGAGCGCCCTTGAACAAAACGGCCCGACCTGAACGTGCCCGGTCGGGCGACCTCACACGGCGCGACACAGTGCGCCGGACCGAACGATGCCACAAGGGAGAAAACAGCAAACAGACCACCCAAACGTGCACAAGGGACCTAGGAAGTCAGAACTTAGCAAAACTGATACAGGTGCCCTCGAACGAAACGACCTGACCCGACTCGAACGGGCCCGGTCGGGCGACCTCACATGGCGCGACACGGCGCGCTCGACCGAACGATGCCACAAGGGAGCAAATGGCAAACGGGCCACCTGAATGTGCACAAGGCACCTGGGTAGTCACAACTTAGCAAAATTGATACGGGCGCCCTCGAATGAATCGACCTGACCCGAACACGCCCGGTCGGGCGACCTCACATGGTCCAACACGGCGCGCCCGATTGAACGATGCCACAAGGGAGAAAATGGCAAACGGGTTGCTCGAACATGCACAAGGCACCCGGGCAGTCACAACTTACCAAAATTGATACAAGTGCCCTCGAATGAAATGGCTCGACCTGAACACGCCTCGTCGGGCAACCTCACACGACGTGCCCGACCGAACGATGCCACAAGGGAGAAACAGAAAATGGGCCACCCGAACATGCATAAGGCACTCGAGCAGACACAACCAAGAAAAACTGATACACTCGCCCTCGAACGAAACGACCCGACCTGAATGCGCCCATTCGGGCGACCTCGCATGGCGCGACACGGCGCGCCCGACCGAACGATGCCACAAGCGAGAAAATGGCAAACAGACTGCCTGAATGTGCACAAGGCACCCGGGTGGTCACAACTTAGCAAAACTGATATGGGCGCCCTCGAACAAAACAACCTGATCCGACCCGAATGCGCCCGGTCGTGCGACCTCACACGGCACGACACGACGCACCCGACCGAACGATTCCACAAGGGAGAAAACGAAAAACGGGCTATCCGAACATGCACAAGGGACCCGGGCAGTCACAACTTAGCAAAACTGATACGGTCACCCTTGAACAAAACGACCCCGGTCGAGCGCTAACCTCACACGACGTGACACGATGCGCCCGAACGAACGTTGATGCCACAAGGGAGCAAACAGCAAATGAGCCACCCAAATGTGCATAAGGCACTCGGGCGGTCACAACTTAGCAAAACTGATATGGGCACCCTTGAACGAAACAGCTCGACCCGACCCGAATGCGCCCAGTCAAGTGACCTCACATGGCGCGACATGATGCGCCCGACCAAATGATGCCACATGGGAGCAAATGGCAAACGGGCCAACCGAACGTGCACAAGGCACTCGGGCGGTCACAACTTAGTAAAATTGATACGAGCACCCTCGAACAAAATGACTCAACCTGAACATGCCCAGTTGGGTGACCTCACAGTACGGCGCGACACGGTGCACCCGACCGAATGATGCCACAAGGGAGCAAACGGAAAACGGGCCACCCAAACATGCACAAGGCACCCAGGTGGTCACAACTTAGAAAAACTGATACGGGCGCCCTCCAACGAAACGACCTGACCTGAATGCGCCTGATCGGGCGACCTCACATGGTGTGACACGACACGCCCGACCGAACGATGCCACAAGCGATGAAATGGCAAACGGGTCGCCCGAACGTGCACAAGGCACCTAGGCGGTCACAACTTAGCAAAACTGATACGGGCGCCCTCAAACGAAATGACCCAACCCGACCCGAACGTGCCCGGTCGGGCGACCTCACATAGCGCAACACGGCATGCCTGACCGAACGATGCCACAATGGAGAAAATGGAAAAAGAGCCTCTCGAACGAAACAGCCCGACCTGAACGTGCCCAGTTGGGCGACCTCACACGGCGCGACACGGCACACCCGACCGAATGATGCCACAAGGGAGAAAATGGCAAACAGGCCACCCAAACGTGCACAAGGCACCTGGGTGGTCACAACTTAGCAAAACTGATATGGGTGCCCTCGAACGAAACGGCCCGACCCAACCCGAACACGCCTGGTCGGGAGACGTCACACGGCGCGACATGATGCGCCTGACTGAACGATGCCACAAGGGAGCAAACGGAAAACGGGCCGCTTGAATGTGCACAAGGGACCCGGGTGGTCACAACTTAGCAAAACTGATACGGGCGCCCTCGAACGAAACGACCCAACCCGAATGCGCCCGGTCGAGCAACCTCACACAGTGCGCCTGAACGAATGATGCCACAAGGGAGAAAATGGAAAACAGGCCACCTGAACGTGCATAAGGCACCCGGGCAGTCACAACTTAGAAAAACTAATACGGGTGCCCTCGAACGAAATGGCCCGACCTGAACGCACCCGGTCAGGTGACCTCACACTGCGCGACACGGCGCGCCCAATTATGGTTGGGGGCACACATTAAAAGTGAACGAAGGAGTGAGCGCATCACGTCTTTAATATTTTATGAAACTCCTTAGATGTCCCATCATAACCACCTTCCATCTTCATCACAATGTGATATGTCAACTAAAGATATCTTATTATGTTGCTCCAACCATTCAAAAAGGGGACCCAAGTTAGATTATTATTTATTAAAGGAGAGGCCAATGTCGCAAGAGCGACACTTAGTCCAAACTGTCGCAAGAGCAACGCTTTTTCCTAAACTGTCGCAATAGCGACGCTTTTGCCCAAACTGTCGCAATTGCGACGCTTTCCTCCTAACGTCGCAATAGCGACACTTATCTCTTTCGTCGCAATTCCGATGCTTTTGCCCAAACTGTCGCAATTCCGACGCTTTGCTACAAACGTCGCAAGACCAACACTAACTTCTATGTGTCGCAATATTGACACTTGTCTCCAAACGTTGGTATAGTGACAATTGTGGGCGAGATTTGAAAAATTGATAAATTTTGGGGAAATTTCCGACATTTGGTCAAAAGTGTTGGAATTTCCACCAAATGTACTAGTGGTATGTCTCATCACTGTCCACCATCATAAATTAGATCTGAACCTGTAAAATATTTCTGAAGAAAATGTTGGTCTTCCCCAGTGGAGTCACCATTATGTTATCACTCAGTAATTTCTCAAGGTTAAAGAAAGAGCTCACCGAGGTAACCACATACCTACTTTCAAGCTTTAGGATCTAGCCTTCCTAAGGCTCAGAGAGGGCTCTCTCTATAAGATTTAACTTTGTTTTAATATATGATCTTAGGCTAGTTATATAGGACAACTTGTTTTGGTATTTGGATTGGTTTGGTGGGAAAAATCACTTAATGAGATGCATAGTGATAGGTATGTTTTTCCATTGGAAAATGGAGTCAATATGTGAAGCAGATAAGTTAGGATCAAGGTCTAAAGTCAAATATTTTCAGGGAATGTTAGCAGAGTAACTCAAGATCTTTGAGGCTGATTGGTGAAGTGGTTTAATTGGGATAAATAGCAATCAAGGATTCTTTGATCTGGATAATGAGTGAAGGAGATAGAGGTCATTCGAAAGAGGGAGAAATTAAGGGCTCCCTACTCTAGAAATCAACAGAGAACATATAAATGATAAATAGTTCAAGACAGAGTGCTTTTAACAAATTCTGTAATAATATTCTTGATCTATCATTCAAATTTAGAACACATATATGGATGCATGTAAAACATAAGAAGATAAACAATGATAGTAGAAAGTACTTCACTTCAATGGCTCATCACACGAATCCTGAAATATGATGCTTTATGATTTTGATCCAGTCTGCTACTTGAAATTGCTATAAAAAGCCTCCAGGTACAGAAATATTGACTATAGAAATCTTCAGCAATTTATTCCACAATAATATTTCAAAGAGTGAAGTATTTATACAAATTCTAAACTAGAATATCTTGAAAAAATATCAAGATTGGTTTACAAATATCTCAAACTATTTTACATAAATAGAACTTAATAAAAGGACACTCAAAACTAATGAATCTATTTGGCACTATTTTTATGGATTGATGATGACAAAGAAGAGAAATTTGAATTTGATATCAACTCTTAGTTGATGATGAGGCATCCAAGTCACTAACCGTCTCCTTCCTTTGTGCATTTTGTTCCAGAAATTGTGCAAAATTGGGGTCCAGTGATACCTTTTTATATCTCATTCCGAGATAGATATGTAACAACTGAAAGAGGTGTTGAGTCCCAAACTTGCATCTTTCCTATACACCTTCTAGAATTTTTCCATTTACCAGGACCTCCTAAGTCATCAACATCATTGCATATTAATCATAAAAGAGCATTTAAAGTGGTTTTTAACTATGTTTTCTGTCTGTTGTTTGAATTAGATTTTTGCTCATTGAGCTGTGGAATCTTGTCACTTTCCATAGCCGCTTCAACTTTCCGCAGCCATTTTGTTAAAGTATATATTGCAGGTGTCTTCAGGAAAATCAAGCCACATGGGCAAGTTGGAAATGACATGGATATGGACCGAGTCCTATTGGCTTAGTCGAATTCACCAAAGAAGGTCGTGGTCAAAGGTAGTCAAGCGGTGGTCAACCTAAGAGTCCTACGGTGACAGAACTATGTTTTTCACCACGTGAAGACTTGCGTGACCGTTCCTAAATCTCAGGGGACATATCAACACCTGTGGACTGCTCCATAAGCCGAATCCAACAGCCACCCTCCATGGATTTAATCTTCACAGCAGCCATAATGCTAGATTTCTGGACGTGGTTGTTCACATGTCTTTTATCAGCACAGATTGTAGAAAAGTAGTTATGTCATCCTCTGTTATAAATAATGCGTTCTCATACGCATAGTAGCTAGATTTTGTAATGTAATTTTGCTGTAAAGAAAGTCCACTTTGCCGTGACATTATTTCCTTGTTATGACTGCGTTTTGAATACATGAGAAGACTCTGTTCATAAGCATAATTCGTGGTTGATAGTTGTTGCCCGAGGATTGTGCAGAGGGCCCCTGCACAAGCCAAGGTTTTGTTTATTGCTATATAGTTTCATGCTTTATTTCCTTACGTTCATTATGCCATAGTTATTCAAGTGTATATATTACATCTCTTATGGTATTAACGTTTTATTTCTGTCCATAATTTTTCATGCTTTATACTACTGTTAACTGATCAGTGTCTTTGTTCCAGATTACAGTAGGCAGCCCGGGCATTTGCACATAGTTTTACAATGACTAATGACATGGAATCAGTCTTGTCCTTTTGCTGATTTATTTTTCTTAACTTTTAATTCCAGCACTGTTTTATTTATTTTAGTTTTGTACATTTGCTTTATTAGTTAGATTAGATATTAAATTACTCATGTCATTATCAGTTACCTCCGAAAGCCATAGCGAGACTAATGGTGAGGGATTGAAGTATGAGTGTGTAGTTTGATATTAGTTTATTTTCTGCAAGTTAGATATTAAATTGCTCATGTCATTATCAGTTACCTCTGAAAGCCATAGCGAGACTAATGGTGAGGGATTGAAGTATGAGTGTGTAATTTGATATTAGTTTATTTTTCTGCAAATTAGATATCAGATTGCTCAAGTTGTTTATGATTACCTCCGAAAGCCATAGCGAGACTAATGGTGAGGGGTCAGAATATGAATTGATGTAATTTTATTTTAGCTTTACTTTGCTTGCAATTCTTGGATTTCTTTGAGTACAGTTTCTTTTGTATTTACACAGCAGCAAGGGTAATGGGTTTCATGATCAATAGTTCACTGTTTGTTTGACTAGTATAGTGGCACATTTTCATTTTCTTTTAGGAATTAATTTTGTCATTGCATGTTTTAAAACTCTTTTGAAGTTTGAAGTTTGGGAAATCATTATAAAGGACATCATTGCCTTGAACATTTATATCCATACTTGTATTTTAGAATTTCCATCTCAAATTAGGAAACCAACCAAGATAAAAACCCCAAGATAAATATAAAAAAAACCAAAAACGACAAAAAGTAAGAGATAGGTTATCTTGCACATATAGTGCGCCACACTTCGTCAGCTTACGAATCCCTGATTGACAAATTAATGTAGCAATTTAGGACACACTAAATTGACCAAACATTTTGGCGTCGTTGCCGGGGAAGTGTAACTAGGTAGCCAATTTCTTAAAATAAAAAAAAAACAATAAAAAGAAGGGAAAAATTGATAACTTCTTGAAGTATGCTCTCCTCTTGCACCTAGTGTGATCTGGAGGATCAAAAAAGAGAGTTATTGGTTCAATAATTTCTTAATTATGCTCTCTTCTTGCACCTAGTGTGACCTGGAAGATCAGAAAGAGAATTATTAGCCCAACTTAAAAATAAAAAAAATGGCATGCATAGAGCAAGAGATTCTAGGGGAAGGTTTATAGCTAGAGCCAAGAGTTCGATTTTCACAACTCCATATTCTTCAAGGCATAGACAAAATTCACCACCATCTACCCCTAGCCTTAAGATCCCTGGAATTCAAGGAGTATCTGAATTAGAGGATTCTCCTACACTATCTACCAAATCTCATTTAGAAGAAGACCCTTTCTTTACTTCTACAGGAGAATATATTGTAATCAAAGAAGTAGAATCACCTGAAGAAGAAAAGGAAGAAACTCCCTCTCATCCTCCCATGATAGAAGAACCAGAGGACTCTGAGAACTCTGAAGAAACTATCATGGCAGAGGAAGTAGTAGATGGATTTAGAGGTAGAGGAGGAGGAAATAATGGAGGCAACAATGGTGGAGATGGAGGTAATAATGAAAGAAAGAGGGAAGGAGACAACTCGTTTGGATTCCCTATAGTTGATGAGGAAACTCATACAACGATGAAAAACATCTCACCATCTGTCCTCCCCAACTTTTATGGATTGCGAAGTGAGGATCCTGAAACATTTCTATTTGAGTTTGAAGTCGTGTGCCGAACCTATGACTATATGGAAGACTCTCAAAAACTCAAACTGTTTCCTTCAACATTGAAGGGAGCCGCTTTGAAATGGTTCATGGGATTAGACAACCAATCTATTAGGACTTGGAATGATATGAAACAAACACTTTTGGATAGCTACCTGGACTATTGCATGCCCACCAATCACAAGGATGAGGTATTCAAAATGGTGCAAAAAGAAGATGAAAATTTGGAGGATTTACTTGAAAGATTTCAATACAACTTAAAAAGAGCAAAGATGAGCAACTTAGATGAGGAAAATTTGAAAGCCCTTCTATTAAAATCCATCAGAGATTAATGGATAGATCTTTTAAACATGATGGGGAAAGGAGACATTTCTCAACTTCCACTTCGTGACATAGTAAAACTATGTGTCCATCTCTCAAGGGGAAAATCTAAAACGGGAAAAGGGCCTAGAGATCCTTCTCTTATCAGGGCAAAAAAATCTGCAAATGGATCAGTAAGTAGGGCAGAGATTGGAAATATGCTTGATGAATTCAAAACTGTTATCTTAGGGAGCCTTAGTGAACAACTAGACACCCTTAAAATTCAAAACAAGCAGAAAGCAGAAACTGATGCTCTAGCCATCTTTTGTCCGAAATGTAGGAAGAAACATGCTTTAAGGGAATGTCCCTTGGATGCAAAAGTCGTAGAAAAATGTACGATTTGCTCAGAGAATCATGAGACCAAGAATTTTCCTTCAATTCCTGGACTCAAAGCTGTCTTTCAAGAAGATCCAAATTCAGTAGAATCTCTCTGTTTTGTTGCAAGAAGACCTTGGCAGGGGCAAAAAACTCAAGGGTTTAACAACCCTATGAATTTTCAACCCCCACCAAATTGGAATCCTTGGCAACAACCTTGGCCCCAATCTCAAAATTCATATCAGTCATGGGTACAAGGTATGCAAAATCCTTATGGGAGATTTGCTCAATTTTATCAATATCCTCCATCTTTTCAAAATCAACAAGCTCCACAACTTCCAAACACAAATCTACAACTTCCATTGCCATTTCCACAACAACAACCTTCTCAACAAAATCCAAATCCTCAACTCATGCTTCCATTCCAACAAAAGACTAATCAACTTCCAGCTCAGCCATTGCCAAATCCTAACAATAAAAATCCTCAGAATACTTACATGATAGAAGGACAACAATTTCCTACCTATATGATTGTTCCTCTCAATGATGTACAACTCAGGTCTGGTAGAGTTTTAGAAATACCTTCTATAGATATCCAAGAGGAAGATACCTCTAAGGAGGACTCTCTTAGAGTCAATAAGGGTTCTGAGGAAGCATCTCTTCAAAAATCAAACATTCAAAAAGAGAAAGAAAATTTAACCCCCAAAACTCCTATAGTTGAGCAACCTGCATCTTCATCCACATCTCCTTTCCCTGAAAGATTACAAACTGATAAAGGGGTGGAAAAACAAATCTTGTTGCCTAACTATGATTTTCTAGATGAATTAAATAATGTTTGTATCAGGATTCCCTTGCTACAATCCATTAGAGAGATTCCTATTCTAGCAAAAACAATAAAGGATTTGAGTCTCAAAAGACCAGGAAGGAAACTAAGAGATACAAGAAGAATCCACCTGGTAGGAAAAATTGCAGATATCATGATGGGAAAAATTACCATGCAGAAGTATGTAGATCCAGGTATTCCAATTGTCAAGACACATATAAATGGGATAGAAATTCCAAACACATTGATTGACTTAGGGGCTGCTATCAACATTATGAGTAGACAGACTATGGAACAGTTAAAACTTCCTAACCTTCTTTTTACACCTACTTTATTGCAACTTGCAGATCGATCGGTTATTAAACCAGATGGTGTATTAGAAGATATTTCGGTCTCCTTAGATTCTTGGGAATATCCAGTAGACTTTATGATTTTGACTCCCAAAAGTAATCTAGGAGGACATCCAATTATCTTAGGAAGACCTTGGCTGGCCACAGCTGATGCTTTTATTAGTTGTAGATCTTGAGACATGTACATTTCTAATGGTAATTCGACAAATAAATTCAATTTGTATCCTCCTGCAAGAGCAATTACAGAAATAGGAGACAATGAATGGGTCGATGATGAGAACACTATACAACCTGTCTTTACCATTTCTGAAATCAGTGAGGATAGTCAAATTCTGAACACATTAGAAAATTTTGAGACATTTTCAGAATATGACCCCACACAATTTCAGTTGGAATCTGACATTGAATATTTATCATCAAGAGAAATGTCTCTTTACTCTATGGAAGAGTTAGGTAGTTCTACCATTGATATTTTTTCAGGAAAAACATTGAATATCAACAAAAATTTGAAAAAGTCACAACAGGAAGAACTAACAAAAATCTTGCAAAAACATTCTACTGCATTTGCATGGGAGTATACTGATATGAAAGGTATTGATCCTAAGACTTGCATCCATCATATCTATATTGAGGAAAACATTAGACCAATCAGACAACCTCAGAGAAGGATGAATCCAAACCTTAGGGAGATAGTGAAAGAAGAGCTCCAAAAACTACTCAATGTAAACTTCATTTATCCAATTTCAGATAGCCGATGGGTTTCTCCTTTGGTTATAGTACCTAAAAAAAATGGCAAATGGAGGGTATGCATTGATTACAGGGAATTGAACAAAGAAACTTTGAAGGATCACTTTCCTTTGCCCTTTATCGAAAAGGTATTATATACATTAGCAGGCAAAAAGTACTTTTCATTTTTGGATGGTTTTAGTGGCTATAATCAAATTCAGGTAGCACCTGAAGATCAAGATAAGACCACATTTACCTGTCCATGGGGGAATTTTGCCTATCGAGTGCTTCCTTTCGGGTTATGTAATGCACCCGCAACATTCCAAAGAGCAGTACTAGGAATTTTTTCTGATCTAATCCATGATTGTGTAGAGGTTTATATGGATGATTTTACAGTTTATGGTAATTCATTTGAAGAGGCATTAGAAAATTTGGAAAAAGTTCTCATAAGATGTAAAGAAACAAACCTTTCATTAAGCCATGAAAAATGCTTTGTGATGTTTACTGAAGGGATTGTTTTAGGACATCATATTTCAGGAGATGGGATTAAGGTTGATAGATCAAAAGTTGAAGTCATCTCCAAGTTGCCTATTCCAAATTGTCAAAAAGATGTTAGAAGTTTTCTAGGATTTACTGGTTACTATAGAAGATTTATAGAAAACTTCACTAAAATTGCATCTCCACTCTTCAAATTGCTTACAAAAGACTGTGAATTTAAATGGGATCCTGATTGTCAATCAGCTTTTGAAACTTTGAAAACAAGAATATCCGAAGCACCTATCTTGAGAGGACCAAATTGGAAACTCCCTTTCCATATTTCTACGGATGCTTCAGATACAGCTCTAGGAGCTGTGTTGGGTCAAAAAGATTTAGTTCCTTATGCCATTTATTATACCAGTAAAAATTTGACTCCCACAGAGTTGAACTATACTGTGACAGAAAAAGAGTTTTTAGCTGTTGTTCATGCAATTAATAAGTTTAGACATTACATAACAGGCTATGAAACTTTTATTCATACTGACCATTCTGCAATTAGATATTTAATGAACAAACCTGTTACTAATGGCCGAGTGACAAGATGGCTCTTACTTTTGCAAGAATTCAATATTACTGTGTTGGATAGACCAGGAAAACAAAATACAGTAGCTGATTTCTTGTCTAGGATTCAGAATACTAAAGAAGATTCTCCTGTAGAGGATAAGTTTCCTAATGAATACTTGTTTGCAGTAACTACTAAGACCCCTTGGTATGCTAACTATTTGGTTACAGGGAAACTTCCTCCACATTTATTTCCAAGTGAAAGAAGAAAGATTATTCAGGAGAGTTCAAAATATTCATGGATTTCTAACGAATTGTTTAAAACAGGGCCAGATCTTGTGATCAGAAGATGTGTCAGGGAAGATGAAATTCCTGATATCCTCAAGGCATGTCATGATGAACCATGCGATGGACACTTTGCTGACAAAAGGACAGCCTATAAAATCCTCTCTTTAGGATGTTGTTGGCCTTCCCTCTTCAAAGATGCAAAACAATATGTCAAAAGGTGTGACAGTTGCCAAAGAGTAGGGAAAGCTACCCTTTCAAATGAAATGCCATTGCAACCACAGGTACTCATCGAACCCTTTGAAAAATGGGCTTTAGATTTCATTGGACCTATTAATCCACCATCTAAGCAAAAGAATTATATATTGGTTTGTACTGATTATGTTACTAAATGGGTGGAAGCCAAAGAATTAGTGTCTGCTACTGAAAATTCAGTTGTTAATTTTCTTTATGAGGATATTTTTACTCGCTTTGGTGTTCCAAGATAAATTGTTACAGATCAGGGAAGCCAATTCACATCCAACCTGGTGGAGAAGCTGATGGAAGAATAAAAAATCAAGCACAGAAGATCTACTCCTTACCATCCGCAAGCAAATGGTCAAGTGGAGTCTACAAACAAATTTCTCGAAAGTATCATCACCAAAACTGTTCATCTACACAGAAGAGATTGGGCAGAAAGGCTTCCTGAAGCCTTGTGGGCCTACAGAACTACATAGAGAAATACAACAGGACATTCTCCCTATGAACTTGTTTATGGGAAATAAGTCCTACTCCCCATTGAGTTCCAAGTCAAAACCTTCAAGATGGCAGTTCAGTTGGGGATGGATCTATCATAAGCCCAAAAGCATAGAATGGAGCAGTTGAATGAGCTAGATGAGATCAGACAAGAGGCAATTCTAAGAACTGATCTAGTTCAATATCAAAGAGTTAAATGGCATGACAAATACATCAAAGAGAATAAGTTTCAAGAAGGAGATTGGGCATTGCTATTTGATTCCAAGTTTAAATATTTTAAAGGAAAAATTCAGACTCATTGGCTTGGGCTATATGAGATTGACAAGATCTTTAGCAATGGAGCTGTAAAAATCAAGACCATTGATGAATCTCAAACTCCTCTTATTGTGAATGGCCACAGATTAAAGATCTATCATAAGCCACTCTCAAAAGAGGAATTTGTCAAAATGTTTCAAGATAATTCTGCAATAACGCTGGTGAATAAGAATCCGTCTTCTCCACCAGCCTAGCCTTTGTTCTTTTCAATTTAAAAAATAAAAAATAAATAAAAATAAAAAAATTGTATAAGCCTGAAAACCAATCACTGATTGGCAGTCTTATACAGAAAATGTAGGGTGAAAATCAGGAACACCTGACACCCTATATTTTCCAAAAAAAATTCCCTCTCTCTCTCATTTCACAAGTTTTATGACAACCCACTCCATTTCATTCCACTTCATTTCATTTCACTCCATTTCATCTATTTCATTTCATTTCACCAATGAAAATTCTCTTTCATGACCATTTTCATTTAGTCAGTTATCATCTATCCATCTCCATTCACCCAAATAATTGTTATGTCAGTTTCCGCAGCTGACACCAGTTTCCGCAGCCAGAAGCAGTTTCTGCAGCCATCACTCTGTTTTTCAAAAAAAAATTACAGTCAGATGTTAGTTCAACAATCATGAAATCAAATGCAGGTATGAAGACATATTATGAAGACATGAGGCATTCAAAAGCATCAAAGAGGAGCAACTGATTGAAGACTAATGACAAATGGCAAGAATTCCAAGGTATGAGTAGAAATTTATTTCAAATGGCATTCAAGCACATTTTTACATAGTTATAAACCATAGCTCCATTATATGAAATGATTGCGTTGACAACTCCATAACCATTCCATGATCTCCATACGATTCCCCCACAATCCTTGCATTCATTTTTAAACGGCCTCATGATCAAGCCTCCGGTCTTCACTCGTGTTCGGCTATACTTTGATACTCCACCTGTAATTATGGAACGTGGTTGATTTGACTATGGCTTCTCTTAGCCGCACAAAATCCGTAGCCGTTTCATAAACGTGCTTGCGTCTACTCTGCAGCCACCCAATTTTAAATATTGCCAAATGCACTTTACTCCCCCTACTGTTCTATTGACCTCACGGATGCATTTCCACCGTGCTCACATAAGCCTTCACCCCATTTTGTTCTTTGTTCCGATTCATTCCGTGTACCTATTCTCTGATATCCGCTTACAGTCACTGGTCTCCTTCATAAACCCTGTTCATTTCCGTTAATTCAACCGTCTTACCTCCGCTAAACCCTCCTCACGCAGACAAGTTTCAAAGAACAGAAGGAAGGATGGGTCGGTTGTTGAGGGCAGAACCGGAGGGACCCAAATTTATGGAAGGATACTCGCAAGTCAAAGACATATTGAAAAAGGAAAAATGGCTTCGGTTTATTCAAAAGTTTAAAGGCTGCAATAAGGAGGTAACAAAAACTTTTGCGAGGTCTTTCAATGGTCTGGAGGTGGAAATTGGGGACCTCAAATTTAAAGTGACTGAGGCATCCATAGGAGCTGCTACAGAACTCCCTCAAGAAGGTGAACGCTGGTTCAAGAACAAGAGCATTGGCGAGGAAGCTTGGAGAGTGATCCTACGTAACCCAGGTATGGATGTCACCATTTTCAAAAAGGGAATTCCTTTTCATGCTTTAAAAGAAGAGTGGGCCAGTTTACTGTTGGTTATTCAAAATTTTATCACTTGTGAGGGACGTTTTGGATCAATGTACATGTAAAATACCCGAATGTTGATGAATTTCCTAGACAACCAGACCCTCAATCTGCCATACTTTTTACTAAACAGTTTGAAAAAGATGTCTGTAACCGTCCAAAAGCATCTGGGGGACGTAGAATCACATTTGTATCACCATGGTCTTGTGAAAATCTTGATAGAAAAACAATTAAAAGAGAAAAAGGACACCTGGGAGCAGTTTTTAATTAGAAATTTCTTTGAAGAACCTCAAGAAACCCCTGAAGGCAGTACATCAAAAATAAGTAGAAGAAAGAGAACAGGTGATAAAACTCAAAGCACTCCTACTAACACAGTTGAAAGAACTAGTAGAGAAGAAAGACTGTCTAAAAGGAGGAAGGAAAAGACTGAGGGTAAAAAGCCAACAAAATCAAAAGAGAAAAGAAGCATTGAGGCTGAGCATCAAGCCCCTTCCTCAGAAGAACACCATCAAGTATTGTCTGAGAGACTAGTTCACCTTCAGGAACAGTCAGCTATGGCCAAAAAGAAAGGAAAAGAAAAACAAAAGGAAAAAGACAGTAGTCCACAGCATGTAAGAAGAAGCAACAGGCTTAAAGGAAAGTGGAGGAAAGTACAAACAAAAGGACCCCATTTTATTGATTTGGGAGAAGGAACACTTGAACAAACTCCAGTTGGTCGTAGTCCACCTCATTCTCAGCCAAACATTGAAACTAGTCCTCAAGACGTTGACATGAGTCCTTTTCAGCCAGATTTTGAAGTCAATTATCCTCCACAACATTTTGGGGACATCCCAAGGAAAACGACACCCGAGATAGATCTAAAGCAGCAAGAGGTGTATGATTACATAAAATCCTTAGAAAGAACAGCCACGGGTCCCAGCACTTCATCCAGTCAGCCTCACACAGCACATGAAGCTCTAGTCCAATCGTTGAAACAAGAAGTCTTTGAGTTGGAGGTTTTAAATAGACATATTAAAAATGAAAATGAAGCATTAAAGGAGCAAAGTAGATTGGACAAGATCATTCATGACAACACTATGCTACATCTGGGGCTGTGGCACAAAAAGAACAAGAAATTGAAGAAGAAATGCAAGAAGTTAAGTAGAGCACTGATTAATCTCAAATTCAGATGCTTGATGAAGAAGCCCAGGATGTTAGCAGCACCAAGAAAGAGGAAAAGAGGACTGGATGTACTGGCAGAGGTATCAGGGCATATGAATTGAAGGAGGATGATTAAAATTTTGGTTGCATGGGAACATGCAACACCTTCACAGTGGGGGTATGCTGAGTCCCAAACTTGCATCTTTCCTATACACCTTTCTAGACTTTTTCCATTTACCTAGACCTCCTAAGTCATCAACATCATTGCATATTAATCATAAAAGAGCATTTAAAGTGGTTTTTAACTATGTTTTGTGTCTGCTATTTGAATTAGATTTTTGCTCATTGAGCTGCGAAATCTTGTCACTTTTCGCAGCCGCTTCAACTTTCCGCAGCCATTTTGTTAAAGTCTATATTGCAGGTGTCTTCAGGCAAATCAAGCCACATGGGCAAGTTGGAAATGACATGGATATGGACCGAGTCCTATTGGCTCAGTCGAATTCACCAAAGAAGGCCGTGGTCAAAGGTAGTCAAGTGGTGGTCAACCTAAGAGTCCTACGGTGACAGAACTCCATTTTTCACCATGTGAAGACTTGCGTGGCCGTTCCTAAATCTCAGGGGACATATCAACACCTGTGAACTGCTCCATAAGCCGAATCCAACGGCCACCCTCCATAGATTTAATCTTCACGGCAGCCATAATGCTAGATTTCTGGACGTGGTTGTTCACGTGTCTTTTATCAGCGCAGATTGTAGGAAAGTAGTTATGTCATCCTCTGTTATAAATAATGTGTTCTCATATGCATAGTAGCTAGCTTTTGTAATGTAATTTTGCTGTAAAGAAAGCCCACTGTGCCGTGACATTATTTCCTTGTTATGACTGCATTTTGAATACATGAGAAGACTCTGTTCATAAGCATAATTCGTGGTTGATAGCTGTTCCCCGAGGATTGTGCAGAGGGCCCCTGCACACGCCGAGGTTTTGTTTATTGTTGTATAGTTTCATGCTTTATTTCCTTACGTTCATTATTCCATAGTTATTCACGTGTATATATTACATCTCTTATGGTATTAACGTTTTATTTCTGTCCATAATTTTTCATGCTTTATACTGCTATTAACTGATCAGTGTCTTTGTTCCAGATTACAGTAGGCAGCCCAGGCATTTGCACATAGTTTTACAATGACTAATGACATGGAATCAGTCTTGTCCTTCTGCTGATTTATTTTTCTTAACTTTTAATTCCAGCACTGTTTTATTTATTTCAGTTTTTTACATTTGCTTTATTAGTTAGATTGGATATTAAATTGCTCATGTCATTATCAGTTACCTCCGAAAGCCATAGCGAGACTAATGGTGATGGATTGAAGTATGAGTGTGTAGTTTGATATTAGTTTATTTTTCTGCAAGTTAGATATTAAATTTCTCATGTCATTATCAGTTACCTCCGAATGCCATAGCGAGACTAATGGTGAGGGATTGGAGTATGAGTGTGTAATTTGATATTAGTTTATTTTTCTGCAATTAGATATCAGATTGCTCAAGTTGTTTATGATTACCTCCGAAAGCCATAGCGAGACTAATGGTGAGGGGTCAGAATATGAGTTGATGTAATTTGATTTTAGCTTTACTTTTCTTGCAATTCTTGGATTTCTTTGAGCACAATTTATTTTGTATTTAGACAGCAGCAAGGGTAATGGGTTTCATGATCAATAGTTCACTGTTTGTTTGACTAGTATAGTGGCACATTTTCATTTTCTTTTAGGAATTAATTTTGTCATTGCATGTTTTAAAACCCTTTTTAAGTTTGAAGTTTGGGAAATCATTATAAAGGACATCATTGCCTTGAACATTTATATCCATACTTGTATTTTAGAATTTCCATCTCACATTAGGAAACCAACCAAGATAAAAAGAAAAAAACCAAAAACGACAAAAAGTAAGAGATAGGTTATCTTGCACATATAGTGCGCCACACTTTGTCAGCTTACGAATCCCAGATTGACAAATTAATGTAGAAGTTTAGGACACACTAAATTGACCAAAAAAGAGGTTATTGCAGATAAATATGTTTTTGAGATAAACCTCTCTCTGTTTCCTAAAATTCCGCTCCAGTTGTTCACAATAAGCTCTGCAAACATATGTGTAAAACATAATTTTGCGCAATCTGAAAATTAGAATGTGAAGATGTGCATGTAGCTCTCATTATGTAATACCTGTGTAAAAAGTGAGAGGCTCTTTCAACTACAGAGGCAGAATACGTGGTAGCCACTCATGCAAGCAAGGAAGTATTTTAGTTGTAGAGATTGTGTTCAAGTATGGGGTTGGTGCAGCAAGCTATAAGGATATACTATGATAGCCAAAGTGCGATTTTCTTGGCTAAGAACCCTGCTTATCATTCAAAGACAAAGCACATTGATGTTCAATATCACTTTGTGATAGATATGGTTGAGGCTAAAAGGGTGTTTCTCATAAAGGTGGACACTTTGAAGAATGTTGCAGATGCATTGACGAAGTCTGTGAGCACTCAGAAGTTCTCTTGGTGTAGAGAAATAATGGGTGTTGCAGAGCTGGGGTAATGACTAAGCTCTCCTGTGGCTCCCTGTGGAAAGAAAACAACAGGTGGGATAATGTTGGGTATGTGTTATATTCTTTCCATGACTAGTCACGCGTAGGGGGGCGAAAATGTCCCCTGTACGTTGCGTCGGGCGTAGCAGGGGGGTCACAAGGGGGGGCGGCAGCGCCCTGGGAAAAAAAAATTGGACCTTATTTTTCAATGGGCGGACCCGCCCATGGTTTTTTGCATGAGTTTGCACATGGTTTTGGGGCATGATGGTTTTCGGCCCCTGGTATTTTGTAGATTCGATCAAGGGAAATACAGTAATGTTCTAATCCAGGGTTAATGGATTAGGGTTTAGGTATGGTTCGGAATGTATATATATGTGTTGTAAAACTAAAAGGAATATAATGAAAAATCAAGCTGGTCGTCCCGATTTGGGATCCAGGGGAAAATCCCTATGTATATCTGTTTTATATTTTATGCTCTCGCTATTGTTTATTTTCTATTTTTAAGATTCGTTTGTAGATAATTCCTGTACAGAGTTAAAACCTACAACTTGATAGATGATCATCAAAATGAATATATCTCTCTCTCCTCCTCCCTCTCTCTTCCACTCTCTCTCTCTCTATGTTTGCAAAGAAGCTTGTTATGTTTGATATGTTGCAATATGTTACAAAGGTTATGTTTCATATGTTGAAGAAGTTTTAATGCAAAGGAGAATCAACGTATAATTGTTATATCTAAGTGTAATGATATTTTTATGTTTCTTGGTATGTGCGGTATGTGGTTGAGCTGGCATGTCGTAGAAAAAAAATGTATGACATTTTAGGTGTTGTTGAGCTGGAGTTGATTGATGGTTGGCTTGTTATGATTGATGGCTTGGATGTGCTTATTTTTGCTATTGATGTATACACACTTGATGAGTTTTTGTGACGCTTTTGAGCATTGAAAAAATGTAACTAGGTTTGGCCTTCATAATGACATGTAATTAATTTTTTATGTAAGAAGAGTCAAAGAAGAAAAATAAAACGAGTTTATTGTAATTCTTGCATCATGGATTTCATGAGAAAGATATTTTATTTTTTAGTCAAGACTCTCATTATGAGTCTCTAGGAATTTTCTATCTTGCCATAAAGATGATAGAGTCATTTTCATGTAAATGAAGTCATGTTACACTTTGTAAAATGTCACATTTTTCTATGAATAGTCCTCCAAGACCTTGTCTGTAGGCCTCTTGAAGTTGGCCTCAATCTAATGAAGATCCTCAACGATGAAGTTGGATCTCCTCCAATGATCATGTCGGCCTAAAATACAAGGAGACAACTTATATAAGTAGAACCACTCGGGCTCATTTGAAAGCATCCAGTTCGGTCAATATTGTAATCATAAGTGAAAAGTGCAGGACTACAAGAAGTGTGAAAAGGATAAGACAAATCAATGAAGGAGAAGCGTTATTATGCTTCGGCCTTCGATCACTCTCTCTATCATAACTAAAAAAATCCAAGGCCTATTACAACATCAAGACAGTTTAGTATTGGGTATAAGGTTACACATAAAGAGTCAAGAAATTGAGCCGAGAAAAGGTATGTAGGAAGCTGAGGAAGAGATTGAAGGAAGCCGAGAAGAAGCACTTTGTCTAGGGTTGCTGAAGTATAGAGATCGAGTTTCTCTAGTGTAGCCAAGCAGTGCCAAAAGAAAGAACAAGGAATGAAGAGAAGCAATGAAGAGTATTAAAGTCTAGTGACAAGGTTCTTGGGAGGATACTTGTGTCAAGGGTCCTTGTCATGGTCTTGGTATTTTTCAATTGAAGATATATAATAAGAATTTATGATCGAGTTTTCCTCTCAAAGAGTGAGAAGTTTTGGCCCTCGATTACAAGCCTGCATATTGTGTCTATTGTGAATTTGATAATTGAGTTGATGAAAAGAACACACTAATAATCTATCGAATAAAATATATAATCAAGAAGCATAAAGTATATCAAAAGTAATTATCAAGAAGAAAAATCTCCTAACTAATAAATCCATAGATTTCTCAACATGGTATTAGACTTAGGTGCTGAAGTCAAGAAAGGGCATTCAAGCAAGAAGACACTCAAGTATAAAATATCAAAGAGTGTCAAGGACATCAAGTAAGAGATCAATCATCACAACCCTAGATTGAAGAAATCTACACTAGTAAGAATCTTGGAAAAAGGAACCAAAATCCTTTAAGCAGTTTCCAAGTCAACAAGGGAAAAAGAAGGATCGTGAAGCAAGATCTCTCTCTCATTAATCAATCAAAGGCCAATTTTCGCAAGGAAAGAAACAAATTGGTTGGGGCTTCAAATTTCCTTACATGGAAGAAAAGGACAGATCTGAATCTCATTGAAAATGAGGTCATGGGTCATATTAAAGGGTCAACTACCCAACCTTTAAAACAATATAGTCAAGCACATGCTAAATACATGAAGGGAGAAGTGAGAGCCCAAAGGATTCTTATAGAATATATAAAAGAATCTCTCATCCCATAGGTATCTAAATTAGAAACTGCAAAAGAAATATATGACAAATTGGTAGAGCTGTTTTCTATGAGTATTGCAAGAGAAGTAATCTCACTAAGGCAAAAAATCTACAAGATAAAGTTGACAAGGGAAGATGGAATAACTTCATATTTCATGAAGATCTCTGGTATTTGAGATCAACTACAAGAACTAGGAGAAGTTATGTATGATAAAGAAATGACCAGAGGGTACTGAATACTCTACCAAAATAATGGGGAAATTTCACTTCAAGAATATATGGGAAGAAATAGGCCACACCATTCCAAGATCTATGGTATTTATGTAAGATAGAAGAAACCTGTTTGAAGGCAAATTTTGATATGGGACAAAATGAACAAAATCAAGCCTATGTTGCAATGTCAGGAAGAAAGGGAATATTTGGTAAATTTTATTCTCAAAAGAAAAAGAGGAATATGGATAAGGTAAGGTTCCATGGTTGTCACGAATATGGGAATTATAAAAGAGATTGTCCTAAATATAAGAAGGAAAATATAAATATAGAAGAATCACATATCATTGGAGAAATGGAAGAGCCTGATACAAAGAAGCCTAAGAAATAATAAGTGAGAAATATCTACTACGATTGAGATAATATTCTTCACTGTAAAGTATTTTTCTATTATAAAATTATATATATGAAGCGTTGTAAATGGCATCATGATAGAAGAATTGAAATAAGAGAACTTGTCATAGAAGGATGTTTGGAACAAGAATCTATGACAGTCAAACTATGAAGAATATAGTTGTTGGAAACCTCACTTAAAATGACATTCATGAAAGAAAAAGAAGTCATCTAGGACAAGAATCATAATTCATTGATCAATAAGGAAACATCTGTTAATAAGGATATGAAATATTCTCTAATGTAATCGTTATTGGAGGATTCACTAATCTAGAAAGGAGGCAAATGTTTCATTGGGTATTCTAATCTTGTGGAATTCAAGGGATAATGGTATGATGGCATATTAATGAAGAAGGTTAAGAGAATGAAGTTATTCCATTCAAAGGAAAGCTGCTACAGGAAGGCTTCATGACCCAAAGGAAAATATGAGGTATATATATGATTACACTAGATATTAGAATTTCATGTCATATGGTTCCACATAACCTATATCACTGGTCTATTTTGAGAAGCATGATGAAAGGAAAGGAATCTCCTCCTATGAAAGGTTGTTGGAAGGCATGGATCACACTAGATGAAAATAAACATAATATGTCCTCATATGAATTATGAGGTAGTTGAATACAATTAAGTAACTATGATTGGAAGCTCCTGGGAATGAAATATGATATATGTGAAGAAAGGAAGAAAGAGATCGTGAGATATGAAACCATGGTAAAGGCAATCAGCATCTTGAAGACCAAGAAGATGTGACTAGGAAACCTCCCTAAAAGATATAAAGACTCTGATGGAAGTCTGGAAAAGATGGAGAACCTTGATAATATATATCTTTGGGAGATATGTCAACATCTATGTAGGATGCTGATGCAAACTGAAAGATGTCATTATGAAAGACCATAAAAAAGGTAATTTTAATTTAAGTGTTCATTTCTTTTTTTGAACAATATTTGGATGGGTTTATGTAGAAATTCCAAAGGGAAGAACTATGGATGTCTTCGAAGAGAACCATATCGAAGGATGTAAGATACTTCTAGAAAATATGGCATGAAGAAGGAAACAAGACATGAAGCAAGACCAAATGATGATTAATGGATCAATTTCTGATGAAAGGAATAATGACACGACTAACTCTTGGATGAATGTGATGGATGGTTTGTGCCCTATAAAGAAGCTACAAAAGATGAAGGCTCCTTGACAAAGAAATTCATGACATCAAAGGAAGGATGTCTTCAAGCAGCTAGGTGTAGAGATGTTGTAGGTCCCTAATTAAGAGGGTGCTTGAATACAAGTTTATTTCTTGAAAGAAACTTGGAAATCCCTAATCCAAGAAGGAGCTTAGGTACATTCCTTGCGTAGGAATGAGTACATTCCTTTATTGGAATATGTACTTCGTAATTAAGAGGGAGAGATAGACATGTCATTATTTTCTTCACTTAGGATGAAATAATAGAGGATTCAAAAATCATCTGGCATCCGTTACTCTTTAAGGATGAGATAGGGCATCCAAGATAAGAGTAGTCGTAGAGGAACGATATTGTTTGAGAAATGGGAATCCAAGATAAGAATAGTTTTGGTGGAAAACACCCTAAAAACTCGGGTAGAGTATGTTCCAAGAGAGATAAATGATTCAGGTGTCTATAAATCATTAGTCTCGCCAGCATTGAGCTCAAGATCTTGTGAAGCGATGGATATGTTAGTCAAGGCCTTGTTATGTGACAATTCTCGTTGATATGATTCTATACAGATTGAATACCAATCTGATTATTCTTATGAGATTCTTCAGATTAAGAATAACCAAGTACCATTATGAGTACCTCCCTATTCAAGAGGGATAGTTGAAAAAGTGTAACTAGGTTCGGTCTTCATAATGACATGTAATTATGATTTTATGTAGGAAGAGACAAAGAAGAAAAATAAAATGAATTTAATCATGGGTTTCATGAGCAAGATATTTTATTTTTGAGTCAAGGCTCTCATTATGAGTCTCTAGGAATTTTGTCATCTTGTCATAAAAATTAGAGTCATTGTCATGTAAATGAAGTCATGTTAAAATTGGTAAAAGGTCACATTTGTCTATGAAAAGTAGTCCTCTAAGACCTTGTCACTAAGACTCTCCGAGTTAGCCTAAATTTGATGAATATCCTCAATGATAAAGTCGACTCTCCTCCAATGATCATGTCGGCCTAAAAGTTAAGAAGACAACCAATATAAGTAGCACCACTCGACCACATTTGAAAGCATCCAGTTCAGTCAAGATTGCAATCATAAGTGCGAAGTGCAGGACTAAAAGAAGTGTGAAAAGGAGAAGGAAAATCAACAAAGGAGAAGGGTTATTGTGGTTCGGTCTTGGGTCACTCTCTCTCTCTCACATAACTCAGAAAATTCAAGGTCTGTTACAACATCAAGAAAGTTTGGTCTTGGGTATAAGGTGACACATAAAGACTCAAGAAAGTAAGCCGAGAAGAGGTTTATCGGATTCCAAGGAAGATATCGAAGGAAGCCAAGAATAAGAACTTTGTCAAGGGTTTCTGAAATATAGAGACTAAGTTTCTAAAGTGTAGCCGAAGGTGCAGTGTAGTGCGGAAAGAAGAAGGAACAAAGAGAAGCCGAGAAGAGCATCAAAGGATAGTGACAAGGTTCTTGGGTGGATACTTGTTTCAAGGGTATTTTTCATCGTCTTGGTATTTTTCAATTGAATATCTATAAGAAGAATTTCTAATCGGGTTTTCCTCTCAAAAAGTGAGAGGTTTTGGCCTTGGATTACATGCATATGTACTGTGTCTCTTATGCATTTGATAATTTACTTGTGGAAAATAACACACTAATAATATATCGAAGAAAAGGACTATTTAAGAAGAATAAAGTATATCAAAATTAATTATCAATAAGAGAAATATCGTAACTAATAAATCACTAGATTTCTCAACATTGAAAAATACGGTAGAACAAAGGTATGACCTATTTGGATGGAGATCTTGATGAGTTGATGACAAATTTGTAGAGATGTTGGCTTGATTATGTTGTTGTGTGCATATGATGGTTAAGCTGATATGTTGTGATGCAAGGCAAAGACATGAATATGACTTGAGGAAAAGGTATAAGGAAAAGGAAAAGACAAATTCGAAGGAAAATTCAAAGCCATGGTCCACGCAAAGGCAAAAACATGATACAATCAAACACAAAGGAAAAAGCAAAGGCATGATGCAAGCCTATGGCAATTGAGAATGTGTTGCAGAATAATATTAATGAACACTATTCGAATATGCTGAAATTTATTTTATTGGCATGAAGAATATTAATGTATGCTATTTAAATATGTTGGAATTCATTTTAAGTATTTTAATATTCAAGGTTTGAAATAGTCTTAGAATTCAAGAGACACCCTTGGAATGCAAAGAGATAAGTTTTTTCATTTCATGTGTTTAGATAACTAACAACCATCAAATATCATTAATAAAATTAAGTGAGGTTGGAGGGTTGTATGGTTAGAGAGTTTGAGAATGTGAGAGCTAACTTGAGTCATTTATTATCTCGTACAAATAGAGTAGATGTGAAGTAGAATTTAGGAGAAGAAGAAGTATATATAGTTAGAAACATAGAGAGAGAAAATTATGAAAAACAAAAAGCACTTAATATATTTATTTATCACAATAGTTACAAATATATAGGACATAGATCACATAATTTAGATGAATATAGATCCTAAGAGAGTGGATCTATGACTCGAAAATGACACAACTACAACTCAAACATAGAGAAAAACAAATTCTATAGTGACACCTCGGGACTCACAATGACAACCTGTAGATCACATCATACACATGGAAGCATTACTTTCAACACACTAGGCTTAATGCTTACATGAAAAACATTGAAACACATACTAAAACAAAACAAAAATGATATATTTTTAACAGGTCTTCATCAACACACACACCCACTCAGGAATCTCACAAACACCGCTCTTTCACCACCACATCTTCGAGCTATCACGTGACCTCCATTTAAAATGCAACTGCCTTTGAACATCGTTGATGAAATTTGTAAGATCAACAATATTGACACCTAGTGTCATCAGGGATTTTGCGATAAGATCCATCAAGTAATCAACCATCCTATGGACTAATCACCGTCTGTTGGATATTTCTCTTTAGACTATCCTCTAATTGCTAGGATGGAGGTCTAGTTACTGAATGTGTCCAAAATTTTATCAGACAACTTGACCTTACTAACATACAAGAATTGAATTTTCAGGCGTAACGAATTCCAGTTTAAGAACCACCACCCCATTTTATAACCAATAAAAACACACAAAAATTGATGTTTCAGTCACTGGGGCTTCTACTTTAAGAGCCATGGACCCTTTTTATAACCAATAAAAACAAAGACACCATCCACCAAAACATAGAGAGACAAAATCAATGATTGCTCTTTATTCATCTGTGTATATCAGATCAAATATAATAATAATAATCTTTCATATTCATATTTTCCACCTGTTGTAGCCTAATTTGACTCAGCCAAAAGTTAAGAGAGGTTCTAAGAAATTCAAGGTTATTGAGGAGAAATTGTTAAAATTTGAAGAAGACCTACAATATGCTCAAAAGGAAAACCACAAGAGAAACAAGGATTCGTCATCACATGTGCACCAGAACCAAAATCACGGAAGCAGCAACATTGGAGGAGTAATCTAAGCCAGAGGAGGAGGGATCGAGTTGGGCTCATTCACACGCAGAACAATTCAAGAGCCAGACCAATGGGCACATTCAGAGCATTACATACAGGTCAGGGCCAAGTCGGGCGTATTCGCAAGCTCAGGAGGGTTAATGATCTAAAAGGAGTGTATTAGTTCTGTTGTGCTAAGTGTCCTTTCAGTAATATAAACATGTAAAATTTGTCTTCATGTGTTTGCTTAAGGAATGAGAGTTTTAACCATGAAAATTAGATGAATTAGTGAACTTTAAGCATGCAAATAAGCCTTAAAAACACTGAACAACAGTGCATACTAGAGAAAAACATTCACACATAATTTTTACATAGTAGGCATGATGAAGCAGTTCACCCCTCTCGGGCTACATCTGCTGGTGCAACTCCCAATGGCATGTCCCTCTTTGTGATTATTCTCAAAATTGTAAATTACATATGTTTGCAGGCCTCTAATGGTTTTTTTATCTGCACCAATGGCTCCAGAATGCTCAAATTAGTCTAGGTAGACTCTTGTTTCACCAAAATTGGTCGAAAATTGACCTCTCCATGCCTTTTCCCAATGTCAGCTAGAAAATATCCACTAAATGAGGAGACAGGCAGTTATCTGAAGTTAAATTGATGGCTAAACCCCAAACTTAGGGGCACGCTCCAAGTTTATCAGACGATTTAACTTGGCATTAAGTGGTAGTGGCAGGGTGGTCACATGCCAACCTCGTTGTAACCTACGCTGCGTTTAAACTCCACCATATAATTTGGAACCAGGAGTTAAGGTTTCGATAACTTTTAATCGTCGTATTTACTTGTTATCCTCGCATGTAAACAGCTTTTGCAAAACCCGCCGGAGGTTACGGTTATCACAACAATCCAAACGAACCATTACCAAACTCCACCATGTGAAAGAACTTCGCCATCGGGTTTATGTTTTATGCTGCGGTTAACATGGAGGCCATGGTTCTGGTGCTAGGGCCACATGTGAGGGGGGGCTGGCTCTTAGTGGTTGGCCTCCCCAAATCCTCGTATGCAAAAATTATAACCAATAAGATGAAGTGGTGACCATACTATGTTAAGAACTTTCATGTAGGGGGGTTGGTAAACGGACTTTGCTGTGGGCATGGGGTCGCGGGGTCGACCCCTGTCGTCTCCAATTAAATTTTTTCACTCGCTCCTGAGGACATGTGGTGGGCTCTGGGTTGGCCACGTGTCGCTCATCTATTGGCTCCAAAATAAACCCATAAACAATCCAAATCAACTTCGTAACATCAACATCTAATGGCCCAGATTGAGCCACGTGGTGCCATCCTATTAGCCGTGGAGAAAAACGGCATATTCCAGTTATATTCTTGCTAATTGTACCGCATGCTGACTGGGAATCCAATAAAAAAAAAAAAAAAATTGTTTGGGAAAACAAACAAAACGCGATATCTTCCTCATATGACATCGGTTTTTTGAACCGTTTGCAGGGCCAAAATCACAACGACGAGACCTTTCCGGTCGCTTAGGTTCCACCCTGTTTCGAGCACTTTAATTTTTAAGCATAAGACTTCATCTCCTGATCACACCTCCCTAATGGGAAGCTTTTGGACCCCAAAATCTCTCTGGATTACTAAACATGAAGATGAGGAGACTGTGTCCCCACTCTTCCAATCTTAATCCAATAAAATTTCCCTAATTTCATTAATTGGAGCTCTTCATGAAACGACAAAATTTTCCTTGATTTTGTTAACCAACCATTGCTGTTTTTGACATTGTCATGCTGCATATTTACTAAAATTGCAGAACAACAACCTATCTTTGTATTAAACATCTTGTTTCTACATTGGTACATAATCAAATGAAACTTGAAATTACTCTCACCTTGCATCCTATCCTTATGGTGATTTTTTGCTGAATTTTCCTTGAACTTGTGTCGATTCCTAACCAAGTTTCTTCGCCATTAGACCATGCCTTTTTGAAACCAAAAATTAACATTTATGAATCCTATGCCTTATTTTCTAAGTTGCTTCTACCTCTCTTGGACCTTTGCAACTTCTTGCACTGACACTTTGTTTTCAACACCGTTCAACACCAATGTTGACTGATGCAACTGTTTGTCATCTTCTTTCAAAGACAACCTGCTTTCAAACTAAAACAACTCATTACATACATCATCATTTGTTTGAAAAGAATTATGTAAAACTTCTCTTTGTTTAATCATCATAAATGTCAAGTTTTGACTTGCATTGATGAGCCTCTTCATCAGCCCTGCATTAACTAAAGAAGTGTCTAGTTTTTTACGATGACCTCTCACAATGTACTCCTTGCCATATTTAAATAAATGGTGTTTGTTGTCATGGTGATGGAAGATTTCTTTCCTGTCATACAAGTAAGGACTGCCCAACGCCATACCTGTTATATCAAGCGGAACAACATCTAATTCAACTGTGTCAATGAAATGTGTAGTTATTGCAAAGCACAACATGCACTTCTTTGAAACCTATAAATTTGCATCCTTAAAAATCCAACCAACTAGTGGATATGGTTTTGGATGTGGAATGGTCTCAAGATTAAGTTTCTTGACCAAGTCTTCAGAGATTAAATTTGCTTGTGACCCACTTTCAAACAAGGGGTTAATCTTGGTATGTTTGGAAAAGACCCTCACATGAAACAGTTCAATTCTCTTTTCTTCATTTGGAGTTTCTATGTGACATTTAGTTATACTAGAACTAGGTTTATTTTCAATCTCTTTCCCCTTTATGTTCTTTAGTCCCATAGCTATGATTTTTGTTTCATCTCCTGAATTTGACCCTAGGTATTGTTAATCTATTGCAATAGTTTTGCCTTTCTCCTTGGCTTTCTCTTTGGCCTTCAAAATTTCTAGTCTCAACTCTGGATGAAGTTTCCAACAATGGTCCTCATCACGGCTAGTTTTAGAACAATGTTTGCAAAATAATTTCCCTTCTCTTTTATAGTATTTTCATTTCTCTTTTTCTTCCATTTTCCTTTAAACTCATTTTCCTCATTCCCATCTAAGTTTTGTTTTCCCCTTGCCTCTAAATGTGTAGCTTGAACACAAAATTCATCTAGGCTTGTAGGGTTAAACATGAGGATTGTATGTCTTAGGTAGGTATGTAACCCTCCTATATACTTGAGCAAAGTGTCTTGGCTATGAAAATCTACTCCTAGTAAAAGAGCTCTTCTCCTAAATTCTTGAGTATACACTTGTACATTTTTTCCTTTCAATTGTTTAAAATTTTGCTAGACCATTATGGCTTTCTCCGTGTGAGATAATGGATAAAACTATTGTTTTATTGCAAAAATGAAATCAATCCATGATAAAATAATCTTACCATATTTCTTGATCTCCTCCTTTTTCTTGGCTTCCCACCAAACAAGTGTTGCACCTTCCATTCTCAATGAAGCTAGTTGGATTTTGGTATCATCATCATGAAAATTTTGAATTCTCAAATAGACCTCTAATTGCCTAATCCAATTATTATCTTTTCTGCATTAATTTCACCATCAAGCATTGGCAATTCAAACTTAACATCAAGTTTTAGAAAGGATTTTTACCCATGTTCTTTGACTTGTATGGATGATGTACTGAAGATGAAGTAGAGGATGATGAAGATGAAGATGAGGGTGATGATGGTGACTTTCCACTGTCTCCATTTCCTCCATTACCCTTCTTGGATTTATCTTCATCATTACGGCCTCCTGATGATGCTTGTCCTTCCTTGTGAACTTTGGACCTTTCCTCTTCTAGTTTATCATTCCTTTCTTGATAAAGGACTCGCCATTTCAGTTAAGTCAAGAAATGCTTTTCTGTAGACTCTTTCTTTCTGTTGAAATTTGATTACCAGAGGACAGGTGGTTCCCTAAGGCTTTGATCTTTGGCCTAGGGAAATGTGTCCAAAAGAATTTAATTTTTCTCCTAAAGTGACTTTATAAAGTTATAAAGTCAAATCTAATTTAAAAGTGATTTTAAGTGATAAAGTTACTAAAGTCTAATTTTAAAGTGACTTTAATAAAGTCAATGTAAAATTAGAAAAGAAAAGTGACTTTGGAAATAAATGACTAAGTGGATCTTTATTAAAGTGGGGTGAATTAAAAAATAGAAAGTGAGATTTAAATGAGCATTTAATCTAAGCCCTAGATCTAAAGCTATTTCAGCCATTGGATTTAGGGATTCCCCAAAAGTCACCTAGGGTTAGGTTAAACGAGGAAAAGGAGGGAAAAGGTCATTCAATTCTTTCATGAGCAGATTGCGAGAGAAGGAGAGAAAGAAAATGATATTTCTGAGTAGAGAGAGGAAGAGGGCAGTAGCAAGTAGATTCAGCAAATCTGTACAGCTAAGACAGAGCACGATTTTCAAGGCAAGAGGGCACAAAAATAGAGGAGTGAAGAACAACATTTATTCTTGCTTTATTGGCACGATTCCCAAGGAGGCCATATAGCAGTATTGAGGGACTGTTTTCCTAATTTTTGTACAACAGAAAATCAGCACATAAATTGAGGCCGTACAATAGTTTCAAGGTAGTCATACATCACGGTTTTCGAGGCAGCCGTATAGCACGGATTTCAAGGAGGCCGTACAACACAGGTTTCTATGATGTCCATACAGCATTTAATGCTGCACAATTTTCTTTAGTTTATGTTTTGTGTGGGCATGAAAATCGAGGTGGAGTTTTGCACGATTCTCGAGATAAGTACTTTTGAGAAGTTGCTGTAATTTTTTGTTGTGTATTTCTGTCTCACTGTAAAAGCTATTTATCAGAAGTAAGAAGCAGCTTTCGAACCAGTTTTCCCCAAGAGTTATAGGGGGTTTTTCCAGGGTCACATTAACCAAAAATCAGCGTGTCTATTTTTCTATGTGGCTGATTTATTTTGTTGAGTTTTATTTCTGCATTTCCAGCATTGTGAAAATTTCTAGAATTTGTGTTTTCATAAAATATTTATTTTTCAGCTTGTTGAATGTAAGGCTATGGGAATGGGAATTTAACTATATGGATAAATAAGGTGAAACTGAAAACCGGGGTGGGAAACTGAAATTTCTACACTTCCTCTTTGGGATCCATCTCTTCATGGATTTCGCCTTCTCCTGTAGGCATGCTAGATGTTGCTTCTGCTTCTTTTGGAGGTGAACTAGGTGGTGGAGAATGTGGCAATATTGCCCTCCTTTGATGTGGCTCACTTTGAGAACCTTTAGGTTCCACCAATTTGCCTTCTCCTCGCTTAAGCTTGAGCCTAGTAAGCATGAAAACCCTTGCAAACAGTTAACAAATATTTGCACAAAAAAAACACCATAGATTAAACTCTAGCTCTGATACCAACTTGATCTGAAAGGAGTGTATTATTTCTGTTATGCTAAGTGTCCTTTCAGTAATATAAACATGTACAATTTGTCTTCATGTGTTTGCTTAAGGAATGAGAGTTTTAACCATGAAAATTAGATGAATTAGTGAACTTTAATCATGTAAATAAGCCTTAAAAAAACTGAACAACAGTGCATAACAGAGAAAAACATTCACACATAATTTTTACACAATAGAAATGATGAAGCAGTTCACCCCTCCTCAACTACCTCTGCTAGTCTAGCTCCCAATGGCATGTCCCTCTTTGTCATTATGCTCAAAATTGTATATTATATATGTTTTCAGACCTCTAATAGCTGTTTTCTCTACACCAATGGCTCCAGAATGCTCAAATTAGTCTAGGTAGACTCTTATTTCACCAAAATTGGTCGAAAATTGACCTCTGCATGCCTTTTTCCCAATGTCAGCTAGAAAATATCCACTATATGTGGAGACAGGCAGTTATCTAAAGTTAAATTGATGGCTAAACAACAAACTTAGGGGTGCACTCCAAATTTATCGGACGGTTTAACTTGGCATTAAGTATTAGTGGTGGGGTGGTCACATGCCAACCCCGCTGTAACCTCTGCTACATTTAAACTCCGCCATATAATTTGGAGCCGAGAGTTAAGGTTCTGATACCTTTTAACCATCGCATTTACTTGTTATCCTCACATGTGAAAAACCATTGCAAAACTCGTCGGAGGTTACGGTTATCACAACCATCCAAACGAACCATTACCAAACTCCACCATGTGAATGAACTTCGTCGTCAGGTTTATGTTTTATGTTGCAGTTAACATGGAGGCCGCAGTTCTGGCACTAGGGCCACATGTGAGGGGGGGCTGGCCTCCCCAAACCCCCGTATGCAAAACTTATAACCAATAAGATGAAGCGGTGACCATACTGTGTTAATAACTTTCATGTAGGCGGGCTGGTAAACGGACTTTGCTATAGGCATGAGGCCGCAGAGTTGACCCCCATCGACTCCAAATAAATTTTGTCACTCGCTCCTAAGGGCACGTGGCATTCTTCGGGCTGGCCATGTGTTGCTCATCCATTTTATCCCAAACAAACCCATCAACGGTCCAAATCAACTTCGTACCATCAAAATCTAAAGGCCTAGATTGAGCCACGTGCGCCATCTTATTAGTTGTGGAGAAAAATGGAATATTCCAAGTATATTCCTGCTGACTGTACCTACATGCTGATTGGGCATCTAGTCACCAAATTTTTTTTGTTTGGGAAAATGAACAGAACGTGATATCTTCCTCATACGACATTGGTTTTTCGAATCATTCACGGTGTCGGAATCGCAACGACGAGAAATTTCTAGTCACTCAGGTTTGGACCTGTTTCGAGCACTTTCATTTTGAGCGTAAGACTTAATCTCCTAATCAGTTACACCGTGGAGAAACTAATTAATTTCCTGAAGGCAAAAAAAAGGAAAAGGCAGAGTCGTGAACGGTAAGCGGGTCAAGTCGTGAATGGTAAGCGGGTCAAGTCGTGAATGGTAAGCGGGGTAAGTTGTGAACGTGGGAAAAGTTGTGAATGGGTCAAGTGTTCTACGAACAACCAAAAAGAAATGAACAAGCACAACCAAAGAAGCAAAGTTGGCAATTCGGAGTAAAGATACAACGAGGACCGTTGGATCTGGGCATAGATCAACGACGAATATTAAATTGCAAATCCAACAGTATTTCACATATCGGTGAGTTTTACATTATATGATAATAAATCAAAAATTAAATTATTTAATTTGCTATGCGATAAGTCACAGAAAATGCAAAATGTGAAGTGCGGGCGATGACGTGGGAAGAGGAGATGGAAGTGATGTGGCAAGCTAACGTGGCAGATAACACGTCCCCGACCACACAGATCACAGGTAATTTATGATGACGTGGCAAGGTGGCCTGGCAGTGACATGGCAGGGTGATGTGGCATAATGACGTGGACCTGACCCGCATACTACACATCACATATCACATAGGATAAGTTTATTGTTAAACGTTAAAAGTTGTCGACTGCGATAGGGTGTTCATTGGGATTTGTGAAATCGCAAGTATTTTGAAATTGCTATAATATAAAACTTGCGAAGTGCGATAAAGAGGAGTGGATGTGATGGAGCTTCAAAGCTAAAGTCTAGAGAATTTAAAGTCTGACATGGGACCCATCCACATACTGCACATCGCAATCAATGGTTCTTACATTTACATGTTAAGACATCGCAAGTTATTTGTTTTGTGATGTGATAAGAAGCTCGGTTTGCGATGCGAGGCGATGCGATCACATATCGCATATGTTAAAGTGAAACTTGTTAGCGCTAAGAACTAAATCTTGCGACATGAGACAAGAGCCCAGATGCGATGTAGCGCTAGAGTCAAATTGCAAAGGATTTCAAATCTAGATGTAATGCCTTTCCAGTGTTAAATCACATCGGAGGAAGAAAGGAGGCTTAAAGCTAGCTAAACGCCTTGTTAACGGAAGAAGGTCTGAATGCAGGCAGAGAGACTCGGGTAAGTGACTCGACGTAGAGCAAAGGAGAAGAGAAGACTGAACACAACAGGCACATGTAGAAGAGGCAGAGTCAGGTAGCAAGTGACATGATGACAACGTTCGAAACACAAAAGCATGGGCAGAGTCAGGTGGAGATGCGTTTATGCATACTGTTAGGACATTACAACCGAAACGGAAAGATACACATCAACAATAAATCAAAATCAACAAAAGGATTATATTCCAAATGTATTTTGTTTTCTTTGTTAATATCGAAGCTACAATGGTGTCGTTGATTGCAATGTAATAAGTAGTTTAACAGTTTAGGCAGTTTAATAGTTTTAAGAAGCTCGAACAGTTACAAATTGTTGTTGTTTGTATAGAAGGAAGAGAGAAATAGGGAAGTAGGGGTTCCAAGTTCTGTACCTCTTGGGTATTACATTTGGTACTTCTTTTTCTGATATTTAAATGAAATAAGCAGTAAGTTTCTTGCAACTATTGATGGTGATTCATGTTTCTTGTGCCATTTTGTATCCCTTCTTCTTTTGAAGTGAAGTAATGTAGCAGTCGGTCTCTTAATTACATCTATGAGTAAGAGTTAAATAACCTTAATTTTCGCTGCTTCACTCCATTTCTTCTCTCTTCAAAAATTCTCTCTAAAACTTAAAAGTAATAGATTCTGTGTTTACGACATATTATTTTGGGTTTCCCCTCTCCTCAAAAACTCCTGATGAAACTTTAAAGTAATATATTTTGTGTGTACAACATATTATTTTGAGTTTCCTCCCTCTCCATGAATTTCCTCTGAAACTTAAAAGTGGTAGATTCTGTTTTTACAACATATTACTTTGAGTTTCCCCTGCATTTCTTCTTTTCATTTAGATATCAGCATTGAATGGCATTATGAAATCTTTTATTATTCCAGATCATTAATGGTTTTAGAAAACTAGTCTCCAGAGGGATAAAGCAAAGACCTCATGATAAAATCATTTTTTTTACACACTTTTAAAATGTCTTAAGCACTGATCCCTTTCATAACCAGAGGGATTGTCTCTTAAGATACAACATTTTTTGGCGTCGTTGCTGGGGACGAAGCAACGAAGTTATTTTCCCCTGGGTATTGAAATCTATTTCTTGATGGTGAACAAGATTTAGATACAAATTTGGTTGTGTATTATTCACCTGAGGACTCCACTAATGAAGGTTTCATTAGATGAGGAAGTCTGCGGGCAAGAAAATGAGAAATCACCATGGAAGATACAAATATTAGAGTTGGAATCTATTAAAGGAAGTTTTATTTTTCACTATCAGTTTGGTGGTCTATTTTCCCTTACATATCAAGACCACCAAACTTATTGGAGAAGATTATACGGCCCAAAATATACATTCTTTATTGGAGAAAGAAGATTTTCTTCCGATTGTATTATTGATCTTGACACAACTTTATCTCCTAAATATGAAAGGAGAGATTACTATTGCATTACTATTCCTGAAGATAATATGTCACAGTATGGGCATAAAGGAGAGGATTCATCATATTTGGATGATATAAATCTACCTCATAAGAAATCCGCTTCATTCCAGCTTGGAACCAAGGTGATTTTCAAACCCTTGGTGCTGCCCACAATCCTCCATTTCAAATTTTTTCCAAGTTTTTTTGGAGAGGAGGAAGATATTTCAGTTGAACAACATATCTTGGAATTTGAGCACTTTCTGGACAAATTTCAAATTATTTATGAAGACGTGGCTTTAAGGATGTTTTCTCATTCATTAAAGCAGGGTGCTTAACAATGGTTCCAGTGTTTGGAAGAAAGTTCAATTAGTTCATGGCAAGGATTTCAAGATATATTTCTTAGATATTAGGGCGAGCATAAGTCATATGAAAAACAACTTTTGGAATTATATTCTATCCAGAGGCAGAGAAATGAATCAATCGCTGAGTTTAATAGGAGGTTTCAAAAAATTTATTTCATCATGCCAAAAGTGATTCAGCCTCCTGAAGCTGCAGCTATGGTTTACTATTTGAGGGCTCTTTCTGTTGTATTGTATTTTTATCTCAAGGAGAGAAAGCCTTGCACTCTAGAGCTATTGTTTCTTTATGCATAGGAAATCGAAGATAATGTGTGGGCTTGTAGAAATTTCTCCTGTCATGTTGAAAGAACAAGTTTTGTTGAAGACAAGAAGGCGTGTCAAGAAAACATTGGAATTTCTTTACAAGAAAATGCAAATTCATAGATGAAAAAGGATTTTCAAAAGGGGTGAGGGGATTCTTGTATTGATAAAACATAATAATTCAAGAATTTTGAGGATTCTGGTTAGAAATTCGTTGCAACAACTGAACTACACGTTGAAATCCTATAGGATCATTACAATTTTCATAATTTTAATGATTTTGTGAATACAAGAGAAAGTAGCAGAGCTTCTCAGGTGCATTTGCAGGAGGGAGATGATTTCTGTCAAGAATTGGAATTATATGAAGAACATGAGAATTATGAGGAACAAATCTTAGATTTATCTTTCCAGCCTAAATGGCTATTAGCAGAAAACAACAATCAATATTCTTACATACAACCTCAAATTGAGGAGTCAAACAGTGTTGGAAGTTGCCTTGTTCAAAGAATTATATATCAGTAATATGTTCAAGAAAAGGAAGCAACCAAAGATTTGTCTCATCAGTTCTATGATCCAGTGCCTGACTATATGACAACTTTCTTTTGTCAGCAACAAGAATTTATGCAAGGGTATGTGCAAAGCTATGTATCTGGAAAATTTTCATTGTACATCCCTATTTTGATTTTCAAATTTCCACCGTATGGGGGCATTAAGTCTAACACACAGATGTTAGGTTGGTGCCATTGGAAGGTTGAATTTACCTAATTAAGTTCAACCATGTATATAGATAGGAGTAGCGCATAAATAATCTTAGAACTTGAGAATTTTTAGTTGTTTTATTTTCATTTCGGTATTTTCAATTTCAGAATAAAGGAAGGACTCCAAAGTGTAGCAAGTTTATGGAGGTTTTCATACTAGATCATATCCCATTTGGGATTGACTCCATACCGAATAAAGTCTGTTGATCTACAAGTTCTCTTTGACTCCATGCCCAAGAAAGGCTACTAATGTACAAGTTTTCTTTGACTCCATGCCCAATAAGGCTACTGATCTATAAGTGCTCTTTGACTTCATTCCCAATAAAGGCTACTGATCTACAAGTTCTCAGCACTTTGTTACCAAAGTGATGTCCCCAATTGGAGCTAGATGTTGTAGCCTAATTTGTCTCAGCCAAAAGTTAAGAGAGGTTCTGAGCAGTTCAAGGTTATTGAGGAAAAATTGTTAAAGTTTCAAGAAGACCCGCAATATCCTCAAAAGGATAACCACAAGCGTAAAGAGGATTAGTCATCACATGTGCACAACAAAATTGGAGGTGTAATCTAAGCCAGAGGAGTAGCAAATAGAAAAGCGTGCAGGAGGGGTCGATTCAGGCTCATTCACATGCAGAACAGTTCAAGAGCTGGACTGATGGGCAAGTTCAGAACATTACATATATGTCAGGGCTGAGTCGGGCGTATTCGCAAGCTCAGGAGGGTTACACCATGGAGAAACTAATTGATTTCCCAAAGGCAACGAAAAGGCAAAGGCAGCAAAACAAAAAAGGTAGAGTCGTGAACAGTAAGCGGGCTAAGTCGTGAATGGTAAGCAGGTCAAGTTGTGAACAGTAAGCGGGGCAAGTCGTGAACATGGGAAAAATCGTGAATAGGTCAAGTGTTCTACGAACAAACATAAAGAAACGAACGGGCACAACCAAAGAAGCAAAGTCGGCAAACCAAAGTAAAGATACAACAAGGACCGTTGGATTTGGGCATAGATCAACGACGGAGATTAAATCGGAAACCCAACGGTATTTCTCATATCGGTGAGTTTTACATTTATATGATAAGAAATCAAAAATTAAATTGTTTAAGTTGCGATGCGATAAGTCACCGAAACTACGAAATGTGAAGTGTGGGCGATGACGTGGGAAGAGGATGTGGCAGATGACGTGGCCTCAACCCCATAGATCGTAGGTAATTTATGATGACGTAGAAAGGTGATGTGGCGGTGACATGGCTGGGTGACATGCCATGATGACGTGGACCTGGCCTACATACCGCATGTTATCACTCAGGCTTTCCTTGAAGTTGTAGAGAAAAGGAAAGAAATCCGAGGTAACCACAAACCAATCTTTTAGGTACAGAATCTAGCCAATCTGTACCCAGAGAGGGCTCTCTCTATAAAATTTAGCTTTGTTTTAGAAGGTATTAGGCTAGTTATAAATTCCAGGGGTTTTGTTTGAATTTGTATGGTGGAATTCGGTAACTGAGGGCAAGATTGAGGTAATTCAGGCCATTGGGCTATGGAGTCAAAAATATGGCTTTACTGGATTAAGTTTATCAACAAAATATGGCTTTACAGGGCAAGATAGTCAAACCAAAGAACAATTTCAGATATAAAGTGAATGGAATAGATTTAGAATGGATGAAAGGAAATTAAGAATCTTTCAACATGTTCAAAGAGGGAAAATGAGTGATTACCAATAAAGAGCAATTAAGAATTCTTTACTAAGTAATCAAATGCATAAACTAGTGAAACAAGAGCAATTAAGAATTCTTTACTAAGCAATCAAATGCATAAACTAGTGAAACAAGAGCAATTAAGAAATCATTGTTTATAACCAGTTTAGAAGAAAACATTTAGAATAATAACAATTGAAATCAGAGTACACTTAAGCAATTTCTGATTTATTCTTTTTTGTTAATTATTCAGAAATGGAACACAGTGATATAATAAACATATATAAAACTTCAAACACAAGGGAAAGGATGACTTATTGATCCGTAGTTCGACACATGAATCCTGTAAAAAGTCTTTAGCGTCAATTCATCATCCAGCTAGCCACGAAGAAATTTCTCCAACAACACTTTATTCCAAAATAGCCAATGTTACAACAAAGTATAAGAATCCACCCTTACTACTCCAATTAATGGAGTATTTATACAAATTCTAAACTAAAATATCTTGAAAAAATATCAAGATTAGTTCACAAATCTCTCCAACTATTTTACATAAATAGAACTGAAGTAAAGGACACTCAAAATAATGCATCTATTTGGCACTATTTCTTATGGATAGGTGATGACAAATAGGAGAATTCGAATTTGATCCAACTCTTAGTTGATGATGAGGCATCCAAGTCACTAACTGCTTCCTTTCTTTGTGCATTCTGCTCCAACAATTCTGCAAACTTGGGGTCCAATGATATATTTGTATTTCTCAATCCGTAATAGATATGTAAAACGTGAAAGAGGTTATTGTGGATTAATATGTTGGTGAGATAAACCTTTTTTAGTTTCCTAAAATGCCTCTCCAACTGTGCACAATAGGCTCTGTAACAATATGTGTAAAACAGAGTTTTACAGAGTCTGAAAAATAGCCTGTAAAGAGGTGCATGTATCTCTCATTCTGAAATCACCATGCAAAACGTGAGAAACGTTTTTGTATATGGGTCTCTTAGGAACAAAAACCTCCTTCAGTTTTGTAAGATGTATTTCTGAGTGGCCACAATCTTCTCTGCAAAATGATGACTTAACAGGAATTTTCTGCAAAAAGTGCTTTCCAACATTATTTAATATTTCCAAAACCATAATAGTTTTTAGAAAAATGAGAGAGGTTTCTGTAGACGGTCCTCTTAAGAACATAAACCTCCTTCAGTTTTTCAAAATTCATCTTGGCTTGATCAAAATAGTTTCTGCAAAACAATGACTTAAACATGAAATTTCTGCAAAAATGTTCCTCCTTGTGTTTTTCATCTTTTCACTTTTTTGTTCTTTTGACTGTTTTACTTTCACTTTGGATAAGCTTTATTGTGGCTGGTGAAAGTGTTTTAATCTTTGTTTAACCCTTAATATCTTCATGTTTACTTTCACTGTTTACTATTTACTTTTTACTTTTTACCGCTCTATTTTTTATCTGTCTTCATTTTGTCATGAACTTGTATGTTCTGTTTTGTAACTGTCTTCCCTGCTGTTTATCTTCATGCTAGCTGATTTACTTGACTTGGTTTTCAATATGATACTCTTTAATCCTGATACTCTTTGACTGTTCTTTACTGTGTCCTTTTACCTTCAATGTGTAGTTTAGGTTTTTACTATCTGTTTCAACAGTAAATTGTTTAATATCCTGTTTCCTTTGCTTGTCTTTCAACTGTATGTTTTATCTTTCCATTCCTGCCTGAATAGATTTGATAACACTCTTGGAGTAAACAAGTCTTTATGACTAGTATTAAGATTGTTTATCCAAGGATGGGGTCTTCTGATCACCTGTAAAACAAAAAAAATTGTTAAGAAAGCATTGGTTTGCAGGGAAGGTCGAAAATGTTTCATTTGATTTTGAGGTTTGTAGTTAAATCTAGAAATGATTTTGGGATGCCAAATCGCGATCAATTGGTTAATGAGTAATAGTGTATCTCATGGTGTTGAAGGAGGTTTTTGTTGAGGTCTGAGAAATGAAAACTTCCGCTGTGTAGATGATAATACACCTTCTTCTAAATATTAATTCTAATAGAATTTTCCAAAAAAGGTTTTAAATGACATTGTTTAGTTATTTAAACATATATTGTTAGAAAACTTATATATTTTGTAATGTCTTCAATATAACCTTCATGTAAATTCATCGGATTGATCATAATAGTTTTAAAATAATGTATCAAATAACATGAAATTTCTGCAAAAATGTTCCTTCTTATTGTGTTTTTCATCTTTTCACTTTTTTGTTCTTTTGACTGTTTTACTTTCACTTTGAATAAAATTCATTGTGGCTGGTGAAAGTGTTTTCATATTTGTTTAACCCTTAATATCTTCATGTTTATTTTCACTATTTACTGTTTACTTTTTACCGCTCTATTTTTTATCTGTCTTCACTTTGTCATGAACTTGTATGTTTTGTTTTGTAACTGTCTTCCCTACTGTTTATCTTCATGCTAGCTGATTTACTTGACTTGGTTTTCAATCTGATACTCTTTAATCCTGATACTCTTTGACTATTCTTTACTGTGTCCTTTTACCTTCAATGTGTAGTTTAGGTTTTTACTGTCTGTTTCAACAGTAAATTGTTTAATATCAAGTTTCCTTTGCTTGTCTTTCAACTGTATGTTTTATCTTCCATCTCTATTTGAATAGATTTGATAACACTCTTGGAGTAAACAAGTCTTATGACTAGTATTAAGACTGTTTATCCAAGGATGTGGTCTTCTTATCACCTGTAAAACAAAACAAATTGTTAAGAAAACATTGGTTTGTAGGGGAGGTCGAAAAAGTTTCATTTGATTTTGAGAGGTCTGTAGAGTGAATCTAGAATGATTTTTGAGAGGTAAACCATGCTCGAATTGGTTAACAGAGGCTTCAGGTGGCGCAGCTGGGTTACAAAGGGTTTTACTGCACAATCAGGTGAAAATGAGCAACACTAGGGTGTTTGTGTTTAAACGGGTAAATGGTTGATATTGGCGGGTAAGCTTTGAATGAACAGTGATTTGAACAGGTACTGGTTATGGCGGAAGAATCTAGGAATACTCGACTGCAACTGTTTTCAACAAGGTAACGGTCGGCAAACTTCAACAATTGATTTTTGAAATTGATTGCATGGAACACTGGTTATTGCACGAGATAATGAAAATGACACAGGCAGATTTGTTTTATTCACAAAGTCAAAAAGGTTGGAGGGTTTTTAATGATGACGTCAACAGGTACGATGGACGCGTCATAGAGGGCAGGCAGTAAGCGATTTCCTTCGCACCGCTTTTGAGGGAAGGCGGTATTGAGCGGATGGGCAGCGATTCCATAGAGCAAATGACGCGTGGCATGGCACTGTTTGAAAACCACCGGCTTTTCACGCGTTATTGTTCGGATCAGGATGGCCAGCGGAATTATCAATAGCCGTTGATCTTGGAGCAGCTGATCGAATGGTGGTCGGGGCGTGAAGTTGACGGGGAGTTAATAGGGCGGGCCCGACGTGATTTTTTATTAATTAATCGCATCAGGAGCAATTTGATTGGCGGAGTTAGGCTTATTAATTAATCGTGAGGATTAATTAATTTCTGTGTACGATGAAGGGTCAGGGAGGAAAAATACGCAAGGGATGGTTTATTTTTGTTTTAAAAGACGTAATAAAACATGTTTTAAATCATTTTTTAATGTATTTCTATTATATGATAATTTAAATTAGATTAATCAAATTACCATAGGGGGCGGGATTAACATATAATGATATATTTTAACCAAAGGGGGTATATAGTGGGTTTTTTATTCGAACAAGTGGGGATTAAATACTTTGGTTAAAATTATAATATATGGGTTTTTTGGGATATTATATAAAAAGGAGTTATATATAATAGGTGAAAGTCATTTCTATAAGGAATTAATACATAACATTAATGTTAATATGACAGGGGACAATGTAAACTCAAAATACGTAAATATAACCAAGAAAGTGAAGATTTAAAAGTAAATTGCACTATAATACTTTCATCACTTAGACTTAGAATAAAAAGTGATTTTGAGGGATTTTCATGAGATAATGTATGATTTTCCTAAGTAAAATAGGATTTTACTTAGGAAAATATTTTTGAAATGTGAATGAATGCTATGAAGAATGATTTCAAGTACTAAGGCTTTTCCAATTATTGGGCCGAGGGTCCGGTCCCTCCAAAAGTCAAGGAAATGCCTTGAGCCCCTCTAATTTTCAAATACCTTATTACTTAGGGGAAATTAGTAAAATCTCAGGGGAAAATGAGAAGGGAAATTAATGATTTTGACTTTGCTTTGCTTGAATGACTTTCATTGTAGTATCTGCCTTAGCACTTGTGATGAAAGTAAAGATTGAACACATCTAAAGCCATTTTTCATCACTTGTAATTCTGCACATCATCTACCTACCCTACCTACTTTACACTACCATTTTCTCTTCTTTATTAGGGTGCACTTAGATTGGCAAACCCTTATCACACTTTATTTTTACATATGAAAATCTATCTAATTCTAACCTTATTACATCCAAGGGCTCAGATTAAACTGTTGAGCTCCTTTTATTTACTCTACCTATCTACTTATCTACCAAGATTAAATTGTTTGGCCAGATATTTATTCTCTATTCTACAACATGAAATTGAAAAATGAATGAGTCAAGTTTAAACAGTTTGACTCTTCATAAATTGTGGCAAAATTTTAACAAGCTACACACAATTACTTATTACAGAAAATGAAATAGTAGTGGCATTTAGACTTGCACACTTTCCTGGTCTATTTTTGTTTGGGGTTCATTTCTTTCACTTTTTTGACCATTTTATTTTTTCACCCTTTGATTTTTCTTTTAGGGTATACCCTCTTTACATTTTTTAATTTTTTTTTTTTTGATTTTTTGAAAATATGGAAAACCTTTGCAACAAGAAAAGGTATGAACATATTACATAGCTCATCAAGTTAATCATGAAATATGACACCTATTGGTATAGGATTCTAACACTGGCTCCACTTGGGGATGGCTTTTCCTGGTGAAAAGTCAAGAACAGCAGGTCAGTTGGCCTCAAAATGATTTTGACTAAACCATGGAATCTTCTTCTACTTGTTGCTTTATTGTATGTATGACAGTAATACTTCTGAAGCTTAGGGCCTTCTCCTCGAGCTTCAACTCCAGTAAGTTACTATCCACTCAAAACTTAAAACTTTGTTTCCCAGTGGAAATCTTGAATTGAATATATTCCTTTTTCTACAACCTGAAATCTGATCTGAAACTTAAAACAACACACAAAAATTTTCAAACCAACTTAATGAAAAACTAGCTGAAAAATGAAAACTAAAAAAAGAAAAATGCTCAAAATCCTGAGCTTATTAGCACTCATCTAGCTATTCAATCTACTAAAAATCTTATTGAATCAGGTAATACAAAAATGCCAATGAAGCCAATCAAGTAGTTGTAAAAATAAATGGATAACTTGATTGCTTATGATCAAAATTGGAAGTATATTATGATCATGTGCTTTTATAATCAACGATAAGATGTGAAATGGCAATTGTTGATATATTTGATCCTCATAGATAAAACATGTTTGCAGATTTGAGGTAAAAATATTCTCCATATAATTTGCTATAGGATCATTAAAAGCATAATGTATGATTTGTGTTTCTAGGCCTTCAATGACTAGTTGCTCAATTGTATTCTGAATATTAATCATTGAAACTATTTCTTCAGTCTTGTGTTTGAAAGAATAATCATCCTCAATATGCAGGTCAAGAGATAGTACAATTTCCTCTTGCTTAGGAGAAGGAAGATTTTCAAAAAATTCTTTAGGATTTCGGAAATGGTATGACTGAATTTGAGAATGCAAAAGTTTGATTTCATTTTCATAATTTTCAGAAATTATATCAAGAACGCATATTTTCAGTTTAGGAGAATATTTTATTGATTTCAAAAGAAGAAAGAAAGCTCTTAAAAAATCCTCATCAAGCTGAAGTTCTAATAACTCATCCCTCAAAATAGCTAGTGATTGTTCTGGGAAATTATCTTAAATTGGGAGAACATAATTATCATCATACTTATCATATTTAGGAAAATCTTCAGAAGAAAGAATGTCATCAATTATAAACAATGGATCAACAGATTTCTCTTCCAACAATCCCAATATATCTTGATTAGACTGGTTGCATTCTATTTGAAAGTCATTGTTTTGTTCAATAGGCGTGATATCAAGCTATGCATCTTTTTGGGAAGGTAGAATAACATGAGCATCAACTTGTTCTTCTGTCCCTTCATGGATAAAAACTTTTGTACATTCATCAACATTAGAAGAAGTAGAAACAATTTCTTCATTATGTAAATATTTTGAGGATGGTTGCATGTTTAGAAGCAAATTGATTTCTTCTTCGGTGAGGGGGGGTGGGAATATCTGAATTCTTAGATTGAAATGACAATTTTTTTTCCCTTATCTAAAAGTTGATCATGAGGTTGATTATTGTCTTTAACTTTATTCAAAACATTAAATGAAACATCATTTGTTAATACAGAGGGGTTTTGTGGATCTTGATTTATCTCCTGATTTATTTCATCTTTGTTTAACTCCTCTTGATTATTATGATATTTAACTTGAGAATGAAAGTTTTGGACTTCTTCTAATAAATCTTCAGGAAACCAATTTCCAAAATCTTCATCAATATTTTTAAGGTAATGTATAATATCTTCAGCTTGATCACAACAATTTTCAGCTAATGATAAAGATGGAAAATCTTCTTTGTAATGCTCATAAAATACCTTATGAAAATCTTTTAGAGAAAACAAACTTGCAGGTTTGAAAGCTTCGTACCATTCCCTTGCTTTTCCTTATAAGGTTCCCATGAATATCTTCATGAGGCAATCCTCATGCCAATCACCCTTCAATCTTGATGAGTGTATATGAAATTTAATGAGATGTAGTAAAGGATCATCAATATTCTCATCTTGAAACATGGGCAGATTTTCACCCCAATTTACCTTCGGTAGCTTGTGTGGAAATCCAGGTATGTGATCTCTGCTCATAGGAGCATATCTTCGTTTTATTCTTGGATCATCTTGAAAATCAGCCATAATGAAAAGCCACCTTATTTATACAACCAAGTTAGATCTTTATATAAAATACAATACATATTGAATCTTAACGAGAAAGAACATAATGTCTTGGATTAAGATCCAAGTTGAAAGCTTGATCTTTCCATATTGTTCTTCCAGGTTCATTCCTCTAGTGGAGTCTTGATTATGAAATGGATTTGGAGTCGCCAAGTGGATGATTTTAACCTTTGTGTGTCTGATCCCTGTCCACCATCATTGATCAGATCTAAACCTGTAAAACAATTCTGAAGAAAAAGTTAGTTCTTCAGGAAACCAAATTTTGAGTATTTTATGATTATTTTGTTTTTTAATGAATTTTCCAAACAACTTCTATGATTTCTTTAAGAGGCTTTAGATATGATATTTAAAATTTCTTAAAGACTTATTTGACAAGAGGAACTGATCAAGTATTTGAAACCAGATGTTCAATCCATAAACTAGACTGGAGATAGACTGAAGCAACATTTATTTACTTTTGCAATTGCAAATCAAGAGAAATTTCAAAGGCTACCTCGCTAATCTTCAGGCTCCGTCTGTAGTTTATAAAATAAACAATAGTGACCAATAAATTATTCAGGTCCCAAATATGGTCGCCACTATGTTATCAGTCAGGCTTTCCTTGAAGTTGTAGAGAAAATGAAAGAAATCTGAGGTAACCACAAACCAATCTTTTAGGTACAGAATCTAGCCAATCTGTACCCAGAAAGGGTTCTCTCTATAAAATTTAGCTTTGTTTTAGAAGGTATTAGGCTAGTTATAAAGTCCAGGGGTTTTGTCTGAATTTGTATGGTGGAATTCAGTAACTGAGGGCAAGATTGAGGTAATTCAGGCCATTGGGCTATGGAGTCAAAAAGATGGCTTTACTGGATTAAGTTTATCAACAAAAGATGGCTTTATAGGGCAAGATAGTCAAACCAAAGAACAATTTCAGATATAAAGTGAATGGAATGGATTTAGAATGGATGAAAGGCAATTAAGAATCTTTCAACATATTCAAAGAGGGAAAATGAGTGATTACCAATAAAGAGAAATTAAGAATTATTTACTAAGTAATCAAATGCATAAACTAGTGAAACAAGAGCAATTAAGAATTCATTGTTTATAACCAGTTTAGAAGAAAACATTTAGAATAATAACAATTGAAATTAGAGTACACTTAAGCAATTTCTGATTTATTCTTTTTGTTAATTATTCAGAAATGGAACATAGTGATATAATAAATAGATATAAAACTTCAAACACAAGGGAAAGGATGACTTATTGATCCGTAGTTCGACACATGAATCCTGTAAAAAGTCTTTAGCGTCAATTCATCATCCAGCTAGCCACGAAGAAATTTCTCCAATAGCACTTTATTCAGAAATAGCCAATGTTACAACAAAGTATAAGAATCCACCCTTACTAATCCAATTGATGGAGTATTTATACAAGTTCTAAACTAAAATATCTTGAAAAAATATCAAGATTAGTTCACAAATCTCTCCAACTATTTTACATAAATAGAACTGAAGTAAAGGACACTCAAAATAATGAATCTATTTGGCACTATTTCTTATGGATAGGTGATGACAAAGAGGATAATTCGAATTTGATCCAACTCTTAGTTGATGATGAGGCATCCAAGTCACTAACTGCTTCATTTCTTTGTGCATTCTGCTCCAACAATTCTGCAAACTTGGGGTCCAATTATATCTTTTTATTTCTCAATCCTTAATAGATATGTAAAAAATGAAAGAGGTTATTGTGTATTAATATGTTGGTGAGATAAACCTTTTTCAGTTTCCTAAAATTCCTCTCCGGTTGTGCACAATAGGCTCTGTAACAATATGTGTAAAACAGAGTTTTACAGAGTCTGAACAATAGCCTGTAAAGAGGTGCATGTATCTCTCATTCTGAAATCACCGTGCAAAACGTGAGATACATTTTTGTATATGGGTCTCTTAGGAACAAAAACCTCCTTCAGTTTTGTAAGATGTATTTCTGAGTGGCTACAATCTTCTCTGCAAAATGATGACTTAACAGGAATTTTCTGCAAAAAGTGCTTTCCAACATTGTTTAATATTTCCAAAATCATAATAGTTGTTAGAAAAATGAGAGAGGTTTTTGTAGACGGTCCTCTTAAGAACATAAACCTCCTTCAGGTTTTCAAAATTCATCTTGGCTTGATCACAATAGTTTCTGCAAAACAATGACTTAAACATGAAATTTCTGCAAAAATGTTCCTCCTTGTGTTTTTCATCTTTTCACTTTTTTGTTCTTTTGACTGTTTTACTTTCACTTTGGATAAGCTTTATTGTCACTGGTGAAAGTGTTTTAATATTTTTTTAACCCTTAATATCTTCATGTTTACTTTCACTGTTTACTATTTACTTTTTTACTTTTTACCGCTCTATTTTTTATCTGTCTTCATTTTGTCATGAACTTGTATGTTCTGTTTTGTAATTGTCTTCCCTGCTGTTTATCTTCATGCTAGCTGATTTACTTGACTTGGTTTTCAATATGATACTCTTTAATCCTGATACTCTTTGAATTTTCTTTACTGTGTCCTTTTACCTTCAATGTGTAGTTTAGGTTTTTAATATCTGCTGTGATGGGTATTTATTATCTTTTCCTTTGCTTGTCTTTCTTATGTATGTTTTATCTTCCATCTCTATTTGAATAGATTTGATAACACTCTTGGAGTAAACAAGTCTTATGACTAGTATTAAGATTGTTTATCCATGGATGTGGTCTTCTGATCACCTGTAAAACAAAACAAATTGTTAAGAAATCATTGGTTTGCAGGGGAGGTCGAAAAGGTTTCATTTGATTTTAAGAGGTTTGTGGAGTGAATCTAGAATGATTTTTGGGAGGTAAACCATGATCGAATTGGTTAACAGAGGCTTCAGGTGGCGCAGCTGGGTTACAAAGGGTTTTACTGCACAATCAGGTGAAAATGAGCAACACTAAGGTGTTTGTGTTTAAACGGGTAAATGGTTGATATTGGTGGGTAAGCTTTGAATGAACAGTGATTTGAACAGGTACTGGTTATGGCGGAAGAATCCAGGAATACTCGACTGCAACTGTCTTCAGCAAGGTAACGGTCGGCAGATTTCAATAATTGATTTTTGAAATTGATTACATGGGACACTGGTTATTGCACGAGATAATGAAAACGATGCTGGTAGATTTTTTTTATTCACAAAGTCAAAAAGGTTGGCGGGTTTTTAATGATGACGTCAGCAGGTACGATGGGCGCGTCATAGAGGGCAGGCGGTAAGCGGTTTCCTTCGCACCGCTTTTGAGGGAAGGCGGTATTGAGCGGATGGACAGCGATTCCATAGAGCAAATGACATATGGCATGACACTGTTTGAAAGCCACCGGCTTTTCGCGCGTTATTGTTCGGATCAGGATGGTCAGCGGAATTATCAATAGCCGTTGATCTTGGAGCAACTGATCGAACGGTGGTCAGGGCGTGAAGTTGACGGGGAGTTAATAGGGCGGGCCCGACGTGATTTTTTATTAATTAATCGCATTAGGAGCGATTTGATTGGCGGAGTTAGGCTTATTAATTAATCGTGAGGATTAATTAATTTCTGTATACGATGAAGGATCGGGGAGGAAAAATATGCAAGGGATGGTTTATTTTTGTTTTAAAACACGTAATAAAACATGTTTTAAATCATTTTTTAATGTATTTCTATTATATGATAATTTAAATTAGATTAATCCAATTACCATAGGGGGTGGGATTAACATATAATGATATATTTTAACCAAAGGGGGTATATAGTGGGTTTTTTATTTGAACAAGTGGGGATTAAATACTTTGGTTAAAATTATAATATATGGGTTTTTTGGGATATTATATAAAAAGGAGTTATATATAATAGGAGAAAGTCATTTCTATAAGGAATTAATACATAACATTAATGTTAATATGACAGGGGACAATGTAAACTCAAAATACTTAAATATAACCAAGAAAGTGAAGATTTAAAAGTAAATTGCATTATAATACTTTCATCACTTAGACTTAGAATAAAACGTGATTTTGAGGGCTTTTCATGAGATAATGTATGATTTTCCTAAGTAAAATAGGATTTTACTTAGGAAAAGATTTTTTAAAGGTGACTGAATGCTATGAAGAATGATTTCAAGTACTAAGGCTTTTCCAATTATTGGGCCGAGGGTCCGGTCCCTCCAAAAGTCAAGGAAATGCCTTGAGCCCCTCTAATTTTCAAATATCTTATTACTTAGGGGAAATTAGTAAAATCTTAGGGGAAAATGAGAAGGGAAATTAATGATTTTGACTTTGCTTTGCTTGAATGTTTTTCATTGTAGTATTTGCCTTAGCACTTGTGATGAAAGTAAAGATTGAACACATCTAAAGCCATTTTTCATCACTTGTAATTCTGCACATCATCTACCTACCCTACCTACTTTACACTACCATTTTCTCTTCTTTATTAGGGTGCACTTAGACTGGAAAACCCTTATCACACTTTATTTTTACATATGAAAATATATTTAATTCTAACCTTATTACATCCAAGGACTCAGATTAAACTGTTGAGCTCCTTTTATTTACTCTACCTATCTACTTATCTGCCAAGATTAAACTGTTTGGCCAGATATTTATTCTCTATTCTAAAACATGAAATTGAAAAATGAATGAGTCAAGTTTAAACAGTTTGACTCTTCATAAATTGTGGCAAAAGTTTAACAAACTGCACACAATTGCTTATTACAGAAAATGAAATAGTAGTGGCATTTAGACTTGCACACTTTCCTGGTCTATTTTTGTTTAGGGTTCATTTCTTTCACTTTTTTGACCATTTTATTTTTTCACCCTTTGATTTTTCTTTTAGGGTATACCCTCTTTACATTTTTTTAATTTTTATTTTTTATTTTTTGAAAATATGGAAAACCTTTGCAACAAGAAAAGGTATGAACATATTACATAGCTCATCAAGTTAATCATGAAATATGACAGCTATTGGTATAGGAGTCTAACACCGCAAATCACAGATCACATAGGATAATTTTATTGTTAAACGTTAAAAGTTGTGGGCTAAGAGAGGGAGCTCGCTGCGATTTGCGAAATCAAAAAATTGCAAGTATTGCGAAATTTCTATAATCTTAAACTTGCGAAGTGCGATAAATAGGAGTGTACGCGATGGATTTTCAAAGCTAAATTCTACAGAATTTAAAGTCTGGCATGGGACCCATCTGCATACTACATATCACAATCGACGATTCTTACATTTACATGTTAAGACATCGCAAGTTTTTTTTTTTGCGATGTGATAAGAAGTTTGATTTGCGATGTGATGCAATCACATATCACATATGTTAAAGGGAAACTTGTTAGCGCTAAGAACTAAATCCTGCGACACACGACAAGATCCCCGATGCGATGTAGCGCCAGAGTCAAATGGAAAATGATTTCAAATTCGGATGTAAAGCCTTTCCAGTGTTAAATCACATCGGAGGAAGAAAGTAGCCTTATAAAATAAATCCAGTGAAACACCTTGATAATGGAATAAGGTCTGAATGCGGGCAGAGAGACTCGGGAAAGTGACCTGATACAAAGCAAAGGAGAAGAGAAGACTGAACACAACAGGCATGCACAAAAGAGGAAGAGTCGGGTAGCAGCTGACATGATGACAACGTTTGAAACACAAAAGCATGGGCAGAGTAGGGTGGAGATACATTTATGCATACTGTTAGGACATCACAGCCGAAACAAAAAGAGACACATCAACAACAAATCAGACTCAACAAAAGGATTATATTCTAAACGTATTTTGTTTTCTTTGTTAAGATCGAAGCTACAATGGTGTCCTCGATTGCAATCTAATAAGTAGTTTAACAGTTTAGGTAGTTTAGGAGTTTTAAGAAGCTCGAGCAGTTACAAACTACTGTTGTTTGTATAGAAGGAAGAGAGAAAGAGGGAAGCAGGGGTTCCAAGTTCTGGACATCTTGGGTATTACATTTGGTACTTCTTTTTCTGATGGGTAAATGAAAGAAGCAGTAAGTTTCCTACAATTGTTTATGGTGATTTGTGTTTCTTGTGCCATTTTGGGTCCCTTCTTCTTTTGAAGTGAAGTAATGTAGCAGTCGGTCTCTTAATTACATTTGTGAGTAAGAGTTAAATAACCTTAATTTTCGCTCCTTCACTCCATCTCTTCTCCCTTCACAAATTCTCTCTGAAACATAAAATTAATAGATTCTGTGTTTACAGCATGTTATTTTGGGTTTCCCCTCTCTTCACAAACTCCCGATGAAACTTCAAATAAATATATTCCGTGTTTACAACATATTATTTCGATTTTCCTCCCTCTGCATGAATTTCCTCTGAAACTTAAAAGTGGTAGATTATGTGTTTACAACATATTACTTTGAGTTTCCTATGCAGTTCTTCTTTTCATTTAGATATCAGCAATGAATGGCATTATGAAATCTTTTATTATTCCATATCATTAAGGGTTTTAGAAAACTAGTCTCGAGAGGGATAGAAAAAAGACCTCATGATAAAATCATTTCTGTGACACACTTTTAAAATTTCTTAAGTAATGATCCCTTTAACAACCAGAGGGATTGTCTCTTAAGATACACCACCACCAAATCTACAACATTTGGATCTTGATCTCTCGATAAAAAATACCACAATATTTTATTAGTTCATATCTAGAACGAGAAATGCCAACATTCCACCTACATGCCGCAGTTGTACATCTTACACCATCTAATAATATCGATAACCATAATTTAAAATGTGTAGATATTTCTCTCAATTGTAAATCCACACTACATCGAACCAAATCCATGTTGACCCAGCTTTTTCACAAAGCACATATCCTTTTATTTTACAAAGATTTGTCCACAATGGAACTTCACACAATAATAGCAACATTGGATCTTCGAAATTCTCCTTTGCATGGAACTATCCATAATCCACACACAAATCAAATATTCACACAAATAATAGATTAAACACTCTATTAAAATAATCTTTGTACAAAGGAGTATCATGGTTAAAATTACATGATCTTAGCCCTTCTAGAGAGAGAGTTAGGGCTGACCCACCTCTGATACCAAGTTAGAAAAATAGAGAGAGAAAATTATGACACACACATATCCCTTAATATCTTTATTCATCACAACAATTAAAAATGTATAAGACATAGATCATAGACTTTGACGAATCTAGATCCTAAGAAAGTCGATCTATGACTTATGAATGACACAACTACAACTGAGACATAAAGAACAACAAATTCTAGATTGACACCTTTAGACTCACAATGACACCCTATAGATCACAACATACACATGGAATAATTCCAATACATATAGAGATGGAGGTAAGCAAATTTATAGACTAAGTAATCAACACAATTATTTCTTTATGTATCAGAGGATTGTAGTCTCCTTTCAAGTTCCAACTTGTTAAAGAATGGGTTGGAGCTTGTTGAGGTAAGAGCCTCCTATGGGTATTAGCCTCCATAAAATTTATGGGAGTTGCAGCTTCCTTGCAAACTCAAGCTTGCAAAATAAATTGAGGTAGAAGCCTCAAATAGGTTGGAGCTTACAAAAAATATAATGTAATAAACTTAGTAGGACCTTTCTTTTGCATCAAAACAATAAAAAATCATGGTTTCTCCCTTTATGGGTTTACACTTATATATGGTGTACATATGTGTTGTTATTATGTGCTAATGTAATGCTTAGGTTTATGTATTACTTTTTCTTCACATATCAAATGTGTTGTTCATAATGTGTTATGCTGCCCATTTAATAGTTTAGTTAATCATTGTAAAGAAAAGTGATTTATGTCATGAATGTAGTAAACTGATTCACCCTTCTCAGTTTAGTCTAATTTCCAACAATATAACTTCAATCAAAGAGTTTGTGAATCAATTATGAGCAAGGTCTTAGACAATACATAAGACATAAAAATTTATTCCTCTATGTAGAGTACAATAGTAGAGATTTCAACGTGAATGCAACAAAGATATAAATATTTTGTTCCATATTTTCTTGCCACCCAATGGATTTATTTAGGATCTAATAATGAGATGGTGTAAGCGACATCACAATTTTGTTGAACTTCTTAAATATTTTCTTTCACAATAACATAACTTATAGCTTTAAGATGGAACATGCTAAGATATGCACAAACTCGAATGAGTGGGAGGGAATTAGGTAATATTTTCTTTCACAATAACATAACTTATAGCTTTAAGATGGAACATGCTAAGATATGCCCAAACTCGAATGAGTGGGAGGGAATTAGGTAACTTGTATGATGCTTGGGAATGAGATTATATGAATTCAATATCAATTTCATTTATAAATCTATTTCAATATGATGCAATCAGATTAATATAAAAAATTCTTTGGCATTATATATTTCTATATGAAAAATATCTATATAGATCTATAGCTGGTATCCGTTGATTGTAAGAGCTTTTATCAACTCGATTAAAAAAAATAGAAAGCCAAACCTAAGACTATTATGAAGTCCAAGGCTTCCTAGTTTTTTACCCCATCATAATGTAATTTTTTTTCACATATTTAAAAGAGAATGTACGAGGAGAAGGTACTCTTCGCTCGTTATGTGAAGAAGAAATAAAATATTTGCTAAAAACGAGTTTGAAATAAATAAACGAGTTTGTGTAATTTTAAACATAACGAAAATAATAGTTGAAATAATGGGTCTTTTTGCAACGTTAAATAAATTTAGCTTTGTCAAAATTTGAACTCTATCGCTTTTCAAATAAAATTGATAAGAAAGAAACTCAATAAGGCCAATTTCCTCCCGTAAATCAAAATAAATATCCTTTCAATGGTAACTCTCCACCCATATTAATGATTACAAAATTCAATATTAATGCTAATCAACCCGTCGTGAGTTGGAATTATTGAAAATTCCAAGCAAACAGTGGAGAGAATGACACTCTCCTCTACAACACAGAGAAGTTTAAAATAAAATTTGGCTTACACACAGAGATGGCATGAAAATGCTTTCTATTTCATTAACAGAACTAAAAAAAACTGTTACAAAATGTCTTCCTCAATGGAGGGATTCACCAAAGTAAGATACCAAGACTTCTACACATGCAGTGCTTCACAAAAACAAATCTCTGTCTCTCTCAAAACGCACAAAACAGTGCTGTAATGATTTTACTATGTTTTCTTTTGCCTCCGGCTCACACAACGTTTTCAATATCAATACATTACATTACAATAGCCTCACGGGCCTTTTTCCCTTTATATATGGCACGGCGGAACAAAACCTATAAAAACAAACAAAAACAATTTACAAAGGAAAACCTTTGCGCAACATAAAACTTTCAACATGGCGCGACATATGAGTGGGGTCCACATCGTAGTCGGCCATCGCAATTTACAGTATTGCGATATGCGATATGGTGGAACGGCGGAACAACAAAAAATGCGATTTGTGCACATCGCAACTTTCAACATTTGCGATCAACACATAGTGGAACACATATAATGAAAATGCGATTGTGCGATGGTGCGATGGTGCGGTGATTGCACATCGTAACATTCAACTTTTGCGATGACACATTTGGCGGAAAACACTGGAAATGCGATTTTGCAATCGTGCGATGGCGCAACGATCGCACATCGCAATTTCCACAAAACTCTAGCAATGGGCGGAGGGTGATTTCGTAATTTTGCGATATTGCGATGTTGCGATGGCGCAACCATCGCACATCACAGATTTCCATATTCACAAGACATTTAACTTTTGAACTTCTGAAATTGCGATATTGCGCTTTTGCGCTCAAGTGGTAGGGACCACTTGTCCTTCCGCTTCATAAGTGACTTCCGCCTGTTTAATTCAATTTCATTCATTTCTGGCTGTTGAGGGCTTTTAAGCCCGCCTTGACTGTTTTAATTCATTCTACTCCTCCGTAGACAAAAATCTTCATTTCTCTGCTGAAGTAACTTCTCGCCCATAACAAAATTAATTCCTCTGCTATACTTGGCTGCGGCCCATCAAAATTTAATTCTTCTCCATTCCTCTTTATTATATGGTGCTCTGCACTCAATCTCCTCTGCGCTGCTGCTGCTGCTGCTGTACTTTGTTCTTTGTTCTTTCTGCCCAAGGCACGGCAGGTGACTTTAATATTTCTAACACTCCCCCTTAAAGTCAGCTGCTGGGTTGTCCATCATACCCAAACATTTTCTTAAAAATTCAAATGTTTTATGCGCCAATGGCTTTGTTAATATATCTGCATATTGCTTATCTGTTTTACAATGTTGTAAAACAATTTCACCATTGTTCACCAATTCTCTGATATAATGAAACTTTGTATCTATGTGTTTCGATCTCTTATGAAACACATAATTCTTTGATAATGAAATAGCTGAGCTATTGTCACAATAAATCACAGTGCCTTTTACCTGTTCTTGGCACAAACTTCTCAACATTCTTCTCATCCAAATTGCTTGACACGCTGCTGCTGTAGCTGCCACATATTCTGCCTCTGCTATAGATAATGCTACAATAGGCTGTTTCTTAGAAGCCCATGAAATGGCTCCTGAACCCATATGAAAAATATAACCGGAAGTGCTCTTCCGATCATCTACACTTCCAGCCCAATCACTGTCAGTGTATCCAACTAATTCTGAATTTTCTGAAGTAGTATATAACCAAATCTTTTTGTTCCTTTCACATACCTCAGAATTCTCTTTGCTGCTTGCCAATGTGCTTCTTTTGGCTTCTCCATAAATCTGGAAATTAAATTAACAGCATGCATAATATCCGGCCAAGTTGCAGTCAAATACATGAGGCTGCCAACTATGCTTTTATACAAACTTGGATCAAAATCCTTGCTGCTGTCATCTTTTCTCAACTTCAATCCCATTATTGTGGGGGTAATTGCAGCTTTGCACTCCTGCATATTAAATCTTTCTAAAAATTGATTCACATACTTTGCTTGAGAAATAAAAATCTCTTTCTCACTTTGCTCCACTTCTATTCCCAAGAAGTATCTCAACAAACCCATGTCAGTCATTTCAAATTCATCTTTCATGATTGTTTTAAAATTTTCAACAAGGCAATCATCATTACCTATAAATATTAAATCATCAACATATAAAACAACAATTAGCATCTTACCATCCTTTTCTTTGATGTAGAGGGTGGGTTCTCCCTCACACTTTTTCAAATCCATTTTCCAGTAGATAGGAGTCTATTCTACTGTACCACGCTCTTGGAGCTTGCTTCAGCCCATAAAGAGCTTTCTTCAATTTGCAGACCTTGTGCTCTTGGTCTTTCTTTTCATATCCGAGAGGTTGTTCCCCATATACCTCTTCCATTAAAACTCCATTTAAAAATGCAAATTTTACATCCATTTGATATACTTTCCATTTGTTTTGTGCTGCTATGGACAGCACTGCTCTTACTGTTTCCATTCTTGCAACTGGTGCAAAAGTTTCTTCATAATCAATTCCTTGTTTCTGCTTGTATCCTTTGACAACAAGTCTGGCCTTGTGTCTTTTTATTTTTCCTTCAGCATTTCTTTTGGTCTTATAGGCCCATTTAACTCCAATGACTTCTTCACCTTCTGGGAGATCAACCAACTCCCATGTTTTGTTCTTCTCTATGGCTTTTATTTCATCATCCATAGCTTCTATCCATTTTCTATCTTTGATAGAATATTCAAAATGAATAGGATCATCAACTTGACAATACAAAGAAAATAGGGAATTCATACCTTCATTTGCTTCTCCTTGCTCATAAATTTCTCTAATGCTTCTGAACTTTGTTCCTCTTTCACTTGGTGTACTCGTGCTTGATGAAGCACTCAATTCTTCTCCATGTGGTGTGCTTGGAGATGTACTCCCGCTTCTTCTCAAGGGTGTTCTCAGTGCTGCTTGAGGTGTCCCTTGCTGTCCTTGTGGTGGTGGAGGTTGTGCTATCGATGAGTTGTTAATCTCAACCACATCTTCCTCATCTTCATCATGAGATAAATAGCTTTTAACATTGACTGTTTTCTCAATGCTTCCATCCCATGCTTCCTCTTCAATAAATTGCACATCTCTGCTTATCACAAACTTCTTTGTGGATGGGTTATACAATCTATATCATTTGGAATCTTCACAGTATCCAAAGAAAATGCACTTCTCCCCCTTGCTATCCAACTTCTTTCTCAACTTGTCTGGAATGTGTACATATGCTACACATCCAAAAACTCTCATGTGGGTGACTCCTTGTTTTCTGCCACTCCACGCTTCTTTTGGAACTTTGTTCATTACTGCTTTTGTAGGGCATCTATTTAAAATATACGCAGCACAGTTTGCTGCTTCTGCCCAATACTCATTCGGCAAGTGTTTTGCCTTTAGCATACTTCTCACCATTTCCATTATGGTTCGATTCTTCCTTTCAGCAACTCCATTCTGTTGCGGTGTGTACCTTGTGGTAAACTGCTTGTGTATGCCATTCTCTTTGCAAAAACGCAGAAATTCCTTTGAGATATATTCTCCTCCTCTATCAGTTCTGAGGACTTTAATATACAGTATGCTCTGTTTCTCTACAAGAGCTTTAAAGTGGAAAATTTTCTGAAATACCTCACTCTTATATTTCAGAAAATAAACCCACACTTTTCATGTGAAATCATCAATGAAGGTCAGCATATAGTTGCTACCTGAAACTGATGCAGTTTGCATCGGCCCACATAAATCTGAGTGAATAATGTCTAAGGGTGCTTTAGCCCTTATGCTTTTCCCTGAAGGAAAATTTTCTCTGTGTTGCTTTCCCAAGATGCAGCGTTCACATAGGCTGTTAGGCTTCTCTATCAATGGTAAACCTCTTACCATTCATTTTCTGTGCAGCAAGTTTAATCCTCCGAAATTGAGATGTCCAAATCTCAGATGCCATAAACAATTTTCATCCTTTGCTTCCTTCTGAAAGGCTTCTTGTGTTACAGCTGCTACATCCTTTCCTTTTCCCTTCAAGTCAGTGTTGAGCTTGAGTGGAAACATTCTATTGCTAGTCATTTGTATTTCAGCAATGATTTTCTTGCTTGGAGGAATATCTTTTATTGTGCACACATCATCTTTAAATATTACATTGTAACCTTTATTTATGAGCTGCCCAACGCTCAAGAGGTTACACTTCAGACCTGGAACATAATACACATCAGGAACAAATTTTAGCTCACCATTTCTTGCTCGAATACTAACTCTGCCTTTTCCTTTGACAGATATTTTAGTATCAGTCCCTGTGGTCACTTCAGATTTTACTTCTTCATCTAGATTCACAAACATTTCTTTGTTGCCAGTCATATGATTACTACATCCAGAATCTAAGAACCAAACATCATCATCTTTATTCTGTGCTACATTACAAGCTAACAGCACATTACTTGGGTTCTTTTTTTCTTTTGCTACATTAGCATTTTGCTTATTTTTCATGTCATTTTGCTTCTTCCTACATTCATTGGCATAATGCCCATATTTCTTGCAAAAATGACATTGGACATTGGATTTGTCATACCTCTGTCCTTGAGCATGTTGGTGTTGATGTCCACCTTGCTGGCTGTTACATTGACCGTGGCTCTGGCTTTGACTGTTGCTCCTTCCATGTGAATGTGAAGGGTTGTTCCTTTCACCTTTGTTCTGGCTTCTGCCTCTTCCTCTTCCTTTACCTTGACCTCTTCCTCTTCCTGAAGGCATCTGGGTCTTGAAGGTGTGCTCAAGAGATGAATGTTCATCTCTGCTCAATCTCTGTTCATGAGTTATCAACGAGGCATGAAGTTCATCTACTGTGAACTGTGAGAGATCTTTGGTCTCTTCTATGGTGGTATCAATAACATCAAACTTTGAGGGTAAGCTTCTCAAAATTTTCTCCACAATCCTTCTCTCTTCAAGAGTTTCTCCATGGGATCTTATCTGATTTACAATCCCAATTACATGTGTAAAAAATGTGTCTACACTGTCTGACTCTTTCATGAAAAGAGTTTCAAAATCTCTTCTCAGCAATTGAAGTTTTGCTGTTTTAACCTTCTCCATACCTTGATAGGCTACTTTTAGAGTTTCCCATGCCTCCTTGGATTTCTTAGCTGCTGCTATCCTTGGAAACACACTCTCATTTAATGCTTGATACAATAAGAAGAGAGCTTTTGAGTCTTTCTTCCTATTATTCTTCAACACATCCTTCTCTACTTGAGTTAAGGCATTAAAAGCCAGCTCATCAGTTGGTTCTGTAAAACCATCTTCTACAAGTTCCCATAAGTCTTGTGATACAAACAGGGCTCTCATGGTAATGGCCCAATAATCATAGTTCTTTCTATTAAACTGTGGAAGTTGAACATTTCCAAGACTCATACCACTGCTTGGTCCAGCCATAGCTCTTGAACTGAACTCTAAACTTAAACAAACTGTCTTTATTTTTTTTTGAAAGAACAAACTTCTTTAAACAAAACAACAACTCTTATTTCTTTGAAAAATGCCTGACCTTTTTTACCTCTGTTGAGCTTTCACACTGCTGGAGAAAACGTTGCAACAAGTCTTTTTCTTCTTCAGCTTCTTTGAGAGTTTCAAAGAGCCTGAACTAGCTCCGATACCAAGTTGGAATTATTGAAAATTCCAAGCAAACAGTGGAGAGAATGACGCTCTCCTCTACAACACAGATAAGTTTAAAATAAAATTTGGCTTACAGACAGAGATAGCATGAAAATGATTTCTATTTCATTAACAAAACTATAAAAAACTGTTACAAAATGTCTTCCTCAATGGAGGGATTCACCAAAGTAAGATACCAAGACTGCTACACACGCAGTGCTTTACAAAAAGAAATCTCTGTCTCTCTCAAAACGCACAAAACAGTGCTGTAATGATTTTACTGTGTTTTCTTTTGCCTGCGAGCTCACACAGCGTTTTCAATATCAATACATTACATTACAATAGCCTCACGGGCCTTTTTCCCTTTATATATGGCGCGGCGGAATAAAACCTATAAAAACAAACAAAAACAATTTACACAGGGAAACCTTTGCGCAGCATAAAACTTTCAACATGGCGCGACGTATGAGTGGGGTCCACGTCGTAGTCGGCCATCGCAATTTACAGTATTGCGATATGCGATATGGCGGAACGGCGGAACAAAAAAAAATGTGATTTGCGCACATCGCAACTTTCAACATTTGCGATCAACACATAGCGGAACACATATAATGAAAATGTGATTGTGTGATCGTGCGATGGTGCGGTGATCGCACATCGCAACATTTAACTTTTGCGATGACACATTTGGCGGAAAACACTGGAAATGCGATTTTGCGATCGTGCGATGGCGCAACATCGCACATCGCAATTTCCACAAAACTCTGGCAATGGGCGGAGGGTGATTTCGTAATTTTGCGATATTGCGATGTTGCGATGGCGCAACCATCGCACATCGCAAATTTCCATATTCACAAGACATTTAACTTCTGAACTTCTGAAATTGCGATCTTGCGCTTTTGCGCTCAAGTGGTAGGGCCCACTTGTCCTTCCGCTTCATAAGTGACTTCCGCCTGTTTAATTCAATTTCATTCATTTCTGGTTGTTGAGGGCTTTTAAGCCCAACTTGACTGTTTTAATTCATTCTGCTCCTCCATAGACAAAAATCTTCATTTCTCTGCTGAAGTAACTTCTCGCCCATAACAAAATTAATTCCTCTGCTATACTTGGCTGCGGCCCATCAAAATTTAATTCTTCTCCATTCCTCTTTATTATATGGTGCTCTGCACTCAATCTCCTCTGCACTGCTGCTGCACTTTGTTCTTTGTTCTTCCTGCCCGAGCCACAACATGTGACTTTAATATTTCTAACATTGTGGCCATCAAAATTCCAAAGAATTGACATGACCAAATTTGTTATGAGAGCTAGTCTTATTTTATGGGTTTTTAGTTATTTAATGCAGTATTCGTTAAATTTAAAATAGTTTAAATCTAATTCTGAACAGTGTATATCACACGGTATTAAATGACAAATAGTCCAAAAAAATAAGCTTTGCCGTTATCGAAGCTTTAAAAGATTATGACAAGACAACACCTTTCCATGGACATTCCACGTACCAATTGAGAATTAATGATGCAAATTTAATAGTGTCTATTGCAACAAGCCATAATCAAATCAAAGTAAATTACAAAGATCTACACGGAAAATATTAATGACCAGATAACATTCTCATAAATGTAAATAATATTCAGTTACTGTCACATGCCCAAGTATGATCCGATCGTTTTGCATATTTGCATATTAATTTTAAGCACAATCCAAATAAAAGTTGAAATGAAAAACACATTTTGGGACAAGTTTTTGAGAATTTATATAATTATGTGATTAATCTTAAAGATAAAATAAACGTGTTATTTTCATTTTAAAAAAATCAAACTGTGTATCTAATTTCAATAACAAGTAATGGAAACCGAAAAAAAAAAAACTAATGCGTGCTTAAATCGAAATACATATTCTTTACAATGCCAAACATCTACTCTGATTAGTGATTACATAATTTAATATTAGTTCCCATCAGTGCGCCATTGCCAGCGATTCCACAAAGTTGGCATGGCCGGATGTGCTATCTCGAAGTCACAATTTCGCGTGGAATATATTTCTTTTCGAAACAACAAAAAATCCTATCTCCTCTGGTAAATCGAAATACAGATCTTTTAATGCCAACTATCCATTCTGATTAGTGATTACATAATTTAATATTGATGCCCAACAGGGTGCCATTGCCAGGGATTCCACACAGTTGACAGTTGACATTGCTGGATGTGCAATTTCAAGGTCATAATTTTGCTTGTAATATAATTTCTGTTTTTATTTGTTGGGTTGTGGGACAAATTTGTTTCAAATATATTTTTTACTGCTGGAATTTGGTAATTTTGGGATTGCAAAATTTTAATTAAACCAGTCATAAATGGGATTGCAAATGGCTATGACCTTTCAATGGAGCATTTACCTCCTAATCAAGAATTAATGAAGCAAGCAAATTAGCGGCTATATACCCAATAATCAACGTAAATTTACGAAAATATCAATGACCAGATAAAGATTGTCATAAATGTAAATGAAACTAGGGTACGATCTATTATCTTTCACATGAAACTGTCACATGTAGAAATTAAACCAGTCATAAATATTGGGAGCGAAAATATACTGGCCTAAAATATTCGTAATTACTATTCGTATTGTTTCTCAATAGATATAAACAAACAGGCACCCAAAGGATAACATCGGAGAAGGGACGCAGTGTAAAGTTGGAGTCTGTCCTGGAGAGTTACAGGAACACGGAAAAGAGGTCAATCACTCGAAGGGCCAACAGGCGAAGCTAATTTAAGAGGTATTGTTATAACATGTAATTATTTAAAATAATCAAGGAATGGGGATGGAGCCTTTGCGTCTGACTTGATCAGTTTTCTACCGTCTCGTTTTACTTCATCGCCATTACAAATTCTGTAACTTGTTAATATCTAACAAAATTAGGTTTCCGGACAGACTCGCCTTCCTGAAATGGGAATGGTCAATTGCATTTATATGTTTGTAAACTTGCAGCGTTTTGTTTTATCAAGGCTACTGTTTAATAAGTGTTAAGCAGAATCACGTCATATAATACTCAGTTTCTCTAAATAATTAACCATATATTTTTATTGTTGTTTGTGAGCCAGAAGGTTGTCTGAAAGAAGTATGACGAGCCAACATAGTCTAAACTTGAACAAAAGTTATAATGAGCAGATTAGGCCGCTGCTGGATGGAATAGATACGCTTAGGGAACTCGGAGTAGTAAAAGAGGGTATCCGGTTGCCCACAATTGTTGTTATTGGTGACCAGTCTTCAGGGAAATCAAGTGTACTAGAGTCCCTTGCGGGAATTAGACTCCCAACAGGGCACGGGATTTGTACAAGAGTCCCGCTTATTATGAGACTGAAGAGATGCAAACGTGAAGAGAGTGAAATTGTGATTGAATACAAAAAGAATAGGAAAACGATTTCCGAAAGTGAAATTCGAAAAGCACTCGTTACCGTTACCAAAGAGATCACGGGAAGCAACAACTGTATAAGTGATACGCCGATAACTCTTAAAGTCAGCAAGGCTGATGCTCCAGATGTAACAATGGTAGATTTGCCAGGGATAACGAGGGTCCCAGTCCATGGGCAACCAAAGGATATCTACAAACAGATAACAAATATAATAAAGCAATATATCACTCCAGAAGAGACCATCATTCTGAATGTGTTATCTGCCACTGTTGATTTCCCTACATGTGAGTCAATAAAAATGTCTCAAGAGGTTGATCCCACGGGTCAAAGAACTTTAGCTGCTGTAACCAAAGTGGATAAAGCTCCTGAAGGCTTGCGCGAGAAGGTAACGGTTGATGCTGTTAACATTGGGCATGGCTATGTTTGTGTGAGAAACAGAGTTAAATTCGAATCGATTGCAGAAGCAAGACAGAAGGAAAGTGATATTTTTGAAAAGGATCCTCACCTTTCACGCATTGATAAATCTATGGTTGGGATACCAGTATTGGCGGAGAAGCTTATGCAGATTCAAGCAATGGCAATTCGGAAGTGCCTGCCGGATGTTGTCAAGAAAATCGATGTTACACTTTCCAAGAGGCAGTCGGAGCTGGGTTCATTGCCTCGCCATTTCTCCAATGCAACAGAGGCTATGGTTGAGTTTATGAGAGTTATGGATGGCGTCAAAGGTATTTTAAACAAGATTATTGTGGTGGGTGACTTTGAGGGTTTCGAGAATGATTTGCTCTGCTCGTCTGAGCAGGATGTTTAAAAGTTTTTTCTGTGATCTTATGAAAGAGAGAGAAGTATCAGGAACGCCTTTTCTAAAAGAGGAATTAGAGTTACTGGAAGAGGCACAGGGAATCACGCTTCCGAACTTTTTGCCACATGCTGCCTTTGTTACTTTATTGAAAAATCGCATTGTTTCCGTTTCTGAGTTATGCAGACACTTAGCCATGGATGTCTGCGATTATATGGAGAAAGTCATATGTCGTGTGATTGATTTTCAAACACAAAGCTATCCCAAGTTGCAGTCAGCATCGAGGACGGCTATTCAAGCTTTAATTGACAGAAAAAGAGCTGAATGCGTGAAGTATGTTGAAGAGATGATGAAGACAGAGAAGAGTATAGTTCTCACAATGAGTCCCAACTACTCGGCAACACTGTCAACATTGCAAGAAAAGAAGAAACAATTCTATGCTGCCATAGAAAAAAATTGTTCTGCCATTAGTATCGAAGGTATGGGAAAATTTAGATTGAATGAAGTGCTCAAGAAAAAAGATCAGCTGGAAGCGGCCTTTGAGTTGAAGGTCAGTATCACTTCTTATTGGAACGTGGTGAGGACGAGATTGGCCGATCAGATTCCTCTGCATCTGCGGTTCATTTCTCTAAAGTTGGTTAAAGACGAAATTGTGGCTGAGATTGTGAAAGAAGTGGCTGGGCAAGGGTTGGATATGATAGAGCATGTGCTTGAAGAAAGTCCAGTCATTTGCAAGAAGCGAAAGAATCTGCATAATAGCGTGAGTACTTTGAGGAAATCAAAATATGCATTGTCAAAACTTCTTGAAGCTTGCGAGAAGGTTGGTGACAATGATGCCTGAGACCTGTTTTTATTGTACATTTCTCTATAGTGCTAATATATAGGTAACGATGATGCCTGACCTGTGACCGGATTCTCTATGGTGGTAACGTATGCATTTTTGTTTGAAAGTTCCTTAGAGTTTTTGATGTATCAATCTATGCTGTCATTAAACCTGTCTTCTGTGAAAATCTGAATTTCAAGTGCTTCATAAAGCAATTTATGACCAACCTGCAGTTACATTTGAAGATATTTTGACATTATAAAAGATAAATCTAACGGAAAACTATTTTGGTGCCTTCTTTTGATATAATTCGAATGTAGGATTAATTTTCCTGATGTTTATTTATTTGAAAAATAAACTATATTCTGAAATCCTTATCAGAATTTATGACAAAGGAAAATTACTATTTAATTTTTTTGACACATTCAAATTGTCTTTGATATAGTCTTCTAAATATTTATTTTTAAAAGAAGCCAGACAGTTTGAAATTCACACTCTAGTTGATAGAGTTTAGAAAAGATGTTGTGAGACATTCTGATCAGAGGTATTAGGTTTGTTTTTCTGAGGTGTAGTAACTTAAAAATGACCCTTTTCTGATTTTATAAGGATGTCTATTTAGATAAATAAATTCAGAGAAAGATAACTCACTGCCAACCCGAAAAATAATTTGTTCTAATTATCATGAAAAGGGTACTTAACGTACTAGATTTAAGGCATCATCTCCCAGTTTGCAGAACTGGTTATCCAAACTGGACAGTGGAAGTTGAATTGATAACACCTGTTAAGTGCTCATTTTTGAATTATGACTCAAAAGTCAGCCACTGCTGTGTGCGAAAATTGATATATATCTTATTGTTTGTCAATTTTATGTATATTTGTTTTTAAGTTTTAGTTTCGGTGATGATTCTGGTCAATATTTTTTGTTTTGTTGATGATTGTAAACGATATTGGATATTTTTTAAAATCTAGTAGATTGAAACGATTGTTTAGTGTGGTAGTAAGATTTATGTTTCTTAAAGACTTGATGCAACAAGGCTGCAAATTTTCAGAATACGTGTGGAACTTGTGGTTTATGGACTCACATAAACGGTGACCTATCACGATTGATCGCAACTTTGCAATTTCATGAACTTGCCTCCTTGCACTTTCGCAACTTTATTAATTTCCAATCCAATTCCTGCAATCGCTGCTATACCTTATCGCATGCGATGTGTGATATGTGAGTTAATATATACTGTTGATCTATGCCCACATCTAACGGTCCTCACTGCGTCTTTATTGTTCATGTGTCTAGTCGCCCTTCTCTAGATGCGATGTGCGATGAACACCAAAATCTTTGTGAACATTTGTATCACAAACTTGCAAGTTTGACTTGAATGTGTAATTTGACACAAATATATTATCTCGAACCCCTATTGTGTGTGATGCGATATATATACTCCAAGAGGGAGATAAAAAGTGACAGTTTAAACCAGGCAGCCCAATTAAAATACAAAAACACTTGGAATTAACAATAATGAAAATATACACAGAGACTTTCCCTTGATGGCTGGGTTATTACATTGTTCCTTCGCTCTGTTCACGCTCTCTATCACACCCCTCTCACACCTATTCTCCTCACTTTCTCCTATTAACGCTTACATATACTCGAAAGCTGTTTTTTTTTTGGTCATTTATTAGCTCGCTGCTAAACCATTCTAACAACCTAATCCTATTTTAAAACTAACAAACTCAATCTTCGGTGTCTATTCTAACACTCTATTAAATATGTATAACAAACAACATTAAAAAAAACAATCTTTAAGAGGTCCAACTCTCTTTCGTAAATGATGATTGACCTGTCTCGTCAGAAAATGCAATATCGGTTGATGCTCCTGCATCAGACTCTCGAGGAAGAAAAGATTGATCCATCAATGTTTCATGATCCACATTAAACTTCTGTAACTCTGCTGCTGTCACCCAAATAGAATGTTTTGATGGTTGTCCCTTCCATTTGACTAGATACTAGTAATAGGTTTGTTCTCGGGTCTTCTTTGTTGCTTTTTTCTCCAGAATGGCTTCCACTTCTTTCTTTGTTGTCTTTGACATCTGTTCCTTCCAATTCAAAGTATGTTCCTCTTCTTTTGTAGGTTCTTCCTCGGTTCATTTGTATGGGTACAAATCTGCAACATTAAAGATGGGTGATATCCCAACTCTTGTTGGTAACTCAATCTCATATGCATTTGAGGAAAACTTTTTCAAAATTTTACATGGTCCTATCTTTTTCTTTTTCAATTTGTTATAGGTCCCGACTGGAAACCGTTCCTTCCTCACATAAATCATGACTAAATCATCTACTCGGAACTCCCTTTTAGTCTTGTTCATATAAGCGCTTTGTTTATACTTTTGGGTATTTTTTTGTAATCTTTGTTTGAATCTTCCTGCAACTTTTGTATCGGTTTTGCAAATTCTTCAGCCTTTGCACTTCTTGTCTCTTGTTTTCCCAAATCTCTAAATTCATACAAGCTTTTTGGATGCATTCAAAAAAAATATGAAACAGACTCATCTTGGTACTCCGGTTAGGAGTATCATTATAGGAAAATTCAACTTGAGCAAGTGCTAAGTCCCATTGCTTTGGGCTTTTGTAAACCAAACTCCTTAATATGTTTCCCAAGTTCCTGTTCACCACTTCAATTTGTCCATCCGTCTGAGGATGATAAGCTGAACTGAAACTGAGGTTTGTACGTAGCTTCTTTTTATGTTTTTCAAGCTCTTGTTCACTACTTCAGTTTGTCCATCTGTCTGAGGATGATAGGCTAAACTGAAACTGAGGTTTGTACCTAGCTTCCTCCATAGAGTCTTTTAGAAGTGTCCTACGAACTTTGTGTCCCTGTCTGAAACAACACTCACAGGCAGTCCATGTAATCTTATAACTTCAGAGAAAAACAAATTAGCAATGCGAGTTGCATCACTATTTTTCTTATAAGCAATAAAATGAGCCATTTTAGAAACCCTATCTACGACAACATAGATAACAACATAGATAGAATCATGTCTTCTTTGAGTTAATAGCAAACCCAAAATAAAATCCATGTTGATAGCATCCCAAGGTCTATTGGGTATTGGAAATCGTTGATATAACCCAGTGTTTTGACCTCTTCCTTTCGCATGTTGACAAATCCTGCACCTCTCAACAAACTTTTTGATATCAGCTTGCATTTCTGGCCAATAATAAAAATCACTTAATTGAGAAAATGTTTTATCCTGTCCAAAGTGTCCGGACAATCCTCCACTGTGTTTTTCTTTAATCAGATTTTCTCTCATGGGGCACTTAGGAATACACAGTTTATTATTCTTGAACATCAATCCTCCTTGAATCAAGTAGTCCAACCACTAGCTTTTATTATGAATCAAAGGATTTTTAACAACTGCATATATTTCTTTAAAATATGTGTCTTCCTTATGCATATCAATCATCTTTTCAAACCCTAAAATGTCAATGTTCAATTCATGCATAACCAGATTTACTCTGCTCAAAGCATCAACATCTTTGTTTGACTTACCACTTGTGTGTTTTATTATAAAGGTAAAACTTTTCCAAACTCCACCCACTTAGCATGCTTTTGGTTCAAATTCGGTGGAGTATTTATGAATTGCAGTGTATGATTATCAAAATACAACACAAATTATTTGGGCAACAAATAATGCCTCCATTTCTTTAAAGTTTGTACAATATCATAATACTCCTTATCATAGGATGAATACTTCCTCTTGGCCTCATTTAAATTTTCACTGAAATAAACTATTGATCTTTGCTCTTGATTCAAGACAGCTCTAATTGCTATCCCACTAGCATAAGTGTCAACTTGGAATATTTCATCAAAATTTGGCAAGGCCAAAACAAGATTTTCAGTGATCTTCTTTTTTAACAACTTGAAGTTCTGATCTTTTGCTTCTGTTCATTTAAATGGTTGGTTTCTCTCCTTTATTGTTTCAATTAAATGGTTTCTCTCCTTTTTCATAAAACTACACTTATTCAAATTTATAAGCAACTTCTCCTTTTGCAAAGTATTTAACACCAACTTGACATGCTCCAAATGCTCTTTCTTACTTGCACTGAAAACCAAAATGTCATCAAGATATACTATCACAAATTTTCTTGCATATTCTTTCAAGACCTCGTTCATTAGTCTCATAAATGTACTTGGTGCATTAGTGAGCCCAAAAGACATTACTCACCACTCATACAACCCACTGTTGGCTTAAATTTTGTCTTCCATTCATCTCTATCTCTAATCCTTATTTGATGGTATCCACTCTTCAGATTTATTTTAGTAAAACACTTTGACCCACTTAAACAATCCATCAAATCATCTATGCATGACAATGTAAATCTATACCCAATAGTGATCTTGTTTGTGGCTCTGAAATCATTACACATGTGCCAATGCACCTCATTTATTTGGACTAAGCACAACTCATATTGCACATGGTCTAAGGCTCTCTTTGATAAGTCCTTTATCTAACAAATCTTGTCCCTGTATTCCAAATTCCTCATTCTCTCGAGGGGTCATCCTATATGTTTCTTTGTTTGGTAAACTTACACCAGGTATTAAATCTATGTGATGATTGATACTTCTGATTGGTGGTAAGTTACTTGGTAATTCATCAAAAATTATGTTAGCATTATCATGTAACAGATTTTCAATTTCCACAGGGAGATTGTCTAAATTAGTAGAAGTCAGAATTACCTTGGGTTTACCCACAACAACAAAATGCATTTCTTTTTCTTTCTTGACTTCTTGCAGCAATTCCTTTCCACTAATCAGCATAACATTATTATCAACTGCTCCTTTCTCTGCTTCATCCTTCAGACGCAACAATATGTGTTTATTTTCATCATTCTCTATAGTATAGGTATTTTTTTTCCATCATGAATGGATTTTCTGTGAAATTGTCAAGGCCTTCCCAACAATATATGGCACACGTCTATTGGCATCACATCACACAATATGACATCCTTATATGTACCGATCTGTATCTCTACATTGCATTGTTTTGTCACTAACATCTGATGTCCCTTCTGTAGCCATGACACTCTGTAGGGAGTAGAGTGTACCATTTTAATCAACCCAAATTTCTCAACCATCTCTGTGTAAACAAGATTATCAGTGCTTCCACTGTCAATCACAACTTTGCACCATTTTTCTTTTGATTTGCACACATTCCTGAATAAGTTCTTCCTTTGCGTTGGCTCATTTGCTTCCTTCTCTGCCTTAAGAAACACTCTTTTTAGCAATAAATTCTCTCCTACCTCAGGTGGCTCTTCTTTTCCTATGACTTGAGGATTTTCTCCCTTTTCCTCAACTACATTCACATTCCGCACATTTTTTGGTTTGTTATGAGGACAGTGCCATGATCCGTGTTCTCATTTTCCACATGTGTAACACCAAATTTCTCTTCCTCGGCCTCTAGCTCTTGGTGCAAATCTCTCTTTACCAAAGTCTCCTCTCTGCGGTGGTCTACTACTCAAACCTCTTGCTTCATTCTTAGAGTGTTGAAATCTTGATCTTAAAGTTCCTCTTCCTCTTGTTGGACTTTTACCTCTACTCTTCTGACTGTGTTTCCTCTACATTTTCTCCTTTGCCTTCAAAGCTGCTTAGTAGGCATCCTCAATTGTATTCAGATTCAACAAATTGATTTCATCCTGTATGTCATACTTTAAACCATTGATGTATCTGTCTACTTTCTCCATATCATCTTTAACATGTTCTGCTCTAATGCTCAACTTGTAAAACTCTTTTGTATACTCTTTGACAGTGATCTATTTCTGCCTTAAATTCTGCAAATGTTTGTGTTACACAGTAATTTGTCACCGTCCCTACCATTCCCCGTCCCGCACAATGGAGGACCCATTATGTGACCTGTGAACACTGTCATGCCTTGAAAACATCATCAATGCATCCCTTTGAGTATGAGCTTCATTTCCCCTTGAGACATCTCCTTGCAAAATCCATGAAAAACAGCTCTTTTTGCATTGGCGCGGGTAGACAGTTCAGTGCTCGCGCCAATCAGGGAAATCCTGTAAAGAGGTCGCGCCACTTGGCGCTCTGTCATAGAGCAGAAATCACGCCACCCATTTTAGGGATTGTTTTTAAATATGGATGGCGGAATTTGAGTTCAAACAAACTCACAACCACTGCCTATCTTGAGTTGGGAGGTTTGGCTGCGGGAGTTCTATGGAAGGGAATTGGTTTTGCCACCTCCCATGGAACCTTCCTTGTTGATAGGGCCAATCCCATAATAATAGGGATCCCAACTCTCTCCTTCCCCATCTATAAAAGCCTGCTCAGATCCATGGCAAGCTAGTCTTGAAGTGCTGAAGCTTTGCATCTCCCTATTCCCAAGTGCCTTTGTGCTGTAAAGAATCCCTTCTTTCCCTTAAGGCCCATTCAAGCGAGGAGACCATTGTTACGAGACTCTGGAGAGGTTTTCCTTTCCTTGGCGAGCTTTGCGAGACGTGGACGACCGGAGACCCGTTCGAAGGAAGCTGCGACGTCAGAACTTGGTTGTAACTTCTATTCGTTTATTACTTAATAGATTACTATGATTATGGTTCCACTCCGTTTTCCATCATGTTAATGCGAGTTATATCTTTTCTGACCGATGTTTAGTTACGTATGCTGGTTCCTATGCTTGTATTTGTTCGTTTCTTCTATGTGCAGGTGTTCATCCGCGGAGATCGTGGAAGGATTGTGATCTGCCAGGGCTGAAGGACGGGGACACTTCTTCTTCAGATCATAGCGTTGGAATCCAGGTAGGCTTCTATCCCAAGTCTTTCATTCGTAATTAGGAGTTTGCGTCATAGCATTGTTTGTTTGTTGCTAGACCCCTGCTGGGCTAGTAGGGATCGCCTCTGTCCGCAGAGGGGATTTACCTCCTCAACAAATTGGCGACTCCGCTGGGGATCGTCCGGTTTTCCTTGTCTCGTTTATGTCGGTTCGCCTTGATCGTTTTCCTTGCTTGATGAACCTTCTGGGTTGGATTCTTTCATTATTTTAGCTTCTTGGTTTGCTTAGCTTGTATTGGTCTGCTTTCAGAGTAGCTTGTTTTTTAATTTTTATTGAAGAACTCTACTGGCGCGGGTTTTAACCCGACAGTCGCGCCACTTGGCGCTTGTTGCCTTTGTCTGTCTCGCGCCAATTGGCCTCTAGCGCCAGTTTCAAGTCCACAGTCGCGCCACCCCTGTGACTTTTTTGAGTTTCTTCATTTTTGAGCTTTCTGGACTTGACCAATACTTTTCTTCTTGATTTCCTGATTGTCTGAGTGTGTTGGAGTCTTGTTTGGCTGGAATTCACCGCTATCCTTTGGTTGTTTGCCTCTATCTACCGATTTCACGATTTGAGCCCTAGGGCATCTAGTGGCTTAGTGTATCGAGCCCTCCTTGGGAGTTTCGGTGTCTTGATTGTCCTGTCAACTTGTTGTTTGGTTCTCCACGCTCTTTTAACAGTCTTTGATTGTTTTGCTGCGTCTTTTGAGTGATTGTTCATTCCCTCATTCGGAATTCGTTTGCCCTTGCTTTGGACCTAGATCACACGGTCCATCGGAAGCTTTTGAGTCTTTCTTCGATTTGAGAGACTTTGGGTCGATTTGGAGATTTGGTTGCTTGCTTTGTTGAGTGAATGTTGTTTGTTTCGCTCTCTTGGATATCATTTCTCAAATTGTTCCTTTTGTTTTCAGTGCACATTAGCCATTAAACATTGAAAATTTAAAAAAAAAAAAATCTCTCTTGCTTTTGTTAATTAGTGCAAATTGTGATCTTTTTCCATATCGCTAGTGATTAGTGTTTGAGTGAAAAGTGTGCAATTGCATTAGTTGCATTAAGAGACATTGTTGTTTGTATTCCGTTCATTTCGTTTGTATAAAAGCTCTCAACTCTTATTTAACTAGTTTTTCATCGAACGAAATGTTGCACCGTGGCATATAGCTTGCATTTAGGAGACACTACATACGATAGGGCCTGGAAATTAAAACTTAATTGAAGATCAACTGTAAAATTCATTCAATTAACCTAAGGCAACATTGGAACTTAACGGAACATATTTAGAAGGTCTAGGCTAGAGACGTGTTCCGGCGTCGTTAAACCTAGCAGCTGTCGTTCGCCTGTTGGCTTTAGACAGCGCTAGTACGGACTTGCGCTCCCCGTACCGTCACGTATATAAAGGGAGACCCCTCTAGGTTTTCAATCCTTTATCCACAGGAAGCCGATTCTGCCGCCCTATACCCGTGATACACCGAACACAGCATTCGGGGAGACTACCTGCACGTACGCAAAGTCCTTGGTCGATTTCTGTTTCATTATTTGAAACCAAGGTGTATATTGCAGTTCACGGATATTTGGTACACCCTTTGTGCCTAGTTTTTCCTGAGCAGTCATTTGGTCTTTTCTGACTCCTTAAACTTGAAAAGACCATCAAGCGCTTGTCCTTTCACGCTTGTATCAACTCTGAAAGAGATAGAGTCATCTTTTTATCGTTTCTCGACTCTTAAAACATGAAACGGTAGAATTCGTTTATTTTCCAATGTGGTAAAATCAATCTCCCACGATTACACACCCGTTTAGACATTGCTTGTGACTGTTTGATCGTGTGTCTTAACTCGTTTTCAGCCCGTGTGTGTGTTTGCTCTCTTCTTCTAGTCTTTTGCCACGGTGGCGGAACCTTCGGTTTCGTCCACTGGTAGTCCTTACACGGACGATTCTTCAGAGGCTTCTCAGCCTTCTGTTGAACCACAACAGCCTGTTGTTTCTGAGTTCCCTGACGGGGGACCGGTCCTCGCCGAGCAACCCTTTGGCGGACCAGTTGAGTTCAACTGGCCCTTTTCGGACCCTGTGTCTGAATTGAGATTAGGAGCTGATTTCCTTTCTCTTACATCGGGTTCACCGTTTGTTGCTGCTGTTTTTCCTCCTAGTCCTCGCCGCCTTCTGCGTGATTTAACGGCAGGATCAACCATGAGTGATTCTGGTGAGGAAATTCCCGGGTCTGATGACTATCAGCGTTGATCCAGGTGGATATCGGTGGCCACCCACCTATTCCATTTGGACCAACACCATCAATTCTTGCAGCTTTTCACATTCAGCACAACTTACTATTTTTAGCACGTTTTCAGGTCCTCCACTCTCGGAGCCATTTTGGGGGCTTAATAATCCAGGTGGATACTGGTTGCCACCCACCTATTCTGTTTGAACCCCCATCTCCAGTTCTTTCAGTTTTTCAGTTTCGGCATAACTTACTATTTTTAGCAATTTTTCTGGTCTTGAACTTCCGGAGCCATTTTGAGGCCCTAAACGACGTGTTTTGGTATCATTTTACCAATGAATTGGATCATCCAATTCCTCTCGAAAGTTACGGTCCTCGGATAGATCTTTCTAACGAGCTATTGAGCGTGTCAAAAGGAGATCAGATGCCAAAGTTACGCCCCCGGGAAGTTGAACCACCAATTTACCCAAACCGGCGCCCACAGTTTTGGCGCCTCATCTCCTATAGTTAGGTTTTTGGACGTTTTGGATTCTACATTGTTTCTCAACAATAAATAAGCCCTCGAGCCTCATTATAACATAGTTCAGAGGGTTATAGCTGCCACATCTCTTCTCAGAGATAGCTACCAGCACCCTAGCTATTTTATTTTCATTATGTCTGTAAGCATATTTCTGTTATTTGATATTAATGAAATGACGCATTATTTCCGCTGCATCTCTATGTTTATGGTTATTTCTGTATTCTGTTGCGTTCCTGCATAAATCTAGATCAGTGGTATCAGAGCGGGTCTGCTCTTTCTTTGTTTTTCTTTGCATGTCCCCAACGCGATCAGGGTATAAGGAGTTAGGGCTCGATCTGGTTGAACCCTTGCAAGATCAGCCTCGCAAACCCCGACGACCTCCCATGGCGGAAGAAAAGAAAGACGAGGGAGCAGGAGATCCTATCAAAATACTACTCGAGGAGGCCCTTGAGAAACAAAGGAACGCGATGATGGATAACTTTGCTCAAATCCTTCAACGACTGCCCACATATGGCGCATCTGCATCCAACAGCCACTCTGGAGGCGCCAATCCCTTCAAGGTACAGGTAAACTTTGACATTCCTATATTTGAAGGGAAAATAGATGCAGACGCCGTAGACAAATGGTTAAATTTGCTGGAAGGGTATTTCTCGGTCCATGACTTCTCTGACCGAGAAAAGATTATTTTTGCACTCCCCAAAGCTGCCCCCCATGTCAAAGACTGGTGGGAAACCTACCGTGAGCAAGAGGGCGAAGGGGAACCCTCTCTGTTCTCGGCCACACCCACTTCGAATTCGTTCCGAGACGGCATCAAGGAACAATATTACCCTGTGGGGAGATATGAAGACAAATACATCCAATGGACCACACTGCGGCAACAAAAGGATCAATATGGGCACGAACTGACGAATCTGTTCCATACCCTGCGCACAAAGTTGGGTATTAAAGATTCAGAGAAACATTTGGGGCTCAAGTACCGCGGCTGTCTGCACAAACACATTCAGGAGGAAATGGAGTTCCTCGACATTACATTGCTTGGCACGGCATATCGCTATGCCGCCAAGATCGAGCAGAAATTTAAGCAGAAGAAGCGAGACTTTGGATCTGCGAATCCGAAAGGTGCCCCCGAACTGAAGAACAAGGGGCAAGGCCAAAGCAATGTGACTCAGAACAACACCACAAATCCAAAGAAGGACACAGGGAAGTGGTGTGAATTTCATAACATCCCCACTCACAGCACAAACGAGTGTCGAGCCAAACAGTCTTTGGTGGCTGAACTAAAGGCACCCGAATCAGATGCATTTTCTGATCCTGAGTTAGAACCAGACAAAGGCAATGACAAAGGGAAGCAGATCATTGATGCGGATCCTAGTGCCATTGTTGCCACCACCAAGATCCAGAAGGAGGGTCCAGAGGATCCAGAGGAGGGAGAGCGCCTCTTCCAGTCGCAGATGTGGGTGAAGGGTTCTCCGCTGCAGTTTCTCGTCGATAGCGGAAGCCAAAAGAACCTCATTTCAGCAGACGTCGTGAAGCGGCTCGGCCTACCAACCATAGCACACCCGCAGCCGTATACCATCGGGTGGCTCCACCTAGGGAGAGATCTCTGCATCCGCCAGCAGTGCCGACTTCCATACAGTATCAAGCCATTCACGGATGAGGTATTGTGTGATGTTGCTCCTCTTGATGTAGCTGATGTATTATTGGGCCAACCATACTTGTGGAGGCGATATGCTGTGTATGAGTCTAGGCCTCGTGCTGTTATTATTACTTTGGGAAATAACTTGTACAGGATACCGGAGGTAGTACCGCCTCCTGCCATCTCTTTGACTACTGCAAAACAACGCAGTAAGATTGTTTCCCAGACCAGGAAATTTATTTTCCTTACGACTCGCTCACAGGGAAAGAAGAATATTGTGGCCACAACCTCGAAACATGGCTCCCTTTCACGGCTGCAGCAGATGGACAAAGTCATGGAGGAATACGATGACAATTTCTCCTCACTCATAGAGGTTCCTCTACACTGTCAGGACAAGCACTCCATTGATCTGACTCCCAATGCACCACCACATGATGTTGCCATACATCCTGCAACTACACATACAGAATCCAAACATGTACTGTATGAGGCCGATAAAGAAACCAAATTTACTAAACGCATCCAGCATGTCCACCCGCAGGTCCATGACATCTTCAACACATCTAATACTCAGTTCAACAGAATTTGCCTCATCTCATGGAGGATATCAACGCAATGGGGACCATTGCTTCCTAAGGAGGGAGGAATGATCCAGGTGGATATCGGTGGCCACCCACCTATTCCATTTGGACCAGCACCATCAATTCTTGCAGCTTTTCACATTCAGCACAACTTACTATTTTTAGCAGTTTTTCGGGTCCTCCACTCTCGGAGCCGTTTTGGGGGCTTAATGATCCAGGTGGATATTGGTGGCCACCCACCAATTCCATTTGAACCCCCATCTTCAGTTCTTTCAATTTTCAAGTTGCAACAAAACTTACTATTTTTAGCATTTTTTCGGGTCCTGAACTTCCGGAGCCGTTTTGAGGCCCTAAACTACATTTTTGGGAAAAACTGAGAGCAACATGGGTCCATGGACCGATGTTTCTGTTGATGTTCAAAATTTAAGTCCTCGATAGATCTTTTCTAACGAGCCATTTGAGCCAAACGGAGATCGGGTGCCAAAGTTATGCCCCCGGAAAGTTGAACCACCAATTTACCCAAACGGGCGCCCACAGTTTTGGCGCCTCATCTCCTACGGTTAGGTTTTTGGACGTTTCATATTCTACATTGTTTCTCAACAATAAATAGGCCCTTGAGCCTCATTGTAACACAGTTCAGAGGTCTGTAGCCACCACATCTCTTCTCAGAGATTCGCTACCAGCACCCTAGCTATTTTATTTTCATTATGTCTGTAAGCATATTTCTGTTATTTGATATTAATGAAATGACGCATTATTTCCGCTGCATCTCTATGTCTATGGTTATTTCTGTATTCTGTTGCGTTCCTGCATAAATCCGGATCAGTGCAATACCAGGGCTCACCAATTTTTGACATCGTTGTCGGGGAGGTTTCTAGTAGATCATTTGATTATGTTTTAGCATTCTTTTATGCTTTCCTTTTCATGTTATTTCCAAAATATTTAAAAATAATAAAAAACAAAATCTGATTTTCATGCCTCATAGGAGTAGGGATACTCAAAATCTTTAAAAAAAAGTACTTCTCCAATACCAACCCCCCACTTGACCACGTGGTGCAATAAGAACCACATCACCATACACTTTTGAAGGAAGAATGGATGGATGGATATAATGACAATTAAGAAGATCTTATTTGGTTTCCCATTCAATAAATGGACATCAGTGTACCTTTGAAGAACATCCCTCCATATTTCCTTCCCAACTTCGATGGTATGAGGATAGAGGATTCGGAAACATTTCTGTTTGAATTTGAGATACTTTGAAGGTCCTATGGCTATTTATCACACACTCAAAAACTAAGATTGTTTCCTACAACATTGAAGGATAGAGCTCTTAAATGGTTCATGAGTCTAGGTATTAATTCAATAAGATCATGGAATGATATGCAAAAGATATTTCTAGAAAAATATAAAGATCGTAATCTTAGAGAAGAAAGTTTTAGAATGAACCAAGAAGAGGATGAGAGCCTTGAGGATCTAATAGACAAGTTCATGTATAATGTTAAGAGGGAAAAATTGCATCATCTATGATTTGACACACTAAAAACCCTCTTACTTAGAAAAATTATGGATGAGTGGATTGATCTCCTTAATATCATGAGTAGAGGAGATCTATACGAATTTTCATTTGAAGAAATTTGTGAAACATGCAAGCGCATATCAAGAGGAAGGGGAAGTAAATCAACATCAACATTGGTAAGGCAAGATGAACTTGGAAATTTTCTTGATAAATTTAAAACAAAAATTCTTAGCAATATAAGTGAACAAGTAGAAATGTTAAGAATGAAAAATGAGCACAAATAAGATGCTAATATTTTTGTTCATCATTCCCCGAGATTAAAGAAGTTTTCCAAGAAGACAATGGAGCAAGGCAATCACCAAAGAACCTATGTTATGTAGCTCCAAGGAGACCCTAGCAGCCTAGTCAACTTGATATGATGAAAGGACCTACTTCACAACGTAAAGCTTATTTACATCCATCTCAAACTAATTGGGACACACTCCCTCCTTGGAAACCTTGGCCATATGACCCTCAAAGCCAATCTTGGAAACATGATTGGCAAGGACCTTATTGGGAAAATCCTCAACATCCTCAGTATCCTGCATACCCAACTCCATGTTATCCCTACCATCCACCTCCACTACAACCATAGCCTCAACCACATCCATCTCATATATCCACCTCCACTCAACTACCTGTACCACCATTTCCAAACCGACACCATGAAGTATCTCAACCCACTTACAATGTTGAGGTACAAAACTACCAAACATATCCTCTTGATCTAAATGATATGCATCTTAGTTCAAGAAAGGTATTGCAAAGAAGAGATTTTCTCAATGTCATTGAAGGACAACATCAAGAAGAAGAATATCCAAATGAAGAGATCAAAAGGTGAAGGGCTGGACTTGATGAAGAGCCGACATCAGAATCAGATGTTGAGAAAGTTTTCTCATGTTTACTGGCATTTCCTCCATGTGTTCAAGATAATAATCAACAAAAAGAGGAATATTTGAATGTCATAATAGAAGAGGACATCCAAGGTGATCCAACTCATCAAGTGGACCAGGGGCATCACAACTATATTGACATATGGTTCCAAACATTCATTAAGTTGCAGCTACACACTCTTCTCCAATAGTACTTGATACAATCCCAGTCAAAGCAATTCATCTCTCATATTCAGGTACATGTCAAAGCATGTATTCCAAGTGTGCACATGATTTTATCTGTCATCTTGATGTGTACATGGCTCGATTGGAATTATTCCTATATTTGAAAAAGGTTTTGTTTTTTTCAAGTAGAGTAGGAAAGTGAAAAAAGAAAAAAAGGGAAAGAATAACATCTCATATGAAAACCTCTTTGAGGTGTCTGAGATTGGCTCATTGATTGAAAACCTCCATGAGGCGATCATTGGGTTGAAAAAAAATTAATCATAATATCCTAGGTGAAAACCTCCTTTGAGCCGCCTAGGCAGGCCTACTAGTGGAAAAACTCATTGAGGCAGCTAGTAGGCCTTAAATAATAATAATAATAATAATAATTTCATTTCTCCATGTATCTCTCTCTAATGAATGCAGATGGTCTCTAACCTTTTCAAGCAAAAAACATCAAGTTTGCACAAAAATAAAATTTGGTCAACACTTTAGTCAAAGGTAGTCAAACATGGACTTCCTCTTCATGTGCTCAGAAGTTCCAAAGGACCTCAAGCAGATTGCCACAAGCAACTTCAGCAGCAGCTTCGATATCACATGCAAAAACAAATCGATGGTAAGGATAAGGTATGCAATCATCTAACCCTTTCTTTGAAGCTATTTTAGCTTAATAAAACATTAAAAAGTGTGAGAATGAAAGCTTTTTTTATAACCAAAGTACGTAGCAGAGCAACCTCAGCCTTATTTAGAAACTAGCCTAACTTTTTCCACCAAGAAAAGAAACAAGACAAAAGTAAAAAGGACTTGAGAAAGTGGGCAGTAAACAACTCATTGTAATAAAATAAAAGGAGTGCGAAAGGGGTAACCAAGGGTGAACTTAGTTAATAGAAAAAAGAACTCTGAGTTTCTTTTGCATGCAATTAAAAAAATTGGAAAAAAGAAGGAAAGAAAAAAAGAAGAGTAAAAAGAGAAAAAATAAAAAGAAGAAAAATAGAATAAAATGTGGACCCACCACCTATTGGCATGCAAAATATATTTTCTTAAGGCACCTAAGGACCTCCATGCAGCACCTACAAAAAGAAATGCAAGAAGAATAGCAAGTATGTTAGCAGGGGGAGCAGCGCATGGCCGAAGAAACAGAAAATGAAATAAGCCAACATGCAAGAAGAACCATAAGGCATGCAAGATGAATAGGTTTCTCAGAGGATGAGCAATAGTTTTAGTAGGGGTTGGTGATGGGCCTATAAATTAGACATAAAATAAGGCCCACATAACCTTTCTTAGGCCCATCTACCTTCCTTATGCACATAAAAGGATATATTTATCTCTCCTTCTGCACTTAATAATGTTTTCTTATGCTTTAATATGTTCTTAGGAGGGATTAAAGGTAGTTGCATATTTTTTCCTAATATTGGTTATTTTTGTAGAATATTGTGAGAATATTTGGCAGTTTTTTTTTTTTTTAAGACTAATTCTATTAATTTATAAAAATACTGATACAAAACTGCCACAGCTGCTGCTGTGAAAGCCAAACAGCTGGGGTTGATCAACAGAACTGTTCTTGAGAATTCTGGGTCGCCCATAGCGGGAAACCGACCCATTAAGCATAAGTATCTGGGCCGCCCATGATAGGGAAACCGGCCATGAGTTTATACAAAACAGTAGCATAAAAACTAGAAACATCTATCTGCCCAACAGGTGGGCAACTAAAACAGTGAAACTCAAAGATTCCAGCAGTAATTGAGCTGGGAGGTTCAACCCTCATGCTCTGAAGACATTGGCTCCTCCTCAACTCTGCATGCATATTCATTCTCGTCGCTACTGTCCACCTTACCTTCTTGACTGCCAATCTTCATGTTATGATTCTCAGCTTCAGAACGCAGCCCGATTTGAAGAGAGGGATTGGGGCGATGGGCAAGAGGAGGGCAGGGGGAAGCGGAAGGAGGGATTTCTTCACGCAGGGAGACCGTGATGAAATCAATGATGATGGAGTCGAAGGAGGTGCAGTGGAAACGGAGCTCAGCGTTCTGGGTGGTTTGCCTGATGGTGGACCCCAAGAGCCTTCTGCCCGGAGGGTTGAGCTGACTGGGAGGGGCAGAAGCACCAGGAGGGAGGGACTGATTGGGAGGAACGGGATGGTCGGGAGGGGCGGACTGACAGGGAGGCTCAGAAGGAGCAGCGGGAGTGGGCTGACTAGGAATGTCACCAGAAACATGCGCGCGCCCACGTCCCCTGCCAACCATGCGCGAATTCTCAGCGCGACGCCCACTGCCTCTGCCTCTGCCTCCGCCTCTGCGCGAGGCTGGCGGGGGAGTGTGTTCGTCACTCTCAGAAGAGGAGCTCAACTCAGAAAAGGGCGAAGGAGGAAGGACAGAGGCTTGACCCCTACTGACTCCACGCCGACAACGCATTCGCTGCCTAAGGCGTGGCATGGCTAGCAGAAGGTGGCACAAGCGAGGCCGGCCTAAGAAGGGGTCGGGAGCTTTGAAAGAAAAGGGGAGACCACCAGGGTGAAATAGGCCAGTCAAATGAACAGAGGAGCTAGAGGTCCAGTTATCAGAGGGGCAACGACCCTGAGAATGCAAATTGAAGCTGAAAGGGAGCAAAGTACCTGTGATGAACACATCCGGGACACCAGACGAAGCGGAGGCGCTGCAGAAAGGGCTGTTGGTGAAGTGGACACCCGATATCGTCTCCAAGCAGGCCAGAATGCAGCATCGACGCCCAGTCTGCGTTTTGTAGCTCGAATTGGCGAAACCAGGCGGGCAAACACTGCGCAGGGGAGTCAGAGTTCTCCCATGGCTTTCTCCATGCTGCTCATCCTCCATAGTGAAAGCAATCAACAAAACAATCGCCATATACCGCAGAGCCAAGGTGCAATAACTACAGAGATGGTCGACCCGAGGCATATTAATAACGCCATCAGGTGAAATTCGCGAGGCCATGTGGGCACAGCACGCAAGCATCGTTGGGAGCTGCGCAGGTGCCCAGAGCGCTTTAATGCTCCACCACATCCGCATCCGGAGGAGAATATTTGGCAGATTATACAGATTTGGATAAGGAGATGATTTCGGGACTTTCTCGCTGCCACTAGAAGATCGGGATTGTAGAATAAATGAGCACAACATTAGGAAATTAGGGAGAAATCTTGGAAAGATTTAAGGAGATTTTCTATACTCCTTAACTCTCAAAGGAAGCCAAAGGATCCTCATGAGATCCCCCTCCAGAAATTTGAATTCTAGAGGCATCCAAGCAACTCAAGACCAAGTGCACTCAAGCCATACTTCACTTGGAGTCTCCAGCAAATCAAATTTCAATAGGAAACCAAGCAATTGAAGACGAAGGGCACTCAATCTATGTTTACTTGGAGTCAAAGTGGATTGAATCACCATTTTCAAGGGAGCTGTTGGTAGCTACCCTATAGAATAAATATAGTAGAGCTAGATCTTGGAACGATTTAGTTAGTTAGTTATCCAATGAGTTGATTCTAGTCGACTTCCATTCCATTGGATTCGATTTTTTTCTATAAAGCCATTAGGCTCTGTTAAAACTTTTATGGATGTAACAGACTATTATTTTTTATGAAATGAGTAGAGAGATGCCATTTTATTGATCTAGTTCTAGAGAGCTGGGCTCGTGGGTTAGGGCCCAACCCATGTGCCTCAACTTCTCTGTTGTTTTAATTCTTTTCTTTCATGTCATTTAGCTAGTTTTTCTTCTGAACGTTTAGCTAGTTTGCTGGTACTTTTATTGATGTTTTAGTTTGATTCCCGTTGTCTTTTGTTGTAGATTTAACCTGCTCACCGAGTGGTAGAATAGTGATAATCTCCAAAAATTTTGGTCAAGACTCCCCTCTCATCTCTATCAATAGAGATCGAAGAGGGTAAGGCTTCCCACAAACCCAAAAACTTATCTTTGTTCACTGTTTTTCTTTCACATATTCTTTTCTGATTTTTTCATGCATGAATTAGCAGGATTGATTACAGGAGTCATTGCTAAAATACCAAAGCAACTGTGAGATGCCTCCCACTTCATTTTCCCTCTCTGGCATCATGACCTTAACATTATTTCTACGCTTCCATTTCCTCCTTTGCCTCTTATTTGCAATTGTTGCACCCACCTTTTTCCCTAAACACACCTAAGCCCTTCAGCCCGCCTTATTCCTTTATTTTTTTATTCATGGTTACCTTACCCTTTTGAACGTAGAACACATAAAAACCATTCAAAAACCATAAAAAACTTGACCTCCTCCTTCCTCCTTGAAATCCCCGCTACTATACTTCGCAGATCACAAATCGCAACTTTTCTCTTTTTTCTTAAGACTTACCACCTCTGAACGCCGATTGTGATATTGCGATCACGCTCTGCCTTCGGCCCACTACCACGTCATCCCTATCACAATCGATTCCAATATTTTTTACCTTATCGCAAATAGCATCCCACACTTTTTATTTTGTTCTGTTAACACTTACCGCTCTTTTTTCCGATTGCGATATTGTGATATCGCATATCGCACTCCGCAACATTTACCACATCACAATTCGAAGTTCACAACATTTACCTCATCGCATTTCTCCGCTTTATCTCCGTCGCATTTTTCACTTCGCATCATTTAGTGGTTTTCGTTAATACATACCGCTCTTTCCGCCGATTACAATATCGCATTTTGCACATCGCAATGTTTACTCCATCACACTTCCCACTCCCGAACTGTACTCCCTCTTCTCCGCCATTACACTTTTCAAAAAATTCCACTCCAAAAGACTTTTCTGAGCTATAATCATATTTTATAAGGTTTACAGCCCCTCTTTCCACTTCTAAACCTTGTTTCATGTGTTAAACCCCCCATTAGCCTCTTTTAGCCCTTTTCTTCCCTCCAAGCTACAAACTAACTCTTTTTAATTAGAATTAAGTCATGGATAGCCTAGTTGCATGGATAGAAGCATGGTCGATAGGTCATAGCATAAGTAGAGTGCATTTAGCCGTTTGGGCAAGTTAAGTGTGGTTTAGGATTAGTTTCCTTTCTGCTATTTGTTTTCTGCAAATTAAATTAGTTTCTTTCCTGTCATTTCTTTTCAGCAATCTAATTTAGTTTCTTATAGTCATTTCCTTCCTACACATTAAATTAGTTCTATCTCTGTCATTTCCTTTCTGCAATTTAGTTTAGTTTCATTGAAGTGTGATAGACTTCACTAAGAACCCCTAGAAGTAGCACCCTTTCGTAAAGCAGAAGAGGATGACATGAACAAAATGCATCTGTTGTGTAAATAGCATTGTCACCTCAAAGTTTGTACGAACCTCAGGTTGATAAAGTAAAGTATGGCAGCCCTTGGGAGTTGCAGCACTCTTGGTACAATACCACGGCTCACCACCTAATCCGATGTTGGAATAGGCGATGCAAGGTTATGCTGTTGCGGGGGTGCGACCTTGTTATCTGTTCTGATACAGATATCTATTTTTTGATTGGGTTGCTTCCTCAGGGTGAGGCACTTCCCTCTAGGAGAGTGGATCTTGAGCGGTTTTAAGTGGGCCATTTAGATGGGGTGCCCCTTACGGAGGGGTGCATAGTGATTGCTTCTATGACTGACCTACCCGAATGGTGTGCTTTGGCTCCTATGGTACGACTAGTGGGGTTGTTTGTGCCCCACCAGGCGTCGGGGCCACATATAGGTGTTTTACGATGGCTAAGGGCCGAACATTTCTTTTATTTTTCCTGTTTTTGCTATGACAGGATGCTGGCTCAACTTTCCATGGTCCAAGATGGATCAAAGCTGCTCACTTATGCTAGTTTTCTATGTAGCATTATGTATGAGCGGGTGGCGATGCTCATATCTATGGGGGCCGTGCCTGCTGGGGGGCCTCAAGAACCTCGCATAAGGAGGTGGGCCCCTATGATGCCTCAGAGAGGTGGAGGTAGGGTGAGGCATTATTGGAATGCCACCACAGATGCTTGGTTTGAGGCCAATCCTCATATGTTTCAGTCGTTCCCTTATGCGGGGATGGACTTCCAGGGAGACCTAGACATAGGTCTCCCTGCTGCGTATGCATGGGGGCCAGCAAGTATGTTTTTGTGTTTTATTCTACATTTACTTGAGTATTTATGTTTTTTATGTGTGATATGGTGAAACTGACATAGTTTTGTTACCTTTGCAGATGTTGGCGAGGTCGGACGTTTCGTGGCTCAGTTGGTGGGGCACCATCTGAATCGGCAGCCTCAAGGTGCTCCTCGCGTAGGCAGGGGATAGGGAGGAGCTCCAGTGTCGCCTCTGGGTGGAGCACCTGGAGAGGTGGTAGGTCCCTTTAGGGAGGGTAACAGCTCGGTTGTTTCTGAGAGTGCTGCTGAGCGGGCTCGTGCCAAGGCGGCAGAGGCTCGCGTTGCCGAGTTGGTAGAGAAGGTGACTTCTCTGGAGGTCAGAGCTCGGGCGTTAGATGATCCATGGGGTCGAGTGGACCACATGACCTAGGGGATGCCTACCCGAGGCTTCGTGGATGATGTCAAGGATAAAGGGTTAGAGACAGTGATGGCCCATGAGACGGGCTATCGGTCGACTTTGCACCGGGTAGCGATCTCTGTTTCTAGAATGGCTCTAGTGTTGGTACTGGGAGAGGCTATGGGTCCAGGTGCCCCACCTGGGGGAGCACCGCCCTAGAGTTTTATTGTACAAAGAGAAAGCACCTGTTATGAGGACTATTCCCTTATTTCTGTCAACTTGTTTTGTATCTTTTGGGCTGACTTACGGGTCAGAGACACTATTTTTTGTACTCAAACACATATATTTTTTGGTATATATGAGAGAGATATTTTTTGCGGCTCTACATGGTGTGCCCCCTATTTTGTTTATGGATAATGTTATGCTGATCAACATCTATGTTTTATATGTTTTTTGTTTTTTATGTATGATGGTTTATCCGAGATGCATTCCAGTTTAGAATATTGTTAGCTATGAGATCAGCTGTTTGGTTTTGATTTCTTGGTACATGTGTTAATGTAATGTGGTCAAACAGTTGGCTTAATATTTTTTCACGCAAATATTTTAAGAACATATGTGAATCCCGTATCTCAAATGCTTGGTTTAACTGTGACACGAATAACTAGGAATCGAGGTAGATATGCATATGGCACATGCCCTGATTGAGGGTGTCACACATAAGTCCAATGACGACGTCATATTCTGCCTGATTTTTTGTCGTTGAACCGATGCATACACCATTAGTGCAGACTAGTGATCAGTCAGGATGGTAGATGACCCAAACGGCTGCTGCCAAACTTTGAGACCATCGCGATGCCCCATTGGAAAATCCAATGGAATGGTTGGGTTGATAATCCATTGTGACACTAGAGCGTATTTTGTGACAAGTCTTTTGGTCAAAAAATTAAGTTTTTTGGGTCCATGTGCGTTGACTCTAGGGGTGGGCCTTCTCAACCCTTATGGGTAGAATTTCTTGAGGTAAAGGTTGTTGACGGGGTTGCTGAGACATGTTCCCTCTAGCTCAGTCAATATGTACACCCCCTTGAGGAGACAATTTTTTATGATGTAGGGTCCTTTCCACAAAGTTTTGAACTTTCATGGCCCTAGGGCTTCTTTTGCAACATCGTAGCGGAGGACTAGCTCTTCCTCAGTGAATGAACAAGGATTGATATGGCAGTCGAATGATGCTTTTACCCGTTTCTTGTGGGCCTCGTTGTGTTGTAGCGACTGTCGTCGGCTTTCATCGATGAACTCTAGTTGTAATAAACTCTGTTTTAGAGGATGGTTATCATCGAGGAGTTTGATGGTGGCATGTAAATTCGGGATCTCGCATTCTATGGGAATCATGGCTTCGACTCTGTATACCAAGTGGAAAAAGTATTTTGGAAATATGAAATAGGTTTTTCTTCAAATCATGTCCATCTACAAAAACCTCTCTCAGTTTTTGCAAATCCATCAGGGTTTGAAAATTATACACTAATATTTGCATCCTATTTTTCATAATTTTCACTAACTAGATTTGTGAAAAAATTGTAAAAACCTGACTTGGAGGAGGTCTAGCTCAGCGTCCACGTGGCATAATAACACATCAGCACTATAGTACACTCAGAAAATTATTTTTTTGTAGTTGATAAGGGTTATTAAATTTATTTTTTTAACTATTAATGAAAGAAGGGTCCTTTTTGTATTCAAACTTTGCAAAACAGAAATATCACTAGGAAGTCTCCAAGTGATGGAATCATGTTTCAAAGAAGTCTCCAAGGTGGGAATTAAAAGCTAGAAAGGTGTAATATCATTTGTATGAGTCCTAATTCTATAAATGAGATAGTTTTAGAGTTAGAAAGGTTTGGGGAGATGTTATGAAGGAAATACTCTTGTAATCTTTGTCTATCAATAATATACAGTTGCATCAGCTGATTTCAGACCTGAGATTCTTCTATGTATTCTTATGTACGTTTCTTATATAAGCCTTTTACTTTCTCTCCAGTTTTCTAGTTGTATGATCACTTGGAATCCATGATTACATGCTCCAACTTCCATTTATACACCTAGTCTGTTGTTTTGTCATGTTTTATTAGTTTGCTTATGTATCACCTGGAATTCATGGTGACATGCTCCAACTTCTTGTATGAATATAGCTTGTTGTTCTATCCTTCATCTGTGGTTTTATAAGAACACAATTGCCTCAGCTTCCATGAGATAGATTGTCTTGTGACTTAGTTTTCATATTGTCTCCATAAGCCCAATGGTAGTAAACCTTATACATTTTTCACCTACACAAAAACACATCCAATCCAATGCAAAGTTAGTCGTATGTTTTCAAGATTACTCATTGAATATCCTTTATGTTTTGAGAGAGCCCTCTCAGACTGGAGAGGCTAATTTCTAGTTGTAAGTGGTTTGAAATAGTTACTCCAAGTTGGCCATTGAAGCAGTCCAACGGGACTCAATTTGGTGATAACACAAGCTTCCAATGATGCATATTTCATTATGATTTCTAAAACTCACTTGCATCAGATCGTCTTCAACCGTGAAAAAAAAAAATTAGCACCATTCCTGCATAAAAATTGTCGCCTTTGTGTGCCATCTCCATTGATGATTCCTGTATGAAGTGACTCAAAACAAATTAGCTCATTTTCAAGAATTTATGAAATGTCCATTTATTATTATTTTTTGAAGTTACACCAATCATGGATGAAAAGGGTGTCGCATCGTAATGTTGAAGCTTTTTGCATAAGCTTTTCTTTGACCTACACATAGCACCAATCTCATTTCACTTGTTAGATATTAGTATATGCATCCTAACTTTTGACCAAAAATTCACTTTATTAACTTTTGGAAAACATATATGTGAGCCAAACGATGATAAAGTTGATGTAGTGAAATGGAGGTGGAGTGGAAGTGATTTATGGAAGGATGAATGAAGAGAAAATGAATGAAAATTCTAACCTACCAACATACTTTTATTACGCACCACCAACATACTTTTATTACCCCTCAACTACAATTATTGCATGTCCTCATGCAATGTAATCATCTGATTGCTTTTGCAAAGTGTTTTTATTGGTTTGCAAGAACGTTGATCTTTTTTGACAATAAAAAAAAAAAAAAAAACATTTGAAAACGCATTTGTATATATCATAATGTGATAATGTAAGTTGGTTTTAAAAATGTTACGTAAATAAATGTGGGGAAAATATATATATATATATTATTTATTTTTATTTTTTTGTGGACCACCTCTTCTCACGTATACTTGTATCCGTGATGCTTTAAGTTTAAATTCCTGTTCACACACGGCTCGAATGATTCCACTAAAGGTAGCACTAACATCAGTGAAGTTTGCCATCCCTCCATCTATCACTAGTGCTCTCTTACATCCATCACGATATGCAGTAGCACAATATATTAAAACTCTTGCATATTGTAGCACCTCATCTTCATTTGGAGCTCCACTATATTCCACATAGTTTCCAAGTTCATTCGCAATCCCAAATCTCCAACCGTGTCAACATATATCACACTTACACCGCCTCCAGCAACCATTGTCCAAATGAGTCCTTTTGGATTTAGAATAGTAAACTTTAGAGAGGCGGTTGTATTGCACTCTCTGAAGGACTCATGACTCTACCAAAAGGGAATGGGAATTCAATACTGGCCCACTTTTTGAAGTTCTTAAGAGAAGCAGTATCATCCAATTCCCCTCGCATATCTAGAGGGTAAGGCTCCCCATTAACTAGTGTAAAAGGGTTCATCTCCAAGAAAGTGAAGTCCATATCCAGAAATAAATTGAAAACTCCCTTTATGAAGGTCTCAATTCTGCCTCGAATCTCCAATGGAAGAGTTGCAATCAAGGGTGCACATAAGTCAGCTGTCAGGGACTTTTCGGTTGGGACAAAGAATGACTTAACCTTGTCCCAATTTTATTCGATTTCAATGCCTCCACACTCTGAAAATCTAATGGTTGAACCAAGGTGGTCTGACACGATCGACATATAAAAATCATCATCATGAGGTACAAATGGCTCCACAATGAATGCTGTTATAGGTGCATTTGCAGCCCCCATCTCAACCTCCTTGCCCAAGCGTTCTTTGACAAATGCAATAACCTGGGCCAGGTCCAGATTCAACGCTACGAAGCCACTCTTAACCCGCTTTTCGAACAACATGTCAGGCTTAACTACAAGTCTGCTCGAAGATAGCCATGGTTCTCTGTCTGCTGGCTCATTGAAATAAGTTGATTCCGTTACCTGTGTAGATTTGATTTCGACGTGAAATCCAGTGAGCCTCTTAAGGTGTAGAAAAGTGCGCAATATAACGCAGAAGCAGCTATGGATGAGATCAAAATCTGGAAGGAAATTACAGAAGGAGATCCTCTATATTCGGTCCAGCCTTAGCGAAATCAAAAACTGCCTCCTCCATACTCTAGCCATTTTGTTGACAAAAAGCCCGATTTTTCTTATTGACAAATGGTTTTTTAGATTTTGTCTCTCCAAACTTAGCAAATAATTTCTAACTACTTCCTCCATATTCGATTTTGAAATAAACATTGAAGCATTGAAATAAACATTGAAGCTAGATTTGTTTACGAGATTGCTTTAACAACTAGCACTCGGGTCAAATTATTTATGCCTGAGAATCCATAACCCTCGACGCGCCCTTTAGCGCTTTCTTGTCAAAGGAAATCGAAATTAGCTAACCTTGTATACAAAACCGGTGAAAAAGGAAGGAATTGGGTCAGTCAAATTTCCATTGGAGTTTTTCTACGCCCATTGCCACCTCCAAGATGCAAGAATAGGTAGTGTGGCCTCTCAATTGATCTAGACCGTCGCCAATGTTGGGATTCACCGGTTTGTTGTCAATGGGATCAGCAAGGAAGATTGGGAATTGGTGAAGCAGATGGGCGAAACACATTCATCAGTTATTCCATGCATTTGTCTCCATCCATGGTTTCTTTTTATGCACCGTGGCTTTCATCAGTTTTATATGTAATGGTTTTCGTTTGAAATGATTTGGATTTTTTTTTATTTTTTTTTAATGCAAGTTTGTCAATCCGTGGTTTTTAATATTTCATGGTGTTTTGTTTTGAATATTTTTTATTATTTTCAATTGTTATGTTTGGTTTTTGTTTTTAATTGTTTTGTGTTTTATTTTTATTTGTTTATGTTTTTTTTTAATTATTGTATTAATTTGTTAATTTGTTTTTCTAATTGTTTTATATATATATATATATATATATATATATATATATATATATATATATATATTAAAATCTTTAAAAAAATGAAATTGAATTTTATCTTAAAATATTGTTAGTTTTCAAAAACAATTTTTTTTATATTTAATATTATTATTTGAGTTTTTGATTTTTTTTTTTTAATTAATTAAAAACTAAAATTTAGAAAGAAACTAAATTTTATTATATTCTTAAATTTAGAAAATTTTATTGAACTCTTTTCTTTACCAATGGATACAAAGTGATTTGCAGACCTAAAGATGGCATTGATTAAGCATATTGCAAATCCTCAGTTTATTCATTCTTAAAAATGTTTAAAGACATCCTACTTTATGATCCTCGAAATCGTGTGAAAACGCGGGAGGAGAGCATACTTATTTGAAACAGAAGAAAATAATATCCTACCTACTCTATTGTAGAAAAATAAATTTTTCTTTCAAGTATAGGAAAATTCCAATGCATCCATTTGTGTAACAAGATGAGAATTAAACTCACATCCAAGTTTGAAAATGATACTTTAATAAATGATTAGACATGAAAATTTATCTGATCATAAGGATTTGATGAGAAAGAACATTGAAAAATGGAGGGGTATTTTGATCCAATGGCTAATTGAAACCAAGTTTTAAGATGATCTTTATTTTCTTGACTCTCTTTAGTTGTCGTGTCACAAAATTATTCGAGTGTCACTTGTTCAAAATCTGAAATGCATAGGGGATCTTGTGATATACATGCTAGAAATTCTTCAATTTTAGGTTCTAATATTTGATCTTCATCGCATGTGATCCATGACTCATTCATCTTCTTACTAGAAGAAGATTCTAAGTTTTCCTCTTGTGGATCCTCTTCATCAACACTTTGTTTCTCTTCCAATTTCTGAATTGAAGATTCATTCCTAGTGATCACTCTAAATTGTGGACAAGGTTTAATAATATCCTTGTCGTGACATACCCTCCTCTAAATTGCTTCTTTTACATCATGTATTTTTTTAGATCTTGATGGGAAAATGGATTTTGCAGTTATTGATTGTTTTTTAATATTTTGATGGGGATTTTGTTTAATGAATATATCCTTCTAATCTCTATCCTAGGCATAAGAAAACTTAACTAAAAGAAATACTAGGTTTTTGTCGTTTTTTTTTGTTTTATGAATAATCTTCCTAATTGACTATGTTGAAGTATGCTTCCCCAACAACAACGCCAAAATGTTGGGTCAATTTACTAGGTAAATTAACACGAGCATTTAATTATCAATCCAGGTTTGTAGAACTTAGTAGCATCTCCAAAATATATGGATTTCAACTATAGTCAAGTTTAGAAGATGAATTATTAAAAGGAAATGCATTTTACAAACATAAATCTAACTTAAATGATTTCTAAATTCAAGTGTGTAATTAAAAACAGAAGAATCTCCTAACTTAAGAGATTAGTTTGTCCTTCTCTTAACAATATTAACATGTGAATTAGAAATCAAAAACTACTTAACTAAACAATATATTAAGATACATGAAGTAATAATTGAAGAGGCTCTTCACTGAAGAGGTCATGATTGTCCTTCATCATATATTCATTTATCAGTAATGCTATTGTTAAAAACAGGAATTCAAAAAACGCAGGAAATACAAATCTTAGTTTTTAGTCTCCTGATCAGATAGAAGAAGTATTTAACTTTAAACATTGGTTTGACTCTTCGTATGCACAATAGAAACAAGATTAAGATCCATCAGTAATCATGTAAAAGCATGTAAAAGCATGTAAAGATGAATTCTAATTGAAGATCTTGATTATATAGAAAAAATGTTTAGCTTTAAACATTTGTTTGTCATTTCATATGCAAGTTAATAATGATCATTAGATTCATCAATACTTTGAAATAATCAGCATAAACGAATTAAACATAAGCAAGCTAATTCAGAAATTTCAACTACAAATAAACTAAGAAGTGTACTTAGCTTGATGTGGGGTCCCTCCACCCTTGCCTCGTACACTACGAGTAGTTTCAACTACTAAAACTTATTCAACTCTCATGCACAAGAAAATGATAAATTATGTCTTCAATTAACTTCAGAAAATAAGAATCTCAAAGTCTCAAGTTTCTCCTACTATCTTCTCCTCCTTCCTCTACTTTCTTTTACTTTGAGAAAGAGCACTCCTATTTATACATGAGTGCTTTGAAAATAAGATAAGCAGCCCATAATTACAAATCAACTTTTTCTCTCAACCAATATCCCTATAATTACAAAATATGATCCCTTCAAATCCTCACTTATCTCTCACAAATCTCAAATGAGATATGCTATCCAAATCTCCATGATCTTCTCTTGGAATCTCCATGATCCTCTCCTTGAAATCTCCATGATATTCTTCTTGGAACAAGCTTGAACAATTATCCTTTGAATTCTTGAAATGGTGGAGGAAATATTCAAGAGGATTTTGAATAATCCTTCCAAATAAACCTACACATTACAAAGCTCATCCACATTTGAGATATTAGTGAAATATGTCAATTTTCCAATAATTAGTCATACATTCTCTTATAATATTAAAAATAAATAAATTGGAAAATAATGAGATGAACCCATGGAGATGGTATGCTAAATGGTTAAATGAGATGATGGAATGTGAGGAATGGCGAGGATATATATGATGAAAATGTGACAATTACGAGACCCAACACCATGCATCCAGTGTACCACTTTTGGTACCTTCTATTCCTGTGTTGTGATGTGGGTGCTCGAAAATTCTCTCTAGCATCAATCACCAACCTTTTAGTCTCTCTTGTGCACTTCCTTCCATCTCAGGATGTCTCTGCATGAGTAGGTTCTTCAACATTTTGTTCATTTGTTTGTGTTTGCTCTACTTCTTGAGGTTCTTCTTTTGGAGCTAAGAGCTCCTCAACTACATGCAATTAAAGCTCCCTCTCAAGTGAAATTTGCATGGCCTTCTCTTCATTGAATTTCACATCTCTTCTGATCACTTTCATCCTATGTGTTGGCAATTACACCCAATAGTTGTGAGTATCAGTGTACCCCACAAGTATTCCAACTCAGTTTTTGGCTCTAGCTTATTCCTTGCATATTTGGTCACATGGAAATAAACTGATGAACCAAAAATTATAAAATGTGCCACATCTGGTTTCTTACCTAAAAAAACTTCCTCTGGTGTACTCAGCTCGAGAATCTGATCAAGACTTATGTTTTGCACAAATATTGTGGTGTTTCGTGCTTCATCCCACAAGTGCAACTGTAGGCCATGATCATGTAACATCACTTGTGCTGCTCCCACAATAGTTATGTTATTCCTTTCTGCAACCCCATTCTATTGTGGGTTATGAGGCGATATCAATTCCCATCGAATTCCTTTTGAAGAACATATGTTCTTGAATTCATTCGAGGCATATTCTCCACCATTGTCACTGTTGAGAGCCTTCACCTTCTTCCCTATATCTTCCTCAATAAGTGCTTCGAACTCACAGTTTTTTTAGAACATCTTATCTTTATTCTGCATGAAGAATATCCAGCACATGCCTGCATGAAAAATAGTCTACAAAAATCACATAATACCTGTGTTTTTTTATGGAGGGTGTCGAGAACAGTCCACACCATCAAAGTGAACTCTTTCAAGGATCACCTTCGCTCAACTGTTCTTATCATGAAAGGTGGCTTTTGTGTACTTCCCCAATGTAAACCCTTTGCATGTATCTCACTTCTCAAGTGCACCCTTGGGAAGTCCTGTAGAAATATGTTACATGATATTCAAGGCACCATGGTGTTGATGGCCTAATATTCTATGCCATAACTCATCGATGTCTCGGCTCTGCACCTTCTCTCCTTGTGTGATCAAAGAAACACAATCTTCTACATCCAATTTGTATAGGTTCTTTACCTAAAACCCAATATTCTTCACCTGTCCTGTGGCTTTGTAACGAAGGAATGCCTTTCCTTTGATAAATATCACGTCATAGCCATAGACTTACAACATAGCAACTGAAACTAAATTCTTCTTCAAACCAAGAACATACATGACATCTGTTAATGTGAGAGGAGTACCAAACTCCCTTTGAAGGGTAGCAATACCTATATCGATCGTGCTATACCTCGTGTAATCTCCCATATCGATGTGAATCTGGATATCCTTCTCCTACAAGTTGTTGAAGAATTATTTGTTGTCAATCATATGGAATGAAGCTCCACTATCCAAGTACCACATAGAAACCATCACCGACGACACCATGCATGAGATGAGAGTGAAATCCAACTTCAATTATGAAGAAATTGCTTCACCCGCCACTCCTCCTGAGGGCTTGTTTTCTTCCTTCTTGTGCAGACACTTTGTGGTGTAGTTTCCAAGCTCATGACAGTATAAAATTTTTATCACTTGACAAGTCATTCTTTCCTTCTTGACCAGAATATGATTTGGAATGGGACACCTTCCCTTTCCCTTTCTTCACCTTTCCATCCAAGGCACAGTTCTCCTCAAAATCAGTCTTTGATGAGGATCCATCTTTGGTATTCTGCCGAATATATTCTTGTACCAAGTTGTACCATAATTTTTCCCACTCTGGTAGCTTCTCCCTCTAATTCACCGAATTTTGGTAGCTGTGCTAGCTCTTGGGAAGGCCTAGAAGTGTTAGGTTCACCATATCATCCTTGGAAAATGTAACAACAACACTTGCAAGCTTATCTCAACATTGAGTGAACTTCATCAAGTATTTTGGTATTGTGTCGCCCTTATCCATCTTGATTTTTCTGAGCTTTTCCTTCAATGCTAACTTCCTGTGGTCACTGTGGCTCAGAAAAAAATATGTTAAGGCCTTCCCTATAGCATATGGATTTTCCTTTCCATGGAGGTTTGAGATAATATGATCTTGAAGACCTTCTAACATAATCCTTCTCACATTTTCTATCATTAGGGGAATTTTGAGGTCTAAAATGGGCCTCCTAAGAAAAATGTACAACCAAAATAAGATTAACAAGAACCAATAGGATTCAATATGATGATGTCAACCATGGGGGATGATTCACCATTTTTTAAGTAAAAGGGTAAAAAAATTTTAAAATAATAAAATAATAAAACTATTTTTTCAACCCGTATTTTCAACTTATCTCCCAGATTTTTTACTCAAATTTCAATCAGGAGTACTCGTTGAATGAAAAATTTAATTTCTCATCCAAGGAGTACCCATGTTGTATACTTTTTATGCGCCCTACTACATGAAAAATGAGAGATACATGAAAAAAAGTGATTGCAATCACATTTTTAATTTATTTCTCATTTTTCGTGTAGCTGGATCCATCGAAATTATCCAACATGGGTAATCCTTGGATGAGGAATTAAATTTTTCATCCAACGAGTACTCCCGCTCGAAATTTGAGTAAAATTTTGGGAGATAAGTTGAAAATATGAATTGAAAAGGTAGTTTTTTATTTTTTGCCTCTAATATTTGATGATGTAATCAAATATTATTTTGTTATTTCACCTATTATTTTATAATTTCCTTAGAAGGCCCATTTTAGATCTCAAAATTTCCCTGATGATTCTTCTTCCATGCATCAATATTTTGCACATCTGTTGTTGCAAGCATGGGAATATCAATGTCTATGAAATCATTTAGCCTCATTGTCTTCCAACATTGCTTCCATCCTCTCCTTCCAAGCTATGTAATTTGAACTACCCTCAAGGGCATATTCGATTCTCAATTCAAACAAATACATCATGATTCTACTGCTGGTCTTGAAGAGTATATCTGTAAATTCAATTCACATGTTCAAAACAAACTCATATTTTTCTCCTCTATAGTGATTCTTGCTATGATACCATGTGTGTAGGTGGATTTGGTGCACAAGTGTACCAAACCACACCTGCTTAAGAGGAGTGGTTGTTTCCTCTTAAGTTCTTCGTCACAAACAGATAATTAAGGGATTCATCAAGTTAGTGAACATGTCAAAACATAAAACATTCTAGATAAGAAAATAGCATGCATAAATAGAGAGAAAATAAAAACTAAACTAAAACACATAACACAAAAGCTCTAAATAGAGTCAAACAACTTCAATAATCCAAACAGTGGTGCTTACATCCCCTCTTATTGAGTGCTATTAGGAATAAAGGATGAAACGTTTACCCACTTACCAAGGGTCCCTTAGAACTAGGGAGTTCTAAGACCCAATGCAAGGATGTCTTTACCTCCGAGCCACCTTGGCGCAAAGTCTCTCTCTCTACTCTGAAGGATTGGAGTTGTTGGATGGCCAACAACTAAATCCCATCTATCTATGCTCCGGATCACACATTGTTGGATTGCTTGGGGCAATTTTGGCTAGCATGACAATGTATTCTCCCTTTGTTCATCTTGTGCTGGCCTTTTATAGGATAATTCAAACTCTCTTTCCTCTTATCACTCTAATAATTCTCAAAGTTGTGAGATTTTTGTTTTATAGTTTAAATAATATTAGAGGTAACCACAAACCTACTTTTAAGCTTTAGGATCTAGCCTTCCTAATGCTTAAAGATAGCTCTCTTTATAAGATTTAACTTTGTTTTCATGTTTGATTTTAGGCTAGTTATATAGGGCAAATTGGTTTTGGTGTTTTGATTTGGTTTGGTGGGGAAATCACTTAATGAGATGGATAGCTATAAATCTATAACTCATTGGGAAAATGGAGTCAATGTGTCAAGTAGAAAGATCAAGATCAAGGTCTAAAGTTAAATTTTCAGAGGGAAAGATAGTAGAGTCACTTCAGATCTTCAAAGGCTAATGGTGAAATGGTTTTAATCGGGATACGGTGCAATGAATGGTTCTTTAATCCATATAAGGAGTGAAAAGGCAGGGGTCAATCGAAATTAGGGAGAAATTAAGGGTTCCCTAGTCTGGATATCAGCAGAAAACATTAAAATGAAAACCAGTCAATAATGAAGTGCTTTTAACAAATTCTGATATAACAATTCATGATTTCACATTAAAATTTAAAACACATTTATGAATGGATGTAAAACATAAGAAAATTGACAAATGACATAAGATAATACTTCAATTCAATGGCCCAACACATGAATCCAGTAATATGATGCTTTATTCCTTGAAATCCAGTCTTATGATTTGAACTTGATACAAAAACCTTTCAAGTTCTGAAAAGTATAACTATAGAAATCTTCAGCAATTATCCACACTTAATACTTCAAATAATGAAGTATTTATACAAAAAATAGTACAAATATCCTAGAAAAATCTTAGGAATTTTCTTTGGAAAATAAAATATCTTTTACAAAAATATAGTGACAGCTACTTAACAAATTGCAAGTTGTCCTATTTATTGAAATTAAATAGTATGCTGTTGGATTTTAGCTGCAGCTGGCTAGTTGAGGTATCCCTCACGCTGGAAATTGAACTTCAATCTATTTTAGAATTTTATCTTTCATCTCATACTATTTAACTTCTGACACTCTTTAACCTGATACACTTTGACTGTTGATTTTGACTGCTTTACTACTTAAAAATTTGTTTTACTATGTAAAAAATAGCAACTCTGTTTTCATACTTTCTCACTACAAATTGATTTTTACAGCAAATATGTGAGCTTCTCCCAAAATTCTGCCTCTGGTAATTTAATCTTTGTGAGTTTCCTGAAGTTCTCATCAGCTTCAATGTACCTTGCAAAAGTTGGCTTGACCACAAAAAGGTGTTTTATTGCATGTTGTAAATAAAACGGATTTTCAATGCTTTTGTGTAAAACTTTACCTGTTGGAATCCCTTGCAAATCTGATTTGTTCACCTGTTATTTGGAAAATTCCCTTATCTTTTTATTTTAATCTTCTTTTTTCATCAATTTATCATTGATAACTAGAAGATTTGCAAGACCTTTTTGCCTTAAAGTGTCAAATTTTACCATGAATCTAGTGATGGCCATGTCCATATTTTGACACTTTTCTTCCAACTGTTTCATCAAGTTTTTCTTGGAGAGTACTTTTCTTACCTTAAGAATTGTTTCTGTTCTGTCAATTTATTCCTATTTCATCCAATTCTTGCTTGTTTTTATTATTGAGGAACTTGATTATTTCCAAGGCTTCTTCAGGCTTGGCACCTAACTCTTCTTTAGTCTTCAGTATTTCTTCTTTAGCTGCCTTGAGCAAGTCCTTTTGTTCATAAATCACTTGAATGGATGGCCAAGTATCATTGACTGATTCAATGATATTGGACCATAGTTGATTTTTAATGTGTGCCATGGGCTCTTTCAAGGTCAACTCTGTTTCTACCTTTTTGAGTTGTTCACTTAACCTTTTAGCCTTGTGTTCCTCTGTTTCAGCATTTATCTCTGCTAACTTCTTGGCATCTTCAAGGTTCTTGATTTTCTCTTTCAAACTGTTTATCTCATTATTATTTATGCACATGTGCTCCATGGCTTTAATGAGTTTGTTGGCCTCATCTGTTTTCTGTACTGTTGTAGTGGAAGATTCAGTGGCAGAAGTAGTGGAAGAAGTAACTGGCACTGTTGTAGCCAATGGAACCTTTGAAGCTAACTCTTCTGCCAGAGTGGAAGGCATTGTTGCTGTCACCATAGGAATTACTGTAGGAGGGACATTTTGTGTCTTTGCAGCTTCTTTTTCTTGGAATAGCTTGTCCATCTCAATTTCCATCTCCTTAATTTGTGTTGTCATATGTAATATGAGATTCATCATCTCATCCTTTTGGTTTGTTCCTGTACAATCTCGTTAGCCTATGGATGCTCTGTAGGAGGTAATTTCAATTACTTTCTAAGTGCTGCAATATCATCTTTTTTCTTCTTTACCAATTCCTCTGCAACTTTCACATTAGAAGGGCCATAACCCACTTCAATCAACAATTCCTCCAAAGAATTGATTTCGGTGTCTTTATCATATGAAGAAGTTTTTTCAACCTTGAGTTGATCTTTCATATTTTTCAAAGCATTCTGGAGCTTATGGACACTCATTGATTTTGTGGTCATTGTTGAATATAACATTTCTAAGCTTTGCTTGTGGAATTCAATCTAGTCCAAGGGATGAATTCCTTGGACAGGCACTTCAAAATCAACCTTTTTATAATATGCTGCTATTTTAGGTGTTGGCACTGTAGGTTGAAGTACTGACATCAAAAATTTCTTATTTGTATAATCAAAGGCTGAAAGTAGCCTATTCTGAATTCCTGGAGTCTGCTTCAAGTATTGAGAATATATTTCATTCTTAATCTCCTCATTTTTGGCCTTGATCTCTTTATAATTTTCTTTGATATTCATGTCTTTCTCTGCCTGCTTTGATGAAGTTACTTCCACACTTTCTTGTTTCTGAATCATATGTTTGTTGGAAGTAGTAGGTTGTTGCTCATTCTCAATTACTATGGGAGTCACAATGTCTTTCTCTGGATTCTCTTCATCTAAGATTTTCACTATCTCTTTTTCTTTGTTTGCTGGATTGATCTTTGGTTTCTTATTGTACCTGATCTTGAATCTAGTTTTTGTGGTAGTTTCAGCAGTATATGAGCCTTCTTCTCTATCTATTTTTATGCTTCTATCCTCCTGAATTGGAGTCTGCAAAATGTGACTAGTATCACCTTGCTTGACAGATTCTATCAATGTATTTTCCAACCATTTTGTTTGGTTTGAAAACTTTTCATTATCAAGCTTCTTGTCATGAACATATGGGGTTAATTTACATTTCACCCTCATATTGTTGAGTCTTCGATATGGATCATAGTACCATAGGAAAATTTCATTAAACTTATACTCTAACAACTATTTTGCTGCCTTTGCACCCGCTTCTCTGTTGTTTCATATAAAGGGACCCACTTAGTTTTCCAATTTGAATTGGGTTTTCTTTTTAGCAGCCAAAAAGTTTACAGAATCTGAGTTCAAAATCTGTCTTATATATTCTAAGGCAAACAATCTCACTGGTAAATACTTTGGAAATTTATAGGGCATGAGGTTTGACCCATAAACTCTAACCCCAGTGTGGTTTTGGTATAAATACCAATCACCTATTCTGCTTTTGAAAAATAAGAGGGCATGAATGTTTGAAAAATTTGAAATATTTTAAGTCTAAATCGAGATAAAACTTTGTAAGAGCCTCAATAGAAAAAGGGACTGCATTAGGTTCTGGTTGCAACTGAAAGATTTGGTTTATGGATTAAACAGTGATAGTAAATAATACTTCTTTCTCAACATTAACAATTGCTCTTTGACCTGGGGAATAGTGAGCTTGACACAATCTGATGACCTAAGGGCACTGATCGGTGTGGGGAACTACATACTTGGGCAAATTAGACTCCCAAACAAGTACTTCATCTTCTTGGTCCAAAGATTTCTCTTGGCTCCAGTAGTGGAGCTCAAGAAGGTTATATTGAGTTACTGGATCAGTGATTTTATAGTCTACATCAGCCAAAGGGGTATGTTCAACATCTACAAGAGAAGGTTGTAGTGGATTGATGAAAATTGTACTTTTAGATTCCATTGATAGGTTGGTTTTTAACAATTTAACCTTTCTAAATCTTAAAAACTCTCCTTTTTATGTTTTTTAATACACTTCTGTAAGATTAAACTATTTACAGAAGGTATTTTAATAAAACAGAGGTTTCTTTTGCACTGTGATAAGTAAAATTTGGGTTTCTTTGCGTCAAATTGTCAATTCTACTCTAAAACCGAATTTTTTAACCTTTTATAGACTCAGGAATAGCTAGCAAGGTTTTATTGCAGACTTCTTTCATGAAACAACCCTAAAACAGTCAAATTCATGCACAAAGGGCTTTTGAGCACTATAAAAAGGCTTTGAATCATTCTGAGGATTTCTAAAGGTCTGTAGATGGCCAAATCAATTAGATTTTGTTTAAAAAAACAAATTATAGCTTTCAGAAACTGTAAAATTCTCAGGGTTTGCAACAAATATGAATTTTGGAGGCAGTAAGGTTGTTTCTAAGGCAAACATGATTTTTAAAAGGCTTTAATCCAAGAGTATGCTTCTTTTCATATGATGGATGGGTATCTTTCCTGAAAAATACCTGTAAATTTAGGAATTTGACTCGAAAGAAGGGTTTTCTGGGAGATGGAAGCTTTCAAAAGCTTGTTGAGGTCTTTTTAATGCAAAGTGGAGGCTTTGAGCAGTCGCAACACATGATTTGGTTGAATTCTGTTATTTTTTGCATTAAAACAGGTGTGAGAACGTCTTTGTATCAGTTAGGAATGGTTTATGAGTAGAAAAAGCAATAGAGGGCTTAAAATGCGTATATCTTGTTGTTTTATAAAGGATTTATTTTAAACAGTGTTTTCATTTAATGACAGTCCATTCAAATCGAAAGCAGTTTAGGCGCAAGGGTGATCTACCGCTGAGCGGTTATCGCATTGATAAAAGGTGGTAAACGGTATTTCTCAAATGGATGCGATCCAGTAAAAAAATGATGCGTGGAGGAGAGAGAGCAGGACAAAACAACTTTTATCACAAATCTGAATTTCTTTAACGACCATGCCATTAAATTTGCGATGGGGATTTTGGGCTGTTGGATCAAGAAGAGGGATGCGAACAGTCGGGATTAAGCGGCTTAGTTGCTGGGTATTAGGTGTGGGGCCCGAGAAGTATTTTATGCGGTGGGTTTGAAACTTTATACGTTAAAACATAGTTTTAACATAAAGTTTTAATGTTAACAGGGATAGGCAGAATAAGCGGGTTTTAATGCTTTTACTTAGCAAATGGGATATATGCAGGTGTAATGTATACCTTGGGGAGATTAATATAAAAGATATGGTTTAAACCTATGGGGAGCAAGGAAATTATCACGTGGGTATTATACCATAGTATAAACAATAAAATATGGGTTCAGCGATTTAATATAAATGAATTAATGTAAATACGGAATAAAGGGTTAATAAAGGAGTTAATACACTAGTTAAATGTTAATGAAGAAGTGTATGAGCGGGAATACACAAATACACTAAGTAAAGTGTAACTTTAAGTCTTTGGGCATGATTTTCATAGTGGTGGCCCCATATTTAACATTTCACACTTATACTTAGGATAATATCATTTTTTGGGTTTTTGAAGATTTTTAAGTGAAAAAGGAAATCAGTCTAGGGGGTTTTACTTTTCCTAAGTGAAAATGTGTTCTAACTTAGGAAAAGGGATTTTAAATTAGGAAAAGGGGTTTTAACTTAGGAAAAGGGGTTTGAGTAGGGAAAAAGGAGTGACGTTGAGGGAAAAGGGTTTTTTATGGAGGGGAAGGGTTTTAATGAGGTAGAATCCAATACTTTGATTCCAATCAGTCGTTAAGACGTGGGTCCGGTCCCACCAGAAGTTAGAGAAATGCTCTGAGTCTTTATAACTGAAGGATTTTAGTATTGGAACAGATTGTGGGGAGGGAAATTAGTAATATGCTAGATTATGTTTATCTATGTCTTGTGAAAATTCTTTCTTATTACCCATCATTTATACCATTTTTCATTTATTTTCATGGGTGCATTTGAGCTTGCAAACCCTTATCCATTTTTCTTTTAAAATAGGAAACTATCTAATTCTAACCTTATTTCATCCAAGAGCTCAGTTTAAAATGTTGAGCTCTTCATTTATTCTCTACCTAACTACTAATCTGTCAAGATTAAACTGTTTGACAAGATCTTTATTCTCTTTCTATCAACATGAAATTTAAAGCATGAAAATTCAAGATTAAGCTATATGACTAATCATGGATTATGGCATTTTGAACAAGCTACACATAATCATTTTATTTTTGCAGTAAAAGTAAATAGTAGTGGCATTTTGACTTGCATCACTTTCATGTCTTATTATTATCTCTTTTTTTGTGTTTGGGGTTCATTTTTTCTATTCTTTTTTATAATTTTATTTTAAGTCCTTTGATTTTTCTTTTAGGACTTTTACCCTCTTTACATTTTTTATTTTCAAATATGGGAAAAAAACTTGCAGAAAACAAAGTATGTACATATTACAAGACTAATCAAAGTTAATTCAAAAATTATGAATCCTATTATTATAGGACCCTAACACTGCCCTCTCTTGGTACATTGATGGATAGTGTTGAGATTCAACAAGATGATGAGCTTAGTGAAAAACTTTACCTGTTGGAATCCCTTGCCAATCTGATTTGTTCACCTATTATTTGGAAAATTCCCTTATCTTTTTATTTTAATCTTCTTGTTTCATCAATTTATCATTGATAACTAGAAGATTTGTAAGACCTTTTTGCCTTAAAGTGTCAAATTTTACCATGAATCTAGTGATTGCCATGTCCATTTTTTGACACTTTTCTTCCAACTGTTTCATCAAGTTTTTCTTGGAGAGTAATTTTCTTACCTCAAAATTTGTTTCTGTTATGTCAAGTTATTCCTATTTCATCCAATTCTTGCTTGTTTTTGTTATTGAGGAACTTGATTATTTTTTAGGCTTCTTCAAGCTTGGCACCTAGCTCTTCTTTAGTCTTCAATATTTCTTCTTTAGCTGCCTTGAGCAAGTCCTTCTGTTCATAAATCACTTGAATGGATGGCCAAGTATCATTGACTGATTCAATGATATTAGACCATAGTTGATTTTTAATGTGTGCCATGGGCTCTTTCATGGTCAACTCTATCTCTACCTTTTTGAGTTGTTCACTTAAACTTTTAGCATTTTGTTCCTCTGTTTCAGCATTTATCTATGCCAACCTCTTGGAATCTTCAAGGTTCTTGATTTTCTCTTTCAAACTGTTTATATCATTCTTTTTTATGGACATGTGCTCCATGGATTTAATGATTTTGTTGGCCTCATCTGTTTTCTGTACTGCTGTAGTGGAAGATTCAGTGGCAGAAGTAGTGGAAGAAGTAACTGGCACTGTTGTAGCCAATCTAACCTTTGAAGCTAACTCTTCTGCCAGAGTGGAAGGGACTACTGTTGTCACCATAGGAATTACTGTAGGAGGGACATTTTGTGTCTTTGCAGCTTCTTTTTCTTGGAATAGCTTGTCCATCTCAATTTCCATCTCCTTGATTTGTGTTGTCATCTGTAATATGAGATTCATCATCTCATCCTTTTGGTTTGCTTCCTGTACAATCTCGTTAGCCTATGGATTCCCTATAGGAGGTAATTTCAATTGCTTTCTGAGTGCTGCAATATCACCTTTTTTCTTCTTTACCAATTCCTCTACAACTTTCACATTAGAATGGTCATAACCCACTTCAATCACCAATTCCTCTAAAGACTTGATTTTGGTGTCTTTAGCATATGAAGAAGATTTTTCAACCTTGAGTTGATATTTCATATTTTTCAAAGCATTTTGGAGATTTTGGACACTCATTGATTTTGTGGTCATTTTTGAATATAACATTTCTAAGCTTTGCTTGTGGAATTCAATCTGGTTCAAGGGATGAATGCCTTGGACAGGCACTTCAAAATCAACCTTTTTATAATATGCTGCTATTTTAGGTGTTGGCATTGTAGGTTGAAGTACTTACATCAACAATTTCTTATTTGTATAATCAAAGGCTGAAAGCAGCCTCTTTTGAATTCCTGGAGTCTACTTCAAGTATTGAGAACATATTTCATTCTTAATCTCCTCTTTTTTGGCCTTGATCTCTTTATACTTTTCTTTGATATCCATGTCTTTATTCTCTGCCAGCTTTGATGAAGATACTTCCACACTTTGTTGTTTCTGAATCATATGTGTGTTAGAAGTAGTAGGTTGCTGCTCATTCTCAATCACTATGGGAGTCACAATGTCTTTCTCTCGATTCTCTTCATTTGAGATTTCTGCTGTCTCTTTTTCTTTGTTTGTTGGATTGACCTTTGGTTTCTTATTGTACCTAAGTTTGAATCTAGTTTATGTGGTAGTTTCAGCAATATATGAACCTTCTTCTCTTTTTATTTTTACGCTTTTGTCCTCCTGAATTGGAGTCTACAAAGTGTGACTAGTATCACCTTGCTTGACAGATTCTATCAATGTATTTTCCAACCATTCTGTTTGTTTTGAAAACTTTTCAATGTTAGGCTTCTTGTCATGAACATATGGGGTTAATTTACATTTCACCCTCATCTTGCTGATTATTTCATATGGATCATAGTACCACAGGAAACTTTCACTAAACGTATACAAAAAAAATTGTTTTTCTACCTCTGCACCCGCTTCTCTGTTGTTGCATATGAAGGGACCCACTTGGTTTTTCAATTTGAATTGGGTTTTCTTTTTAGCAGCCAAAAATTTTACATAATCTGAGTTCAAAATCTGTCTTATATATTCTAAGGCAAACAATCTCATTGGTAAATACTTTGGAAATTTATAGGGCATGAGGTTTGACCCATAAACTTTAACCTCAGTGTGGTTTGGTATAAATACCAATCACCTGTTCTTCTCTGCTCTGACAACTGTAAAAAAAAATTAATTTCATCACTTATCCTAGGTTGCACACTATTTTTTAGCAGATTAACCAATGGGTGAATGAAACAGTCTATGAAGTTTGCATATGTGAACTCAGTTGACTCCTTTGTAATTAAGGAAGTACAAAAAATGATAGACTGTGCATTACCCTCTACATCCATATTTTGAAGGGCTATGAGAAATTTATCTGACTGAAAGTAGAGTAACATATGAAAGAGGAATGAGGTATACCTAAATACACCTTCAGTAGGTAGTTTTACAAGTTGTTCATGGATACTATCAGCTATACACTCAGCAAAATTATAAATGACTGCAAGGGGTTGACCATGCACAAAGATGGACGGAAAACCAAGTATAGATTCATCAATATGTTCATCAGTGAAGTAACCAAGGATAAAAGACATCATTGAGATAATATGTCTTGTTCCTTCTAGGAATTTGGAGGATGAATATGGAGGGTTAAGCTTGGGTATTTCAACATAAGAGGGCATGAATATTTGAAATATTTGAAATCTTTTAGGAAATTCTAAATCCATATAAAACTTTGTAAGAGCCTCAATAGACAAAGGGACTGCATTAGGTTCTAGTTGCAACTAAAACATTTGGTTTATGGATTCAGCAGTGATAGTAAATAATACTTCTTTCTCAGCATCAAAAATTGCTCTCTGATCTCGGGAATAGTGAGTTTGACACAATCTGATGACCTCAGGGCACTCATGGGTGTGGGGAACTACATATCTGGGAATATTGGACTCCCAAATAAGTACTTCATCTACATGGTCCAAATATTTCTCTTCGCTCCAGCAGTGGAGCTCAAGAAGGTTATATTCAATTACTAGATCAGTGATTTTATATTCTACATCAACCAAAGGGGTATGTTTAACATCTAAAATAGGAGGTTGTAGTGGATTGATGACAATTTTACATTTAGATGCCATTGATAGGTTGGTTTTTAACAATTTAACCTTTCTAGATCTTAAAAACTCTATGTTTTAGGTTTTTTAATATACTTCTGTAAGATTAAACTATTTACAGAAGGTGTTTTAACAAAACGGAGGTTTCTTTTGGACTACAACAAGTAAAATTTGTGTTTCTCTGCCTCAAATTCTCAATTCTGCTCTACAAACCAATTTTTTAACCTTTTATAGACTCAGGAATAGATATCAAGGGTTTATTGTAGACTTCTTTGATGAAACAGCCCTAAAACAGTCAAATTCATGCACAAAGGGCTTTTGAGCACTATAAAGAGGCTTTGAATCATTCAGAGGATTTCTAAAGGTCTGCAGATGGCCAAATCAATTAGATTTTGTTTAAAAAAACAAATTACAACTTTCAAAAACTATAAAATTCTCAGGGTTTGCATCAAATATGAATTTTGGAGGCAATAAGGTTGTTTCTAAGGAAAACGGGCTTTTTAAAAGGCTTTAATCCAATAGTATTCTTCTTTTCAAATGATGGATGGGTATCTTTCCTAAAAAATACCTATAAATTTAGGAATTTGACTCGAAAGAAGGGTTTTTTGGGAGTTGGAAGCTTTCAAAATCTTGCTGAGGTCTTTTTAATGAAAATTGGAGGCTTTGAGCGGTCACAACACTAGATTTGGTTGAATTCCATTGTTTTTTGCATTAAAATAGGGGCGACAACATCTTTTTATCAATCAGAAATGGTTTATGAGCATAAAAAGCAATAGAGGGCTTAAAACGCGTATATGTTGCTGTTTTATAAAGGATTTAATTTAAACAATGTTTGCATTTAATGACAATCCATTCAAATCAGAAGTAGTTTAGGCGCGGGGGTGATTTATCGCTTAGCGGTTATCGCACTGATAAAAGGTGGTAAATGGTGTTTCTCAAACTGATGCAATCTAGTAAAAAAATGACGCATGGAGGAGAGAGAGCGGGACAAAACAAATTTTATCGCAAATCTGAATTCGTTTAACGACAACGCCATTAAATTTGCGATGGGGATTATGGGATGTTGGATCAAGTGGAGGGATATGAACGGTCGAGATTAAGCAGCTTAGTTGATGGGTATTAGGCGTGGGCCTGGGAAGTATTTTATGCGGGGGGTTTGAAACTTTATACGTTAAAACATAGTTTTAACATAAAGTTTTAATGTTAAGAGGGATAGGCAGAATAGGCGAGTTTTGATTCTTTTACCTAGAAAATGGGATATATGCAGGTGTAATGTATACCTTGGGTGGATTAATATTAAATATATAGTTTAAACCTATGGGGAGGGGGGAATTATCACGTGGGTATAATATACCATAAGATAAATAATAAAACATGGGTTGGGCTATTTAATATAAATGAATTAATGTAAATACGGGATAAAGGGTTAATAAAGGAGTTAATACACTAGTTAAATGTTAATGAAGAAGTGTATGAGCGGGTATACACAAATACACTAAGTAAAGAGTAACTTGAAGTCTTTGGGTGTGATTTTCATAGTGTTGGCCCCATATTTAACATTTCACACTTATACTGAGGATAATAGAATTTTTTGGGTTTTTGAAGATTTTTATATGAAAAAGGAAATTAGTCTAGGGGGTTTTACTCTTCCTAAGTGAAAATGTGTTTTAACTTAGGAAAAGGGATTTTAACTTAGGAAAAGGGGTTTTAACTTAGAAAAAGGGGTTTGAGTAGGGAAAAAGGAGTGATGTTGAGGGAAAACGGTTTTTTATGGAGGGGAAGGGTTTTAATGAGGTAGAATCCAATACTTTGATGCCAATCAGTCATTAAGATGTGGGTCCGGTCCCACCAGAAGTCAGAGAAATGCTTTGAGTCTTTATAACTGAAGGATTTTAGTATTGGAACACATTTTGGGGAGGGAAATTAGTCATATGCCAGATGATGTTTATATATGCCTTGTGAAACTGCTTTCTTCTTACCAATCATTTATACCATTTTTCCTTTATTTGCATGGTTGAATTTGAGCTTGCAAACCCTTATCCATTTTTCTTTTAAAATAGGAAAGTATATAATTCTAACCTTATTTCATCCAAGGGCTTAGTTTAAATTGTTGAGCTCTTCATTCATTCTCTACCTAACTACTGATCTGTCAAGTTTAAATTGTTTGACAAGATCTTTATTCTTTATCTATCAGCATGAAAAGTCAAGATTAAGCTATTTGACTAATCATAGATTATGGCATTTTGAACAAGCTACACATAATCATTTTATTTTTGCAGTAAAAGTAAATAGTAGTGGCATTTTGACTTGCATCACTTTCATGTCTTATTCTTCTTTTCTTTTTTGTGTTTGGGGTTCATTTTTTCTATTCTTTTTGATATTTTTCTTTTAAGTCCTTTGATTTTTCTTTTAGGACTTTTACCCTCTTTACATTTTTTATTTTCAAATATGGGAAAACAACTTGTAGAAAGAAAAGTATGTACATATTACAAGACTAATCAAAGTCAATTCAAAAATTGTGAATCCTATTATTATAGTACCCTAACAGTGGCTCCACATGGGGATGGAATTTCTTGGTGAAATGTCTAGAACTTTGAGACTAGTAGCCTTTGAATTTTGACTGTGTTGATCCTAGAAAAGTTTTCTGAGCTCTGCAACTATTCATACTTATGATATTTTACCTTTCAAAGTTTAGGGCCTTCTCTCCGGGATTCAACTTTGTCGGGAAAAACATCAAATCTAATCTAAAATTTGCAATGTTTTGTACAATGATTAAAGTAAACTAAGTTAACTACTTGTTATTCTAAAGAATATTAATGCTTCAGCATTCTGCCATTGACAGGACCACTTAGTAGATCTGATCCATCCATCTCTTTCAAAAAGAAAGCATTGTTACCTCTGTAACCATAAATAACATAAGGTCCTTTCCATATGAAATCAAATTTCCCACGTTTACCTTTCTCTTCTCTCCTTGAATCCCACTTTAGAACTTTGTCACCTATATAGAAATCATCTTCTTTACTTTTCTTGTCAAAAAAATTCTTAATCTTTTCTTAAATAACTTGAGACTTAAGATAAACCTCTTCTATGGTTTGTTGCAAGTGTATGGTTTGGTTAATTCTTCTTTGAATATCATTGGTCTCAACTTGTAGTTCTTTGATTATTTTCATTACAGGTACTCCTAAGGAAGATGGAAAAACGACATCCATCCCATAAACGAGCTGATAAGGGGATGTACCTATATATTTCTTAGTGGTAAGTCTATCTTCCCATAAGACATTAAATAACCTCTTTTTCCAAGTTTTCTTATTGTCTTCTAGTAATTTCTTGATGATGTTCACAAGGATTTTATTGGAGGATTCAGCAAGGCCATTACCTTGAGGGTAATATGCAGTAGAATGGCCAAGGGTAATGTGGTATTTATGACAGAATTCAATCATATTTTTGGATTTGAATGAAACTACATTGTCAGTGATAATATTTTGGGGGCAACCAAATCTTGAGAGTATGTTGTTTTCTAAAAATGAGATTATGACAGTGTCAATGGCTTGCTTGGAAGGTATGGCCTCTATCCACTTAGTAAAATAGTTTGTGGCTGTCAAAATCCACTTGTGTTGGGTTGAGGATGGAGGGTGAATTTCACCAATGAAGTCAATACCCCATTGTTGAAAAGACATTTCTGTTGAGATTGGTTTTAAGGGCAGGGATAGCAGCTTTTTCTTTCCTTCAAAGATTTGGCACTTGTGACAGGAGGTCACATACTTTTTTACATCTGCAAAAAAGGTAGGCCAGTAAAAACCAACTCTTAGGATTTTGTATGCAGTAGTCTTCTAGTAAATATGTCCCCCACACTCACCTACATGAAATTCTTCCAAAAATTTGTTAGCTTCTTCTTTAAGCAAACAATTCAATAAAATTCCACCATGATGTTTCTAAAAAGGTACATTGTCTATGATACAAAATATTATTGCCTTTAATTTTAAAAATCTGGCTTTAGTTCTTGATAATCTAGGAGGATCTTGTAAATTTAGTAATACAAATATAATATATGCATAGCATGGTGAGTCTGAAAAGGATTCACTGATCTCTGGATTCACCATCTCTTCCAGATCATCTATTTCAGCAATGAAATTAATATCTAAACCATGAAAATTTGATTCAGCCATGAGTTTGGCTAATGCTTGACCTTTTATGAGTTTGGTGGGTTTGATTTCTATGTCATATTCCAAAATTGTGGCAATCCACTTACCTCGTTTACCATCAGGCCCATTCTGTGTTAGAATGTCCTTTACAACTGCATTTGGAACACAAGCAATGATATGTGAATAAAGAATGTACACTCTAAAGTATTTTATGGCCTTCACTAATGCTAGTGCTTGCTTTTCCATTATGTTATACATTAAAGTGGCATCTCTGAGTGATTTGCTAAAGAAAGAAATGGGTTGCTCATAGCCCTGGTCATTTTTATGCAGTAAAATTGCAGCAATAGTGTGTTCTGACGCAAAGGAAAAAATTATGAAATATTTTTTAAAGTCAGGACTTATAAGGACTCATGTTTTTGTTAAGGCTTGTTTAATTGATTCAAATTATTTCTTTGCCTCCACAATCCATTTAAGTAATGAATCTTTTTTCAACATATTGTTTAGTTGTCTAATTATTTTAGCTAAATTTGAGATGAATCTTCTAAGAAAGTTAATTTTACCTAAGAAAGCTTGTAGCTCTTTAATATTCCTAGGAGGACTAATGTTTAGAATGGCCTGTATTCTAGGTGGGTCTATCCTAATTCCCTCTTTAGATATAATATGTCCTAATAATTTACCTTCTTCCAATCCAAATAGAGTCTTCTTGGAATTTAGAGAGATGCCTAATAACCTGCATTTAAGAAAGAATTATTTGAGATGATCTAAATGTTCATTATCAGTCTTTGAAAATACAATAAGGTCATCTAAATAATCACAAGGAATTCATGAATTTTCTTTGCAAAGGCTATATCCATAGCTCTTTGAAAAGTAGCTCCTGCATTCGTTAATCCAAAAGGCATTTTCACATACATGAAAGTGCCCCATGGAGTAGTAAAAGCACTTTTAGGTTGATCTTCTGGTTTGACTAGAATCTGGCTATATCTAGAGGATCCATCTAACAATGAAATTATGGAAGAACCAACTACCCTTTGTAGAATGTGATCCATCTTAGGGAGAGGGTAGTTGTCATTTAAGGACACTTTATTTAAATTTCTAAAATCAACACACAATCTAATTTCTCTTGTCTTTTTCCTAGTGAGAACTAGATTAGAAACCCAATCAAAATATATGATTGGTGAAATTATTTGGGCATCATACATTCTTTTACCTCTTTCTCAATTAAAGGCATCAAAATAGGATTGATCCTTCTAAGCTTCTGTTTAAAAGGTTTTTTATATTCTTTATGGGTATTTTGTGATGTGTTATGCTAGTGTCATAGGATTTTAAGTCCTCATAACTCTAGGAAAATACATCCTGAAATTCCTTAAACAGAGCTATGTATTTTACTTTTTCTTCCTGAGGTAAGGCTTTTGAAAGTTTAATCATCTTAGGTTTTAATTATGTTCCTATATTACATTTCTCAATATCAGATCTTAGTGGCTCCATCTTAGGTTTTCTTGTAACATCATTAGAGTCAAATAGATCTTCTAAAGGGGCTAATCCCTTAGGTAAAAAGTTGTCTTTGAGGTTTAAAATATTAGATTCATCATCTTCTAACTCTTCAATTTCTACATTTTATAAATTATCTATCTAATTGACTAAATTTAGTAGGTTTAGCAAAATTTAAGTTATTTACATCTACATTATCTAAATTCTCATCTATTGTATAATCAATTTCTATATTATAACCCTGAAATTATCCTTCATTGTACATGAAATGATAAATCTGTTCATCCTGTGACAAAATTTGCTAATATTTAAGATTGTCTGGAATTATAGGTCTGTGTTTAGCTTCTATAGTATATCTATGGTTTGGCTGAAATGGAAGATTACATGTACTAGCAAAAGTTGCTAAGCAATGAGCCTGTATATTCTATTTTCTTGGTATTGCAGAAAAATCACTTTCCAACAGTTCTTTAATCAAATCTAAAACAAAATCTCTATATATGCTTAATCTTGGATTATAGACAGAATATTCTACAGTTATCTGTTTCACAATTAACTCTGAGTCTCCCATAATTGACACTCTTTTTTCCTCCTAAATTCCTAACAATTTGCAATCCTAAAATAAGAGCTTCATATTCAGCCATGTTGTTTGTACATTTGAAATTAATTCTAAAAGCATGACCTTCTGCATGATTGTTTTCCATATTGTGTATCCAAACTCTAGCTCAAGCTCCTAATTTATTAACTGAGCCATCAAAATCTAGGTGCCATAATGATTCATGAAAGATGTTTTCACTAACTGGTGCTTTGTTTTTTCTTTTTTTTTCTCTTTTAGTTCAGTATTGTTTTCAATTCTAGTTTCAAAGTTGCATAAGATGAATGAGTACATGTCAGTAGGTGTAGAGTAGATAGGATAGTTTCTTGGTCTTTCTACACTACTAACCGTATACTTCATCAATGTTTCTCTATAAAGTTTCTTTGGTTGGCCAAAAACTGATATTTTTGCATAAGACATATCAAGTTGTAGAGATCCCTGTAATTTAGCTCCCCATGAACAAGATAACATCATTCCATACTTGGCAGGGATGTCAGCTACTACAATGTCCATGACTATGCTTTTTCCAAGATATTGAACTAAAGTAACACATAAATATTTTATCAAACCTAAACATTTTACTTTGCTGGAATCAAATGAGAAGAGATCTTTGTAAGGCCTAGTGATATCTAAATTCAGGGTTTCCATTATAGCTTTAGGCATTAAATTATGTGAAGCTCTTAAATCTAGCATTCCATTATGTAAAATCTGATCATGAATAATTAAGCTAATGTAAAATGGTGGAACTACTCCATCTTGGTGTTTTCCATTAACATCAGGACCAAATATTAATTCTGGTTTATCATCACTTAGATTGACTGAATATTCTCCATCATTCATATTTAAAGTTTCAGGGATGGGTGTTATGTATAAATCATGTTTTACCAACTCTGTCAAAGGAATTGGTATCTTTAATTTGGAAATTTCAGCTTGGATATTAAATGGTGCTTGTGATTTTCCTAGCTGAATTATCTCTTCTCTTGTACAGTGTAGTTTGAGTAGGTTTATATTCTTTTTCTACAGCTTTTTTATCATTTTCTGTTGGTATTTCTACTGTCTTACTGTTTTTGGTTTTCTTTTCAGGAATATTTTGAGGAGCAGTAGATGTTTTTGCAGATTTTATATTTTCAAAAGTTGTTTTAGCAATGACAGATTTTGGATTAGTAGTAGGTGTTTTGGATTCTAAAATTGTTGTTTTAGCAGAATTAGTTGTCTTGGCAGCAACATATTTTTGTGAATATGTTGATTTTTGGACAACATCATTTGTGATATCAACAATTTTGGGACTAGGTGAAATTTTAGGACTTAAATCTTTTTGGTTTGAACTAGAGTTTTGCTTGGTTTCTCGAGGGAGAATTTGCAGAAATTTATTGGTAGGAGCCTCTACTGCTTTCCTTGTTTTTGTTTGAACTGATTTCTTAGTAGAAGGCTCTACATTTTTATTTCTCCTAAGGTTATATTTCTTATGTACTTCATTGATAGCAAACTCATAACCTTGCTTGTAATCAAAAGACTCACGAGAATCTAATTACATTTGTTGTAATTCATATAACTCCTATTGTTCTTCTGTAAGAAAAATAGTGTTGTCTTCATTAATACCCATTAGATTTATGGTGTCTTCATCATCTTCATTTTGATGAGAAATTTTAGCATTTTTCTCTTGAAAAGGTGGTCTTATTATTTGGTCAGGTGCTAATTCTCTAGATTTTCTAGCATTAGTGTTTTCCCTGAAATTGGGATTTCTAATTTGAGGTCCTTGTTGTTGGTTATCCCATTGTGGCTTCCTTTCCATATTATCTAATATATCCATTACTCTTTCTAATGTTTTTTCTAATTGATCTATTTTTAAATATGAACTAGATGTTTCTTCTTTTATTGTTACTCTTCTTTCATTTCTTAATCTAGCTTTTCTAGCCAACAAATTTGCCTCTACACTAACATTATTAATTTGCATCTGCTCTAGAGTTTCAAGATTCCTCTCTCTCAATTGATAGGCTATATCTGTATCAAATCCATCAGGGAATTTGAGAAAAACAAAATGTGGAGGATTCTTAAGATTAGCAGGAATTGAATTATAAATGTTGTTATATCTAGTACAATAATCTTGGACTGTTTCATTTGGTGCTCTTTATATGATTTCAAATTCAAATAAAATTTGTAGTAGATTTTTTTTCTTTTCCCATTTATTAATAAATAATCTATGAAAAACTGCTAAATTAGCAATACTACCAGCATTTAAACCATTACACCATTTTTTTACCTCACCAGTTAAAGTTTGGGCAAAGAGTCTCATTTGGACATCAACGTCATCTATTTCATGAAGTTCAAAATAGTCTGTCATCTTATTAACATGATGTTGGGCAGTGTACTGAGTGGTTGCATCAAATTGAGGTATTTTGTTTTGATAATCCTGGGGCATGTCATTTAATGGTGCTTGTAGGACCAAGGGAGCATATCTTGTAGCCATGGCTTAGATTCTAGCTTGGCTAGGAGGTAAGTTGGAAGTACTTGGTTAAGAGCTAGAAGTACTTGATGATGTAGTTAAATAACTTGCAGATGAGATTGGAATATAAGAATATGTACTGGAAAATATGGTTGAAAAACTAAAATATGAAGTTGGAAAATATGAATAAGCGCTTCAGAATGAGAATGATGTATTGGAAAATGCAGACAAAAAACTAGTGGATGGAGTTGAGGTGTTGGAGGATGGAAATAATACTCTAGGTTGAAATGGTTGCTTAGGAACAAATGGATCTGTGGAATGAAGAGTGGTAGAAATAATGGATGATGTGGGGGTACATAGAGATGAACCTTCAGATTCTATAAGGCTGGTATCTAAATGAGTGGTAGAGGGCTTAGGGGTATAAGCTGATAAAGCACTCAATTCAACTGAATGTTGAAAAATAGATTCATCTATTTCCTTAAGTATAGTAGCATTTATTGCATCAAGCTTATCATAAACCTCAAAAATATTTGATTCAGAATCTACTAAAGCAATTTCCTTCTTAGTTTCAGTAAATGAAATAAAATCAAGATCTATAACAGTACTATTTAAGTCACTTTCTAATTTGTTTCTGAATAAATATTGTTCAAAATTTAAATCAAATTGTATATCTTGTAAACTTGATAGTTGTTTTGGAAGGGAATTTGCTCTAACTAATTAAAATTTATTACCTAAATCCTCTAAATTTTTATTATTTTTTCCAATTCTGTCAGGATTATCTACTATGACAGCAGGTTGTGGATATGGATTTGACCTGGTACAGTAGACTCTTCTAGAAGCGAGAATTGCAATTTTTATGAACATATACTCACAACTTATTAAAATAGTCTGAAGGTGAAAAGTTAATTAAAATATTTCCTTTAAGATCTATTTTAAAACTGAGGATTGGTTAGTTCCCCAGTGTAGTCGCCAATATGTTATCACTCTAATAATTCTCAAAGTTGTGAGATTTTTGTTTTATAGTTTAAAGAATATTAGAGGTAACCACAAAAATACTTTTTAAGCTTTAGGATCTAGCCTTCCTAATTCTCAGAGAGGGCTCTCTCTATAAGATTTAACTTTGTTTTTATGTTTGATTTTAGGCTAGTTATATAGGGAAAATTGGTTTTGGTGTTTTGATTTGGTTTGGTGGGAAAATCACTTAATGAGATGGATAGTTATAAATATGTAACTCATTGGGCAAATGGAGTCAATGTGTCAAGTAGAAAGATCAGGATCAAGGCCTAAAGTCAAATTTTCACAGGGCAAGATAGTAGAGTTACTTCAGATCTTCAAAGGCTGATGGTGAAATGGTTTTAATCGAGATAAAGAGAAATGAAGGATTATTTAATCCGGATAAGGAGTGAAAAGGCAGGGGTCAATCGAAATTAGGGAGAAATTAAGGGTTCCCTAGTCTGGATATCAGCAGAAAACATTAAAATGAAAACCAGTCAATAACAGAGTGCTTTTAACAAATTCTGATATAAAAATTCCTGATTTCACATTAAAATTTAGAACACATTTGTGAATGGACGTAAAACATAAGAAAATTGACAAATGACATAAGAGAATACTTCACTTCAGTGGTCCAACACATGAATCCAGAAATATGATAATTTATTCCTTGAAATCCAGTCTTCTAACTTGAACTTGATACAAAAACCTTTTGGGTTCAGAAAAGTATAACTATAGAAATATTCAGCAATTATCCACACTTAATACTTCAAATAATGAAGTGTTTATACAAAAAAATAGTACAAAATATCCTAGAACAATCTTAGGAATTTTCTTTGGAAAATAAAATATATTTTACAAAAAGATAGTGACAACTGCCTAACAAATTGCAAGCTTTCCTATTTATTGAAATTAAATAGTATGATACTATATTTACGTTGCAACTAGCTACTTGATGTGTCCCTCACGCTGGCAATTGATCTTCAATCTGTTTTAGAACTTTGTCTTTCATATGACACTCTTTAACTTCTGATACTCTTTAACCTGATACACTTTCACTGCTGATTTTGATTGCTTTACTACTTAAAAATCTGTTTTACAGTGTAAAAAACAACAACTCTATTTTCATCCTTTCTCACTGAAAATTGATTTTTACAGCAAATCTGTGAGCTTCTCCCAAAATTCTGCCTCTTGTAATTTAATCTTTGTGAGTTTCCTGAATTTCTCATCAGCTTCAGTGTACCTTTCAAAAGTTGGCTTGACCACAAAAAAGTGTTGTATTGCATGTTGTAAATAAAACAGATTTTCAATGCTTTTGTGTAAAACTTTACCTGTTGTAATCTCTTACCAATCTGATTTTTTCACCTGTTCTTTGGAAAATTCCCTTATATTTTTATTGTAATCTTCTTGTTTCATCAATTTATCATTGATAACTAGAATATTTGCAAGACCTTTTTGCCTTAAAGTGTCAAATTTTACCATGCATCTAGTGATGGCCATGTCCATACTTTGACACTTTTCTTCCAACTGTTTCATCAAGTTTTTCTTGGAGAGTAATTTTCTTACCTCAAGAATTGTTTCTGTTCTATCAAGTTATTCCTATTTCATCCAATTCTTTCTTGCTTTTATTATTAAGGAACTTAATTATTTCCAAGGCTTCTTCAGGCTTGGCACCTAGCTCTTCTTTAGTCTTCAGTGTTTCTTCTTTAGCTGCCTTGAGCAAGTCCTTCTATTCATAAATCACTTGAATGGATGGCCAAGTATCATTGACTAATTCAATGATATTGGACCATAGTTGATTTTTAATGTGTGTCATGGGCTCTTTCAAGGTCAACTCTGTTTCTACCTTTTTGAATTGTTCACTTAACCTTTTATCCTTTTGTTCCTCTATTTCAGCATTTATCTCTATTAACTTCTTGGCATCTTCAAGGTTCTTGATTTTCTCTTTCAAACTGTTTATCTCATTGTTTTTTATGGACATGTGCTCCATGGATTTAATGAGTTTTTTGGCCTCATCTGTTTTTTGTACTGTTGTAGTGGAAGATTTAGTGGCAGAAGTAGTGGAATAAGTAACTGGCACTGTTGTAGCCAATGGAACCTTTGAAGCTAACTCTTCTGCCAAAGTGGAAGGCACTGCTATTGTCACCATAGGAATTACTATAGGAGGGACATTTTGTGTCTTTGCGGCTTCTTTTTCTTGGACTAGCTTGTCCATCTCAATTTCCATCTCCTTAACTTGTGTTGTCATCTGTAATATGAGATTCATCATTTCATCCTTTTGGTTTGCTTCCTGTACAATCTTGTTAGCCTATGGATGCTCTGTAGGAGGTAATTTCAATTTCTTTCTAAGTGCTACAATATCAAATTTTTTCTTCTTTACCAATTCCTCTGCAGCTTTCACATTAGAAGGGTCATAACCCACTGCAATCACCAATTCCTCTAAAGAATTGATTTTGGTGTCTTTAGCATATGAAGAAGCTTTTTCAACCTTGAGTTGATCTTTCATATTTTTCAAAGCATTCTAGAGATTTTGGACACTCATTGCTTTTGTGGTCATTGTTGAATATAACATTTCTAAGCTTTGCTTGTGGAATTCAATCTGGTCCAAGGGATGATTTCCTTGGACGGGCACTTCAAAATCAACCTTTTTATAATATGCTGCTATTTTAGGTGTTGGCACTGTAGGTTGAAGTACTGACATCAAAATTTCTTATTTGTATAATCAAAGGCTGAAAGCAGCCTATTTTTAATTCCTGGAGTCTGCTTCAAGTATTGAGAATATATTTCATTCTTAATCTCCTCATTTTTGGCCTTGATCTCTTTATAATTTTCTTTGATATCCATGTCTTTATTCTCTGCCTGCTTTGATGAAGATAATTCCACACTTTGTTGTTTCTGAATCATATGTGTGTTGAAAGTAGTAGGTTGCTGCTCATTATCAATCACTATGGGAGTCACAATGTCTTTCTCTGGATTCTCTTCATCTAAGATTTTCCCTGTCTCTTTTTCTTTGTTTACTAGATTGATATTTGGTTTCTTATTGTACCTGAGCTTGAATCTAGTTTCTGTGGTAGTTTCAGCAGTATATGAGCCTTCTTCTCTATTTACTTTTATGCTTCTGTCCTCCTAAATTGGTGTCTGCAAAGTGTGACTAGTATCACCTTGCTTGACAGATTCTATCAATGTATTTTCCAACCATTTTGTTTGGTTTGAAAACTTTTCATTGTCAAGCTTCTTGTCATGAACATATGGGGTTAATTTACATTTCACCCTCATATTGTTGATTCTTCCATATGGATCATAGTACCACAGGAAAATTTCACTAAAATTATACTCTAACAACTATTTTGCTGCCTTTGCACCCGCTTTTGTGTTGCTTCATATAAAGGGACCCACTTGGTTTTTCAGTTTGAATTGGGTTTTCTTTTTAGCAGCTAAAAAGTTTATAGAATTTGAGTTCAGAATCTGTCTTATATATTCTAAGGCAAACAATCTCACTGGTAAATACTTCGGAAATTTATAGGGCATGAGGTTTGACCCATAAACTCTAACCTCAGTGTGGTTTTGGTATAAATACCAATCACCTATTCTGATTTTCTCTGAAAACTGTAAAACATTTTTAATTTCATCACTTATCCTAGGTTGCACACTGTTTTTGAGAAGATCAACTAATGGGTGAATGAAGCAGTCTGTGAGGTCTGCATATGTGAACTCAGTTGACTCCTTTCTGATTAAGGAATTCCAAAAAATGATAGACTGTGCATTACCCTCTACATCCATCTTTTGAAGGGCTATCGAAAATTTATCTAACTGAAAGTAGAGGAACATATGAAAGAGGAATCAGGTATACCTAAATACACCTTCAATAGGTAGTTTTATAAGTTGCTCATGCATGCTATCAGCCATATACTCAAAAAAATTATAAATGACTACAGGGGACTGACCAGGCACAAAGATGAATAGAAAACCAAGTATAGATTCATCACTATGTTCATTAGTGAAGTAACCAAAGATAAAAGACAACATTGAGATAATGTGTCTTGTTCCTTATAGTAATTTGGAAGATGAATATGGAGGCTTAAGCTTGGGTATTTCAACATAAGAGGGCATGAATGTTTGAAAGATTTGAAATCTTTTAACTCTAAATCGAGATAAAACTTTGTAAGAGCCTCAATAGACAAAGGGACTGCATTAGGTTCTGGTTGCAACTAAAACATTTGGTTTACGGATTAAACAGTGATAGTAAATAATACTTCTTTCTCAGCATTAACAATTGCTCTTTGATCTGGGGAATAGTGAGTTTGACACAATTTGATGACCTAATGGCACTAATCGGTGTGGGGAACTACATACTTGGGAAAATTAGACTCCCAAACAAGTACTTCATCTTCTTGGTCCAAAGATTTCTCTTGGCTCTAGCAGTGGAGCTCAAGAAGGTTATATTCAGTTACTGGATCAGTGATTTTATAGTCTACATCAGCCAAAGGGGTATGTTCAACATCTACAAGAGAAGGTTGTAGTGGATTGATGACAATTGTACTTTTAGATGCCATTGATAGGTTGGTTTTTAACAATTTAACCTTTCTAGATCTTAAAATCTCTCCTTTTTAGGTTTTTTTAATACACTTCTATAAGATTAAACTATTTACAGAAGGTCTTTTAATAAAACAGAGGTTTCTTTTGCACTGCGACAAGTAAAATTTGGGTTTCTTTGCATCAAATTGTCAATTCTTCTCTAAAACCCAATTTTTTAACCTTTTATAGACCCAGGAATAGCTAGCAAGGTTTTATTGCAGAGTTCTTTGATGAAACAACCCTAAAACATTCAAATTCATGCACAAAGGGCTTCTGAGCACTATAAAAAGGCTTTGAATCATTCTAAGGATTTCTAAAGGTCTGTAGATGGACAAATCAATTAGATTTTGTTTAAAAAAACAAATTATAGCTTTCAGAAACTGTAAAATTCTCAGGGTTTGCAGCAAATATGAATTTTGGAGGCAGTAAGGTTGTTTCTAAGGCAAATAGGTTTTTTAAAAGGCTTTAATCCAAGAGTATTCTTCTTTTCAGATGATGGATAGGTATCTTTCCTGAAAATTACCTGTAAATTTAGGAATTTGACTCGAAAGAAGGGTTTGCTAGGAGATGGAAGCTTTCAAAAGCTTGTTGAGGTCTTTTTAATACAAAATGGAGGCTTTGAGCAGTCGCAGCATAGGATTTGGTTGAATTCTGTTTTTTTTTTTGCATTAAAACAGGGGCAACAACGTCTTTGTATCAGTCGGGAACGGTTTATGAGCATAAAAAGAAATAGAGGGCTTAAATTGAGTATATGTTGATGTTTTATAAAGGATTTAGTTTAAACAGTGTTTTCATTTAATGACAGTCCATTCAAATCAGAAGCAGTTTAGGTGCAAGGGTGATCTACCACTGAGGGTTATGGCATTGATAAAAGGTGGTAAATGGTATTTCTCAAATGGATGTGATCCAGTAAAAAAATGACACGTGGAGGAGAGAGAGCAGGACAAAACAACTTTTATCACAAACCTAAATTCATTTAACGACCGCGCCATTAAATTTGTGATGGGGATTTTGGGCTGTTGGATCAAGCAGAGGGATGCGAATGGTTGGGATTCAGCGGCTTAGTTGTTGGGTATTAGGTGTGAGGCCCAGGAAGTATTTTATGCGGTGGGTTTGAAACTTTGTACGTTAAAACATAGTTTTAACATAAAGTTTTAATGTTAACAGGGATAGGCGGAATAGGCGGGTTTTAATGATTTTACCTAGCAAATGGGATATATGCAGGTGTAATGTATACCTTGGGGAGATTAATATAAAAGATATGGTTTAAACCTATGGGGATTAGGGAAATTATCACGTGGGTATTATACCATAGGATAAACAATAAAATATGGGTTGGGCTATTTAATATAAATGAATTAATGTAAATACGGGATAAAGGGTTAATAAAGGAGTTAATACACTATTTAAATTGTAATGAAGAAGTGTATGAGCGGGAATGCACAAATACTCTAAGTAAAGTGTAACTTGAAGTCTTTGGGCGTGATTTTCATAGTGGTGGCCCCATATTTAACATTTCACACTTATACTTAGGATAATAACATTTTTTGGGTTTTTGAAGATCTTTAAATGAAAAAGGAAATCAGTCTAGGGGGTTTTACTTTTGCTAAGTGAAAATGTGTTTTAACTTAGGAAAATGGATTTTAAATTAGGAAAAGGGGTTTTAACTTAGGAAAAGGGGTTTGAGTAGGGAAAAAGGAGTGACGTTGAGGGAAAAGGGTTTTTTTATGGAGGGGAAGGGTTTTAATGAGGTAGAATCCAATACTTTGATTCCAATCAGTAATTAAGACATGGGTCCGGTCCCACCAGAAGTTAGAGAAATGCTCTGAGTATTTATAACTGAAGGATTTTAGTATTGGAACACATTGTGGGGAGGGAAATTAGTAATATGATAGATGATGGTTATTTATGTCTTGTGAAAATTCTTTCTTATTACCCATCATTTATACCATTTTTCATTTATTTGCGTGGGTGCATTTGAGCTTGCAAACACTTATCCATTTTTCTTTTAAAATAGGAAACTATCTAATTCTAACCTTATTTCATCCAAGAGCTCAGTTTAAACTGTTGAGCTCTTCATTTATTCTCTACCTAACTACTGATCTGTCAAGTTTAAAATGTTTGACAAGATCTTTATTCTCTATCTATCAACCTGAAATTTAAAGCATGAAAAGTGAAGATCAAGCTATATGACTAATCATGGATTATGGCATTTTGAACAAGCTACACATAATCATTTTATTTTTGCAGTAAAATTAAATAGTAGTGGCATTTTGACTTACATTACTTTCATGTCTTATTCTTATCTCTTTTTTTGTGTTTGGGGTTCATTTTTTCTATTCTTTTTTATATTTTTATTTTAATTCCTTTGATTTTTCTTTTAGGACTTTTACCCTCTTTACATTTTTTTATTTTCAAATATGGGAAAACAACTTGCAGAAAAATAAGTATGTACATATTACAAGACTAATCAAAGTCAATTCAAAAATTATAAATCCTATTATTATAGGACCCTAACACTGCCCTCTCTTGGTACCTTTATGGATAGTGTTGAGATTCAACCAGATGATGAGCTTAGTGAAAAGAGTCGCTTTCACTAAGTGGGCTTGCAGGCTATTTTTGGCGCAAGTCTATTTTTAGACTATGTCTATTTTTAGACATGGTGATCATATTTCAGAAGTTGCAGGATGCTATTTGTGGATGGTTGGTCAATTGGGAAAAATAAATAAAATTCTATTTTTAGAATATTGGACGAAGTCTATTTATAGATCATCGATCTAAAAATAGAAGTGTTGATTATTATTAGCTCTTAATAATAATTTGACAATAAACAACAACGGGTGATGAGCAGTTGATACACTCATGTAAGGCAGATCTTGCAAAGGAGTTTGAGATGAAGGATTTGGGCCTTCTTCATTAATACCTTGGATTGGAAATATGGCAGTGGGAAGGTGAAATGTTTGTGTCTCAAGGAAAGTATGCCCGGGAGATACTGGAGAAGTTTCACATGCAAGGCTGCAAGCCTATCGACACTCCTCTTCCAGGAAATTGGAGGAAAGAGGATGCTACATCGGCAGAGGTAGTGGATGCCACTGTTTATCGATAGTTGGTGGGTTCGCTCATGTATTTAGTTAATACAAGACTAGACATATGCTATGCGGTGAACCAGCTTTCACAAGCAATGGTTAAGCCTACCAAGCTCTTTTGGAAGGCAGGCAAGCATGTCCTGAGATATCTCAGGGGCAAATCTGAGTATGGTTTATGGTACAGACAGACGGATGGATGAGGTGAAGTTGCATGGCTTCACAGATGCAGATTGGGCAGGCAACCCTACAGACAGAAAGAGTACATCAGGAGGGATTTTCAGTATCGGATCTACTGCAGTTTCTTGGTACAGCAGGAAACAAAGATCTGTGGCACTCAGTTCAACGGAATTAGAATACATGGCAGCAAGTCAAGCTGCATGTGAGGCTATCTGGATGAGGAAGATCCTAGTCTGTTTGTTCGGTTCACATTTAGATCCTACAGTGATACATTGTGATAATCAGAGTTGCATTAAGCTCTCGATTAATCCTGTGTTTCATGATAGATCTAAACATAACTATATCCGGTATCATCACATCATAGATTGTGTGCAGCGGAAGATCATGTTGCTTCAGTACATTCCTATGAAGGATCAGGATGTGGATATTCTGATGAAGGCGCTCACTAGGAGAAAATTCGAATACCATAGAGGCAGGATTGGGGTGAAGGATAATCCCTATCTTGTTGAGAGGGAGTGCTAAGATTCAACAAGATGATGATCTTAGTGGAAAGAGTCGCCTTCACGAAGTGGTCCCACAGGCTAATTTTGGTGCAAGTCTATTTTTAGACTATGTCTATTTTTAGACATGGTGATCATATTTCAGAAGCTGCAGGATGTTATTTGTGGATGGTTGGTCAAGTTGGAAAAATAGATGAAATTCTATTTTTAGAATATTGGGTGAAGTCTTTTTATAGATCGTCAATCTAAAAATAGAAGCGTCGAATATTATTAGCTCTTAATAATAATCTGACAATAAACAACAACTTATTCTCTTGGAGCACTTAATTTCAATGTACAGATTTGTCAAATCAGTGGGCTGAAGGAATTTCGCAATGCCTAGGGTTAACTGGTGGTTCATGCATGGAGGACTCAGTTAGAACTGAAGTGGAAAAGTTATGACAGAGTTGAAAGAGTAGTTCATGGAGTTTTTATTCAGTTTAATTCAATCGTTGGAGTTAAACTCATTTGAACTAGTTGTATCTGGTCTAACTGAATGATACACTAGTGAGAGTGAAGTGAATTAATTAGGTAATTAATTCACAAATAATAACTCATTAATCAACTGAACAATACAACAGTTAACTACAGTGCATGTTAGTTCCAGTGGAGACCCAGTGGAGAGATAGGTGAAAGGGCAAGATGGACTATCTGTTGTGACTATATTGATGCATTGATTGCACCACACACACATTGGAGTTTCCAATGAGGATTGCGCAGTCAAGGCAAGGGTAATTCGAATTCATTCAGAGCTATTCTTCATCAAGGATTGCTCAGTGGAGGCAAGCTAGCAGGTGGCAAGAAATCAGTGCATGGATATGCAAATTTCTTCTGATTAGTGTGTGACGATTGATTGTACTGAGAGCTTGATGTACTAAGCTTTGTATGAGATTGTTACATAATCTCCTTGATACATAATATATGATAGTTGGGGTTTTCAGCTTCAGGATTTCCCGTTAAACAACTGTGTTATGTGCGATTGTTTTTATTTATGCTTCACATGTGTTTGCAATTAATTTTCCTCAAATATTAACAATGGAATGATTATGTATTTTGCAAGAAGTTAAATATTGTGAGATCGGGGGAATCTGTATGTATGCAGGCTGAGTGTATATAATTTCTACAGACAGTGACCCAAGAGAAGAGGGAGATTCCATTATGTGCCACATTATTCCATTGTGTGCTACCTGGAGGTCCTAAGGAGGCTTGGGCGGCTATCCTTAGGCGGCCTCAAGTGTGGGATCAATTTCCTGGAGTGTGTCTTCTGGTCCCAGGAAGTGACTTCTACCACTCTTAAGTCCGCATGGAGTTTTGAGGGAAAGGCGCGCCTATCGAACAAAAATGTGTGCGGAGGCACATTCTGCTATGGTCTTGAGTGCACAATTTGATTTTCCTCCTGGACCTTAGAGATTTTTAAAAATTTTCAGATCCTTTAATGTGCCTCAGCCCTGTAAATCCTTCTTCCTAAAATTTAATAATGTCATATTTTCTTTTCTAATTTTCCAGTGATAACAGTTTTCCCCTAATGTGTGAGGTCTAGGAAGAAATGTATAGATGAGATAGATTATAGTTTATTTTCTATGTACTGCACGGAGAGAGAGAGAGAGAGACATGCGTGTAGCACGGAGTTGGAAACACCTTACACCGGGTCGAAGTGCGACCATGTCCTGTGGGAATTTGCAAGCAATAATAAAATAAATACAATTTTCTATGAGGTGGGCATGTCCCATGCTTATGATGCTTTGGCTAGCTAAAAAAATCTATTCGACAAATACAAATTCTGTCTGTGTCACTAGAATGGTAGTGATCTGTTGGTTGATGATGATGATTGCTGACACCCTTAGGGGTGGTTTTTCTTTGAAAATAGGTGGAATGTGGTACCCACATGTGTAAGCTTGGCATGGCATATAAATGTGCATTGTACGCATGGGTGTATGACTGAGACCTTCCTGTGTAAGCATAACTGAACGTGATGCTTATAAAGGAATGGGTCTTCGACGAATTTGATTAAAGTGCAATGGTTTTAAGGTATGATACCATCTTCACATGAAATATTATGTTGTAGTAGAATGCCAGGAGGATTGATGAAATATATGGGCAATGATGTCTCCCACAGTGCCACTCGAGGATGTCCCTTTTTTGGTGAGGGGTGATCCAAGGTCTCGCTTCCTTTTTGGAAAATAGGTGTCGATGTCGACAAAAAGGAAGCCTCAACCAAACGAGAGAGTCGCTAATGCAAGGGATCAGATCCTGGATTTTATAGGTTTAATATAGGCATGATGGCGAGGGGTGACTGAAAACTGATGATGGGTATTCAGTGGCCCGAGGTCGGAGTCTAAAAAGCAGCTTGGTGGCAGTGATAATTATTTCTGACGGGGAAATCCTTGGAGTCGGTAGGACATCCAGGGTGGATATGTATTGGTTATGAATGTCATGGTGGCTTATACATGAATGTTGTGATACTCTGATCAAGGGTGACCAGGGACTACTGCCATGGGAGAAAAAATGGATGGATGAATGGGGGACATAGTGCATCGTTTGTGTTCTTTGTACACTTACCAAAAGAATTAAATAATAGGGTTTGGTTTGTATAAAACACAGAGACGGGTGCCCCAAAAAATGAAAGTGTTCGCTCACTGATGATGTGAGGAAGGTGTTTTGATGAGGGTGGGGACCCCATTGTGTGTGGGGTTGATGAAGCAGATGGAAAATGTCGCAGATGGGCTATGCTAATGGAGGTATGGTAGGCCAAATGCGACGCACGATAGTGCACTTTCGATCTGCTTGCAAAACCTGGTAGTCCGGGAAAGGGGTGTTATTTCGATATGGTAAAACTTGACCTGATGCATGGTGAGTGAAATAGGCATGAGGTGCTTCCCGGACTAAAGTGGTGTGGACATGGTGTCGTGAATTTTGTGATATATGGTCTACTTTGGGTGACGGGTGCCATGGAGGGGAGGCTCTACTGACCAATGAGGATGTTTATCATGTGAAAGGTGGGGTGATGATAAACACAATCGGGTGTTTGGAACCTATGGTTGATTTCTTATGGAGAAATTATGTCAGGATATGCAGAGTTCTTCTAGGACTCTATTATGCTGAGGGTATAATGATACCTACTCTGGAAATTTCAGTGGATGGAGTGAGGGATTTTTTGCATGACACTTGAAAAAAAAATACCCCAAGTGAAAGCATCTTCTTCATTCAAATATTATTTAAAGACATGTGCTAAAAAAGAAGGTGAGAGAGGGCATACCTGTCGGCACTAAAAATTATTTTTTTGAGGTGCGAATGTGAGGCACCGTCCATGGGCGTTGTGGAGTGTTGATCACAGTATTGCTTACGAACCTGTAATTGGGCCTTCTGAGCTCTCTTTATGGTCCTCCAAATTTACCGAAAAGGGAAACATATTGGCGTATATGGCTCAATTCAGTTCATTTGTGTCAGTTGAGTATTTGAGGATTTGAGAGTTCAGAGGCTTCTGCAGAGCTGTTCTTTCCATTGCGGTCAGCCTGATTACCCGAGACCAGCAATGTTTAGCCAAGTAAGCCCCATGACATCCTGAATTTTAATTTTTTCAGTGTGTCGGTGTAAGTGTCTGTACAGAATGGGCTTGTATGGATTCCAAGTTGGTTTTTTTTCCTTGACCGCGCGGGCGATCAAGTTATAGGTGCGGAAGTTTCACGCACAACTAATGGTTTTTCATGAACTTATCATGCCTACACTAGCTTTGGGCGCACCTTTTTCACGTCTGTGAGAAAAACAGACACATTTTCCTCGTGCCTATCTGAGGAACATGCGCGCGGAGGCCCGAGGCTAATTCTTTGCAAAATTTTGGAAATTTTGTCAGTTTTTAGTGCTTTCAGTGTGACTAATGTGCGTTTGTTTGATGACATAATGTTATAGAGGGAGAGGGATTGCCCTGATCTCTGGGCCACTTTGGTTGTTGTTGGTCATGCACGCCAACACTTGGTGCGTTGGGGTCTTCTCAAATTTATGGAGAATGACCTCTTATGATCACAGGATTGTATTTTGCGATACCTGATGAAGGGCCTCTAAATTAGACATAAAATAAGGCCCATCTAACCTTTCTTAGGCCCATATACCTACCTTATGCACATAAAAGGATATAATAAATCTCTCCTTCTGCACTTCATAATGTTTTCTTATGCTTTAATATGTTATTAGGAGGGGTTAAAGGTAGTTGAATATTTTTTGCCTAATATTGGTTATTTTTGTAGAATATTGTGAGAATATTTGGCATTATACAGATTTGGAGAAGGAGATGATTTAGGGACTTGCTCCTTGCCACTGGAAGATCAGGATTGGAGAATAAATGAGCACAACATCAAGAAATTAGGGCGAAAACTTGGAGAGATTCAAAGGGATTTTCCACACTCCTTAACTCTCAAAGGCAGCTAAAGGATCCCCATGAGATCCCCCTCCAGTAATTCGAATTCGAGAGGTAGCCAAGCAACTCAAGACCAAGTGCACTCAAGCCATACTTCACTTGTAGTCTCCAGCAAATCAAATTCCAAGAGGTAGCCAAGCAACTAAAGACGAAGGGCACTAAATCTATGTTTACTTGGAGTTAAAGTGGACTCAATCACCATTTTCAAGGGAGTTGTTGGTAGCTGCCTTGTAGAATAAATAGAGCAGAGCTAGAGATAGGAAGGATTTAGTTAGTTATTTAGCCAGTGAGTTGACTCTAGTCCACTTCCTTTCCATCCCACTTCCATTCCATTCCATTGGATTTGAATTTTTGCTGTAAAGCCATTAGGCTCTGTTAAAACTTCTATGGATGTAACAGACTGTTATTTTTTATGAAATGAGTAGAGAGATGCCATTTTATTGATCTAGTTCCATAGATATGGGCTCGTGGGTTAGGGCCCAACCCATGTGCCTTAACTACTTTTTTGTTTTCATTCTTTTCTTTCATGTCGTTTAGCTAGTTTTTCTTCTGAACATTTATCTAGTTTCCTAGTATTTTTATTGATGTTTTAGTTTGCTTCCCATTGTCTTTTGTTGTAGATTTAATATTCTCAATGAGTGGTATAATAGTGATAAACTCAAAAAAATTTGGTCAATACTCCCCTCTCATCTCTATCAATAGAGCTCGAAGAGAGTAAGCCTTCCCACGAACCCAAAAACTGATCTCTGTTCACTGTTTTTTTTTTTTCACGCATGCTTTTTTGATTTTTTCATGCATGAATTAGCAGGATTGATTACAGGAATCATTGTTAAAATACTAGAGTATCTTTGAGGCACCTCCCGCTTCATTTTCCCTCTCTGCCCTCATGGCCTTAACACTGTTTCTACGCTTCCATTTCCTCCTTTGCCTCTTATTTGCAATTGTTGCACCCACATTTTTCCCTAAATGCACCTAATCCCTTCAGCCCACCTTATTCCTTTTCTTTGTTATTCACGGTTACCTTACCCTTTTTAACTTAGAACACATAAAAACCATTCAAAATCCATCAAAAACTCAACCTCCACCTTCCTCCTTGAAATCCCCGCTACCGTACTTCGCAGATCATAAATTGTGACTTTTCCCTTTTTTCTTAAGACTTACCGCCTCCGAATGCCGATTGCGATATTGTGATCGCGCTACACCTCTGATTCCACTGCCATGTCATCCCTATCGCAATCGCATCCCGCATTTTTTACCTTATTGCAAATCGCATCACGCACTTTTTATTTGGTTATGTTAACACTTACCACTATTTTTGCCCATTGTGATATTGCGATATCGCATATCACACTCCGCAACATTTACCACATCGAAATTCGCAGTTCGCAACATTTACCTCATCGCATTTCACTGCTTTATCTCCGTCACATTTCGCACTTCACATCGTTTAGTGGTTTTCGTTAATATGTACCGCTCTTTCCGCCGATTGAGATATCACATTTCCCACATCGCAATGTTTACTCTGTCGCACTTTGCACTTCGCGGATTTTACCTTTTTGCAATTCGCACTTCGCTCCTGCTCCCGAACTGTACTCCCGCTTCTCCGCCATTACACTTTTCAAAACATTCCGCTCCAAAAGCCTTTTCTACGCTATAATCAGGTTTTATAATGTTTATCCCCCCTCTTTCCACTTCTAAACCTCGTTCCATGTGTTAAACCCCCCACTAGCGTCTTTTAGACCTTTTCTTCCCTCCAAGCTGCAAACTAACTCTTTTTAATTAGAATTAAGTCATGGATAGCCTTGTTGCATGGATATAAGCATGGTAGAGTGCATAGATCATGGTAGAGTGGTATGCTATGATATATCATAGTATAAGTAGAGTGCATTTAGCCGTTTGGCCAAGTTAAGTGTGGTTTAGGATTAGTTTCCTTTCTGCTATTTGTTTTCTGCAAATTAAATTAGTTTCATTCCTATCATTTCTTTTCAGCAATTTAATTTAGTTTCTTACATTCATTTCCTTCCTGCACATTAAATTAGTTCCATTTCTGTCATTTAATTTCTACAATTTAGTTTAGTTTCATTAAAGTGTGACAAACTTCACTAAGAACCCCTAGAAGTAGCACCCTTTTGTAAAGAAGAAGAGGATGACGCGAACAGAATGCATCTGCTGTGTATATAGCACTGTCACCTAAAAGTTTGTATGAACCTCAAGTTGATAAAGTAAATTAGGGCAACCCCTGGGAGTTGCAACACTATTGGTGCAATACCAGGGCTCACCACTTTTTGGCATCATTGTCGGGGAGGTGTCTAGTAGATCATTTGATTATGTTTTAGCATTCTTTTATGATTTCCTTTTCATGTTATTTCCAAAATGTTGAAAAATAATAAATAAATAAATAAATAATCTAATTTTCATGCCTCATAGGAGTAGGGATACTCAAAATATTTAAAAAAAAAAAGTACTTCTCCAATACCAAACACCCCCCCCCCCCCCCACTTGACCATGTGGTGTAGTAAGAACCACATCACCATACACTTTTGAAGGAAGAAGAGATGGATGGATATGCTGACAATTAAGAAGATATTATTTGGTTTCTCATTCAATATATGGACATTAGTGTACCTTTGAAGAACATCCCTCCATATTTCCTTCCCAACTTCCATGGTATGAGGATAGAGGATCCGGAAACATTTCTGTTTGAATTTGAGATACTTTGTAGGTCTTATGGCTACTTATCACACACTCAAAAACTAAGATTGTTTCCTACAACATTGAAGGATAGAGCTCTTAAATGGTTCTTGAGTCTAGGTATTAATTCAATAAGATCATGGAATGATATGCAAAAGATATTTCCAGAAAAATATAAATATCGTAATCTTAGAGAAGAAAGTTTTAGAATGAACCAAGAAGAAGATGAGAGCCTTGAGGATCTAATAGATAGGTTCATGTATAATGTTAAGAGGGAAAAACTGCATCAGCTAGGATTTGACACACTAAAAACCCTCTTACTTAGAAAAATTATGGATGAGTGGATTGATCTCCTTAATCTCATGAGTAGAGGAGATATATACCAATTTTCATTTGAAGAAATTTTTGAAACATGCAAGTGCATATCAAGAGGAAGGGGAAGAAAAAGAAAATCAACATCAACATTGGTAAGGCAAGATGAACTTGGAAATTTGATTGATAACTTTAAAACAAAAATTCTTAGCAATCTAAGCGAACAAGTAGAAATGTTAAGAATGAAAAATGAGCAAAAATAATATGCTAATATTTTTGTTCATCATTCCCCAGGTTTAAAGAAGTTTTCCAAGAAGACAATGGAGCAAGGCAATCACCAAAGAACCTATGTTATGTAGCTCCAAGGAGACCCTGGCAGCCTAGTCAACTTGATATGATGAAAGGACCTACTTCACAACGTACAGCTTATTTACATCCATCTCAAACTAATTGGGACACACTCCCTCCTTGGAAACCTTGGCCATCTGACCCTCAAAGCCAATCTTGGCAACATGATTGGCAAGGACCTTATTGGGAAAATCCTCATGTTGAGGAGGTAAATCCCCTCTGCGGACAGAGGCGATCCCTACTAGCCCAGCAGGGGTCTAGCAACAAACAAACAATGCTATGACGCAAGCTCCTAATTACGAATGAAAGACTTGGGATAGAAGCCTACCTGGATTCCAACGCTATGATCTGAAGAAGAAGAAGTGTCCCCGTCCTTCAACCCTGGCAGATCACAATCCTTCCACGATCTCCGCGGATGAACACCTGCACATAGAAGAAACGAACAGATACAAGCATAGGAACCAGCATACGTAACTAAACATCGGTCAGAAAAGACATTACTCGCATTAACATGATGGAAAACGGAGTGGAACCATAATCATAGTCATCTATTAAACAATAAACGAATAGAGGTTACAACCAAGTTCTGACGTCGCAGCCTCCTTCGAACGGGTCTCCGGTCGTCCACGTCTCGCAAAGCTCGCCAAGGAAAGGGAAAACCTCTCCAGAGTCTCGTAACAATAGTCTCCTCACTTGAGTTGGCCTTAAGGGAAAGAAGGGATTCTTTACAGCACAAAGGCTCTTGGGAATAGGGAGATGCAAAGCTTCAGCACTTCAAGACTAGCTTGCCATGGATTTGAGCAGGCTTTTATAGATGGGGAAGGAGGGAGTTGGGATCCCTGTTATTATGGGATTGGCCCTATCAACAAGGAAGGTTCCATGGGAGGTGGCAAAACCAATTCCCTTCCATAGAACTCCCGCAGCCAAACCTCCCAACTCAAGATAGGCAGTGGTTTGTGAGTTTGTTTGAACTCAACTTCCGCCATCCATATTTAAAAAATAGTCCCTAAAATGGGTGGTGCGATTGCTGCTCTATGACAGAGCGCCAAGTGGCGCGACCTCTTTACAGGATTTCCCTGATTGGCGCGAGCACTGAACTGTATACCCGCGCCAATGCAAAAAGAGCTGTTTTTCATGAGTTTTGCAAGGAGATGTCTCAAGGGAAAATGAAGCTCATACTCAGAGGGATGCATTGATGATGTTTTCAAGGCATGATAGTGTTCACAAGTCACATAATGGGTCCTCCATTGTGCGGGACGGGGAATGGTAGGGACGGTGACAAATTACTGTGTAACAGATGCCCCCTAAAGCATGAGGCCCGAGAGAGAGAGGGGTGAAATGCTTTACGAGAACATGTCCAACTGAAGGCCCGCCGTCGGAAAACCTGCACAGAAAGATACAACCGATATCTCAAGTACATGATGTATATATATGGTATGGACGCAGCCATCCGAACAGAGTATGCTATAATCCGGATCTAGGGTATGGGCGCAGCCATCCAACTAAGATCAAACAAATAGACTCAGGTATGGTCGCAGCCATCCAATCAGTGAGTCATGTACATAATGATAATAATCCACAATCGCGGCCTGGATTACAACAGACACAATCCAGGGTCTTGCGCTCCATCTCGACCCAAACAAGTACAAGTTCGAGCATGTGAATATGTGAGCTGATGTCGAACATGCAAGAACATCGTCTGATTACCAGCCAATGATGAAAGATGTTAACAGACGCGAGAGGAACCACCAATAATGACAATGGCCCTCAAGGTACTACAGGTACAATCTACGGCGTGCGAATAAATGAGTTGACGTCGAACACCCGCAGAATCATTCGATCGGAGGCCAATGATGTAAACCTCACGTCGAATGCGACGAACCTGCCATTGAGGCATGCAGGCTCCAAGGTACCATCAGGAGTCTCTAGACCAACTTCCCGGATAATGAGTTGAAGTCGACAGGAAGTGACCTTAATCGAAGGTGGGCCATAATGATTCCCACATCATCGACACGAGACAGAGGAACATAATGTTTTGTTGTGAATTAGGACCATATGAGAAACAGAGGAAGGTTGATATTTGCAGAGGCCAACTTCTCTTGAACATATGAACGGCACGATAATGGACTTGGCAGTATTTGACATCAACGGATCAAAGGTCATGGCGACGAGGCAGTGAACAGATGAGAGGTCAAAAGAGATTACCCAAACCCATGGAAGCAAAGTGAAGCGGCGAGATGAGATGTCCCCAACCCGACACGAATGCAGACAAGTGCCATGTTCAAGAGCGACATACTGCCGACGACAACGACGATGGTTCCATTTTCCCCCACCATTTCTGGCGAGTACCCCAATTATTTTGATAACAAGCTTGAAGGGGATAGCATATGCTTGTGATATAAGTCCGCCCTTCGGGCGAATCCATCCTAGTGCATTTAACGAGTCCTAGGAAGGAGAAACTCGGAGAACGTCATTTCGACGGAATCCAATGTCATCAGGGTTTAACGAGTCTGACAAAGGAAGAACTCGGTGTCTTTTCATGTTTAGAGAGTTTGAAAAGACAGCGGAAAAGAAAACTCCACAGGTCCCTTTTCGTAAATAGTTCCCCAGATCCGAAAAGGTAGAAAACAATATCAGGGAAAACCTCCTAGTCGCGATAGGCTAGGGTATTCCTTTTTCGTAATCGATCCAGCCCAGCCCGAAAAAGGGTTAAACTTATACTGGGTGAATGTCGATTCGTGTCCATTTTAACGAGATCGAAACGACAAGAGCCTCGGCGATCTTTTCATATTTAGAGAGTCAGAAAAGAGCTGAAAGATGACTCCAGAGTGACTTTTTCGTGTATTTACCGAGTCCGAAAAAGTATAAAATATAACTCGTTTCCACCTTTTAAGTCGCAAAAGCCTGCTGCTGCACATACCAAGCAAGCGTAAAATCCATTTTCGACATAATACATGCAAATATTTGACAAAAATAACTTTTAAAGCTCATTTAACGTGAAAAAGTTATAAATATGTCGAATTGGTAAAAAATGAAATTACTTTTTACTATTTACCTTGTGGAGAGCAACAGTGGTCCATTTGGAGCAGAATCTTCCGACGGTGATTGCGACCAATCCAGGCAACTATTCAGCGTCTCGTCTGTGATAGGTAAGAGGCTCTCCTTTTCTCTTTCTTTCCATACATTTTTTAATAATTTCCCTTCATAAATCAGCTCTGTAAGGGCACTTTTGAAATTTTAGGGCCGGGCCCAGTGGCGCGGGTATCGGGCACGGACCCGCGCCACTGAGCTCTTTTTACTAAAGGGGCCGCGCCACCTGGCGCGACTGTCAGCAAAACAGTCGCGCCAGCGGCGGAACCCAAATTTTCGCCTAAAATTCCGACATTTATACCAAATTTCTTGAATTTTGAAGCTTACAAAAGATCTAATCAGGGGCTTTTGACCATGTGAATGCACATAAACACTCAAAATGGCAATTGAATGGAAGGAACGAGAGCACGGAGATGAGGATGAAGAGGCCATGCAAAGCCAGGCTTGCATGAACGCTCTGAGAGATTGCGGATTGAAAAAATTCTTCCTCACGCCATGTTTACGAGCTCAGCCCGAGCTTCTCCAATATCTAATCAACCTCTGGGATGAGAATGACCAAGTATTCAGAATACGAGACCAGGTGCTGGAATTGGAGGTCACTGACATTTATTTCATTACTGGATTGTCCCGCAGAGGTCCAATCCCTGTACTGACTGGGAGCAGACCATCAGGGGAAAAGATGGAAGAGGTAATGGCGCGGGTGTGCCGAGGGGCACAAACAGGATCGGGAAGTAAGAAAGTATACATCTCCACCATCCCTGATCTAGCACTGAGAGTAGTTCTCCACACCATTACGCGGGCTGCTGGGTCGCAGGATCCGCACGAGGCCACGAAGACTCAACTCCTGTTAGCCTCAGAATGCATGGGTCCCCGACTGTATGATTGGGCAACAGCTGTGACCATCAATATGAAAAGGCAGCTCACAAAGTGCAAACAGGGGAAACTGAAGCAGTTTGGGTATGGTTCCATCTTGGTATCGTTCATTCTGGAACGCATACCAACCTTCCAAGGCCAAGAGGCCCATGTGGCGAGTCCGGTACCACGAGAGCCGCGAATGGCTCGCTGGGCAGCACTGATGCCCAGATCTGGAGGTGGCCAACAGATGTCCTGGAAGCCAGAGTTCTTTAGGTGGCTACGGCGCCAACTGATCGTTGTGGAAGATTGGCCCTATTCGGGAACCGACTTTACAGGAGACCCAGATCTCCCACTACCAGAAGGGGATGACTGGGACGAGAAGCTGGGTAAGACCTCAAATTTTTGATTTCATGTTTATATGTTTTTTGTTAATACACACTTGTCTTAACACAATTATATATGCATGCAGATGTAGGACCTGAGAGACCAGCCGGGATGTCTCCTATCTCCCGGAGGACACAACTCGCCCCTGAGATCCAGGGAGAAGGCACCGGAGGAGAGGCACTGGTCCAGAACCTTGAGGGGATCGTCCATGGGATCCCAGACTATGCCCGACTGTCAGACGTACCGATGGAGTACCAGTGCCATACGGTGGGAGTTCCAAACCGGCTCCACCGAATCCTGAGGCGGCTAGTGCGTGCAGTGACGTGCTATCATGAGCACCATGCGGATTAGTCTCTAGGATTTATGCCACACCTATTTTTGAGAGACAGAGTGTCTCGGGATGTATTAAGACAATTATGTATATTTTTTGAGTTTTATGTGACGCACACTGTGCAAACATGACACACATATATATATATATATACATATGACTATTTTGGATGGATCTTTCTTTACATGTGATGATGTTTTCTATATGTCATGCAAATGTCTAATACAAATGTAATCTAATGTATCAGTTGCGTAACAAACGACCCAATGCGAAATGTATTCACACAATGCATCTAATCACACATTTCATTTTTACGCAAGCTTAAAAGCACACATGAACACACACATATGAAAACTATGCTTGAAATGAGTTTTATTTTTACGCAAGCTTAAAACACAAACTATGCTTGATAATAAGAAAGACGGGCATGCCCCCCAGCATGTTGTCTCAAATCGAGGCACATGCCCCCCAAGCTTCACTCGATTGAAAATGGAGTGAAGATTGAACACACACGAGAGTTGAGCTGAAACTGACAAAACTCGAATTGAATATGCTTGTGTTTCATTATTTTAACGAGGTTGACACACTTAAAAGAACTATCCTCGAACATCTTGTTTCATTGTTTTTAGGAGCTTGACACAAGTGGAGGAACCATGCTCCAAGATCCTAGTTTCATTTTTTAAAGAGCTTGACCCAGGGAGGAAACCATGCTCTAACCGACTTACATCAAAATGAACAAGAAGGCGGCGCTCCCAAGAGTTCCGCTCCTGATGGAAGGGAAACATCCTGGAAGTCAGGACCCAATTCCCCTAGCACATTATGCACTACGGCATCATCACTGAGCACAGGCACGGGGTATGTAGCCACATAGTTGACCTGCGGTGGAGCAGATACAACGGGTGGATAAAAACCAGGAGGGGGTGATGGCGGACCAGATGCTACATTGGGACCAAAGAATGACAGCTGATCAATGGTCACAATCCGTCCTTCATGTGGAAAATAGGCCACACGAAAAAGGGAGGAGACAAGCGCTCCCATGGCATAGGTGTAATCGCGCCCCAGGAGCAGATGAAAATCCAAGGGGCCTGGAACGACCATCACATCCATATGGACGGTTTTCCCTCCCAAAGTAATTGGTAACCTTGGAAGGATCCCCAACGGTTGACTCGTTCTTCTATTGAATGTCAACAGATTCTGCGTAACAGGCGCAAGCGGCGGCGAACCGAAAGCTTGCCAGGCAGTTGAAGACAGAATACTAACAGAGGCACCTTCGTCTATAATGGTGTTGGGTACAACCAGACCAAGAGCCTGTACTGTGATCTCGAAAGGCACATAAGACGGAAGGCGAAATCCTGCAAATCGATTCCAGTCAAAGGAAGCGACCAAACTACTCGGAGGGGCTACCATCGACAAGCGAAGGTCTTCCCCTGATGTTACGGAAGCAGAAGCCTCCTCCATGACCTCCATCTCGAAGGCGGGAGAAATATCCTCCGTAGCCTCCATCATGGGAGGCGGAGGAGGAGCTTCTTGAAGCACAGGGACAGGAGAATCTTTCTCCAAGTCTGAAGAATCTGAAGAGATCAGAAGGACATGGGGGGTGTGAGGTCCACTCTCGACAGAAAAGACCTGGTGTATCGTGGACGGGGCCAGTTCAACCGATCCCACGACCAATGGTTGGTCAGGGATGGATTCGTGAATTTGAATTTCTGGGGGAGTGGGATCGACCAAGGATAACTCTTGACCAATCATGGGATCAGCTGGTGGAGGACTCGAAGAAAGCCGATTATAACCAGGTGGAAGGCGTGGTGTAGAACCGGTCGGGTTGTCCAAAACTAGTTTGGCTTCATCCATATAAGGACAAAGGTGAATGGCATGGTGCCCTTCACACAACTTGCAGGGATTGGTGATCTTACCCTGCTTCTTAGGAGTCTTATAAGTACCAGATGAATACGTGCCCCCAACTTGGCTCCCGGAAGTCAAAGGCAACGGCGGTCGGCCGTCGGACCATGTTTCGAGCACCTTGGGAATGCCAGGGCAGTCTCGAAGCAAATGGTCTCTCGCGCACAACATGCATGGGAACTTGACTTTCCGCGGAGGGTCGGAGGGCCTATCAAGATGAGATTTCTCATGGACAGTAGCTGTACATTTAGCCTCTCGCTTATCAGACTTCTTCTTCTTTGTCTTCTTCTTCTTCTTCTTAGCCACCTGGTTACTTGAATCCAGACTTTCACCAGGCGAAGTAGAAGATGAGGACGCAGAAACAGGCGAAGAAGGGGAGAGGTCCACTTTGGAATCAACATGATGTTGTTCAGGTGGGGAAACTGATTGAACAGTAGTGGAGACATCCGGGACAACAGAGGTTGAGAACAACCAAACAGGCAACCCAACAGTTAACCCTGGAAGGGACAACGTCGCCATGTAAGGAGCACCAACATTTCCAAAAGGAGGAAAATGACCAGGATTCCCTTCTGAGGGGATTCCTTGGTGGGTGAACTCTGGAAAGGTTGCCATCAAACTCAAAACCACACACGGGCTGAAAACGAGCTAAGACACACGATCAAACAGTCACAAGCAATGTCTAAACGGGTGTGTAATCGTGGGAGATTGATTTTACCACATTGGAAAATAAACAAATTCTACCGTTTCATGTTTTAAGAGTCGAGAAACGATAAAAAGATGACTCTGTCTCTTTCAGAGTTGATACAAGCGTGAAAGGACAAGCGCTTGACGGTCTTTTCAAGTTTAGGGAGTCAGAAAAGACCAAATGACTGCTCAGGAAAAACTAGGCACAAAGGGTGTACCAAATATCCGTGAACCGCAATATACACCTTGGTTTGAAAAATGAAACAGAAATCGACCAAGGACTTTCCGTACGTGCAGGTAGTCTCCCCGAATGCTGTGTTCGGTGTATCACGGGTATAGGGCGGCAGACTCGGCTTCCTATAGATAAAGGATTGAAAACCTAGAGGGGTCTCCCTTTATATACGCGACGGTACGGGGAGCGCAAGTCCGTACTAGCGCTGTCTAAAGCCAACAGGCGAACGACAGCTGCTAGGTTTAACGACGCCGGAACACGTCTCTAGCCTAGACCTTCTAAATGTGTTTCGTTAGGTTCCAATGCTGCCTTAGGTTAATTGAATAAATTTTACAATTGATCTTCAATTAAGTTTCAATTTCCAGGCCCTATTGTATGTAGTGTCTCGAAAGACTCCTAAATGCAAGCTATATGCCACAGTGCAACATTTCGTTCGATGAAAACTAGTTAAATAAGAGTTGAGAGCTTTTATACAAACGAAATGAACGGAATATAAACAACAATGTCTCTAATGCAACTAATGCAATTGCACACTTTTCATTCAACACTAATCACTAGTGACATGGAAAAAGATCACAATTTGCACTAATTAACAAAAGCAAGAGAGATTTTTTTTTTTAAATTTTCAATGTTTAATGGCTAATGTGCACTGAAAACAAAAGGAACAATTTGAGAAATGATAACCAAGAGAGCGAAACAAACAACATTCACTCAACAAAGCAAGCAACCAAATCTCCAAATCGACCCAAAGTCCCTCAAAGCAAAGAAAGACTCGAAAACTTCCAATGGACCGTGTGATCTAGGTCCAAAGCAAGGGCAAACGAATTCTGAATGAAGGAATGAAAAATCACTCAAAAGACGCAGCAAAACAATCAAAGATTGTTAAAAGAGCGTGGAGAACCAATCAACAAGTTGACAGGACAATCAAGACACCAAAACTCCCAAGGAGGGCTCGATACACTAGGCCACTAGATGCCCTAGGGCTCAAATCGTGAAATCGGTAGATAGAGGCAAACAACCAAAGGATAGCGGTGAATTCCAGCCAAACAAGACTCCAACACACTCAGAAAATCAGGACATCAAGAAGAAAAGTACTGGTCAAGTCCAGAAAGCTAAAAAATGAAGAAACTCAAAAAAGTCACAGGGGTGGCGCGACTGTGGACTTGAAACTGGCGCCAGAGGCCAATTGGCGCGAGTCAGACAAAGGCAACAAGCGCCAAGTGGCGCGACTGTCGGGTTAAAAACCGCGCCAGTCGAGTTCTTCAATAAAAATTAAAAAACAAGCTACTCTGAAAGCAGACCAATACAAGCTAAGCAAACCAAGAAGCTAAAATAATGAAAGAATCCAACCTAGAAGGTTCATCAAGCAAGGAAAACGATCAAGGCGAACCGACATAAACGAGACAAGGAAAACCGGACGATCCCCAGTGGAGTCGCCAATTTGTTGAGGAGGTAAATCCCCTCTGCGGACAGAGGCGATCCCTACTAGCCCAGCAGGGGTCTAGCAACAAACAAACAATGCTATGACACAAGCTCCTAATTACGAATGAAAGACTTGGGATAGAAGCCTACCTGGATTCCAACGCTATGATCTGAAGAAGAAGTGTCCCCGTCCTTCAGCCCTGGCAGATCACAATCCTTCCACGATCTCCGCGGATGAACACTTGCACATAGAAGAAACGAACAGATACAAGCATAGGAACCAGCATACGTAACTAAACATCGGTCAGAAAAGATATTACTCGCATTAACATGATGGAAAACAGAGTGGAACCATAATCATAGTCATCTATTAAGTGATAAACGAATAGAAGTTACAACCAAGTTCTGACGTCGCAGCTTCCTTCGAACGGGTCTCCGGTCGTCCACGTCTCGCAAAGCTCGCCAAGGAAAGGGAAAACTTCTCCAGAGTCTCGTAACAATGGTCTCCTCGCTTGAATGGGCCTTAAGGGAAAGAAGGGATTCTTTACAACACAAAGGCACTTGGGAATAGGGAGATGCAAAGCTTCAGCACTTCAAGACTAGCTTGCCATGGATTTGAGCAAGCTTATATAGATGGGGAAGGAGGGAGTTGGGATCCCTATTATTATGGGATTGGCCCTATCAACAAGGAAGGTTCCATGGGAGGTGGCAAAACCAATTCCTCTCCATAGAACTCCCGCAGCCAAACCTCCCAACTCAAGATAGGAAGTGGTTGTGAGTTTGTTTGAACTCAACTTCCGCCATCCATATTTAAAAAACAGTCCCTAAAATGGGTGGCGCGATTGCTGCTCTATGACAGAGCGCCAAGTGGCGCGACCTATTTACAGGATTTCCCTGATTGGCGCGAGCACTGAACTGTCTACCCGCGCCAATGCAAAAAGAGCTGTTTTTCATGGATTTTGCAATGAGATGTCTCAAGGGGAAATGAAGCTCATACTCAGAGGGATGCATTGATGATGTTTTCAAGGCATGACAGTGTTCACAGGTCACATAATGGGTCCTCCATTGTGCGGGACGGGGAATGGTAGGGACGGTGACAAATTACTGTGTAACACCTCAACATCCTCAATATCCTCCATACCCAACTCCATTTTATCCCTACCATCCACCTCCACTACAACCACAGCCTCAACCACATCCATCTCATATATCCACCCCCACTCAACTACCTGTACCACCATTTCCAAACCCACACCATGAAGTATCTCAACCCACTTACAATATTGAGGTACAAAACTACCAAACATATCCTCTTGATATAAATGATATGCATCTTAGTTCAAGAAATGTATTGCAAAGAAGAGATTTTCTCAATGTCATTGAAGGACAACATCAAGAAGAAGAAGATCCAAATGAGGAGATCAAAAGGTCAAGGGCTGGACTTGATGAAGAGCCAACATCATAATCAGATGTTGAGAAAGTTTTCTCATGTTTACTAGCATTTCATCCATGTGTTCAAGAGAAAAATCAACAAAAAGAGGAATATTTGAATGTCATAATAGAAGAGGACATCCAAGGTGATCCAACTCAGCAAGTGGACCAGGGGCATCACAACTATATTGACATATAGTTCCAAACATTCATTAAGTTGCAGCAACACACTCTTCTCCAACAGTACTTGATACACTCGCAGTCAAAGAAATTCATCTCTCATATTTAGGTACATGTCAAAGCATGTATTCCAAGTGTGCACATGATTTTATCTGTCATCTTGATGTGTACATGGCTCCATTGGAAGTATTCCTATACTTGAAAAAGGTTTTTCTTTTTTCAAGTAGAGTAGGAAAGTGAAAAAAGAAAAAAAAGGGAAAGAATAAAATCTCATATGAAAACCTCTTTGAGGCATCTGAGATTGGCTCGCTAATTGAAAACCTCCATGAATTGGTCATTGGGTTGAAAAAAATAATAATAATAAGATCCTAGGTGAAAACCTCCTTTGAGGCACCTAGGCAAACCTACTAGTGGAAAACCTCATTGAGGCAGCTAGTAGGCCTTAAAAATAAATAATAATAATAATAATTATTTCATTTCTCCATGTATCTCTCTCGAATGAATGCAGATGGTCTCCAACTTTTGCAAGAAAAAAACAGCAAGTTGGCACAAAAATAAAATTTGGTCAACACTTTAGTCAAAGGTAGTCAAACTTGGACTTCCTCTTCATGTGCTCAGAAGTTCTAAAGGACCTCAAGCAGATTGCCACAAGCAACTTCAGCAGCAGCTTCAATATCACATGCAAAAACAAATCAATGGTAAGGCTAAGGTATGCAATCATCTAACCCTTTATTTGAATCTATTTTAGCTCAATAAAACATTAAAAAGTGTGAGAATGAAAGTTTTTTTTATAACCAAAATCAGTAGCAGAGTAACCTCAGCCTTATTTAGCAACTAGCCTAACTTTTTCCACCAAGAAAAGAAACAAGACAAAAGTAAAATGGACTTGAGAAAGTGGGCAGTAAAAAACTCATTGTAATAAAATAAAAGGAGTGTGAAAGGGGTAACCAAGGGTGAACTTAGTTAACATAAAAAAGAACTCTATGTTTATTTTTCATGCCATAAAAAAAATTGGACAAAAGAAGGAAAGAAAAAAAGAAGAGAAAAAAGAGAAAAAAAGAAAAAGAAGAAAAATAGAATAAAATGTGGACCCACCACCTATTGGAATGCAAAATATATTTTCTTAAGGAACCTAAGGACCTCCATGCAGCACCTACAAAAATAAATGAAATAAGAATTGCAAGTATATTAGCAGGGGGAGCAGCGCATGGCCGAAGAAACAGAAAATGAAATAAGCCAGCATGCAGGAAGAACCATAAGGCACGGAGGATGAATAGGTTTCTTAGAGGATGAGCAACAGTTTCAGTAGGGGGTGGTGATGGACCTATAAATTAGACATAAAATAAGGCCCATATAACCTTTCTTAGGCCCATCTACCTTCCTTATGCACATAAAATGATATATTAAATCTCTCCTTCTGCACTTAATAATGTTTTCTTATGCTTTAATATGTTCTTAGGAGGGATTAAAGGTAGTTGCATATTTTTTCCTAATATTGGTTATTTTTGTAGAACATTGTGAGAATATTTGGAAGATTATACATATTTGGATAAGGAGATGATTTAGGGACTTGCTCCTTGCCACTGGAAGATCAGGATTATAGAATAAATGAGCACAACATTAGGAAATTAGGGAGAAATCTTGGAGAGATTTAAGGGGGTTGTCCATACTCCTTAACTCTCAAAGGCAGCCAAAGGATCCTCATGAGATCCCCCTCCAACAATTCGAATCCCAGAGGTAGCCAAGCAACTCAAGACCAAGTGCACTCAAGCCATACTTCACTTGGAGTCTCCAGCAAATTGAATTTCAATAGGCAGCCAAGCAATTGAAGATGAAGGGAACTCAATATATGTTTACTTGGAGTCAAAGTGGACTGAATCACCATTTTCAAGGGAGCTGTTGGTAGCTACCCTATAGAATAAATATAGTAGAGCTAGATCTAGGAAGGATTTAGTTAGTTAGTTATCCAATGAGATGATTCTAGTCGACTTCCATTCCATCCCACTTCCATTCCATTCCATTGGATTCGATTTTTTGCTATAAAGCCATTAGGCTCTGTTAAAACTTTTATGGATGTAACAAACTATTATTTTTTATGAAATGAGTAGAGACATGCCATTTTATTGATCTAGTTCCAGAGAGTTGGGCTCGTGGGTTAGGACCCAACCTATGTGCCTCAACTTATCTGTTGTTTTAATTCTTTTCTTTCATGTCATTTAGCTAGTTTTTTTTTTGAACGTTTAGCTAGTTTGTTGGTACTTTTATTGATGTTTTAGTTTGATTCTCGTTGTCTTTTGTTGTAGATTTAATCTGCTACCAAGTGGTAGAATAGTGATAATCTCCAAAATTTGTGCTCAAGACTCCCCTCTCATCTCTATCAATAGAGATCGAAGAGGGTAAGCCTTCCCACAGACCCAAAAACTTATCTTTGTTCACTATTTTTTCTTTCACACATTCTTTTATGATTTTTTCGTGCATGAATTAGAAAGATTGATTGCAGGAGTCATTGTTAAAATACTAGAGCAACTGTGAGGTGCCTCCCGCTTCATTTTCCCTCTCTGGCATCACGACCTTAACATTATTTCTACGCTTCCATTTCCTCCTTTGCCTCTTATTTTCAACTGTTGCACCCACCTTTTTCCCTAAACACACCTAAGCCCTTCGGCCTGCCTTATTCCTTTATTTTTTTTATTCATGGTTACCTTACCCTTTTGAACATAGAACACATAAAAACCATTCAAAAACCATAAAAAACTCGACCTCTGCCTTCCTCCTTGAAATCCCTGCTACTGTACTTCGTAGATTGCAAATCGCAACTTTTCCCTTTTTTCTTAAGACTTACCACCTCCGAATACCGATTGTGATATTGCGATCGCGCTCTGCCTTCGGTCCCACTGCCACGTCATCCCTATCGCAATCGCATCCAACATTTTTTACCTTATCGCAAATAGCATCCCACACTTTTTATTTTGTTCCATTAACACTTACCGCTCTTTTTTCCGATCGTGATATTGCGATATCACATATCGCGCTCCACAACATTTACCACATCGCAATTTGAAGTTCGCAACATTTACCTCATCGCATTTCTCTGCTTTATCTCCGTCGCATTTTTCACTTCGCATCGTTTAGTGGTTTTCGTTAATATGTACCACTCTTTCCTCCGATTACAATATCGCATTTTGCACATCACAATGTTTACTCCGTCACACTTCGCACTTCCTGCTCCCGAACTGTACTCCCTCTTCTCCGCCATTACACTTTTCAAAAAATTCCGCTCCAAAAGAATTTTCTACGCTATAATCAGATTTTATAAAGTTTACAGCCCCTCTTTCCACTTCTAAACCTCTTTTCATGTGTTAAACCCCCCATTAGCCTCTTTTAACCCTTTTCTTCCCTCCAAGCTGCAAACTAACTCTTTTTAATTAGAATTAAGTCATGGATAGCTTAGTTGCATGGATAGAAGCATGTTCGATAGATCATAGGATAAGTAGAGTGCATTTAGCCGTTTGGGCAAGTTAAGTGTGGTTTAGGATTAGTTTCCTATCTACTATTTGTTTTCTGTAAATTAAATTAGTTTCTTTTTAGCAATCTAATTTAGTTTCTTATAGTCATTTCCTTCCTACACATTAAATTAGTTCTATTTCTATCATTTCCTTTCTGCAATTTAATTTAGTTTCACTGAAGTGTGATAGACTTCACTGAGAACCCCTAGAAGTAGCACCCTTTCGTAAAGCAGAAGAGGATGACATGAACAAAATGCATCTGTTGTATAAATAGCACAGTCACCTCAAAGTTTGTACGAACCCCGAGTTGATAAAGTAAAGTATGGTAGCCCCTGGGAGTTGCAGCACTCTTGGTACAATACCACGACTCACCACCTAATCTGATGTTGGAACAGACGATGCAAGGTGATGGTGTTGCGGGGGTGCGACCTTGTTATCCGTCCCGATACAGATATCTATTTTGTGACCGGGTTGCTTCCTCGGGGTGAGGCACTTCCTTATCCACTTCCCTCTAGGAGAGTGGATCTTGAGCAGGTTTCAGTGGGCCATTGAGATGGGGCGCACCTTATGGAGGGGTGCATAGTGATTTCTTCTGTGACTGACCTACCCGAATGGTGTGCTCTGGCTTCTATTGTATGATTGGTGGGGTTGTCTGTGCCCCACCGGGCGTTGGGGCCACATATAAGTGTTTTGCGATGGCTAAGGGCCGGACATTTCTTTTATTTTTCCTGTTTCTGCTATGACAGGATGCTGGCTCAACTTTCCATGGTCCAAGATGGATCAAAGCTGCTCACTTATGCTAGTTTTCTATGTAGCGTTATGTATGAGCTGGTGGTGATGTTCATACCTATGGGGGCTGTGCCTGCTGGGGGGCCTCAGGAACCTCGCATAAGGAGCTGGGCCCCTATGATGCCTCGGGGAGGTGGAGGTAGGGTGGGGCATTATTGGAATGCCACCACGGAGGCTTCATTTCAGGCCAATCCTCATATGTTTCTGTCGTTCCCTTATGCCGGGATGGACTTCTAGGGAGACCTAGACATAGGTCTCCCTGCTGGGTATGCATGGGGGCCAGCAGGTATTTTTTTGTGGTTTATTCTACCTTTACTTGAGTATTTATGTTTTTAATGTGTGCTATGGTGACACTAAAATAGTTTTGTTACCCTTGCAGATGTTAGCGAGGTCGGACGTTTTGTGGCTCAGTTGGTGGGGCACCATCTGAATCGGTGGCCTCAAGGTGCTCCTCGCGTAGGCGGGGGATAGGGAGGAGCTCCGGTGCCACCTCTGGGTGGAGCACCTGGCAAGGTGGTAGGCCCCTCTGGGGAGGGTAGCAGCTCGGTTGTTGCTGAGAGTGCTGCTAAGCGGGCTCATGCCAAGGTGGCAGAGGCTCGCATTGCTGAGTTGGTAGAGCAGGTGACTTCTCTGGAGGTCAAAGCTCGGGTGTTAGATGATGCATGGGGTCGAGTGGACTGCTTGACCTAGGGGATGCCTACCTGAGGCTTCATGGATGACATCGAGGATAAAGGGTTAGAGACAGTGATGGCCCAGGAGAGGGGCTATCAACCGACTTTGCACCGGGTAGTGATCTCTATTTTGAGAATGGCTCTAGTGTTGGTACTGGGAGAGGCCGTGGGTCTAGGTGCCCCACCTGGGGGAGCACTGCCCTAGAGTTTGGTTGTACAAAGGGAAAGCACCTGTTATGAGGATTATTCCCTTATTTCTGTGAAATTGAATATTTGTATCTTTTGGGCTGACTTACGGGTCAGAGACACTATTTTTTGTACTCAAACACATATATTTTTTGGTATATATGAGAGAGATATTTTTTGCGGCTCTACATGGTGTGCCCCTTGTTTTGTTTATGGATTATGTTATGCTGATGGACATCTATGTTTTATATGTTTTTTGTTTTTTATGTATGATGGTTTATTCGAGATGCATTCTAATTTAGAATATTGTTAACTATGCGATTAGCTATTTGGTTTTGATTTCTTGGTACATGTGTTAATGTAATGTGGTCAAACAGTTGCCTTAATATTTTTGCACGCAAGTATTTTAAGAACATATGTGAATCCCATATCTCAAATTCTTGGTTTAACTGTGACACGAATAATTGCGAATCAAGGTAGATATGCATATGGCGCATGCCCTGATTGAGGGTGTCACACATAAGCCCGATGACGGTGTCATATTCTGCCTAATTTTTTGTCGTTGAACCGATGCATACACCATTAGTGCAGACTGGTGATCAGTCAGGATGGTAGATGACCCAAGCGACTACTGCTAAACTTTGAGACCATCGCGATGCCCCATTGGAAAATCCAATGGAATGGTTGTGTTGATAATCCATTGTGACACTAGAGCGTATTTTGTGACAAGTCTTTTGGTCAAAAATTTAAGTTTTTTGGATCCATGTGCGTTGACTCTAGGGGTGGGCCTTCTCAACCCTTATGGGTAGAATTTCTTGAGGTAAAGGCTATTGATGGGGTTGCTGAGACATGTTACGTCTGGCTCAGTCAAGGTGTATGCCCCCTTGAGGAGAATTTTTTTTATGATGTAGGGTCCTTTCCACAAAGTTTCGAACTTTCATGGCCCTAGGGATTATTTTGCAACATCGTAGCGGAGGACTAGCTCTTCCTCAGTGAATGAACGAGGATTGATATGGCAGTCGAATGATGCTTTTACCCGTTTCTTGTGGGCCTCGTTGTGTTGTAGCGATTGTCGTCGGCTTTCGTCGACGAACTCTAGTTGTACTAAACTCTGTTTTAGAGGATGGTTATCATCGAGGAGTTTGATGGTGGCATGTAAATTCAAGATCTCGCGTTCTATGGGAACCATGGCTTCGACTCTGTATACCAAGTGGAAGGGGGTGAAATGAGTGGAAGTTTTTACAACCGTGTTGTATGCCCATAGGGTGGAGAAAAGCATATGGTGCCAGTTGGTTTTATGGTTATTCACCATGCATTGTAACATAGTTTTGAGAACTTTATTCATAGCTTCTACCTGTCTATTGGATTGGGGGTAGTATGGTGATGTAAATTCATGGGTGAATCTAAGGTGGTGAGATAGCTCCTGGAAAAATTCATTCTCAAAGTGTTTCTCATGGTTGGAGACTAACTCCTTGGGAACGCCGAATTGAGCAATGACATGGATAAACAAAAATCGTGTCGCGGTTTCTGTGGTCACTTGTCGTATGTGGGCATAGCTTCTGCCCACTTGGTGAAATAATCGACAGCCATGATGATGTATTTGTGATTGCCCGATGATGCTAGGTTGGAAGTCATGAAGTCGATCCCCCATTTGCAAAAGAGACCAGCAACGATGACGGGGTGGAGGGGAGTGGGAGGGGCTCTTGCCTTATGACTGAAGCACTGACACCACTCGCACCTCTTGACTGTTGTGATACAATCGCCATACAAAGTGAGCCAGAAATATCCTGCTCGTAGGAATTTTTGTGCAGTGGTCATCCCAGAGAGGTGGTCTTCGCAAGCTCCGTTGTGGCAGTAATTAAGGGCTTGTTCCGCTTGGTCGTGATTAAGGCATCAACGTAAAATGGCATCGATGCAACGTCGGTATAGGAAATTTCCCATAAGGAGGTATTGGTGGGCCTGATGGTGAATGCGCCGATGGCATTCTCAAGTGAGGTGGGGTCTGAACTTTAGGGTTCATAAGAAGAGGAGGATATCTTTGTGCCAAGGGTTGTTAGTTGCTACAAGGAAGAGATGTTCATCTAGTAGAGAATCGTTTACTAGTGATCCTTTGGTATGACTTGGGAGGTTCGTAATGAAATCTACTGAGATAACTGCCTTTTTGCTCTTAGGGGAGCGAAAATGTAAGTCATATTCTTGGAGAATGACTATCCAATGGGCATATTTGTGGTTCATTAGGCGGTGTGTGAGTAGATATTTTATGGGGTTAATATCCGCAATGATCGTAGTGGTCTTTAAGATGATGTAGTGGCGAAGCTTTTAGACTACATGAATCAATGCTAATGCAGTATTTTCTTCAAGTTCATATCATAATGTTGGGCTGGATAAGGTTTTGCTGACATAGTAGATTACGTGCTCCTTCTCATCTCGGCCTTCCTAGATCAACACTCTGGCCAAATTGGTCTCAGATGCTGATAGATATAGGATGTAATCTTTTTCATAGTCTGGGGGACTGATGAGCGGTGCTTAAGACAATGTGTCTTTCAGTGCGTCAAACGCTTGTTGGGCGTGATCATCCTGTTAGGGGAATTTTGAGGTTTAAAATGGGCCTCCTAAGAAAAATGTACAAAAAAAATAAACTTTATAAGAACCAATAGCATTCAAGATGATAATTTCAACCATGGGGGATGATTCACCATTTTTTAAGTAAAAGGGTAAAAATATTAAAAAATAATAAAATAATTAAACTACTTTTTTAACACGTATTTTCAACTTATCTCCCAAAGTTTTTACTCAAATTTTGAGCAGGAGTAGTCATTGGATGCAAAATTTAATTCCTCATCCAATGAGACCCATGTTGCATACTTTCGATGGACCGTCCTACACAAAAAAATGAGAATAACATTAAAAAACGTGATTGCAATCATGTTTTTCATGTAGTAGGACCCATAGAAAGTATGCAACATGGGTACTCCTTGGATGCAAAATTAAATTTTGCATCCAACAAGTACTCCCACTCGAAATTTGAGTAAAATCTTTGGGAGATAAGTTGAAAATATGAGTTGAAAAGGTAGTTTTTTCTTTTTTCCCTCTAAAACTTGATGATGTAATCAAATCTTATTTTATTATTTCCACTATTATTTTATAATTTCCTTAGGAGGCCCATTTTAGACCTCAAAATTTCCCTAATTCCATTTGAATGGGATGTCTCGACGAATGAGGCGCAAGAACCCTTGAGCACAACTGGTGTAATCTGGGACGAAACGTCTCAGAAAATTGGCCTTCCCCTGCAAGCTTTGTAGTTGCCTGAGGGTTCGAGGTGGAGGTACCTCTTTGATTGCTTGGGCCTTGAGGGGGTCCACTCAAATTCCTTGCTGGGACACGATAAAACCTAGAAGCCTTCCTACTGTGATGCAAAATATGCACTTGAGGGGGTTCAAGCATAGGACATTGTATTGCCAGCATTGTTGGAATACAGTCACAGATCCTCGAGATGGTAGGAGTGCTTCTTGGATCGGATGGTTAGGTCGTCCAAATAGGCGAGGATAAGGTGTGAAAAGTCATGAAAGATGTAATTCATGGCCCTCTCGAAGGTGGCTCCTGCGTTTTTCAGGCCAAATGGCATTACCTTGTATGTGAATGTGCCCCAGGGGGTAGTGAACGCGGTTTCGTACTGATCGGTGTGACAGATTTGAATTTGGTTGTACCTAGAGAATCCATTCATGAAGGAGAGGGCCTCATGACCTGCACAAGCATCGATGACTTGGTCAATGAATGGGGTAGGGTAATTTTCCTTGGGACATTCTTTGTTCAAATTGCAAAAATCGGTGCAAACACGTATGGTGCCATGTTTTTTCATGACAAGAACATTGTTAGAAACCCAAGATGTGTAAGAAATGGGGTAGATAAACCCGTCTTTGTGAATTTTGTCGATTTCTCATTTTATTGCTTCTACTTTTGATGGGTGCAATTGACGTTGTTTTTTGCGTATTGGAGGTACGCTAGGCTAGGTGTCAATATGGTGCTCTACAATAGTGGGACTAAGCCCAGGAATATATGAGTAGTCCCATGCGAAGATATCTCTATACTCTTGTAGCAATTGGGTATAAGAGGATATTTCTTCTGGAGAACATGCTGCCCCCAGAGATATTTCTTCGACCTTTCCATGATTTTGAGATATGTTCACCTTGACGGTAGGTGAGATGTTTGACATGTTTCTTCCTCAAACCATCGGGCGTCAGGATGGGGTTTTTGAACCAATAAAATTTCCCTTAGGGGAGGAAATCTTTCGATTCAATCGCATAAATCTCTTATTCTTTTGTCTTGTCAGGACTAAACACTTTTTGCGGGAGAAAACTGAGCGGTGATGCATTGTATTCCATGGATAATCTGGTTCCGTCATGGCCTCTAGGATGTCCCCATTCGAATGAAATAGGGATCCTAAGGGGGATTGATTATGCGCAAAGTTTTGTATAAGAGGTTCATTCCACATGAAGCTGGTTGATAGACATGAAAAGGATTCCATCGTCGACGTGGTGGAACCAGATGAATTCGACAGAGTGCAGATGGATTGGGTCTACATTATCGTAGGTACATCTACTCTCGTAGTTGTAGCTAACTCAACACCTATGGCAGATGAGTAGATAGCCCGATTCATAGTTCCTATACATGATGATATGAATCATATATGGTGTATCGTATCGTCAGTGTTTGGTGGGGGAAGAATTTCCGTGATGGGAGCTTGCGTAAGTGCAAGGCTAGATCCCTCATTAGGATGGCCAATTTCCGACAGGTGGAAATTGTGTCTGATACAGAGCTACTTGAATGTTTCCATTAGCGAGCATGCCTCTGGTTCTTGGTTATGGCCGGTGCAAATGGTACACGGTGCCACTATGCCAACTAAGTAGATTTTCTGGGAATCAACACTACTCTTCGTCCTGGAAGTGGATGCTCGAAAGGGATCAGAAGTAGAGGAGGAGGTCTCCTGCTTCCATTTCCAATTTTTTGGCTTGGGTATGTCTCGCTCTCTCTAGGAGTGTAGACTTAATGTCGCTCTAAGCTTCAAGAGATGATCACATTTCATTGTATGATGGAAGTGTGAACAAATCCGGCAATAGCTGTGCATGATCTTCTCTTGGTTAGAGAGATATATTTGTGGGAGAGAAGAGACTACGCTGAAACTGTTTATGAGATGCTTCAATTCTTTGCACTAATTTCGCAGGTGGCCAATCAGGTCACATAGACCGCATGTTATCCTAGGTTGAACCTGGTTCATGTTTGGTTGGCGCGCCTTCCTAACTTTCCCATTATGCAGACATGGGTATGGAGTAGATTTCCCAGGGGCATTCTGCCTTCCATGTTGGTTGCTAGGTTTTGAGTTGATAAGGCCCTGATATTTTTTCTCTAATATATGTATCATCTTGATTAGAGGATGTACTCGTGGGATATAGTTACATTGTTTCTCATGGTGATTTCCCCGACATACTAGGAAAAATATCCTAGAGATGGGCTTCACGTCCTGGTCATATGATGGCGTGACTGGGTACCAGCAGCGTATCACTTCTAATTCAGGGCAAGTGGAAACCACATGATTAGGCGTTTTACACAACGCACATGTTGGTCTTATTTGCGAAGGGCGGTTGGGGGTGGCTAAGGGTTTCCCGATTGGTCATTTTTCAGCTGATAGAAAGAGGATGGATCTACTCATCACATCTTCTTGATTTTTCGAGTTGTTCATGGATTCAGATTCAGAGCCATCTTCTTGGGAGAGACGGAATATGGCTGAGCACAAACTAGATAGTGCTAAGAAAAATCAAGGATATAATGGCACTATTCTAAAATGTGGTTGTCTGCACATAAAGGACATGTAAATTGTGTTGCCCGAAAACCAACATAGTAAACACGTTCTACTGGATACCACCTATGGATGAGTACCAAGGATGTGCATTCCTCGATGAAGTGGCCACGTTCATCACACAGTGCGCATTGTATGATAGGAGGGGGGAAGATGAATGGGAATCTTTCAAGTGACTATCATTCCTCCTGCAGGTATAGAATGACGCGAGGTTCATCTCCAGCTCACTGGATGGAGGGATCCTCTTGGTAAGATATCTCAATGGTGTGTAAGGCATCCTTGTATCACATGATCTCTAGGAAATGATGGGTATAGTGCCCATAATTTTTGCAGATAGTGCATGCGTGATTTGTACGCAATGCCTTGCCTTGATTTTGGTGGCAGGGTCCTTTTTACCAGAACTTGTTGCCGCGATGTCTACAGTAGAGCTAAGGAGTGGTTTTAATTCGTCCAGCTCTGGAAAGATGTGGGTAGGGTGGCCTACTATGTCACATATGGTGTAGGGTGGCCTACTATGTCACATATGGTGTAGGGTGGTGATTCTCGTTGCATGGTGGGATTATCCACCTTATTTCCTCTTCTATTGGTGTTCTTGGTCGTAATCATTGGTTTCGCGGTAGGATTTTCTTGTGCAGGGATGTTTGCGACAATATCCTGAATGGGTGAGGCCTCCTCAGGACTGAGGGGGACTAACCCTGTAGAGGTGATGTGTATGGCTCCCGTACCAGTAAGTGGGACTAGGTACCAAACTGGGATTGCAAAGGATACATTAGGTAATACAACGGTGGCCAAGACGTGCTGGGATAAAAACTAGCTGAAGGGTAGAGAAAAGGAGTTTGGGAGGTGGCATAAGCTAGAGAGGCTACCATAGCTGAAGACTCGGTGTCATTACTACTCATCTATGTGTCTTGACTGGCTTTAGTGCTTGATGAGGAGATCATGCACACTAGGGCCTCTGTGACATTATGTGATGACTCAAGTATAACAGGGGGATCTCCTAGGAATGACCCTAGGATGGACGATGGTTTGAAATGGTCAGGGCCATATTCTTGGTACCATGTAAGATTCTCAGTAGATCTGTCGACATAGGGTAAAATGACATTGGTATTCACTAGGGGTCACTTTTCACTGTGTGCAATTGGTCGGCAGTAATGATGCGGTCTTCATGGGGGAACATCATAATTCAGAAGACGGAGGAGGCTATGGCTGACATGGTGTATGTATAAATTTGGACAAGGAGTATATTGTAATCCAATTGAGAATCCAAGACTTCTATTTCTATAAGGACCGTCTTTTCGGCTAAGCAGACCAGAACATTTTGGTAGAGGCCAATGAGAACTCAAGGGCATACATCGTATGCTCTAAGTGTGATTTCTGATGGCTTTAGTTTGGGAGACCCTAACTTCTGCCAGACCTTCTTTGACATGATGCATGTGGATGCACCCTCGCCAATGATACATCGGTGAATGGTGATGTTTTGAACCGACACCAGTTTCTGAAAGGCGACCATTGAGGGAAGCCTAGGGGTGGCTTTGTCTAAATCAAAAGAAATTAGGCATGAATTGGCAGTGTCAATGGTGCCTAATGTAGAAAGTAAGGCCTTCCTTTGCCTTGGGCATGATTGTAGTACCTCCAAAGCTGACATGGTGGCAGGAGATTGAGCTAGATCATCCACAATGCTATAATTATGGGCTGCTTTGGAATGGTTTCCTACCCGCCTAGTTGGTCCCTTAGCCATTTTTGGCAAAGGCTCAATAGGCATCTTTGATATGGTCAAAGGTGTTGTTGGTGCACTTGTACTAGCCCTTGACAAATTGGTGTCTGGTGGGGTATCATAATTTTGGTTCCGTGTCTGAAAAAAAAAATTCTTCACCAGTCATATAAATTTCATGGTTGTTTTTTCTGGAATCGTCGAGGTTTCTTTGTTTTTGTTGCGTGCTAACTATCCCTTTATGGGGGAATGGCTCCTGTATGACTGTTGTATACTGTGAGGGTCCCCCTTGCCCATGATTACCTTGCAGCTTCTTCAGCTCAGGGAATCCAGGACAATGGTGATTGTAATGGTCGTACTCACGAGTCACCACAGATTGAACAAGAGTGGTTCGTCCGAAGATTCGCCCTCTTTTTATGCCCTTTGCTTGGCTCTTGTTTTTTATTTCAGTTGGAGTTGCCTCCAGCCTGAGATCGCAGAGGGTGTTGTTGATTGTTTCCCCTTTGTCCAGGATTTCCTTTAGGCTTTTTTTTTCCTTTTTTCTTTGCCGCATTATGAGGATAATTTTGATTCTACTGATCGTATGGTTTGCATGGTAGTGGTTGGGATGTTTGTAAAAAGTTGACATGTGCATTATTTTGCATGGGCGGGTTTTGTGTTGGGGACTCAGCGTATTGCAATCCTTGTCCCTAGTTTGTGAATGGTTTTTGGGGGGAGATCTTCTGTCAACATGTCTAACTGTGTCTGGGTCCCCTGAGCTGAGGGATATGGACCTCCCTGCTGATGGTGGTACGATGATGCCCTATTAGTCATGTTTTGCGAAGGTGAATGATGACTTTGGTAGCCGGGTTGTGCTATGTTCTGGGTAGAGTCATATGCGTAACTAGGGTATGGAACTTTGATGCTTAGCTGATTCTGGGTCAATGGCCCAATAAAACCGTCTGCGGAGTTCAACGCGCTTGGAAATTCTTTATAAGTTTGCAGGCACGGGCCATTAGGTAGGATATTGTAAATATGTAATGACTGCGTATAGATCATCTCAAGCTGTTGGGCCTTACTAATGATGACCTCTTTGGATATGGGATTTTGTTGTGACACATCCTTTGAAATCTCTGTAGTGAGATTTTTCAGGAACATGTCTAACAAAACTCGATCGTCAAGTTTGGCCTTTCACAAACTCCGACGTCGCCGCCATTCATGGAGATGGTCTAAGACATGGACGACGGGTGTTTGCCTAAATTGGGTCAGTAATTCTATTCTAGAATCGTGGTGGATGGGTAACTAAAAATAGGTCAGGAATGTAGTAGCGAGGGCGCTAAAGGTTCTATGTGTAGAAGATGGTTGCTCCACACCATTTCGTGACTATTTTTGTTAGGGTGTGCTAAAATAGTCTCAGTCGAATAGTATCATCAACAATGTTGTTCGACGAACACCACAGGTGGAAAGTCATAACATGATTTTCGGGGTCTTCCGCTTACTTCCCTTTGAACTTTGGAATTTCTAAAGGGAGATTCATGGGCATGGATGTCCATGTAGGGTTGTGTGAAATGGGATCGTTTGTTAACATGGTTAAATCTGGTAAATTTAACGAAGCTAAGAAATGTTATTACAAGTTGGTAGCCATTGCACCCTATGAAAACACAGTGTTCTAGTTCGATATAGGGTTTGTCTGCAACATAGCTTGTTGTGAGTTCACCTAGCTTCCCGAAAGGGTAGTGCTCCTCTGTTCGCTAGTTGTTGTGGGAGGAGTGGTATGCGGTGACCCTGTGGGGGTGTTCATCAGTGTGGAATTGGGTGACCAACTATGGTTCCCAACTAATGATGCCCCAATAAAGGATGAACCAATAAGAGTGGCAGTGTTTCATCTTTGATGCCTAAATGGCGAAAGACCTAGAACCCACACCAGTAATGGGGGGAGGTCCAAAAGACGTCTAGATCAACGAGGTCCCATTGGGTCCATTCTAGCATTGACTAGATATGGTTTTGGAAATATTTGAGAGGATATAGATTACAATCAAACAAAAATCCGATCACATACATAAAACAAAGAGAAAAAGATAAATTTTCCCTTTAGATTAATCCTATGTGACGAGTCAATCAAAAAATATGTTTTTTATTGTTTTTGCTTATGATACTAAAATCCTAGAAGACCTAATCATCCTCACATGCTCAAATGTAACTGGGCCTTGAGAAGATATCTTGTGAATGCTGGCATAATGTCCCGAAAGAACTGGCAACACCCCTAGTCAACCGAAAAAAATTGATCAAGGTATGGGTAGAGGATCTAGTGCTACCTGCACTGTCACCTATAGGGAAGGATGACCTGGTTTTGGCCACTAAGTATTTTCATCCCACGTGAGCATTCAAGTCTTGAGCTTCTTGGTAATTTAGCTACCAGTACCGAGTATTAGACGGGTCAGGTAGCCTCGAATAATACTGCACGCAATAGGCCTAAGCTTAACCCCCTTTGAATCGGGTCTCTGTGGCACTCGGGTTTTCTTTGTGATGCGTGGATAGATGGATTTGAAATTTCCCTAAAAATTCAACTTATATGTTTCAAGATGTAAACTGACCAAGACGGCTTATTGGATGCCTATCGCCTTGGTCCTAACTTAAAATATAAATTTTATTGTGGCCCCTTTAGGGAGCGTTTAATGAGTTTAATTAAGTTAGTTTTAGGTGTCTTTTGTTGAGATACAACAAGATGATGAGCTTAGTGAAAAGAGTCGCCTTCACTAAGTGGGCCCGAACGCTATTTTTGGCCAATTCTATTTTCAGACATGGTGATCATATTTCAAAAGTTGCAGGATGCTATTTGTGGATGGTTGGTCAAGTTGGAAAAATAGATGAAATTCTTTTTTTAGAATAGTGGGCGAAGTCTATTGATAGATTGTGGATCTAAAAATATAAGTGTCGATTATTATTAGCTCTTAATAATAATCTGACAATAAATAGCAACTTATTCTCTTGGAGCACTTAGTTTCAGTGCACAGATTTGTCAAATCAGTGGGCTAAGGGAATTACGCAATTCCTAGGGTTTATTGGTGGTTAATGCATGGAGGACTCAGTTAGAACTGAAGTGGAAAAGTTATGACAGAGTTGGAAGAGTAGTTCATGGAGTTGTATTCAGTTTAACTCAGTTAAAGTGAATTAGACTCAGTTGAGCTAGTTGTATCTAGTCTAACTGAATGATACATTAGTGAGAGTGGAGTGAATTAATTAATTAATTAATTCACAAATAATAACTCATTAATCAACTGAAAAATACAACAGTTAACTACAGTGCATGGCAGTTCTAGTGGAGACCTAGTGGAGAGATAGGTGAAAGGGAAAGATGGACTATCTGTTGTGACTATAGTGATGCATTTATTGCATCACACACACATTGGAGTTGCTAATGAGGATTGTGTAGTCAAGGCAACATTAATTCAAATTCATTCAGATCTATTCTTCAACAGGGATTGTGCAATGGAGGCATGCTAGCAGGTGGCAAGAAATCGGTGCATGGATTTGTAGATTTCTTCTTATCAGTGTGTGACATTTGATTGTACTGAGAGATTGATGTACTAAGCTTTTTATGAGATTGTTACATGATCTCCATGATATATAATATATTATAGTTTGGGTTTTCAGCTTCAGGATTTCCCATTAAACAACAGTGTTATGTGTGATTTTTTTTTATTGCTTCATGTGTTTGCAATTAAGTTTTTAAATTTCCGCAAAAGATTAACAGTGGAAGGATTTTGTATTTAGCAAGAAGATAAAATATTATTAGATCAAGAGAATATGGATATATACATGCATCTTGTATATAATTTCTACATGGTATCGAAGCAGTGTTTAAATTCTTGAAGATTGCAATTGTGAAGAATTGTTGAGTTTGTGTTGGTGGACAATTCGAATTTGCTGCAGAAAATTATTGGTGCTACAGTTGAGTATACATTGAAATGTATTTCAATGGATTGCGATTGGAGTATGCCCTTTATGGTAGCTCGAATTACATAGCCTGGAAGGATAGGATGGAGGCGGTGTTGGAGGATAATGGACTAAAGGATTTCATCGATAGCGATGTTCCTAAGCCGAGATCTAGCGATGTTGCATTACTTGATGCATGGCAAAAGAAGATAGCAAAGACAAGAAGAATTTTGTTGGAAGGTGTGAAGGACCATATTGTGTCTAGCCTTCATGGGAAATCCACTCCATTCTTAATGTGGAAGGCTTTGACATATTTGTTCCATAGAAGCAGCGACCAGAGGAAGTTGGCAGCGAAAGACAAGCTCAGAAAAATAAAAATGGAGAAGGGCGACAGTAGTCCAAAATATCTCACGAAGTTTGTCCACTGTAGGGATGAACTGGGAAGTGTGGGGATTATTGTTGATGATGAAGACTTGGCTAGATTGGCTATCCTTGGGCTTTCGAAGATTTGGCATAGCTACAAAGACTCTGTCAATGGACGGGAGAAACTGCCGGGATGGGAGTGACTTTGGTCGAATCTTGTGCAGGAGGATATAAGGCGGGGTACCAAGGATGGCTCTTCATCGAAGAATTAAGATGAAGAGAATTGTACTTTGGATGCCAAAGAAAGGAAATGGAAGGGGAAGAAATTTCCTTCAAAATCCGATGCTAAAGGCAAGAAGCAGGATTTTTCCAAGGTGAAGTGTTTTCACTGTCACGAACATGGGCATTTTGCCACTATAAACTGCCCACAGAAGAAGAACAACAAGAAAGTTGCTAGAGCTGTAGCTGGAGAGGCATTAGCCTCGCAATTTGAACTTGATTTCTCTTTGATTTCATTCTTGGTTTCAAGCTATATGGGATCGGTGTGGTATCTTGATAGTGGTGTGTCTTTCCATATGACAGGAGACAAGGAGTTGTTTAGTGACTTGGAGGAGAAGGACCTTCAAATGCATATAGATATGAGCGAAGATGGTTGATACAGTGTGACCGGAATTGGGACCATTACCTTTGAGAGGGAGTTTGGTAATCCATTCTTGTTGAAAGATGTTATGCATGTTCCATGTCTGAAGAAGAACTTGGTCTCGGTTGCAATGTTGGAAGACAAAGTTTATGACATTGTTTTTAGTGATGGAAAAGCTTTCTTGCAACATAAAACAATGGGTCAAACCAAGAGGATAGGGATTCAAGTTAAGAATCTCTACAAGCTGGAGGTAGATGGCTATGCTGCAATGGTGGGCAAAGCAGAAGAAGTGGTGAGCCGAGATGAGGGTGAATTATGGCACATGAGATTGGGCCATCTTCACCATGGCGCTTTGAAGATTTTGCAGCAGATTTCTACTAGACTTCCCAAGGGTACTCTTGCACGGTCAAATTAGTGCAAGGGATGTACTATGGGTAAGTTTGTGAAGACCACCTTTCATGAGAAGGAGAACCGTGCTTCGGTGATCCTGGAGAGAATTCACACAGACGTGTGTGGACCTTTCTTGGTTGTTTCAAAAGAAAAACATAGGCATTATGTTATATTTCTTGATGAATATTCTCGTAGATGCTGGATCTTCTTCATGCAGAAGAAGAACAAAACATTCTCAAAGTTCTGTGAGTTTAAAGCATTGGTGGAGAAGGAGTCGGGGAAGCAAGTGAAAGATCTACAGAGCGATAATGGTGGTGAATACATCTAGGGCGAATTCAAAGACTTATGTAGCAAAGAATGAATTCAAAGAGAACTCATAGTGCCTCATAACCCACAGCAGAATGGGGTTGTGGAGAGGAATAACAAAACGATCGTGGGTGCTGCACGAGCGATGCTGCACGAGCAGGGCCTACCGATGCACTTGTGGGTGGAAGCATGAAACACTGCAATTTATGTGCAAAACCATTGTCCTCGTAGAGTACTTGGCATGAGTACACCTGAAGAATATTTTACTGGTAAGAAGCCTGATATTTCTCATTTGAATATTTTTGGCTCATCTGTTTACATTCATGTGACAAAGGACGCTAAGAAGAAGCTGGAGCCAACTGCAGAAGTTGGGATATTTGTGGGGTGCACATAAACACCCCATAATTAGCGTGTAAATTTTCTAGACAGTTGGATGACTGTGGTGAAATGGGATATAAAATTCATTAAGGTGAAAGCCATGAAGTTTTCGCTTGAGAGGGAGCTACACTTGCATGCAGAGGAGGAACTTCTTGTTCCCAAAGATGAGCCTCTAGATGTGCATCAGCCACATGAGGAGATTCATGGAGTGGAGGAGTCCACTCATGCAGAACCAAACATCAGACAAGGCAGAAAGCGGACCACAGAAGCTAAGAGACTAAAGCTTGATGCGGCACAGAATGTAGGAGTCCCTACATCGCAGCGCAGACAGAGACAATCACCTGACCGATTTACTAGATACATGGCTCTGATTAGCAAGTGTAACGTGAGAGAGCCATCATCTTTTGAAAAAGCAGTGCAGGATCCCACATGGGTAGATGCCATGGTGGAGGAATATGACTCCATTGTTAGAAACAGTGCATGGGAGATTGTTCCAAGGCCGATGGGAAAATCAATTGTAGGATCAAGATGGATCTAAAAGGTAAATCAAGCTACTGATGGGAGCGTCGAGAAGTATAAGGAAATATTTGTTGCTCGGGGCTTCTCACAGATCGAGGGGATTGATTATGAAGAAACCTTTGCGCCTGTCACACGGTATTCTTCCATACAAACCATCCTTGCTCTCTCAACGCATATGGGTTGGCACATTCATGAGATGGATGTGAAGACTGCGTTCCTTAATGGGATCATTGAGGAAGAGGTGTACATTGATCAGCCTAAAGGATTTGAGATCTTCAACAACGAGTCGCATGTGTGTAGGCTCAAAAGAGCATTGTATGGGTTAAAGCAAGCACCACATGCTTGGTACACTCGTATTGACAGCTATTTCACTGGACTTGGCTTCACCAAGAGTGAGGCGGATGCAAACATGTACCAAATTGTGGTGGAGGGTAGGCTTTTAATCATTTTTATTTATGTTGATGATTTAATACTGACGGGTGATGAGCAGTTGATACACTCATGCAAGGCAGATCTTGCAAAGGATTTTGAGATGAAGGATTTGGGCCTCCTTCATTATTTCCTTGGATTGGAAATATGGCAGCGGGAAGGTGAACTGTTTGTGTCTCAAGGCAAGTATGCCCAAGAGATACTGGAGAAGTTTCACATGCAAGGCTGCAAGCCTATCGAAACTCCTCTTTCGGGAAATTGGAGGAAAGAGGATGCTACATCGACAGAGGTAGTGGATGCCATTGTTTATCGACATTTGGTGGGTTCGCTCATGTATTTAGTTAATATAAGACCGGACATATGCTATGCGGTGAACCAGCTTTCACAAGCGATGGTTAAGCCTACCAAGCTCTTTTGGAAGGCAGGCAAGCATGTCCTAAGATATCTCAGGGGCACATCCGAGTAAGGCTTATGGTACATATAGACGGATGAGGTGAAGTTGCATGGCTTCACGGATGTAGATTGGGCAGGCAACCCAACAGACAGAAAGAGCACATCAGGAGGGATTTTCAGTATCAAATCTATGACAATTTCTTGGTAGAGTAGGAAACAAAGATCCATGGCACTCAATTTAGCGGAAGCAGAATACATGGCAGCAAGTCAAGTTGCATGTGAGGCTATCTGGATGAGGAAGATCCTGGTTGGTTTGTTCGGTTCACATTTAGATCCCACAGTGATACATTGTGATAATCAGAGTTGCATTAAACTCTCGATTAATCATGTGTTTCATGATAGATCTAAACATATTGATATCCAGTATCATCATATCAGAGATTGTGTGTAGCAGAAGATCATGTTACTTCAGTACATTCCTACAGAAGATCAGGATGTAGATATTCTGACAAAGGGGCTCACCAGGAGCAAATTCGAATACCATAGAGGCAGGATCGGGGTGAAATATAATCCCTATATTGTTGAGAGGGAGTGTTGAGATTCAACAAGATGATGAGCTTAGTGAAAAGAGTCGCCTTCACTAAGTGGGCCCGCAGGCTATTTTTGGCGCAATTCTATTTTTAGACATGGTGATCATATTTCAAAAGTTGCAGGATGCTATTTGTGGATGGTTGGTCAAGTTGGAAAAATAGATGAAATTATATTTTTAGAATATTGGGCGAAGTCTATTTATAGATCGTCGATCTAAAAATAGAAGTGTCAATTATTATTAGCTCTTAATAATAATCCGACAATAAACAACAACTTATTCTCTTGGAGCACTTAGTTTCAGTGCACAGATTTGTCAAATCAGTGAGCTGAAGGAATTATGCAATTCCTAGGGTTTACTAGTGGTTCATGCATGGAGGACTCAGTTGGAACTAAAGTGGAAAAGTTATGACAGAGTTGGAAGAGTAGTTCATGGAGTTGTATTCAGTTTAACTCAGTTAAAGTGAGTTAGACTAAGTTGAGCTAGTTGTATCTAGTCTAACTGAATGATACACTAGTGAGAGTGGAGTGAATTAATTAGTTAATTAATTCACAAATAATAACTCATTAATCAACTGAACAATACAGCATTTAACTACAGTGCATGGCAGTTCTAGTGGAGACCCAATGGAGAGAGAGGTGAAAGGGTAAGATGGACTATCTGTTGTGACTACTGAGTGATGCATTGATTGCATCACACACACATTGGAGTTGCCAATGAGGATTTCACAGTCAACGCAAGGGTAATTCGAATTCATTTAGAGCTATTATTCAGCAGGGATTGTGTAGTGGAGGCAGGCTAGCAGGTGGTAAGAAATCGGTGCATGGATTTGTAGATTTCTTCTAATTAGTGTGTGACGATTGATTTTACTGAGAGCTTGATGTACGAAGCTTTGTATGAGATTGTTACATGATCTCCATGATACATAATATATGATATTTGGGGTTTTCAGCTTCAGGATTTCCCTTTAAACAACTGTGTTATGTGCGATTGTTTTTATTGCTTCATGTGTTTGCAATTGAGTTTTTAAATTTCTGCAAAAGATTAACAGTGGAAGGATTTTGTATTTAGCAAGAAGATAAAATATTGTTAGATCAAGAGAATCTGGATATATACATGCATCTTGTATATAATTTCTACACCTTCGATTCACTTAAGGTGTGAATGTGTGTGAGCAAGAGGTGAAAAAGTGCATAGTTTGAACATGTGGATATGTGGTGATCCTTTTCAAAATCCTCTATTAAACTACATTTGGTTGTTCCTTGCTGAAAAGAAAAACATGTGCAGATGTGGACCCCTTACAATGTTTCCTAGTTAATATAAATGATAAACTATATGGAGATGGTGAAGTATCAACACAGAGTGTTCATATTATTTCCTAGGATCACCCAAGAGTGCAAAGGAAATAGAGATTACTTGTTCTCTAAGGATAATTCAATCCTAGTGCCAGAAATTGAACTAAAATTAATGAATTTTAATCTAGGAGAATGAAAAGGATTTAGCTAAGAATGCGTGGACTAGGGCCACTTACTTTGGCTAATTACCTATGTGTTTTTTGGTGCCTAAATTCACAAAACATAAATTATTTCAGGATGCAAGTTAATTTTCCCCTACTTAAACTATGTGTTTAATTTGCGAAAATAAACTTGAAATTTTTAAAACTAACACCTAACCTACTGAAATGCAGTCAAGAGTGACTTTTAACAAGTCATGGGACACCTCAACTAGTGTTGGCGGATTTCTTATGGGCTTCCAGTCACTTTATAAACAAGAAATAAAGGGAAATAACAGAATTTTTTTGCCTTTGGTTTCCACGCGTAAAAGGCTCACACAGGCACGAAGTCTGTGCGCAGGTCACTGCTGAATGTGTGCGGTCGGGTGCTTTTGTCTGTCAAAAATCCATGCAAATTTTCCTGCAAAGAAATTTTGGGAGCTTCTAAGATGAAACCTCTCACTAAGGGTGAACAGGCAGAGAAGGAGAGAAAAGGGGTTGTTCAAGCCAAAATCCAGAGCAAAGAAAGAGGTCTCTGAAAAATGCACAACCACATAAACCTGGAAATAAAATTAGTGGAGTCGCCAATCCTGTGTAGGTGGATTTTTTGCACAAGTGTACCAAACCACACCTTCTTAAGAGGTGTGGTTGTTTCCTCTTAAGTTCTTGGTCACAGGAAGATAATTAATGGAGTCAGCAAGTTAGTGAACATGCCAAAACATTAAACATACTAGATAAGAAAATAACATGCATATATAGAGAGAAAATAAAAACTAAACTAAGACACATAACACAAAATCTATAAATAGAGTAAAAAAACTTCAATAATCCAAACGGTGTTGCTTACATCCCCTCTTATTGAGTGCTAGTAGGAATAAAGGATGAACTGTTTACCCACTTTCCAAGGGGCCCTTAGAACAAGGGATTTCTGAGACTCGATGCAAGGATTTATTTACCTCCGAGCTACCTTGGCACAAAGTCTCTCTCTCTACTCTGAAGGATTGGAGTTGTTGTATGGAAAACAACTGAATCCCCTCTATCTCTACTCTGAATCACAAATTCCTGGATTTCTTGGGGAAATTTTAGCGAGCATGACAATGTGTTTTCCCTTTGTTCATCTCTTGGTGGCCTTTTATAGTAGAATTCAAACTCTCCTTCCCTCTCTTGGTACATTGATGGATGGTGACCCAAGAGAGGAGGGTGATTGCATTGTGTGCTTCCTTAAGGTCATAAGGAGGTTTGGGTGGTTTTCCTTAAGCAGCCTCAAGTGTGGGATCAATTTCTTGGAGTGTGCCTTGTGGTCCCGGAAAGTGACTTCCGCCACTCTTAGGTCCATGCGGCTTTTTGAGGGAAATCTGCGCAAAGGCGCGCCTATCGAATAAAAATGCGTGCGGAGGCACATTATGCTATGGTCTTGAGTGCGCAATTTGATTTTTCTCTTGGACCTTAGAGATTTTTCAAATTATTCAGATCCTATGATGTGCCTCAACCCTGTAAATCCTTCTTCCTGACATTTAATAATGTCATCTTTGCTTGTCTGATTTTCCAATGATAACAACATGCATAAAATCCACATAGATTCAACTGATCTTGTAATATTCTAAAACAAAATACTTGAATCTATTATACAAATCGAAGAAACCAATTATGATCACATAATCACATGAACAAGAAAGAGAAATAATTTCAATTGAAAAATACAAAGATTTATCTGGGGAAAGCCTCAACTAAAAACCCTGCTATCTGTATATATTTCATTAAGTCAAGAATATTAAACAATACAATGCTTCTCTCATGCTTGATATCTATATGCACTATCTCTGATTGTCTCTCTCTGTCCCCAACAAGTTTGGTCAAATACTTAACCAATTTATTGTCTCTAGATGCCCAGCCTTTCTTGCGCAATCCCTAGGGAAATCCAACCACTGTTAATTAGGAAATTCCCAATTCATTATTGTGCAATACATTTAAGGCCTTCTACTGACCTCATGCATAACCTAAAAAAAATTCTAATTATACAACTCATAGTATACTTCCCTTTATCTCCAATATCAATTGGGTCTTCCCCAAAACTCATCTGTAACAATTATTTATGGCGAATTATTAGCTATCTGATTAGTCATTGCATGTGAATTAAATTAGATTTAATTCACTGTACCTCTCACTAGTTCCTCCTGTTGGAACACCTAATCCTACATGGGTAGGTGTGGAATATGAAAAGTCACAATGGAGTCCAAGTGACCTTGGAATATGAAACCAAGAGTCACACCATTGTACTATAAATGTACATCTTTGTATAATGGAAAATAAGAAAGCCTCACGTTTATCTTTCATTGTGTGTTGTGTTTCTCTTGTGTGTGTATTCTTCTCCTCATACACCATGTGTGTGTTTCAACATGGTGTTTAACATGGTATCAGAGCGGGCGATTGCTGGCCCTGCTCCACTTTGAGTGAGCCATTTGTGTTTATGGCCTATGCATATCTGCAAAAATTGTTGGTTTTTTTGCAGCACTCAAGTGTTTGTAGCAGTATTTTTGCCACATTCAGAAAGTGGTTTTGGAGAAGGAGCAACATTCAGAAGAAAGAGCAGCATTCAGAATTTGTTTTGAAGAAGAGCAGCAGTGGTTTTGAAGAAAGGCAGCACTGCCCATCTGAAGGTTTTCATTCTCATTTTTCCTGCAATTTCCATTAATTTCTGCATTGAAGAGTTGCTGGAAAACACTGTTTAAAGAGGGTTTCTGAAGTAGAAGTTTCTGGGTTTTTAATGGAAAAGAATTTTGAGTTTTTCTGCTGCTGAGCTATTAGAAAAATTCTGGGTTTTTGAAGCAAAAATTTCTGAGTTTTTACTGGCAAAATTCTGCCTCATTTCCTGAGAAAAATCTCTGCTGCCTGTATTTCAGTGTTTAATAAAAATTCTGCTGTTGTTTAATGATAAGCTAGCTCTCTGCTCTCTGTTGTGATATAAAAACAAAAAATAAAAAAAAATAAAAAATAAAAAATTGATTCATACACTCCTCGGCCTTTCGGCCTTCCCATTATCCATAGCGCCTGTGCCTCACCCTCACCTCTCTCCCCACGCAGGCTTCAATGCTCCCCTCGCTCTACAAAACCCATGCTCCCTGCTATCCTATCTCCAATCCCTCACACGATACCGTGCTCTCACACTGCGCCTCTCCTATCCTACCTCACAAGCGCCCTACCCTTCGCTCTCACCCTCGCTACTAAACTCTGCCCTCACCAATACGCAACCATCACCTAACGCTGCCTATGCTCCTGCTCACGCTCATACCGTCCCCTCTCCCGTGCTCCTATACCCCCTACTCCCTACGCAGGCCTTACATCCCTGCGGCATCTCCAATCGAACTCACCAACTCTTCCAGCACTCCCACATCCACCATATGCCGTCTCACCGCTTCCCATCTACTCCTGGCTGCATTCCACGCGCCCTCCCTAACACATTATACGCTGCGTCTAACTACCTGACCCCCTCACTGCTGCAAAACGCTCACTTTGCAACTATACGTCCCCTGCCTGCAACGCAGACTCTCCCTATTCGTTTTACCACTCCTCTTATCTTCCTACAACGCCGCCATCTCTCCAAACGCTGCGTCTACCCTCCGCAACTAACGCAGCTACTCCTCCCATTGAACGCCCTTCCTACATGCGCCTCACCACATACGTGGCCTTCCCAAACTGTCTCACGCCATCTCCCATCCCTACGCTCTAACTCAGCGTTTTTAAATTTCAATTTTTTAATACTGCTCCCTTTAATAATACCACTCCCTCCTTTTTAAATACGCCCCCTCCATCTTACACTACCGCCCTTCCTTTTAAATTCGATTTATTAAATTTTAATCTATGTAATATCCCCTCTCAATACCGCCCCCTCCCAATACCGCCTCCTTTTTTAATATTCTCTCCCAATACCGCTCCATTCAATTTATAATAAATTTCCGTCCCTTTTAATAATATCTCCCCCCTCCATTTTTTATATTTCCCATAATTTCCCAATTTTTTTAATTTAATTATTTTAAATTAAAAAAAAAAAAAAAAGCAGCAGAGAGAGAGAGGAAGAATAGAAAATAAGAACAACAAAATTGAAGAAATTGACATATGGAGCAGATGGACTGAAAATTGAAGATTTGAATTGTGGCATTGATAGAAGAGTGATTTTTTGAAGAATTTTACATTTGAAGACAAGTTTGCCATCATTGAAAACAGCTCTTTGAAGAAAAATTTCAACTGCTTTAAAGGCTTCTTTCATAGCGTTTTCAGCTGCACATATTTTGCAGAGATATTCCATTATATTGACATTGTATTGCTTCTTCATAGTTGCAATCAGTATTTGATTTGTTGATGTAATTCATTGTTGATTGCCCTCCATCATTTGAGGAGCACATTTTGTACTTTGAGTCATTTGTATTTCTTGTTGCATCACATTGTAAACGGGTGCATTTTCGGTTGAAGCCGACACCCTTTCATTCATTTTTGAGCCTAAATTGTTGAAAATGGCCAAAATCAATGAGGCATTAATGTTGTTGAATGACCTCATTCATTCAAATGTTGATGATGTGATAAAAATGAGCAAGGATGCTCTTTGTAAAATTCACAGTTGTTTGCTAGATGCACATGAAAAGATTGAGTTTTTGCAGTTGGAATCTCAGCTCCAACAAGATGAACTTCAGCAAAAGAGTCACCATTCTGAACTTGTTTCTGTTCAGAACATTGTGAAGGACTCTCATCAGAAGAAAGAAGACAAAGTTGCAGTTGATTCCCATTCAGTGCCTTGTACTAGAGCAGATGTACATGTAGATGCAGCAGCTCAGCCTGCACTTCTCAAGCCCATCATCAGACCTTGGGAAGATCTTGTCCACAACAAGCACCGAACTGGTCTTGGATATGACAAGGATGTGTCCTTTCATATTCCGGACTACACCAAGCCCATCATATTTCAGAGTGTCGGATTCATGTTTGACAGTTCACCTGCAGCTGTTCCAGATCCTATTCCGCTTCCACAACAGATTGAGAAATGTCAACACTGTGATTGAGTTGGCCATATGAAAGATCACTGTTTTGATCTTCATCCATGTAAGCACTGTGGTCGGCACACCCATTCTTCAGACAGATGCTTCAAACACAAGCCTCCTGCAAGAACCAAGATTCATCTTGGATGGATCGCTTCTTGGCAATGGGCATCAGCAGCCAAGAAGATGTTTACGACACATGTTAGAACTTGTTCACGGATATTGAGCAAACTTGTAGTTGAGTTTTCGCCATCATCTCACCTTGTCCTTGACAGGGGGGAAAATGGTGGTCATGTACAAGCTTCGACGACAGATCAAGCGAGCCTGAGCCACAATCTCTCATTCCATGTTCAGATTTGTAGTCAGCAGTTCAAGCGAGCCTAAGCCACGATTCGTCATTCCGGATTCAGAGATGTATCCAGAGATACAGATGCCCATGAGCATACCTTCGGTTGGTGGATAACCTAAAACCATCATCTTTGGTTGGTGGATAACCTAAAACCATCATTTTTGGTTGGTGGATAACCTAAAACCATCATCTTTGGTTGGTGGACAACCTAAAACCACCACAGGTAGTAGACCTCCCTTCTTTTAGGTCGAAGGTCTCCCTTTTTTATGAGGGACAATTCCTCTAGCAGAAGCCTTTAGCTTCTTGCCAGTTTTGGAAGAGTTCCGGGAACTGCAACAATTTTTGCGTTCCAGTGTTTGTGGTCATCCTAAAACCACCTCTTTTTTCCAACATTTCAGAGAGTTGATTCAGCCCAAGTGCTGCCATGTATACTTTGCAGATTTGTATTACAACTCTTTTTTTGGACTCACACATACCCCTTCGGATTAAGGGGGGATGTTGGAACACCTAATCCTACATGGGTAGGTGTGGAATGCGAAAAGTCACAATGGAGTCCAAGTGACCTTGGAATATGAAACCAAGAGTCACACCATTGTACTATAAATCTACATCTTTGTATAATGGAAAATAAGAAAGCCTCACGCTTATCCTTCATTGTGGGTTGAGTCTCTTGTGTGTGCATTCTTCTCCTCATACACCATGTGTGTGCTTCAACATGGTGTTTAACACCTCCATTAGTTAGAACTAGGTAAACTTCTTTTAACTCAAATAATTAAGTTAAATAATTACAACTCAAAATAAACGGTAAATGGACCCCCTAAAAATTAGAGATAACTCTATATGCCTCCAGTTTGACCCTCAAATCAAAATGAATAGGCTAATTAAGTCTTCCTAACTCAGTTAACTCATACAAGTTGTCATGTGATGTGGAATTACAAATTACTTCTAATTTAATTACGAGAAATTTAAATTAAAATCCTCTTCTTGTTGCCAATTTCAACAAAATGGAAGCAAAGACCAAGCAAGGAAGAGTTGGATCAAGAAGCTACAGTGGGATTACTTGCAAGTATCGAGTTGCATGTATGATTTCCATGTTGGTTTTGGCATGCATGGAACATTCATGTGTGTTTGGTTCTCTTGTTGTCATCAGCAAGGATTTTTCCAGGTGTGACAATGTTTTTCAGCCTTGCTTGTCATTTCCAAATAGTCATGGTGTGATGGGGTTCTCTTACTTGGTTGACCTGGATTTCCAAATGGTTTTGAAACTTAGTGGGGTGGTTTCAGGAGAAGAAAACAAGGCCTAGGAATCACTTTACCCATAATGGCGAGATACACAATAAACCCTGATTATGTATACCTTGTTGGGCCTAGGAATCCTCGACCGATGAATTGTGGGATACACAGTAAATCGTAGAGCTGAATGCCCTCGTTGGGCCTAGGAATACCTTGACCAGTAGTGACAGGATACACAATAAATCTTGGAGGTGTATTATCATTTTAGGCCTAGGAATCCCTTGACCAGTTATGGTCAGATACACAGTAAACCCTAGAGAGCAGAAACAAACAAATTACTCATGGTTTAGGTGGAGATATTTGAAGGCATCCATGATTTTTTAGGGCTTAGTGATCCCTTGTTTGGTATATGGCGGGATTGCGATAAATATTGCAGTGTATGTTATTGATTGGGCCTTGGAATCTATTGGTGGGATACACAGTAAAGTCCAAGGAATCCTTGATTTTTTTTATTGTGATACCCACATTCATGCTTGGAATATGGTACAGGGGTTATTGGCTGAAATAAATATTTGGTTCAACCTAGTCTATGGTCGTGTGGTATGTGGAAGTACGTTACGTGGTTTCATTTTGCATATGCTAATAAGAGCTATTTTCTTCTTTTGTATTATGTGTTAATTGCTTGTTATTATGTGATCTTAATGATTGTTCTATCATTGTTATTATGTTGGTTATAAGCATGGTTTTATGACAGATCTTAGTCATAAATCTCATTATGTTTTGTTATTAAATGAATGAACAATGAATGTATGACCTAATAGATAGTAATTCAACTATTATGAGAGAGAATTGGTCCTTATTGACGATTCTCAAATAAGTATGAAGTCCCTATTCTCATATGTGTTTATATGACTTGTATATTACATGTTCATAATGTGTTTGACGGGATGTTTCTCATGGATAGGCCTTGTCAGATCAATTCATTATTCAATTTTTGCATTAGAGGCCTTTTCATCATGTCAATTATCTTATGGGAAAAGGCCAGAGTCTTAGCCCTCAAAAAGTGGCTTAGAATCTAGGGCACTAGCACAGAACTGCCTGAAAACATCTGTAGTCGCATGGATGTAGGCTTGTGCATGCGACTGAAGGGTTTAAGCCACATGGAGGGCTTTTCATCAATGTGATTGGGGCTCTAGTTTAGTCAAACAATAATTTGTTTTAGGGGTTGGACACTTGGAAGGGTTGGCTGTCTCCTAAAGGTTTTGTAGCATTTGAGGAAGGTAAAATTGGTCTTGCCTTGTCGGTTGAAATTTCTTAACTGAACTTGGGAAGTTGAATTATATAATAGTAACTCTTCATCACATGTTTACCCCGGTGGACGGGTTAGCTTGGGTAAATGTGGGAGGAGGGTGTTACATGTGACTCACTTGTTTTCTCAATTGATCGGGAAAGAAAGACGTACCACTGCCTACCTTTTAACCAAATATACTGGAATAATGAACCAAGACAACGGAGAGAAATGAATCAACGAAGAACACTCCAATAATTGTTAACATGAGTAGCCAATTATCTTAACTGTTATTGATCAACTATAATGGTTGAGTTGCAGTTGATCCCTCCCATTGATCTAGTTCACTAAACCAAAACCCACAGGAAACCATAGGCCTTCTATCTCCACCCTAACTAAAGCTAAACCACCTCGTATTCAATTTTATAAACCAATAACTCCACTGTCAAAAATATTAGTTATAGCTAGTTTGCTAATCCATGGCCTCCACACAAGAAATCAAATAACAAATCTAAAATTAAAGGAAAAGAAATAACAAATCATAAATTAAATAAGGTTGGATAAATATTTTTGAATGAACCACCAAATAATATGCCATATGTTTATGTTGATGAAATAAAATTTAACTGGTCAGGAGCTCAAATCTGAGTGGAGATATTTTCCCTAAGAGCCGATGTGAAAAGAGTTCAATGTACCCAAAAATAAATCATCCATGGAAAATAACTATGACTTGTATTGGAATGTGCAATGAAACTCCACTTTCTTATAATTAAAGGGAAAAAAATGCATGTAACATGCCAAAGGGAATTAGCAAGGGTTGTTACAACATTGAAATAAATATTAGTCCTTGAGGGATTCATATGCTATGAAATAGACCCAATATGCTCAAGTGCAGAGAGGGGAAATAATATCATCCTCTGCCCTTTGGGTGGCACTTATGTCGTTTTTTCTCCACGGGCTTGTCCCGAGCAGTCTCTGTGCCCTGTAGGAATACATTAAAAATAGAAGTGGAACGGAAACCCTTCCTCTGACTACTATAATATATATATAGAGAGAGAGAGATCACTGAATATTTAATAGAGGTGAAACTTTGGCTTAAAGACAGAGAATTTGGTAGCTCTGAACCTCTACAAGAGAATGTAATAATAAAAATTAACAACATCAGAAAAGAAACAAAAAAAGAAGACCACAATCCATTAAATAAGGATTTATAAACCTCTACAACCAAGTACCATTCTTACAGAAATAAACGATAGAAGCCAAGATAAAGGAGGAGTCGAACTCAGTAAAAACCCCTTCATATCAACGATGTAACAACAAACATTGAGTAGGACAGAAACCTGGTATAGTACACAAAATTTGATTCAGAATTTTTCTCTTTTTTTTAAATAAAACTATAAATTTGTATTATGTCGAAAATAAAAATATAATATAATTGTACAACCAAAATTGTGAGGAACCCTGAGTATAATATTTCTATTAATTTCTCGCACAAACTATTAGAATACAAACTGGAAATAGAGAAACTCATTGGGAGTGTTTTACAAACAAGAAATTAACCTAGAATGTTCACATACAACCCATAAATATCATTTAGGAGAGAGAGCCATTGTAGTTTCTCTTTGAAGTAAAACTTTCCACTGTCTAGAATTTCCAAAAGAGAATCATGAATTTCTGAAATCGAAGGCTGGAAAACCAAACAAGTCCCCGACTTAGTAACGCAGCCTAAATAACAAGGATATCAATACAAATTAGAGTGAATAATTCCCTTAGAATAACCATGGCACCTAAATTGAAAGACGCAAGCTACCTGTCATTGTTTGGAGGTCGTTAATCCAAGATGTGAGGATGATCAACAAAACGCAAAATAAAAGTTATATTTCTCTCACGACAAAAAACAAAAAAAAAACAAAACATCGATTAGGGTTCATACAAGAGGCTCACTTAGGTTACAAAAGGTAAAATAATAAAATAATTATAAAAGGGTACAAGTCTCACTTGAAGAGGAGGAACCCTTGTCTCATCAACAACCATGCACCCTGCAACAACAAAAACAAAAAAACAAAAAAAAAAAAAACCCTATATTTTAGAAACCCTCACCCATCAAAGAGGGGGGCATGTATAATAGCGGGAATTTCCAATTGAGGCTTTTTATTTTCTTGCAGCTGAAAACCACAACTACACCTTAGGGTATCAAATTGAGAACCGAACCAAGAATGGAGAAGACTCTAGGAAGACCCCAATATGACAACAAATCACCTAGAAATTAGCTAGGAAATTTGTAAGTTAAACCACTAAAATGCTACCTAAGTGAATCTAGAACTCAGCATGAAACATAATATCATCCTATTCCATTTGGGTGGCACATATGTAGCTTTTTTCCACGGTCTTCTTGGGGATATTATCTACCACTACTTCCAACATTCGCAAATCTCACAAACATTACTCAAATCCATATTGAAATCAAATTTTGTTTCTAGGGTTCTATGAGTATATTCACAGCTGCAAGTTTAGGTTCTGACATCCCCAAGTCTCAACACTCCAGTTGGTCGTCAAATTCGGCCTCTATTATAATTCTAGACGAGGTGCCCAATGGAGGATTTCCTACAATGTATTCACACCCAAAAACCCTTTGATGTTTTGAACTCAGTAGTTATAAAACAAGAAATAAATCTACGAAACTGAAAGATAAACACACAGATAGGTAAATGCACAAATATATGTGGTAAAACCTTGACGGGGTGTCAAGGAAACCTCCACGGGGCAAGGGATTGGAAACTCTGTTAATCAATGATTCTTCTCTTTATACAAGCCTCTCAGGCCATCCAATTTAACCTGGGCTATTTTGTTATTCTAACTTCATTTCATTATACAACCAACTAACATGTAATAAGTAAATTTTCCCAGAATTACTTTATTTACATTTGTTGTCATATTTTAACAAACCCCACCTTGACAACAATTTTCCTAATCCCTTGCCCATGCCCATTCATCATCTTTTCTGCAAGCCAAGAGAAGCAAGACACCATCTCAACTTCTCTACTGTAATTGGCTTCGTGAATATATCTGCATGATTTTCCTGTGTATGGACCTTCTTGACAACTACTTTTCCGCCTTCGATAACATGTCTCACAAAGTGGTACCTTACATCGATGTGCTTGGTATTGTTGTGATAGGCTGGATTTGTAGCGAAATGAATAGCACTCTGACTGTCACAGAATACATTCACTTTCTCCTGTGTCCTTCCAATCTCATCAAGTAGACCTTTTAACCAGATTGCCTCTTTACAGGCATCTTAAGCAGCTATATACTCTGCTTTAGTAGTGGACAAAGCAACTGTCTCTTGAAGCTTTGACATCCAGCTGATTTATCCACCTGCAAGAGTAAAAACATAACATGTAGTAGACCTCATTTTGTCCAAATCACCTACATAATCAGCATCCACATATACGCAGATTGAACCTTCACGACCATCAAAGCTTATGCAATGGTCACTTGTGCCTCTCAAATACCGAAGCACCCATTTCACTGCTCCCTAATGTTCTTCACCTGGATTTTCCCTCAACCTGCTGACAACTCCAACTGCATGTGAAATGTCAGGTCTTGTAGATACCATCACATACAGTAAGTTTCCTACCGCATTTGCATATGGTACACGAGACATATACTTATTTTCCTCATTAGTTCTAGGACTTAAATCCAAAGAAAGCTTAAAATGGGAAGCTAATGGAACATTAACAGGTTTCACATTGTTCATACCGAACTTTTCAAGTACTTTCTCCACATACTTCTGTTGTGATAACCAAAGCTTACCATTATTCCTGTCTCTATGTATCTCCATGCCCAAGATATGTTTTGCCACTCCAGGATCCTTCATATCGAACATGTTAGAGAGCTGAGCCTTTAACCTGTTGATTTCTTCCATGCTTTTTCTTGCAATAAGCATATCGTCAACATACAACACCAAGATAATGAATATGTCATTGAAATTTTTTAAGTATACACAATGATCATATGCACTTCTGATAAAATTATGGCTGACCATGAAGGAGTCAAACTTCTTGTATCATTTCCTGGGCGATTGCCTCAGGCCATACAATGATTTCCTGAGCTTGCAAACTAATCTTATGTTGCGACCTTGTACAAAACCTTTTAGCTGATCCATATATATCTCTTCATCCAAATCACCATGAAGAAAGGTTGTTTTAACATCTAACTGTTCTAACTCAAGGTCAAGTAATGCAGTTAGTGCTAACACATTACGAATATAAACAAGCTTAACTACTGGTGAAAAAATCTTATGAAAATCAATACCTTCAACCTGAGAATACCCTTTTGCAACCAGTCTCGCCTTATACCTCTTGATACTTCCATCAACTTTTCTTTTCAACTTGAAGACCCATTTGCACCCAACAACACTTCTCCCTTCAAGAAGTTCTACAAGATCCCAGGTACTATTCTTGGCTAAGCAATCCATTTCTTCTTGCATATCCTTTTTCCATATCTCGCTATCTACATCATCTACTGATTCCTGATAACAAGAAGGTTCCCCATCTTCGGTAATCAATACAAAAGATGAAGCATAATCTTCATACCTTTTGGGTGTTTTTATTTCCCTTGTAGACCTTCTTAGAGTGACTGGTTGCTGAATTGGTTCCGTAATTTCTCCAGTTTCCTTTGCTTCTTCACCTTTTTCATCAGAAGTCTATCCTTCCTTTCGAATTTCTGGAAAACTTTTAGCCTCCAATTGAATTTGCTTATTTGGCAATACCTATTCCTGTTCAACTTTTCCAACATCCGATTTTAGAAGAGAAGATTCATCAAATGTTACATCTCTACGAATGAATATATTTCATGAAGAAGGATCCCACAACCTATATCCTTTCACTAGATAATCATACCCAACAAAGACACAACATTTCGATTTCGGATCTAACTTTGAACGCGGATTTCTAGGAATAAGAGCATAGGCATCACAACCGAAAATCTTCAAATGCGAATAATTACAACACTAACCCGACCAAACTTCTTCATGAATTTTACAGTTTATTGCAACCGAAGGTGATCTATTAACTAAATAACAAGCAGTAGATACTGCTTCTGCCCACAACTCCTTTTGCAGGTTAGCATTGTTGATCATGCTTCTGGCTTTTTCCATAAGAGTCTGATTCATCCATTCAGCAACGCCATTTTGCTGAGGAGTATAAACAACAGTTTTATGTCTAACAATCCCTTCATACTTACAAAATTGTTCAAATTCTAAAGAACTAAATTCACCGCCATTGTCAGTTCTTAAACATTTAATTGATTTGCCTGTTTTATTTTCCACCATTACTTTAAATTGTTTAAAAACATTAAATACATCAAATTTATTTTTCAACATATAGACCCAAACTTTCCAAGAGAAATGATCAATAAATGTTAAGAAATATAATGCACCTCCATAAGACACAGTAGGAGATGGTCCCCACAGATCAGAATGAATGTAGTCTAAAATTTGTTTACTATTATGATTTCCAGTCTTGAACCTTTGTTTACATTGTTTTCCAAACACGCAATGTTTACAAAAATCCAACTTCAAAGATTTCAAATTAGGAAGAAACTTGAAGTTCATCAGTACCTGAAGACCTCTCTCCCTCATGTGACCCAACTGCTGATGCCATAGATGAGAACCTTCTTCTGCTTCTTCTGATATGATCCTTGCTTCACTAACTTGAGTGCTTCCTTTGAGTCTGTACAGATTTCCAACCTTTTCATCCTTCATAACAACCAAGGCTCCTTTTGATACTTTAAGCACTCCATTCTGAACTATAAATTTATACCCATTTGAATCCAAAACTCCCAAGGAAATCAAGTTTTTCTTTAGTTCAGGTACATGCCTAACATCAGATAATGTTTTAACTATATCATCATACATTTTAATTTTTACATTACCAATCCCAACAACCTGACAAGATGCATTATTTCCCATGAATACAGAACTACCATTTACAACTTCATATGAAGTAAACCAACTTCGGTGCGGACTCATATGATGAGAAGCACCAGAGTCTAATAGCCAATTTTCAGCATCTTGAGAGACATTACAAACAGGGAGAGCTTCAGTAGTTAAAACTTCATCAACCATACCTGAATCAACCTGATTTGCTTCCTTGTTATGGTTTTCCAACTCCTTCCATTTCCAACAATCTTTCTTGAGGTGTCCAAGTTTGTTGCAGTACCAGCACTTGGATTTACACTTATTGGTGCCCTTTGACTTTGATCTGGAAGAACCCCTTGCTTTCTACCCTCTTTCCTTTGACCGACCTCTGGTTACCATGGCTTCTGGTGCAGATGTCTCAATACTATATTTCCTTCGTACTTCTTCAGATAAGAGAGCACCCACAATAGATTCAAATTTCAAAGAATTGGCAGTGCTCAAACCGATTGAAGTTACGAAGTGGTCCCATGACTCTGGCAGAGAACACAACAAGGTTATTGCCTTGTCTTCTTCCTACATTTTAACTTCCATATCTGACAACTGGCAAATAAGTGTATTAAAAACATTTAAATGTTCTGCAACTTTTGTACCCTCCTTCATCTGAAGATTGTACAATTGTATTTTTAAATCAATTCTATTTTTCAATGATTTAGTCATATACAAGGTTTCTATTTTTTCCCATAACCCTTCAGCTGTACTCTCTCCAAAAATATTAAAGAGAACTCCATCTGCCAAACATAACCTAATGGTACTGAGGGCTTGGGCATCCAAGTCCTCCCAATCTGAATCTGTCACGCTTGCAGGTTTTTTATTTATCCTGTCTAATTCTTTGTGCAACCCTTGTTGCACCAGCAAATCCCTAACATTCAGTTTCCACAATGAAAAATTGTTCTTCCCGGTGAATTTCTCCACCTCAAACTTTGTGTTTGTCATTTTGGCCATTTCTAGTTTTCCCTTCTTACTTAAACTTCCAACTAGGGTTTAAAAAAAATATTTCCCCTCTTCTGCTAGGGTTTATGATTTCCCTTTTTCAAAGAAGGTTTAAAAAAAAAAAATCTATTTTTCTCCCTTTTTTTCTAAACCAAATTTTTCAGAAAACTGTGCCCTTTATTCAACAAACACTTTCTTGCACAGGAATAGAAAAAAAATCCTTCATTCCACAGGGACAAAGAAAATAAATTCTTCTATCAATCTATTCCTTCTTATCAATTTGTTCTGTCTTAAAAAAAAATATTTTCGAGCCTTAATTTTTTTTTTTTTCAAGGTAACAGAATCCTTCATAAAAATAAAAATACCTTTCAGGCAGTCGCAATTTCGATGAGCAAGTGCAGGATTTTCTACTTTCGCAGACTGCTCTTTTCCCTTGACGGAGATTCCACTCAGTTTCGATGAGCAGTTTTCTACTACGGCACCGGCCTCCACTCAGTTTCGATGAGCAGTTTTCTGCTACAGCACCGGCCTCCACTCAGTTTCGATGAGCAGTTTTCTGTTAAACCACCTTGTTCTCCAACGTCTTTTTCTCTAGGAGCAGTTTTCCACCGACCTCCACTCAGTTTCGATAAGCAGCCAGTGTATACATTGCAATTGAATTTTCCTCTCCCTCGACGGCCTCAGACCGACTTTTCGTCTCCCTCGTTAGCCTCAGCCTCACCAATCAGTGTCCCTCGATGCTCGATCTTTACCACAGGGGACAAAACGACTTCTTTTTCGATCCTCAGCGATTCACTGGTGCAATATTTACCACAACGGACTTATCTCCCTCAACGGCCTCAGCCTCACCAATCAGTCTCCCTCGACGCTCGATATTTACCACAGCGGATAGAACGATTTTTTTTTTAATCCTTTTTAACAACCTTCCTCCATTAGGCTCTGATACCACTTCTTGAACTCAGCAGTTATAAAACAAGAAAGAAATCTACGAAACTGAAAGATAAACACATAGATAGGTAAATGCACAAATATACGTGGTAAAACCTTGGCAGGGTGTCAAGGAAACCTCCGCGGGGCAAGGGATTGAAAACTCTATTAATCAATGATTCTCCTCTTCATACAAGCCTCTTGGGCCATCCAATTTAACCTGGGCTATTTCGTTATTCTAACTTCATTTCGTTGTACAACCAACAGGTAATAAGTAAATTTTCCCATAATTACTTTATTTACATTTGTTGTCATATTTTAACATGATGCATGTACACCTTCAACAAATGAAGAAATTAACCTGTGACCGAGTTATGGAAACTGAATAATATAGAAACTGAATAAATAGGAGTCAGTGGACAATGGTTAGATCGAACAGTGGCTCACATTTCAATCATCTAAAAAGTGATCTGACGATGAAGAGCAGATCAACGAATGACCAGAGAGGAGTTGTTCTCAGAGGGAATGCTTTACAATGAAAATATTAAACATGATAGCTAATTGTGTTTAAAAAATGTTAAGAATGGTAGTAGCTAGTTGAATTTTATGAAAATATTAAAAATGATAGCTAATTGTGTAGATAAAAGCTATTTAAAATTTTACAAAGTGTTAAAGTGATAAAAAGTTAAAGATGATACTATAATTGTGTAGATAAAGTTGATAGTATCTTATTGTATAGATAAAAAATTAAAATTTTAAATATAAATTATTAAAAAAAAAATTCTTAAAGTAATTGTATAGATAACCAATATAGATGTATCTTAAAAACAAAGTTCTAATATGAGCGGAGAAGGATCAAATTTCTATAGTGCAAATTTCTTGTAAAGTGATTGCAAAATATAATGTGTAATTTTTCATTATTTAAATTATATTTTTGAATGTTATATAGACTGCATAAATTAAACTTGTAAGTCCAAAAAATCTTTATTGGATTTGGACAATAAAACATATACCTAAAAAAACAACCAACCATAAAACAGTGAGATCACTTCAAATGTTTGAACCATAATATATATATTTAAAGGAATATATAATATATACCTAGTTGACATTAAAAAATTTACATAAAGTGGATTATATTATTAGCACGCATTAAAATGGTTTTTTGTTATTAATATATTTTTAAATAAACATCAACATTGATTAGTATTAAAATATTTTATTGATAACACACATTGAATATTTTATTATATACAACATTAAAACATTTTATTTTAATAGTTTTTTTCTATATGTAGAAACATATGAAGTTGATATCAATATAAATTAGTTAATATAGATGTTCAAATAGTTTATTTAAATCCTATGTGTTGGAAGTAATGCTTCCATATGTGTCATGTGTATTACATGTTGTCACTAGGAGTTCTGAGGTGTTTTCTAGAAATTTTTGTTTTGCATGTGTATGAGTTGTAGTTGTGTCATGTACCACACATAGATTTACTTTCATATTATGTAGATTTGTCAAAATAAGTCATTTATATTTCTATATATATAAACTTTGTAAAATAAATAAATAAAATATGGTTTTGTATTGTTGTGTGTAATCTCTCCACTCTCTCTTAAAAAAAGGTTGATTTCATGCAATTTTAGCCTTGCTATTCCTATGTACATATGCTAGCTTAAGAGAGTGCAAAATATTATGTGTATTTAGAACACATTGTTTTGGTTTTGTTGCGTTAGTGGAAAAAGCCGGTGAACATAAAGGACCTGCGGCTGCTAACGTGAAGGAGATATCGTTGTTGTGCAAAACCTTGATCAACATCAAATTTCCGAGATCAAATATTTGCTAGAGAAAGGCGCAATTGTTTGAAGAAATCCGTGAAGAGATTCAAACTCAGCGGCATGAAATAATGAACCTCTTGCATTGCATATGCTATGAATATCTCATTCTCGCGTCTGCCGAGACGAGATCCTTGTATCATGTCTCATTTTGTTTGTGGTTTTTTAGGCTTGAGTCTAACCGATCTCCCATCTTTCCAATGTGCTCGTGAAGGAGGCTGGGTTGGGTTGTTATAAATTCAGTTTGTGAACCAGAAATAAAAGCAAATACAACGAGACGAACTTCTTTATATTTTTTTCTCATGGCATCATGTCAATTGGAGAAAGATCACTTTTTCACTGGTGATTTCAAGAAAGAAGTGTATACGGAAAAGGCACTAGCGTAGATAAACAATCCGTAGGTCCTAAAAGATGTGCTGAAACGTTACCATTCAGAGTTGGTAGGGAAATGGATGAATTGATCAAGTGTATTTTCTGTGTGGAATGCAAATCCAGAATCTAAGAACAACACGCCTCTCTACTTTCGTCTTCTGAATTAACAAATTACAACCACGTCATTTTGTAGGTGTTACTATGTCTCTACATGATCTTATTATCATGACCTAGTCTTTAGTCTTTACACGTTTCTTTTTATATGTTTTACCCAAGGGCGAGTTAGCGGAGACTATTGAGCAAATTGATGTGACCCGCCGTGTTTTCGGAGCATTAGTTAAATGTAGTTCTTAATGAAGTCAAAGTTTAGGTAGTTCTTAATAAGGTCAAAGAGTTGTGATCCGTCGTGTTCTATGACCCGTTGTGTTCTGGAAACCTCAATACACGTTATTTTATACTAGCAATTGCACCAAAAGGCGCAAAGGAACGCCGGGGCGGTAGATATATGTAAGGGGAGTAATTTAATGGGAAGAGAAAGTTTCTGACGATATGAAATTTTGGATTTTAAACTGTCAATCATTTTTTTTTTTTGTGTTGTCAAGGTATGCACACAGTTAGTAAGCTGCTTATAACCCTGAAAAAGGATAACTCTGAAACCCATGAGTCATCGCCTGAAACCAAGAAATTATCAAAAACCTGCAACACATACCGTGTATAAGGGCTCGATTCGCAATAGCAAGTGAACACCACATGTTCGGGCCTAAAGCCAACTACAACACACCTGGGCCTAAACATCGAACAAATCCGACGGTTTGGCGTACGTCGCTCTTCCACCTTTGATTGGACGATTGCAAGCGAACATCGCAAAATTTCTTGGTCCGAGCTTTAAGGGCTCCAAAGGATGCGATATTCGTAGTTTTACGGAACCACCCTAGGCCTACGTGTCAAGGACAGGGGTGTATTGCGTTTTGTTTTACAGAAACCGTTCATTGCCTTATGCCTTGTGCGAAAACCACCTTTCGCCTCCAGAAACCGCCAACACTCTTCACAGAAGGTCCCACTTGGTACCTCAAGGTTCCGCCTATGGTTTATTGCACAGGTCGATCTTAGCCTTCGTAATAACACTTCCAACATTGGTTCACGACACCTGCGCGATCTATACATTCTGGGTTTGTGCGTCTTCCACAACTAAATCTCATCGCTCTCATCGGCACCTCACTAAGATTAAAGTCGCAATTTCTGCAGTGCTTGGGCTACCACTGGCGATAAATCTCGGTTAACACATCGAAGGTAGGGTGTTCCTTTTACCACTGGAAGCTGACATCCATAGATCAACTGATCGGATTCAACGAGGAATCAGAATATCCCATAGCGATTCTCTTCGACCTTCTTTGAGATACTATCCAGAAAGAAATTAAAGCAATTCTCCGCAACATGTACAACCCGGCACTTCACGAAGGGGAACCCTCCTTCAGTTTCTGAAGGTTAATTACACCCTTAACTCAATTGAGTCGAATAACAGTGTTGAGTCTGGCACGTTAATTAACTTTCCAAGGGTATGTGGCGGCACCTCCTCTACAATGGATGCTGCCAAATGAGATTGCACAAATTTCTTTGAGTTTGAAGGTCCTACCACATGTCGTATTCTCCCAAATCAACTCTGCAATTGCCTCGTCGCCTTTCCTCTGCGTTCCTAGGGTAGACCCTGCAAAACACACCGTTAATACCTTGCGAAAGCGGGCTGGAGCTGCTTCGAAGTAGCCCAATGTGGACTGCGACTACAATTTATCGTAGGAGGAGCTCTGCACAAAGATCTCGTTTTGCGACGATCCTGCGGAAGGGTCAAGGTTGTCGGAAGAGCGAGTGTGGGTATAGACAATGTGGATCTGCAGGCAGTCACTGAGTTTGGGTGCCTGGTCGTCAATGCTCCCATTGAAAATACCGGTGTGGCTGCTGAACACGGGATCGCCTTGAGCGCATCCATGGTGTAGGACGTCCCCCAGGCTGATGGATCCCCCAGGCATGATATCCACATCTTGGAAGGTTCTCGTTATGCCCAATGAACAGAGAGCGCAGGAGGATGGCAGGGGGCCTTGAGCGCGCAGCCGAAGTCATCAGCTCAACCGGCTCGTTGATATTGCCCTCAACGTCTCTTCCACGAACCGATCACTGTTAACGAGCGCACGTAGAAATGGTGCTCAAACCCCGTACACGTGGCAGAATCTAATTGGTTCCATACGCGATAGGAAAACTGTTTCTCATTGGCTGGGGTGAACAGTGTTTGGTCACCCCAAGCCCGCAAAGAAAACGCCTCTAGTGTAAAAATGTGAGAGGTCATGATGACTTTATAAATCTTTATAAAGTGACATTACATGGTGACAATAAAAGTGATGAAAAACATTAGAAAAGCAAATAAAAATTAAAAGGAAAAGGGAATAAATTCAAATTGGAGAAAATGAGAGAAATTGGAAAAATGGAATTAACAGAGCAGAAATTGATGTCTCTCTCATTCTGCATTTGTTTCTATTTTTTTTCTCTAGATATTGGATTGGGCAACTTAGTGCTTATTTCTTCCTAGAAGAATTTTTTCTACTGAAGATTGGATTGCACGGCTTAATGCTTATTTCTTGCTTATTTCTTCATGGGAGGAAAACCCTTGGATGGAAAACTGGTTTAGGACAATGATCCACCCTAGCTAGTTGAGAAGAGATTCTACAGATCCTTTATCAGTTTTCAATTTGACGAGATCGGTATCATCAAGAGGTTCATTGGGAATGGTTTTTCTCGCTTGGGGTCATTGCACATGTTGATAGTGAAAAACAAGACATTGTATTTCCTATTGTATTATTTGTCAATTGTTCTTTTTAATTGCAATTTAGAATTACTTGAAGAGGGGTTACTTCGCCAAAATTTTCTTTTTTGAGTTGGAAAAGTGAATAATTTATTAAAATTTGTCACTTGTTATTCAAGAAAGTTTAAACATCAAATTTGAAAATTTGTTTTTTAATAATTTATATAAACATTAATAATCTGAATTATATAAATATTATTAATTATTATTCTTTCAAAACACAAATTACACATCAAAAGCCATATTTCTTTAGTGAAAAAAATATGTAGTAGTAAAATAGATACTTAAAAAAATAAACTATGGCATATACCATACCAATGTACTATACCTCTTGAAAGTACCATACTATGAACATGTGAAGATGTATTAATTGGTCAACCTAATCAATAACTTTATAATATATTTATATACTATATAACATATTTAATTGCTTTAAGAAATAGATTGCTCAAAAACTAATAAGGGTGGGGATAGTTAAAATTTATATTCACATTACTTACATTAAAAAAAATCAATATATAATTAAAAAATTAAAAAAATTTATTTACATTAGCCACGTAAATATAAATAGGAAAAAATTAAAAAATTTATATTTACATTTTATATTTATTTCACCAACATTAAAAAAAATCAATCTACATTCAAAAGAATCAATATTAAATAAAAAAATGTAAAAATTTTATCGCTACATCACCTATGTTAAAAAGCAACATTTAATTCGAATGAAATGCTCATGATCACACAATAAGTTTGATTTTCAGTGGCGACCGACATCCAAAATTTGCAACGTACATGTAGCCTCTATTCAGGTTTTAATTTCTATGTGGAACCATTGTACATGGCGCTGCAAGAAGTCGCCTGGCTATGGCACACGTGGTAAGCAACGTGTCAATCCATCTCATTATTATAGGACACAGACTAATCTATTGACTAATTTCTTAATCTCTCACTGACGTGCAAGTTATTTTTCATTCATAAGTAGATAATTTTACAAGAAGCATTTTAGACCATAGAATTTTTCAAAATATGGCAATTCTTAATCACGTCTAATTCAAAATACATTTTTTAAACTTTCCTTACATGGTAGCAAGAGCACACCGTTTGGATTATGCTACGTGACTTCCTCAGTTAATATGTTGCCTTGGTGGATTCCTGTGAAGAAGTCACCATTATCACTTTTGGCCATTTTGGCTAAAATTTAGGGATCCGAAATGTATAATAAGATGTAATAAATAAAAAATTCTTATTTAGCTATCATCCCTCAAATTCTTATTAAGAAGCGTGATTGAAGAACAATTTTCTGCTATCATCCCCAGATAAATTATTTAGCTCGTGGGTGTCAACATGATCTCCCAAACCTTCTGCAACTTTCATATTACAGCTGGTGATTAGAATATTATGTTTGCTTTTGATAGGAAACACAATTTGTTCAAGTAGCTGAAGTAGAGCACCTTTGTCCCACACGTCATCGAAAACAAAGAGACACCATTTTCCTTCTAAATAAACGAAGGATTCCCTAATCTTTTCCTTGCTTATATCCTTAAGTTTTATAGGGCTTCCCATTTGGTTGAGCACATTCTCAACATCCAATTTCTGAGATACTACCACCCAAATCCGATGTTCAAAACGTTCCTCGACACTTTTCATGTTAAAAACTCTTTGGACCAGAAGAGTTTTTCCCTGCCCTTCCCTGCCGATAACGGCAATTACTTGACGGCCTTGATCTTGCAGTAATAAATCAGTAATCTTTTTAATGTCAATTTCCAGACCCACTGGTACTGATTGCTTTTTGACAATATGAACACTTGCATTCCATCTACTAGATTCAACACAAGAATTCGTATCTGCGCCTTCACATGGAGGACAGAGCCAGCGTATTTGAAAGTTCATAAATCGGCAATTTAACTTATTAATCTTGCGACGGAAAATCTTTTTGGAGACGTTGCCAGCTGCTCCGCAGTGCTCCACCGACAGAAAATCCTCAAGTTTCTCAAGCTCGTCACAGAGAGACTTGAAATCCTTTCTGAAACTCTCTTCAAAGATATGTTCAGTGAGCATTGAAGTCACATCTTCTATAGACGAAACAAGAAACAAAAGTGTTTCTGCCATGTTTTTCTTCTGTTCCTCTTTGGCTGAGACCATGGATTAACGAGCCGATTGCTTGTCGTGAACGGTATCATTGGGTGGAATCCAAATTATAATGAAAGATTAAAGGAAGAGAGAGCTTTGAAAATCACCGATTGTCTTTTTGTTAGGTGGCCTCGGCAATGGGCATGTGAAATCATAGGTGAAATCACGCTACTGGAAGGGGTTGCCATCGCCGGCATCGTCGGGATCATGCGCCAGCTCGGGGACCTGGCCGAGTAAGCTTTCGAGGCGTAAGCTTTTGGGAATTCTCAGCCTGGAGGAGGCCTGATCCATAGAAGTGTGAACGCACGAACGCGCAGAACCGTTGACCAGCCAGTAAACAAGCAAACACGTGGCGAAATTTAATAGGTTCCATGCGCCATGCAAAAGTGTCTCTGATTGGCTGGGGTGAACATTTGCTCAGCCCAACCCCGCAATGGAGAACGCCTCCGGCGTAACTAGGTGAAGTAGTCGAATTTTTTGTTACCTAGAATGTTATCTCACATAACTAATGAATAACTATACTACAGAGAGCCATGGATTCAATAACTAATGGCAATTCCATAAAGATTGTTCAATGTGGATATTGTTCTTCCGTGGTTGAGAAGCGTCAATTTTACGAAGTACGTCGATAATGGTAAAAAATAGTGACGTTTTAATTAAGTGGATTATATGTGAGTAGCTCAAAAGTGTCCTTAAGCAAAGAGCCAAAACTGTGATATTTGAGAGTAGATGTGAGTGCTTACTTTCAACACCCTCTCTTAATACTTGGAAATAAGCATTATTTCCAAATAATCTTATTTTTATATTATTTTCATATACATGTAATTTTTATGAGATGAATAAAAACAATGTGGTTTTGTGTTGTTGATGTAGGAGTATCGAAGCACCTTAATTAAAATTCAAATTCAATGCTATTAAAGATGAGACATGGACAACCATTTGTAAATGGGGGCAATTTTTCGTGAAATAGAGCTGAAACGATGGAAGCGATAAGTCTCTAGAAGACTTGATTGATTGTAATTATCTGTCATGTAATCAAACAGAGAGATTTAGGGGTTTTGTTGAGCGATTGTGGGAGAAGAACTCGTGGATCTTAGATGATCCACTCGCTTGTAATTTCTTTATAAATGTGAGTATGTATTGTATGTGGGCGCAAAAGAGTGCAATGTAGCCTGAGGGCGAAATTTGTGATTAACACCTGAATGGCCTTAGCTTGTATTCGAACTCGAACAATAATGAAAATTGTATGTTTTTAAGTCTCTGAGATAATCTGGAACTTATAGTATGTGTGTTATATTTATTTTGAATTCTTAATATATTTGTGTGTTCTTTCTGTTAATTGATATGTTGTGTGAGTATGAGTCGTTAACGAAGCTCCTATGAACTTCGCATAGATGAAGTATGACAAAACATGTATTATTGAAATGTGATTCCATTAGCAAAGATCAGTGCAGGCAGAAGAGACAAAGAAGATTCGTGTGAAAGATGAGCGGACGGTCATGATTAGATCACAGATCTGAGGGGAAGAGATTGACGGTCAAGATGACATCGCAAGATTAACAAAATAACTTGCGATGTGATGAAGAGAAGACTATGTGTCATCGGAGAAGAGCGAGCAGTGAGGACCATTAGATCTGGGCGCATATCAACGGTGGATGGCAAATCGCAAATTCGCACATCGCAACTTTTAGCGAATAGCGTTAAGATTTTGTTGGGTAAGTTATATTTCTTGCAATGCGATGCGGAGAAGGGCCGCGTATCGACATTGTGCATTAGCGCACATTGCGTGATTTATCGTTTAACCATTATTGTAGAGTTAAAGTTGCGGGCGAAGATTTGAAATAAGATGGAGAAGTTGCGATGTTGCGATGCGACATCGTCATCAAAACTTCGCATCGACAGAATTATATGTTTGTTGTTTAAGCTAGTTGTGGAGTTTGTCGATATGCGATGCACCGTGATTAGTCACCGTATTGTGGGACCCTAGAACCACAGTTCTGCATGTAAGTAAGTGTTTGAGTATATGTGAAATCGATTTTTAAAGCGACCGCTGTTTGATTGCTTTTGTATGTATGTTTTATAAAATCCAATATTATAATCCATTGTGAGTCAAGAGAGTTTCTGTGGGCCATAACCCACAGGGCCATGGTATTATGTTAAAATGCAATTTTTTGTTGCATCAAGTGGTATCAGAGTAAGGAAAGATTTCCTGCGAAAAAGAGTTTGTGTGCGAAGGAAGGAGGAGGTACAGTGATGCTGAAAATTGGTGAATTTGTGGTCTTTATATTGTTGTGCAGGTAGCAGAGAAATGTGAGAAGATTGCAGCAGCCTAGAGCCAGGAGTGTTCAAATGGTTCTAGAGAAGAGAGAACCAGAGAGATGCTGAAAACACTGAGCTCATAGGAGAGAAACTTGGTGAGGTGTCGTGTAGCAAGGAGGACTTGCTACTGTGGAGGTTTTGTTGTAGCTCACGAAAATATCACAAAGGAAATTCCACAGAGGATGTGGGTAGAATTGTTGAAGAAGAAGACTTGGTACTGATAGCAAGTAGCAGAGTTGTTAAAGAGATGAAGAAGGCATATGCCTAGGAGGTCATAAGAATTTTTGTACCTTCGGAGTATGATACAGGAGCATTGGAGCACCTTAATTAAAATTCAAATTCAACGCTGTGAAATACAAGACGTGGACAACCGTTTGTAAATGGGGGAAAATTTCTATGAAATAGAGCTGAAACGATGGAAGCGATAAGTCTCTAGAAGACATGATTGATTGTAATTATCTGCATGTAATCAAACAAAGAGATTTAGGGGTTTAATTGAGCGATTGTGGGAGAAGAACTCATGGATATTAAATGATCTACTAGCTTGTACTTTCTTTATAAATGTGAGTCTGTATTATATGGGGGGGGGAAGAGTGCAATGTAACCAAAGGGCGAAATTTGTGATTCAGGGCCGAGTGGTCTTAGCCTGTATTCGAACTCGAACAATAATGAAAATTGTGTTTTTAAGTATCAGGTATAATCTAGAACTTATAGTATATGTGTTATATTTATTTTGAATTCTCAATATATTTGTGTTTTCTTTTTGTTAATTGATATGTTGTGTGAATATGAGTGGTTAACGAAGTTCCTATGAACTTCGCATAGATGAAGTATGGAAAAAAATGTATTATTGAAACCTGATTCCATTAGCAAAGATAAGTGCATGCAGAAGAGACAAAGAAGAGTCACATGAAGGATGAGCGAACGATCACAATTATATTGCAGATCTGAGGGGAAGAGATTGACAGTCAAGATGACATCGCAAGCTAAACAAAATAACTTGCGATGCGATAAAGAGAAGATTACGTGTCATCGGAGAAGGGCGAGCAGTGAGGACCATTAGATCTAGTCGCAAATCAATAGTGGATGGAAAATCGCAAATTTTCACATCGCAAAATTTAGCAGATAACGTTAAGACTTTGTTGGGTAAGTTATATTTCTTACAATGCGATAAGAAGAAGAGCCATGTGTCGGCATTGCACATTATCACACATCGCATGATTTATGGTTTAACCATTATTGTATAAAGATAAACTTGTGGGCGACGATTTGCGATAAGACGGAGAAGTTGTGATGTTGCGATGCAACATCGTCATCGCAACTTTGCATCAGCAGAATTATATGTTTGTTGTTTAAGCTAATTGTGAAGTTCATTTCTATGCGATGCACCATGATTGGTCACCGTATTGTGGGACCCTAGAACCACATTTCCGCGTGTAAGTGGTTTGAGTATATGTGACATTGGTTTTTAAAGAGACCATTGTTTGATTGCTTCTGTATGTATGTTTTATAAACTCCAATATTATAATCCGCTGCAAGTCGAGGGAATTTATGTGGGCCATAACCCAGAGGTCGACGGTGTTATGTTAAAATGCAATTTTGTCCAGCATCAATCGTGTATAATATCTCTTTAATCACTCTGTTTTTATTATACTATGTTGAAATAATTTTAAAGTGTAAGTTTTCTTCTAATTAGATTATATGAAATTATATTCCCCCATTTAAACAACTAAATTATGCCAAAACTAAGATAGAGGAAGAGGTAGACACTACGGAGGATGAATTTACTCAAATTATCACTGACCTCGATCAAACCCGAGGTAGAATTTATCTGTTTCATTATTCTATCATAACATATTGGCTGAAAAAATGCCTTCTCATCAAGGCAATAATGTCAATACAGGAAGTTGGGGGGGATCCCAAGGCTGCAACAACTCTGTCTGAAATCAACAAAAGCATTCTGGAAACGAACCTCCGTCAGCACCATCAATATGTGCGCCTCAGCAGAATCGATAAGGAATTACAATCCATGCACTAGGTTGATATGCTTGGCTCTAGTGTCAAATACTCTGCTCCTGTCGAGTCAGACGATGATTGAGCAATGATCAACCTAAGTTTAGTTTTTGATAATGATAATGTTAGCGGATAGCTTTTATGTTTATGTTATGTATATGATTGCAAACACAAACACTGATATTAGTTATTTGAAGACAATTAGAAGTAGAATCAATATGTATATGCTTTGGATGACGTATAACTCGCTCAAACAACCAAAATACCTAGTTTACTACGAGCAGGTTGAGGCCTAATGATGTATTTTCAAACCTGTTTTTTGTTATAGATATAAAATAGAGAAGACCTACTAAGCTTACCAAAAAAAAAACTAAATTATTTTCCTTCATAAACAACAAACTAAACATTCATAACACATTCATGTTTGTTTTTTTTAAACCACTAAATTACATTCCTTCATAAACAACTAACTAAACATTCTTAACACATTCATGTTTGATTTTTTTTGGGCAAACATTGTATATTTTGCATTCATAATGCATTCATGTTTGTTTTTTTTTTTCAAACATTATCGTTCTATTTAGAAAATATTTTGCATTCACAAGGCATTCATGTTGGTTTTTTTCAAACACTATCGTTCTATTTAGAGAATAAATATTTAGAAAATATTTTGCATTCATAACACATTCATGTTTGTTTTTTTGCAAACATTGCCATTCTATTTAGAGAATATTTTGCATTCATAACTTATTCATATTTATATTTTTTGTTCTATTTAAAGAATATAGATTTAAAAAAAAATTCCCACTCATAACATGTACGTATTTGTTTTTTTTCAAACATTGTTATATTCTATTTAGAAAATATTTTACATTCACAACACATTCATGTTTGAAAATATTTTGCATTCATGACGCATTCATGTTTGAAAATATGCAAACATTGACATTCATAACGCATTCATGTTTTGCAAATATATTTTGCAACAAATATTTTGTATTCATAACGCATACATGTTTGAAAAAATGAAAACGTAAACCTTTCATAATTCATTCATGTTTGCAAATATTTTGCATTCATAACGCATTCATGTTTGCAAAAATCCAAACATAGACATTCATAACGCATTCATGTTTGCAAAAATCCAAACATAGACATTCATAACGCATACATGCTTGCAAATATTTTGTATTCATAACGGCATACATGCTTGCAAAAATGAAAACATAAACATTAAATTTTTGTTCAGAGAATATGTTTGAAAAATGTAAACATAAACAATGTTCTTATTTATAGAGAATATGTTTAAAAATATGCAAATATGCAAACATAAAACATTGTTGTTTTTGTTTAGTGAATATGTTTGAACAAATGCAAACATTGTTATTTTTGTTTATAGAATATGTTTGAAAAAAATGAAAACATTGTTATTTTTATTTATAGAATATGTTTGAAAAAAAGTAAACATTGTTGTTTTTATTCAGAGAATATGTTTGAAAAAATGCAAACATTGTTGTTTTTGCTGAGAGAATATGTTTGAAAAAGTTGCAGACATTGTTGTTTTTATTTAGAGAATATGTTTGAAAAAAATGCACATATCGTTGTTTTTATTTAGAGAATATGTTTGAAAAAAATGCAAACATTGTTGCTTCTATTTATTTAGAGAATATGTATGAAAAAATATAAACATTGTTTTTTGTTTTTGGAGAATATTTTGTTTTTATTAGCACAGCAACAACAGCATCAGTTTTATTAAAAACAAAAAAAACATTGTTGCTTTTATTTATTTAGAGAATATGTTTGAAAAAATATAAACATTGTTTTTTGTTTTTAGAGAATAGTTTTTTGTTTTTAGAGAATATTTTGTTTTTAAAAAAAAAAAACATTGTTGCTTTTATTTATTTAGAGAATATGTTCGAAAAAATATAAACATTGTTTTTTTTTTTAGAGAATAGTTTTTTATTTTTAGAGAATATTTTGTTTTAAAAAAAAAAAAAAACATTGTTGCTTTTATTTATTTAGAGAATATGTTTGAAAAAATATAAACATCGTTTTTTTTTTTAGGGAATAGTTTTTTGTTTTTAGAGAATATTTTGTTTTTATTAGCACAGCAACAACAGCATCAGTTTTATCAAAAAACAAAAAACCAGTATTTGAAACACATTGGCAGCAGTCATAGTATTACGAAAACAAAAGCGAAAACAACAATTTAAAGAGAAACAACCAAACAGAAAAGGAAAAAAAAAGAAAAAAACCAAAAAGACAGTATAATAAAAAAAAACCAGTATTTGAAACACATTGGCAGCAGTCATAGTAGGCAAATAAATCTGAAAATGAAGAAACAAATAAAAACAAAGCAATTCTATTTAGGCACCTCCCCCATTAACGTCATAGTGCGTTCCACACACTATGTCTAGCAAATAGCTAACATGGACGGTTACAAATCATATACCCAACACTTATTGGGTTCCACACAGCTATTAAGTAACTTAGACGGTTGCAAACCAAACCAAAAACACCACACACATTGCGAACATGCAAGATGGATCTGCTATTCTATTAAATATATTCAAACCAGTCCCAAGCAAGCACAATCAATCACCGCCGATATTAGACTCGCACTCGGTTTCTGTAGACACTTTATTGATTAAACAAAATGTACACATAATGACTATCGTATCTACATTTTGACCATGATACATGCAAATTATTGTATCTTGCGTTCAATTCTCAATAAAGAAGTTGAATATAAGCAAAAGGGGACCATCATACAGATCATTTTACGTTGCATTGTATTATGCTTTCAACTCTCAATAGAGAGCTGAATATAAACAATAAAAATAGACGCAGAGATTTCCATCCATCGGCCCAGCGCAGACGAAGTCGAGCATATAAACATTAAACAAGTCTTAGTAATGACTTTTAATTAAAAACAAAGCAAGAAGCATATGATCATTAATAACAATTTGATGAGTAGCGTATGATCATTAATAACAATTACATGTTAAATGAGCAGGGTATGATCATTAATAACAAATCCATTTTCGTAATAATCTAGAAGATGTTTAACAAGAATTTCCTTTTAATAATAATAATAACAGATAATTAGCGTATTATCAGTGATCACTGACAACAATTTCAGTGCAGAGAGGGAAAGAAATTGCCACTCCTGCCAAGATTGGACTAGTTCAAAAGTCTCCCAATTTTATATTTAAAGACAAAATTACAAAATCTTAAGACCATTGCTGGAAAATACAATTACATTACCAAGCAGGAAAATACAATTACCATTTCCCAGCCACTTGCAGTCAGAAGTAGTCTCCAAATTACACCTTTAAACAAAATTTCAAAATGATTACCATTACCAAGCCACTTGCTTTCAGAAGTCTCCAAATTACACCCTCAAAACAAAATTCCAAAATGATGAGATAGAGACAATTTCGGACATTACCATGCAAACAGAACAAGACAGGAACTCAAAATTCTGCAAAACATGGGCTACTTGCGAATCTAAAAAATATCCCAAAAACTACAAAACAACCAGGAACTCAGAAGTTCGCAAAACAGACGATTGGCTTATTCCATGTTTACAACTTCATAACTTGCGCATATAGACTCCGACTGAGTCAACATAGGAAGGGCTCGCATACCCGTGCATCCCAACAATCTTCCCCTCTATTGGTTCCGTCTCAAAGTAAGTTCCATCTTCTGGACCACATGGGCCTAGTTTCCTTTGATTTGTATGAAACGTCAAGGATTTCACAACAATAAAAGTGCAAAACCAAAACCAAATAGGACCATAATAGCCGCTGATTTTAGTGACAAATTCTTCAGGATAGTTCAGATCGTACTGCAAGCACAACAATACGGAAAGGCGGGCCATTAGATCATTAGAAACATTTGCAATCCATGTATCGTTCTGAACATTTTAAATTCACAAGGATGCAGTTGTGACTTACAACTATTTTAATACCGAAAACGCCTCCATGATGAACTCCCCGGAAATCTTGATCCTTCACAGTGATATCTCCTTCGACACCATAATCCAGTTGCAATGCAGTTAATGTCCGCTGATTTACTATCACCCTTATACGACGAATGCCTGAATATGTCCCGTCGTTCCACCAACCTCCCCCAGGGCCCCCATATAACGGTGAACAGTATAATCCACCATCATTATTAACCTGCAGCAATGGAGATTTTAAACTCATTATCTAAATAAAATCAAATAAAATTAACCCCAGGAAATGCAGAGACCTAGGATTTACAAACCGTTTCGCAATTGTCATCATACTAGTTTCATGCGCTTTTTAATCTAGCTCCCCTGCAGTTTAAAACGGGAATTGAGATATAAAATATTTTTGCTTTAATGGCTTTCAGCAATGAAGCATTGGAACGCGGATTATTGACAGAGAAAATACATACAGTTAACCATAGTTGCGTGCAGAGAAGCTAAGTGCTCGACAGAAAGACTACTGAACACTTCCTGTGTGACCGCTTTTGTTCCAGTATGTTTCTCCCAAGCTTGAACACACAAAGAGTGACAAAGGATCAGACAGTTTATTGATAAAGAAACAATTACCTCTTAATTTTTACTTCCTTTACCTGATTGATTTGAATATGTTGTAACATAGAAGCCGGAAGGGATTAATATAGCACTCACCTGTCCAAATTCTATGAATTTTGTTGGGCATTGAAATCCTCTGGGCTCCTTTAAACTAACACGTATTATCTCATTCAATATCATTTGGCAGCAGCGAAATTTTCGATGCGCCTTTCAACTACCACGTATCCAGATTAGATCTTTCAACATAACATGAATTATTCTCCTTTCTCATCAACACCACACTTAAAAGTGCTATTAAATGATGGCTCACTTGTCAAAGCTGTTATCGATGGCGTGTTCTGGAATCCACATCACGTCAACCCCTGTAAGTCACCCTATAATCGTGCTCAGGCTCAGTGAACATCAGTGAACATCGATACAAGGAGGTGGACTCGTCCGCGGAAAATATCTTAACGAGGGCTCACTCAGTCTCACTCGATTAGAATAAGCCGATCTGTATATCACCGCCGAACTTATCTTAATTACAGTTCTTTCGACCGGCGAGCCTTATTTCAGCGGCCATAGGCCCATTAATGCGGCCATGGCCGCTGATCATCGTGGGCATCAGCTGCCTGGCCGCATTAATGGGCCTACGGCAGCTGAAATAAGGCTCGCCTCCTTCGACCTACTCGATGTAATTAATTGGCCTCCGTTTGCTAACCATTTCATTAATCAGAAAAGAAGAAAAGAGCGGGTATGCAGAAGTGAATTAATGCATGCCGCCACTCGCACTCAATCTCCCGGCCCATTTCACTGCAACGTTGAGTTTGGAAATCAGAAAGAGGTGCCTAGTTGGATGTGGCATTAGGGCACGCCGCCACTCACCCGAATTGGATGTGGAATTAATACACGCTGCCACTCACCCCCAACGCCCCGGCAAAGCTTATTTTTCAGTCCATCGGCCCATTAATGCGCCGAGGGATGAAATCCCCACCGTCCCCCGAATTGGATGTGGAATTAATACATGCTGCCACTCACCCCCAACGCCCCGGCAAAGCTTATTTTTCAGTCCATCGGCCCATTAATGCGCCGAGGGATGAAATCCCCACCGCTGACGGTGGGGATTTCATCCTCGGCGCATTAATGGGCCGATAACTTTATATCCCTGCCCTCTCCCGTTGTGCAAAAGAGGGTTTGGACCGTGCAATTGGAAAGTTTCTACTCATAATGTATGCCAAATTTTATTTGCAATTCTCACAAGGGAACAATCGGTTAGCTTTTGATTTTGACTAGCATAATAAGGGGGTGCAACACATTGGTTCTAGTTCTCGGACGTGGTTCGTTTTAGCTCTTCCTCAGAGACACAGTAAGACAATTATGAGACCCTACCTCCAAAAGTATTTCCTTTCAATTTAAGATCGCTATTGGCCAGTCTAGGTTATTTTATTCAATTTCTAGCAGGGAATGTGGATATTTTGGTCGGTATGTTATTGAGGTCTCGATTAAGATAGGAATTGGCTTCACCTCTTGGGTTGATTAGTGTATAGCAACATCACTTGTTCATTGAGTACTTGAGGCCATGGTTTTGGTGCTCCCACCTCCCTTTGTTCCTTTATGAATCGATCGTTGGTGTAGCTTGGGTAACTGTAGTCTTATTTGTTCCTTTATGAATTGATTTGTTGTTTTAGCTTGGTTAAGTGTGGTCTTTTAGCTTGGGGAAAGCGGTGAAAGTCTAGCTTATTTCTGTTGGACACCTATTCCTCCTAGAGTTAGTGTGGGGGTTGAACGATCAATAGGAGTCCAAGAGACCGCTTGGAATGTGAAACCAAGGGTCACTCCAATGTATTATATATATATATATATATATATATATATATATATGTATCATTGTGAATAATAAAGGTATCCGCGCTTATCTTTCTTATTCTTGTTTCTGCCATGCCCGTGTTTAACATGGTACCAAAGCCATGATGTGTGGCCTTTAATTGTGTTCTCTTCATCAACCAAAGGCATTCCATAACTCGCTAGGGTTGTATTTCATATTTTACCTAGAATATTTGGATCTGAGTGAATGATAGATTGTTTTGCTTGACTAACGCTCTACCAATGAGTTTTTCCTCTACCACTATCACGACCCTCAGAAAATATTCATTGTCATTCATGCCATCGTGCACATGCGTTAGAGTGAAATCATAACGTCCTTAATATACTGTTACTAATGCTCAGGCTCCCTGTCTCTCTGCTACTCTGCTTTGTCCTGTTGGAATTTCCAATGGCAAGCTCTGATACCATGTTGGAAATTCTGGTATGCTCTGATCATTGTCGAGAACATACACACAAAACAGAGAAGCAACATATGCAGAAATAACAATTACACATAGACATACATAGCGAAAACATGAGAGAATTTAAACTTTTCTTCATTCATCTCGCTGAACATATGAAAAATACATTAATTTTAATATAAAATGGCTGAAGCCTGAAGATTGAATGCATTTCAATGCTAGACGGGACAGATATCCACAGAATCGTCCTTCTGCAGCGAAAGCCTGATTCTTCAATTTCTACATGAAATTGCGTACATAACACAAAAAAGATGGACTTGAATATTTATAAGTTTTGTTGAGATTGCAACAAGATGATGAGCTTAGTGGAAAGGATTCGCCTTCACTAAGTGGGCCCGTAGGCTATTTTTGGCGTAAAGTCTATTTTTAGACTATGTCTATTTTTAGACATGTGGATCATGATTCTATGAGTTGCAGGATGCTATTTGTGGAGGGTTGGTCAAGTTGGAAAAATAGATGGACTTCTATTTTTAGACATACTGGGCGGAATCTATTTTTAGATTGCCAGTCTAAAAATAGGAATGTCAAATATTATTAGCTCTTAATAATATTTAGACTCTAAACATTATCTTATTCTCTTGGAGCACTTCAGTTTGATGCCTAGAAGTGGCACATGCAGCTGACAGAAGGAATTACGCAATTCCTAGGGTTTAGTGGAGCTATTACATGAAAGACTTCAACTAGAACTCATGTGACAGAGTTTGGTGGAGTTGATTGAGGAAGTTAGTGGAGTTGTATTTAGTTTAACTAATCTAAACATAGTTGAGCTATTTGTATTCAGTTTAACTAATTGATACAATTAGTGAGAGTGGTGTGAATTAATTATTAATTAATTCACTAATTATAAACTCGTTAATCAACTAAAGAATACATCAGTTAACTTCAGTGCATGGATAGTTTCAGTGGAGACCAGTGCAGGAATAGGTGAAAGAGCAGGTTAACTATCAGTTGTGACTATACTGTTGCTATTTGCAACACACAAATAGGTGGAGTAAGCCCATGAGGATTGCGCAGTTCAGGCCAGGTGGTTATCTATTTAATGAAGCCATCCCATAGCTTTGAAAACGCAATAGAGGCTGGCTATCAAGTGGCTAAGGATTGGAGCATGTGTTTTGCTAGATCTAGCTTGATAGTGTGTAGCAATTGGAGGTAGTGCTGAGAGCTTGTGAGGAGTTTTGTACTATGATTGTTACATGATCTCCATGAAATATAATATACAGATAGTTGGGGTTTTCAGCTTTAAGCTTTCCCATTAAATACTGTGTTCATATGTGTGATTGTTTGTGGTTTTAATGTATGAATGCAGTTGATTTTATTTCCGCATGTGATGATCAATTGTAGAAGAGATTTTGTATTATGCATGAAGCTAAAATAGTGTGTGATCAGGATAATCTCGGTGAATAATATCTCAGTTATTCAAATTTCTACATGGTATCAGAGCGATATTGATCATTGGAGCAATTGCAAAACATTGAAGCGGTTGAGTTTTGTGCTGGTGGAACAGCAGTGTTTTCTTGGTGTCGAAGTTGAGATGTCTTTCAACGAATTGCGATTGGAGTATGCCCTTAAAGGCAACTCGAATTATATTTCATGGAAGGACAGGATGGAGGCGGTGCTAGATGACAATGGGTTGAAGGAGTTCATAGATGCTGAAATTCCAAAGCCTACTTCTAGTGATGTTGTCGTACTTGACGCATGGCAAAAGAAGACAGCAAAGTGTGGAAGGATTCTGTTGGAGGGTGTGAAGGATTACATAGTGTCCAGCCTTCATGGTAAGGCTTCTCCATTCTTGATGTGGAAAGCCTTGACAGATTTATTCCAAAGCAAGAGTGACCAGAGGAAGTTGGCGCTCAAGGATAGACTCAGAAACATAAAGATGGAGAAAGCTGGAACTGCCACTAGATGTCCACAGAAGAAGAAAAATAAGTAGGTTGCTGGGACTGCAGCTGGAGAGGCCTTAGCCTCGCAGTTTGAGCTAGATTTTTCGCTGATCGCATGCTTGGTTTCAAGTGTGATGGGTTCAGTGTGGTTTCTAGACAGTGGTGCATCTTTTCACATGACAGGAGATCGAGATTTGTTTACTGATCTGGATGAGAAAGATCTTGGAGTGCACATCGAGATGGGCGATAATGGTAGATACAGTGCGACCGGTGTCGGTACCATTTCCTTTGAGAGGGAGTCTGGTAAACCCTTCATATTGAAGGAAGTGATGCATGTTCCAGGATTGAAGAAGAATCTTATCTCTGTGGCGATGTTAGAAGACAAGGGATATGATGTTGTTTTTAGCGAAGGAAAGGCTTTCCTGCGCAGTAAGGCAACTGGTGAGATCCGAAGGATAGGGGTTCGAGTTAAGAACCTTTATCAATTACAGGTAGATGGCTGCGCAGCAATGGCAGGCAAGGCAGAAGGAGTGGTGAGCCGGGATGATGGCGAGTTGTGGCACCGTAGATTGGGCCACCTTCACCATGGAGCTTTGAAGATACTGCAGCAGATTTATAGTGGGCTTCCTAAAGGCACTCTTACGCAGTCAGATCAGTGCAAGGGGTGTACCTTGGGAAAATTTGTGAAAGCCACCTTTCACGAGAAGGATAGTCGCGCCACGATGATCCTTGAGAGAATTCACACAGACGTGTGTGGACCTTTCTCAACAACTTCGACAGCAAAGCACAGGTATTATGTGATATTTGTTGATGATTTTTCTTGTAAGTGCTGGATCTTCTTCATGCAGAAGAGGAGCGAGACATACTCAAAGTTATGTGAGTTCAAGGCACTGGTTGAGAAAAAATCAGGGAAGCAGGTGAAGGCTCATAGGAGCGACAATGGTGGTGAATTCATCTCTGGTGAATTCAAGGACTTTTGCAACACAGAAGGAATTCGAAGAGAGCTCATAGCACCTCATAACCCACAACAGAACGGGGTTGCTGAGCGAAAGAACAGAACGATCGTGGGTGCTGCACGAGCGATGTTGCATGATCAGGGCCTACCCATTCACTTGTGGGTGGAGGCATGCAATACTGCAGTATATGTGTAGAACCGTTGTCCTCACGGATCTCGCAGCATGAGTACACCCGAGGAGGCGTTTTACGGTAAGAGGCCTGATAGTAAGAGGCACGATATTTCCCATTTGAGGATTTTGATTTCTGTTTACATATTTGTGACGAAGGATGCCGGGGAGAAAATTTGGATGTTGCGGAGGTTAGGTTGTTGTGGGGTACACTAATAAGCACAACTATCGTGTGTATTTTCCAGACATTCAGAAGACTGTTGTGCGACGGGATATCAAATTTCATGAGGAGAAAGCCATGAAGTGTTCGCTTGAGAGGGAGCCACACTTGCATGTAGATGAGGAGCTATTAGTTCCTAAGGAGGAGCCTCAAGATGTGGATCAGCCACAAGAGGAGGTTCATTGAGTGGAAGAAACCACTCATGCAGCGCCAACCATCGGAGGGTGGAAACGCACTACAGAAGCTGAGCGACTGAATCTTGATGCAAAGAAGATTGTAGGAGCACCTACATCACAGCGCAGACAGAGATAGTCACCTGACCGATATACTGGATACATGGCTCTGATGAGCAAGTGTATCATAACGAAGCCATCCTCTTTCGAGGAAACTGTGGAGGATCCCGCATGGGTAGATGCCATGGTGGAAGAGTATGATTCGATTGTCAGAAACAGTGCATGGGAGATTGTCCCAAGGCTAGAAGGGAAATCAGTGGTAGGTTCGAGATGGATCTACAAAGTGAAGCAAGCAGCTGACGGGAGTGTGGAGAAGTACAAGGCAAGATTTGTTGCCCGAGGCTTCTCACAGATTGAGGGGATCGATTATGAGGAAACCTTTACACCTGTCGCAAGGTATTCTTCCATACGGACGATTCTTGCTCTCTCAGCGCAGATGGGGTGGCACATTCATCAGATAGATGTGAAGGCTGATTTGCCCTCAACGGAGTCATTGAGGAGGAGGTGTACATAGAGCGACCGAAGGTTTGAGATCTTCAACGGCGAGTCGCATGTGGGAGCTCAAGGCGTTGTATGGGTTTGAACGAAGCACCTCGTGCTTGGTACACATGGATAGACAGTTATTTCACTGGACTTGGATTCTCCAAGAGTGAGGTGGATCCTAACCTATACTAGATTGTGGTGGAGGGAAAGTTGCTAATCATTGTACTTTATGTAGATGATTTGATTTTGACAGGTGATGAACTGTTGATACACTCATGCAAGGCTGATCTTGCAAAAGAGTTTGAGATGAAGGACTTGGGCCTCCTTCATTATTTCCTGGGATTGGAAATCTGGCAACGCAATGGTGGACTGTTTGTTTCTCAGGGTAAGTATGCCCAGGAGATACTGGAGAAGTTCAACATGCATGGCTGCAAGCCTGTTGATACTCATCTTCCTGCTGTCTGGAGGAAGGAGGATGCTACTTCAGCGGAGGTAGTGGATGCCACTGTTTATCGACAGTTGTTGGGTTCGCTTATGTATCTAGTCAATACACGACCCGATATATGCTATGCTATGAACCAGCTTTCACAAGCTATGGTTAAGCCTACCAAGCTCTACTGGAAGGCAGGCAAGCATGTATTGAGATATCTCAGAGGCACATCGGGATATGGATCATGGTACAGACAGGAGGATGAGTTGAGGCGGCAGTGCTTCAGGCATCAGTATCATCATATCAGAGATTGTGTGCAATGGAAGGTCATGTTACTTTCATACATTCCTACGGAGGATCAGGATGTTGATATCTTGACGAAGGCGCTCACCGGGAGCAAATTCGAATACCACAAGGGCATGATAGGGGTTGCAGATAATCCATATCTTGTTGAGAGGGAGTGTTGAGATTGCAACAAGATGATGAGCTTAGTGGAAAGGAGTCGCCTTCACTAAGTGGGCCCACGAGCTATTTTTGGCGCAAAGTCTATTTTTAGACTATGTCTATTTTTAGACATGTGGATCATGATTCTATGAGTTGCAGGATGCTATTTGTGGAGGGTTGGTCAAGTTGGAAAAATATATGGACTTCTATTTTTAGACATACTGGGCGGAATCCATTTTTAGATTGCCAGTCTAAAAATAGGGATGTCAAATATTAATAGCTCTTAATAATATTTAGACTCTAAACATTATCTTATTCTCTTGGAGCACTTCAGTTTGATGCCTAGAAGTGGCACATGCAGCTGACAGAAGGAATTACGTAATTCCTAGGGTTTAGTGGAGCTATTGCATGAAAGACTTTAGTTAGAACTCATGTGACAGAGTTTGGTGGAGTTGATTGAGGAAGTTAGTGGAGTTGTATTCAATTTAACTAATCTAAACATAGTTGAGCTATTTGTATCTAGTTTAACTGATTGATACAATTAGTGAGAGTGGTGTGAATTAATTATTAATTAATTCACTAATTATAAACTCATTAATCAACTAAATAATGCATCAGTTAACTTCAGTGCATGGACAGTTTCAGTGGAGACCAGTGTAGGAATAGGTGAAAGAGCAGGTTAACTATCAGTTGTGACTATATTGTTGCTATTTGCAAAACACAGATAGGTGGAGTAAGCCCATGAGGATTGCGCAGTTCAGGCCAGGTGTTTATCTATTTAATGAAGCCATCCCATAGCTTTGAAAACGCAATAGAGGCTGGCTATCAAGTGGCAAAATATTGGAGCATGTGTTTTGCTAGATCTAGCTTGATAGTGTGTAGCAATTGGAGGTAGTGCTGAGAGCTTGTGAGGAGTTTTGTACCATGATTGTTACATGATCTCCATGACATATAATATACAGATAGTTGGGGTTTTCAGCTTTAAGCTTTCCCATTAAATACTGTGTTCATATGTGTGATTGTTTGTGGTTTTAATGTATGCATGCAATTGATTTTATTTCCGCATGTGATGATCAATTGTAGAAGAGATTCTGTATTATGCATGAAGCTAAAATAGTGTGTGATCAGGAGAATCTCGGTGAATAATATCTCAGTTATTCAAATTTCTACAAGTTTCGGCGTCAAAACCACATCGCATCCACACCCTCATCGCAAATTGCAGTTCAGCGACTTTAACTTTTAACTGGCGCGATACGGGAAAACTTAAATCCTTGCAATTGCAATGTGTGATGGCACGATCGCATTGCAACCTCAAAAATTAAACTCGCGGCCGCTATCCTTTAAACTTTGCGATATGCGATTGCGATTGCATAGCAACTTAAACATAATAACTTGTGGGCGCTTATGTGCGTTGTCCTCCTGAGATTGCGACGTGCGATTGCAATCGCATCACAACTTAAATAACATAACTTGCGGGGGCTAAAAAGGTAAGTCATAAAACATGCGAAGTGCGCAGTGCGGGCGGCTTAAAAGGTAAAACATAAAAAGTGTGAAGTGCGGTCGCGCTAAAAGGTAAAACATAAATCTTGTGAAGTGCGATATTTATAACTTGCGATGTGAAATGACGATGTCACGTCACAACATCACAAGTTTTGGTGCTAGGCTTAAAAGGTAAATGGTAAGACTTGCGAAGTGTGGTATGCGGGCGGTTAAATAGCGAGAAGTGCAAAATGGTGGAAAGGTAAGGAATAGGCGGAAAACAAAGGTTTGTGTACAATTGGTAATGCGTTAAGGTATGAGGGTCCCACTAGATATCGCATCGGCAGAAACTTAACATTTCAGCGAAAGGATTAAGAGGTAACACTTAAATATTGCGGGCGTGATGTGTGGGCAAGATATAAGTCAACCGTGGGAAAGAGAATTAAACACATAGTAAGGTTGGGTACTCTGTTTTTTTATTTTTGCGTAAAATGCCCTCGGATTTGAAAAACCTAGGCTTGTCCTTCTCTGCAAAAAAAATTCAATTGAAGTGTGGGTTGCTGCCACTTTATTCATGGCGGTGGTTGGGAGTATTTACAACACTCCCCCTTAATGACAATTACCGCCATTAACCATTCCCGGACACTTTTTGAGATAAACAAAACTTTTCTATCCCAATGGCTTTGTGAGGATATCTGCAAATTGTTCCTCTGACCTGCAATGCTACAACACAATTTCACCATTGTTAACTAATTCCCTTATGAAATGGTATTTAGCATCAATATTCTTTGTTCTCTTGTGGAAAACAAAATCCTTTGACAATGCAATTGCTGAGCTGTTATCACATAAAATTGTGGTTCCTTTGTCTTGTTCATGACATAAATCCCTCAAAATCCTTCTCATCCAAGCTGCTTGACATGTTGTTGTTGTTGCTGCTACATATTCAGCTTCTGTTGTAGATAATGAAACTATTGGCTGCTTCTTGAAATCCCATGAAATGGCTTCCGATCCCAAAGGAAATACATACCCTAATGTGCTCTTTCTGTCATCAACACTTCCAGCCCAATCACTATCAGTGTAACCAATCAACTTAAAATCATCAGTTACGGAGTATAGAACACCATACTCCTTAGTTCCATTTACATACCTCAATATTCTCTTGGCTGCTTGCCAATGTGTCCCCTTGGGTGTTTCCATGAATCTGGATATCAAGCTCATTCCATACATTATGTCAGGCCTAGTTGCAGTCAAATACATTAGACTCCCAACCATGCTTTTGTACAATGTCGGATTGACATTCTTGCTGCAATCTTCCTTGCTCAACTTCAACCCCATGACAGTTGGAGTTGATGATGGCTTGTTGTTCTGCATACTGAACATTTTTTAAGACTTCTGACACATACTTTTCTTGGGAGATAAAATTCCCTTTTTTGTTTTCTTAACTTCTATGCCCAAAAAATATCTTAACAAACCCAAGTCAATCATTTCAAACTCACTTTTCATGACTGCTTTGAAATCAGCAATGAGAGAAACATCATTGCCTATAAAAATCAAATCATCTACATACAAAACAACAATAATAATTTTACCTTCATTTTCTTTAATGTAGAGTGTGGGTTCACCATCACACTTGTCGAACCCATTGTCCATCATGTAAGCATAAATCTTGTTGTACCATGCTCGTGGTGCTTGCTTCATCCCATAAAGAGATTTCGGCAACTTACACACCTTGTGTTCTTGGCCTTCTATTTCATAGCCAAGAGGTTTTTCAACATACACCTCCTCTTTCAACACTCCATTCAAGAATGTAGACTTCACGTCCATTTGATAAACTTTCCATTTTTGTTGTGTTTCTATAGACAATACTGTCTGCACTGTCTCCATCCTTGCAACTGGTGCAAAGGTTTCCTCATAGTCTCTTCCTTGTTGCTGCTTGTAGCCTTTGACAACTAGCCTTGCTTTGTGCCTTTCTATCTTGCCTTCAATGTTGCTCCTGGTCTTATAGACCCATTTCACTCCAATAACTTATTTTCCTTGTGGGAGGTGCACTAACTCCCATGTGTCATTTCTTTCTATTGCTCCTATTTCTTCATTCATTGCTTCAATCCACTTCTCTTCTTTAACTGCATCTTCAAAATGGACTGGGTCATCAATATGACAAAATAATGCAAATAAAGAATTCAGACCAGCACTATTATCAACTTCTTCTTGCTCATAAATTTCACTTAAATTTTTTAATCTTGGTCTTCTTGTATTTGTTGAAGATGTGTTTGGAGTTGCACTTGAACTCAAGGGAGTTGTTGATCCTTGTGGTGTGCTTGGAGAAGCACTTCCTTGATTTCTCAATGATGTTCTATTACTTTCTTGTGGTGTGCTCTGTTGAGCTTGTGTAGGTGGAGGAGGAGCCACCGTTGAGGAGTTGCTTGCTGCAGTCCACTCCTCTTTCTCTTCATGAGACATACATGTCTTCACATTATTTGTCTTCTCTAAAATTCCATCCCATGCTTCTTCTTCTATGAACTGAACATCTCTCTTGATGATTAATTTCTTCTTTGATGGATTATAGAGCTTGTAAGCCTTGGATTCATCACTGTAACCAAGAAATATACATTTCTCCCCCTTGTTGTCCAACTTTTTCCTTAACTGATCCGAGACATGTGCATATGCCACACATCCAAACACTCTCATGTGAGTGACAAATTTCTTTGTTCCACTCCATGCTTCTTCTGGAACTCTGTTCATAACACTTTTTGTTGGACATCTATTAATAATATAAGTTGCACAAGAGACAGCTTCTGCCTAATACTCATTTGGAAAATGCTTTGCCTTCAACATACTTCTTTTCATGTCCATGCTGGTCCTATTATTTCTTTCTACTACACCATTTTTCTGAGGTGTATACCTTGTGGTAAATTGCTTGTGAATTCCATGCTCCCTGCAGAAACGTAGAAAGTCATTGGAGATATATTCTCCACCTCTATCAGTTCTCAACACTTTTATGTAGTTTCCACTATGCTTCTCAACAAGATCTTTGTAGTCGTAGAACTGTTCAAACACTTCACTTTTCTGTTTTAGAAAATAGACCCATGTCTTCCTTGTGTAATAATCTATAAATTTCAAAATATAGTGACTGCCAGCTAATGATGGCATTTGCATTGATCCACATAAATATGAGTGGACAATCTCCAAAGGTTCCTTTGCCCTTATACTCTTTCCTACAGGAAATGATTCTATGTGTCGTTTGCCCAAGATGCAACCTTCACATAGGCTGTCTCATTTCTCTATGAGTGGTAATCCCTTTACCATGCCTTTTCTATGCAACAAATTCAAACCTCCGAAATTGATATGACCAAATCTCAAATGGCATAACCAATTCTCATCTTTCACTTCTTCTGGAAAGATTTCTTGTGTGACAGCTGCTACAACACCTCCTTCCTTCACATCTGATCTGATCTTGAGTGGAAACATTCTATTGCTTGTCATATGCACTTTTGCAATGAGCTCTCTACTTGGAGGTTTATCCATGATTGTGCACACATCATCTTTAAAAAAGACATTCTAGCCCTTTTACATGAGTTGTCCAATGCTTATAAGGTTACATTTCAAACCAGGGACATAATAGACATCTGTCATGAACTTCTTCTCTCCCTTCTTTGTTAGTATGTTTACTCTTCATTTTCCCATGACAAAGACCTTGTTATCAGTCCTCGATGTCACTTCAGATTTTACACTCTCATCTAGATAGGAAATGTTGCTATGTTTCCAGTCATATAGTTAGTAAAACCTGAATCTAAGAACCATACATCTTCTTGTTTTTCTTGTGCTACATTACAAGCTAAAAGCACGCTACCATGGTTCTAATTTTCTTTTGTGAAATTTACACTATGTTTACTACCCATGTCATTTTTCTTCTTTCTACATTCATTTGCATAATGACCATACTTTTTGCAATAATGACATTGGACATGAGATTTATCATACCTCTGTCCTTGTTCTTGATTCTGGCTTGAGCCTTGGCTTGGATTCTGATTGCTGCCCCTTCCACTTGTGCATTCAGGGTTGCTTCTTCAACCTATGTGTGGGTTTCTTTCTCTTCCTTGGTAGTTTGATCTTCCTCGACCTCTACCTTGACAAAAAGACATTTGTGTCTTAAATGCATGCTCCACTGAGAATTTTGTTGCTTTGTTCAGTCTGTGCTCATGAGACATCAGTGATGCATGAAGCTCATCCACTGAAAAATGTGAGAGATCCTTTGTCTCTTCTATGGCCACTACTATGGCATCAAACCTTGATGGTAGACTTCTTAAGACTTTCTCAACTATTTTCATTCCTTCAAGTGTCTCTCCAAGAGACCTTATGTGGGTAACCAACCCAATCGCATGTGTAAATAATGAGTCTATATTATCAAACTCTTTCATACAAAGAGTTTCAAAATCTCTTCTCAGCATTTGAAGTTTTGTTGTCTTCATCTTTGCCATGCCTTGATAGGATGTCTGGAGGGTATCCCATGCCTCCTTGGACTTCATTGTTGTTGCAAACCTTGGGAAAATACTCTCATGTACTGCTTGGAAAATATAGAAGAGGGCTTTGGAGTCCTTCTTATTGTCCCTCAAAAAATATCTTTCTACTTGTGTCAAAGCATTATATGCCACTGCATTTGCTGGTTCGTGGAAACCATTTTCCACCAGCTCCCAAATATCTTGTGAAGAAAATTGGGCCTTCTTCCCATTAAACTGTAGTAGTTGGGAATTAGCCAGGCTTGTGCCTGCTGCTGCCATCTTAACTATGTAAACAAAATCTTCTCACTGCTGGAGAATCAGCTTCTCAAAACAACCTTTCAGCTTCTTCAGTAAGAGCAAGCTCATTCTTTCACTGAGAGCCTAGACCTGCTATGATGCCATGTCAAAATTTCTAATGGAAAGCTTTGATGCCATGTTGGAAATTCTGGTATGCTCTGATCACTGTCAAGAACATACACACAAAGCAGAGAAGAAATATATGCAAAAATAAGAATTACACACAAACAAATAGAGCGAGAACAAGAGAGAAAAATTTTTCTCCATTCATCTCGCTGAACATATGAAAAATACATTGCTTTTAATACAAAATGGCCGAAGCCTGAAGATTAAATGTATTTCAATGCTAGACAGGAAAGATATCCACAAAACAATCCTTCTGCATCGAAAGCTCGATTCTTCAGTTTCTACACGAAACTGTGTACAAAAACAAAAAAGACAGACTTGAAAATTTATAGGTTTCGGCTTCAAACCCACATCGCATCCACGCCCTCATCGCAAATCACAGTTTGATGATTTTAACTTTTAACTGGCACGATATGGGAAAACTTAAATCCTTGTGATTGCGATGTGCGATGGCACGATCGCATCACAAGTTGATATCTCTAACTCGGAGGCACTATCCTTTAAACTTTGCAATATGCGATTGCGATCGCATCACAACTTAAACATAATAACGTGCCGATGCTTATGTATGCTATCCTCATGAGCTTGTCATGTGCGATTGTGATCGCATCACAACTTAAATAACATAACTTGCGAGCGCTAAAAAGGTAAGTCATAAAACATGTGAAGTGTGAATTACGGGCAACATAAAAGGTAAAACATAAAAAGTGCGAAATGCGGGCGCGCTAAAAGGTAAAACATAAATCTTGCGAAGTGCGATATTTATAACTTACAATGTGTGATGACAATGTCGCATTACAACATCGCAAGTTTTGGTGCTATGCTTAAAAGGTAAATGGTAAGACTTGCAAAGTGCAGTATGCAGATGGTTAAAAAATAGGAAGTGTAAAATGGAGGAAAGGTAAGGAATAGGCAGAAAACAAAGGTTTGTGCATGGTTGGTAATGCAGTAAGGTATGAGGGTCCCACCATATATCGCATTGGCGGAAACTTAACATTCGGGGAAAGGATTAAGAGGTAGCACTTAAATCTTGCAGGTTGCGATGTGCGGGCAAGAGGTAAGTCAATGAAAGGAAAGAGAATTAAATGCAGAGTAAGGCTAGGTACTCTGTTTTCTGATTTTTCCGTAAAATGCCTTCGGATTTGAAAAATCTGGGCTTGTCCTTGCCTGCAACAAAATTCAATTGAAGTGTGGGCTGCTGCCACTTTATTCATGGTGATGGTTGAGAGTATTTCTTGTAGAAGCGTTATTCTTGCAGCTTTGTTTTTGGATATTGGCTGCGCTTTGTTGGCTCACTCTCTCTCCTTCCGTTGCACCATTAATACCACCCCCTACAATACTCCGCAACGCCTAAGCTCCCACCGATCCCCGAATCACTGTTTATACCACTATTCAACTCCAGGTATTATTCACACTATGAAATCTAGTCGACCCTCCATTCCTGCTACAAAGAAGGCATAGCTAGTCATATAACACACATCAAGCCTCCAACGAAAGCCTTCTCCTTCCCACAGTTGGCACTCTTGTCGGCACTCAGCTCCTACAATCGCTACCATTGAGAAACATGCTCTAGGAATGGGGACTCTCACTCCATTGCATTGTTGTGAGTTCCTGTTTGATCTTACAATCCTCTCCACCGTGTTCTCGGCACCGCGTTGACTGCTCTGGTATTCGCTGCCTCTCGGCACTGGCTCCACATCTCTCTCAACCTTCTCTATGTTAACATAATCCCTTTAAATCCATCTCTCAATCGTGGTGCAGTTTCCGGGGATAACACTCTCCCTCAGTCCATATACCACCATACTGTAGTGGCGCAGCAGAAATGTTGATACATTACCATAGTCGCTCCCCGAACAGTCAATTTCTCACATCGTCCAGTGCTCGTCCTCCTCACACGACAGCGTTGCACACAATTGTTTTTCCATGGGTTTCTCCTTCCAATTGACGTTGAATTTTCCCCCTTCTTACTTTGCAGATCGAACAAGATTTCGTATCTCCTCAAGATAAAAATCTATGTTGTAGAACGAATACACTTATTGTGGGATTGAAGCATCTTATGAAATGAAACCTTCAAGTGAAGTCTTGCACGACGCTCTAATTCAAGTGAATGCATTTTACAGGTTCTCGGGGAAGGAGAAAGTGGCATAACATCTAGTCTTTCGGTGATCATCTTTCTTTCTTTTCTGCATTAGGGGGTCTTCTTTGCCGCTAAATTTGGTAACCATCTTCAATGGCACAATAAATACGTTAATCCATGTGTTCAGAGTCTGCTTGCCAATATCCCTGTCTAAGGTCATTCTTTACATAACCTAAAGTTTTCGTTCATAAGAGAGAAGTGCTTTGTTTCTATTTATGTACATCCACTCATGTGAATTGAGTGTAGTTATTATATTCATTAAATCATGTTAAAATATCTCTGGCACTCTTGACTCAATACATAGGCCGTTCATTATCTATCGTGGCAAAAACAATGGAAAGATTTAATTCTTGAACCCTATTCTTCTTGCATGAATAAAATCTCGTAAGGAGGTCGATTTGGTGTGAGCTCATTAACCACGTGCTTGGAATTTCCATACTAATAGTAGTTACAAGTGTTCCAAATGAGAAATACATATTAGCATTTATTTTTTAATCTTAAATCCAACAAATTGAGATTGTATTGGGAGATATTGCTCTATAAGTTGATGTATGTACCACCTATGGTCATAACAAGAGTCATGAATATATCTTAGGTAATAGACCATTGCCCTATAAAAGATATCATCCATGTGAAATCAAAAAGAGTTGCCTAGTTGGATGTGGAATTAAGGCATGACACCACTCACCCGAATTGGATGTGGAATTAATGCATGCTGCCACTCACCATCAACGTCCCTACCCTCTCCCTTTGCCTCAAAATGAAATTCACCACTCACCCTCAACGTCCATGCCATCTCGCTTGCCTCGAAATGAAATTCAATGAGCGTTGTCTCGCGTTATCTAGCTAGGATATATTTATTTTTCATTGAAAAATGGTGATTTTTTTTTTTTCAAAAAACTTTTCATAAGAATGTTTGAATTGTTTTTTATGATGGAAATGGATTCAACACCATCAAAAAATTTTAGGGCACCCAAAATCCCGACGTTTGATAGCTGTAACAAAAATCATACCAGAATTTCCATTTTTTTAGGATGAATTTGGAGTACTTATTCAAAATTTTATTCTAAATTCCGTTCTTGTTCTCAACTCTTTAAAGGGGGTTGAACAACTTTTTGAAAGCCTTTTACATGTTAATAAACATGGTGTTGTTTAACTACTATATGTTTTGGAGTTTTTGGTTGGAATTTAGAGAAAACATTGGCCAAATGTTAATTTTTCTTATTTAAATTGAGTTTACTAGTTATAAATCTTAATTTGTGTTATAGTTTAAATTGGGTTCATTGGCCATCTCACAAATTTTCAATATCATTAAAGAAGGGTTAGCATGTCATGCCCTATGCATGATACTCTGATGTTTTATTAGTCCAACATATGGATCATCATGTTCTAGAACATTCTTTCTTAACATCTTTGAAGCATAGCAGGGTATTGTACCATCCAAGCTGCACCCACTAGATGCATGTAGGATTAATATGTACTCCTCCCAGCCTAGGTTTAAATGTAATTATGTTGGTGTGCAAAAGAGGGTTTGGACCGCATAATTGGAAAGTTTCTACTCATCATGGATGCCATATTTTATCTGCAATTCTCACAGTGTAATGGCGGTATCTTTTTTGTTTCTTGGAGCACAAGGGAATGATGGTTGCACTAGAGACAATAGGAATGGTGGGGTTCCTCTCTTGAAAGTAGCATATATTAATTGGTTAGCTTTTGATTTTGACTAGCATAATAAAGAGGTGCAACACATTTGTTCTGGTTCTCGAACGTGGTTTGTTTCACCTCTTCTTCGGAGACACAATAAGACAATTATGAGACCCTAGCTACAAACGTATTTCCTTTCAATTTAGGATTGCTACTGGTTGGTTCTAGGTTATTTTCTTCAATTTCTTGCAAGCAATGTGGATATTTTGGTCTGTATGCTATTGAGGGCTCTGTTATGCTAGGAAATGGCTTCACCTCTTGGGCTAATAGGTATATAGCGACATCGTGTGTTCATTGAGTACCTAAGGCCCTGGTTTTGGTGCTCTCGCCTCCCTTCGTTCCTTTATGAATTGATTGTTGGTGTAGTTTGGGTTATTGTGGTCTTTTAGCTTGGGGAAAGTGGTGAAAGTCTAGCTTGTTTCAATTTTCTACATCACCTATACACATCCAAGGGACTAGCTTTGGTTTGGTATTCGGGGAATTATTTCTATTGTCATCTTGGGGGGTTGTGTGGTATTGTTATTAGCTTGGGCCATTATGTCATGCCAACATGGAGGTAGTCGAGGTAGTCGACGTGAGGCTTATTAGCTTGGGCCATTATGCCATGCCAACATGGAGGTAGTCGACATGAGGCTTATTAGCTTGGGCCATTATGCTATGCCAACATGGAGGTAGTCAACATGAGGCTGGGGAACATGGCCATCCTAGCTAGTCTCGCTATGAGATTCTATCCCATGAGGTGGGAGTTGCATACCATGTTGTTACCTCGCAAAGAACTCAGGCAAAGATTTAGCAGTTAGAAAGACATGTCTAACGTGATAGATAGACCTTCTCTGCTAATGAACTTATGGATGGAGTTTGTCATTGAATACCTAACCTGGGCATACCAGGGGAAGGTGAACCCAATACATGCATGCTATTACTCTTCACTCACAGTTTAAGACTCTCCTAGTTCAAGTCCTAAAAGAAAAACATGAGGGAAAAAATGATATAATTTCCTTCCTTAACAACATCCAACAAAACCAATGGAAAATGCAAGATAGTCTTAACAAGTTGGAAGCTCACCGGCCTCATATGGAAAAGCACATCCAATGTGAATTCAAACCTCTAGTACCTCTTGGCACTAGCTCAAAAGATCCAACTCTTGTGAGATATTTATATTCCTAAATAATTTTCTATTTTAACTTCTTTACAGTTATTTTACTGGACCTATGGCTATATGATATTTTGTATATTAAAACTACTTTTGTTTTGTGTATTACAACTATTTTTATTTTTATATTGAAACTCCTTTATATCATATACTAGCTAGGTAACAAAAATGACTAAGGTAAACCTAATATAATTTTGTAAAAACGCTATTAAAAATATAACATTATCAATGAAATACTTCTAACTTACTAAACAAAAAATTATGAAAGTACTATCTCTAATATCTATGATAAAATAAAAAAATATTAAATAAAAATATTTGAGAAAGTTTGCCGCCTTCATTGTTTTCAAATATGTAAACCCGCTATATATTTATTGGAATATATAGAACTCCATCTATGAAATTAGAGAAACGAGTAAACATTTCATTTATTTCAGGTTCGATGAATATGTCAAAAATTTAGCAAACTACAGTTCATATATGTAATTTCAACTTAAAGGAATAAATATAGATAATAAAGAGAAGAATCACATGCAGATCATGGTGATAAGTTATCATTTATGCACTTGTCTTTCTACACTCTTTAAAAAGCAATATAGGATCTCGTTGCTTCTCATTGCAAGTAATGAAAATGTAATATATACTTTTGTAATGAAAATGTAATATATATCTATATATATATATATTTCCAAAATCTAAACAAGATTGTCTCAACCTACACTAGAAAAGCATTATAAAAACAAGGAATATAATGCATGGATTATAATATTACCTCAACCCTCAAGACACGCATATGGATTACATGGGAAATGCACTCTTTTTTTTTCTTTACCAATGGCAATCCTTATTTTCTTCACAAATGGCAACTACTTAGAAAGAAAATTTGTTGGAAAAATAAAATGTGTCCTTTTAACTATGGTAACTTATTATTGATCTTTTTGGAAAATTCATTATTGACATAAGCAACTATAATCTGGTAATAAAAAATTATTGATTTTTTTGGAAAATCCAACTATCATAATTTATTAGTGATCTTTTTAGAAAATTCATTGTTGACATAATCAACTATATTGTTTTGGAAAATCCAACTATCATAACTTATTAGTGATCTTCTTAGAAAATTCATTGTTGACACAATCAACTATAATATGGTAACCAAAAATTATTGATTTTTTTGGAAAATGGTAACAAAAAAATTATTGATTTTTTGGAAAATCCATTCCATTGCAGAAAATCCATTATTGACATAATCAACTATGGTGATAAAAATTATTGATAATTTTGGAAAATCCATTGTTGACATAATCAACTATGATAACCAAAAATTCTAAAATCCGAAACTATTGCCTAAGAATATTAAAGAAATTCAAGATTGAATTTAATGTGGATTGGAGGAGAGGGAAATAATATTAGGGCACTAAGAGAATACCAGTTTAGAATGGATAAAGGCAGTACAAGGCTATTTTGAAATAGTTTGAAAATTGAGACCAATGTCCAATGCGATTTGGGGTAATTTTTCAAAATGTTCCGCGCTTACTGTTTTCACTAAGAATCTAGTTGGAATAATAATGTAAATTGTACATATATTCTAAATACATTCTAAATAATCACTACTAATCACTAGTAAGAATCTGGTTGGAATATTAAATGTAAATTGTACATATATTCTAAATTTCTAAATAATCACTTAAAGGTCAAAAGTCATTTTCTAACTATTAATCTAAAAAAAATTGTACAATAATAATAAAATGATTTCCTAAAAAAATTGTAGACTAATAATAAAATGATTTCTTTTATAAACATAGTATCAAGTTTCACATTTAGTGTCTTTTAAGTATATAAATCAATGTCTTTTTGAATAACCCATATCATTTTCTTTACAAGTTTTTGAGAAACTAATTTTAGTTATATATCTTGTAGAAGTGTTCAAACATGTTTAGATTTTAAAGTGTAAAATTTGGAATAATAATAATAATTATTATTTCTTTGGACTAGAGTATGACCAAATGTGAGTATGACCAAATGTAACAATGTTGATGGAATCAAATCAATTAGATACAAGAAAATCGAGTAACTATAGTGATATTGAGAATATTGATGTTTTATAATGTTTTTAATTAAAACTAACTAAATATGCATATTCATTTTAGTTTTTTTATTAAAGCTCACATTGTTTTTCTATTTAGAGAATATTTTAATTTTATTTTAAAAGGGACGCATATCAACTTGATCTGAATGGAATGTATTAGTTTTGTTGTGCTAAGTATCCAAACAATAATTAAATTGTGTTCATAAGGTTTACTGAAGTTTGCAGGTGAAACAAATGGTTTTATCTTAGTTAAAAAGAATTTTGTGTGAGGTTAAAGCATGTAAATTGCTTTTATAACACTGTACAACAGTAAATAATAGAGAATTAAACATCAAATGTAACAATACTCGGCAAATTTGAGGAATCATTTCACCCCTCTTGGGCTACATCTGTTGGTCCAGCTCCCAATGGCATGTCCCCAATATCGTATTGCTCAAAAATTGTAAGTAAATGTGAATAAAAGCCTCAAATGGTTGTGCTATCTATAAAAACAGCTTCATAATGCTTGAATTAGTTAGGAATGACTATTCATTTGCAGAAAACAGAGAATGGATGCTCAAAACACTGAAAATACCCTAGTGGCCCTAGTGGCTCCTTGACTTTTCCTAAAGCTAAACCTGCACAAGATGACCTCTCATGGCTTTGAAACCTCTTTTAATGTGTTCAAAATGTCAAAATTAGTCTAGGTAGACTCTTGTTTCACCAAAATTGGTCGAAAATTGACTTCTCCATGCATTTTTCCCAATGACACCTAGGAAAACTCCACTAAATGTGGAGATTGTCAGTTAATTGGAGCTAACTTTAATGGAACCCCAAAATTTGGGGGACGCACTCCAAATCCGTCAGCGGCCATGTGCTGGCATTAAATGTTCAGCGGGAGTGGTCAGATTACATTCGATGAAACTGCGGACCAACCACTGAGAACACCATATAGATAAACCCCACACATAAAGTTTCGGTGATATGGGCACATGGTCCTTAACCGCTTGGGTAACAGTTAGGCAACCATCACTATATGAACCGGGGGCTGGCCCCGTTTGCCGCCGATAGGAACATATGAAACTTTAAATATTAACTGTTGCCTTACCATGTTAAGAATTGCTAGCAGGCCAAACAGTAAGGCGCTCGGCACGCGGACGGGGGGTCATGTGTTCAATACCTACTGACTCCCAATAAATTTACCATACCGCCTAACCTCTAGCCAGGGGCCACGTGGAAGCCTCCGAGCAGGCCACGTGGCGCTCGCTGATAGGCCAACAAAACTTTAATATAAAAATAATTTTTGCAAATATATTTTTTTCAAAATTTTCATATAAAGTCAAAATGGGTCAAAGGTCCAGTTTTTGGAGTTTACTGGGCTTTTCAAACCTTCATAACTTCTGCATACGACCTCTGTTTTGCGAACCATTCACGGCACCAGAATCGCAACGACGAGACCTTTCCGGTCGCTCAAGTTGCAACCAATTCTAAGCTCTTTCATTTTGAGCATTTTTAAGAAATGGACATGATCTCGTGATCACATCTCCACATTGAGCACGAAAAAAATCACACATCACCCTCGTACTATTTACAGAATGTGTCCCTTGACGCAATAATGATTTCGTTATTAGGGAGAGCAAAAATATATTGTATCAAACAAGATTTCCAAAAAGTTTCAACAAACAAACAAAAGAAGAAAACCCACTTGAAATATATAATCTAAGCATTTTGCTACCTCTTGTTTTTTCTTATATTAATTTTATTTTACTTTCATTTTTTTTCATTTCAATATCTTGTTATTTCTTTCACGTTTTGGTGTCTATATGGGACAAAGGATTATCGAGAAGTTAATGCATTCCCTTATGGTATATCAAAAGTGTCATAAAAGGGTACAAGAAGTGGTCGAGGTCATAGTCATCCAAGACATGTTTTCACATGTTATTTTAGTGTTCACATACCAAAACATTTACTAGAAGGTGCCTTGATCACTTATGCTGAGATGAGCAATATAGACATTACAAATAATTTTTTTCCAGATGATTTTGTATGCACAAGGATATACCATGTACCCCCATGTTAACAATGAAGTACTTCAATAGGTAGAAAGATGTTTCTCTTTGGGAATTTCAGTTAAATGTATACATCTTAAACATTAGGAATTAGTGCATGACATTGTAACCTCGTCTAAAACTAAGTTTGATAGAAATAATTTTCTACTTGTAGTGTGTGTGTGTGTGTAATTATTTTAATCAAGATGGACATCAAAATAATTTATTTATGGTTGATATTAAAATATTATTTTTCTTATTGATATTTTTACAAATGTTACTTCTCAACTTTATGTTAAAACACTAGGATGATGAAAGAAACTATGTTAAGAATATGTTGACAGGGAAAAATTTACAGCCAACAGTAAGGTGGTCTCCCCCTTGTGAAGTTCCAGTTTTACCTCAGACTGTTTGAAATAGGAGCCCCATCTGGTATGTGGGTCTGGTTTCCACCATATGTGTTTTCTCTTGGCTTTCGAAAGAAATGAGGTTAGCATGAAAGCAAGTGTGAAATAATAGAGAATGGGGACAAAATCAACCCAAAATTGACAAATTCACAGAGCAATGTACAAGAACATAACAAAAAAATAAGAAGAAGGAGTACATCTCAAACAATTGTGAGTTAGATAAAACCATCTGAGATATATAAGTAAGAAAGTACTAGAGGTTAAAAGTGCTAATTAGTTTGAAATGGGTTACTAGCATTAGCATGGAATAAATGGAAAACATTCAAAAGCAAACACACAAGCAATAGTTATGAATTAGTTCATTAACTTATAAATCAAAGTTACCGATCAAACAAGAACTATTACTTCGAAATGACAACTTTGGCCAAAAAAACAACTTAAAAACGAAAATTGGTGATTACATAAATTTTTAATTTAATTTTATTTTATTTTATTTTTCGGGGTAAATTTTCAACATTTATTAAAAATGGAATTCAAAGCCAATTTTTGTTGTGTAAAAAACACTCTAAAAACGGAAAGTGTGTTTTTTTATTTTTCAAGTTGTCTGTGATCCTTCGGGCTTTACTTATAGCTTCAAGAGTCACGACCCATGGGCATCTAAGTTGTCAAAGTCACCCGGGGATCGCACTCGACCTAGGCCACACTAGCCCTTTAGCCGATTAGATTTTTACCATGTCTCCTCCCCCTAGCATAGGGCACAACCGCCCGTTGTGAGGTTTGATCCTGGGTCGCCTTGTTGACGAGGCCCATCCTCAACGAGTTGTGCTTGTGGGACTTGACTTGAAAACAAAGAGTGTTGATTTCGAGGCCCATCCTCAACGAGTTGTGCTTGTGGGACTTGACTTGAAAACGAAGAGTGTTGATTATTATTATTATTATTATTATTTTTTATTTTTTTTTTAATTTTATTTTAAAATTTTTTTTTTCGGGGTAAATTTTCAACAAATTTTTAATAATGAAATTAATGACAAAATATCATGACTCCGAAAAACCTTAAAATTTCAACAATTTTCAGGCATGACATTAAAAATAAAATATCACGTCTCTGAAAAGTCTTAAAATTCCTGTTAAGGCCCTATAATAATAGGGATCATAATTTTGAATTGACTATGTTAAGTCTTGTAATATTGTACATACCCTTGCTTTCTGCAATTGTTTTCCCATATTTAAAAAATGAAAAGAGGGTATGTCTTAAAAGAAAAATCAAAGGACCAAAAGAAAGAAGATAAAAAAAGGATTTAAAATATGAACCCCACAAAAAGAAACAAATTTTTTTTTTTGAAAGTGTTGCACATTCAAATGCCACTACTCTTAGTTTACTTTATGCCAATAAAATTGTGTGCAACTTGTCCAAAATGCCACAATTCATTATGATCATATAATTTAATATTGATTCATTCATGCCTTTAAATTTGATGTCATGATAGTTAGTGAATAAAGATCTGACCAAACCATTTAATCTTGACAGATCAGTAGTTAGGTAGAGAATAAAATGAGCTCATAAGTTTAATCTGAGCCATTGGAAGTTATAAGGTTAGAAATATGTTAGTTTTCTTATCAAAAGAAAATAAAAGGGCCAGCAAGCTCAAATGCACCCAATAAAGGAAAAAAAAAATGTCAGGGTAAATAAAGGGTAGGTAGAAGATTTTTACAAGTCATGGAAAGCATCAATTGTTTCATCTCATACATTAATATCCTTCTAAAACACATTCCCCTTACTAAAATCCCTATTTCCACTCTTGGAAGTCACTTCCCCTTGTAAAAATCACTTTCCTTTTGAAAAATATCCCCTTCCCCTTATTCTAACCCTTTCCCCTTCCTAAAACCTATTTTCCTATTTAAAATTCCCTTTTCCCCTTTACTAACCCCACCTTTTCCATTTTAAAAATGAAAAACCCACTTTTTGCATAGTTTTAAATGGTTAAAATATATCGGGCTTGTAGTATCCCAAAATAGGGAAAATAAGAAGTATTGAGAATATCTTATAATATTCCCAAATCAGGAATTTCACCAGCCCCTGCAAAGGAAACACAGTTTCCTGCAAATAACGCAATAACAGTGAGGAATGGGACTTGGATCCCTTATTTCATACAATATACAACTCACATCCAGAATTGGAGCAGAAACAAATCCCTCTAGCCAACATAAACAGATCTCCCCAAGCCAATATGACTCAAATAAGCCCAAACCCCATGACTTTGCTTAACAGAAACTACTGAAGCATGCAAAAACGTTATTTTAATGAGGGTTTATACATAAAATAATGAGAAATGATAGATCTGGAGTCTACAATCATCCAATTGCTGAGAAAATGGAGATTCCTTCCTTTTCATACATAATAAGAATAACCCGGCAAGGGTTTCAAGAAAGTACAATGTATAAAAGAGCAGATCTACAGATCTAGATCTAGAAAACACAGTTATACTGCAGCTCTGTATAAATATAGCTGAAATGTACAAAGAACAGAAGAAGAATGATATACAAAGCTTTACGGGAGAAGGGTTGGCCCTCCCTCCAAGGAAAGCTCACAAGCAAGGGTTCAAACCCTGCTACTGCAACACTATGAAAAATAATGCAGTTCCTGCAAAGGACTACGCAGTAATGATGGAGAATGATTTGGCCACATGCCAAGATGTACAATATGCTCAGAAATCTCCTGCACAGATCTTGCAAAGAAAGGGAAGCTTCCTCCTCTGAAAGATAAGCTCAGAAGTTGGTGTTGTAAGCCTTCCACTGCAACATCCTATAACACAATGTTCCCTGCTATAGGAATAACACTGTAGTTGAAGGAGGATGCTTGGCCTCAAGCCTGAATGTGGAAAAATGAAGAACAATGCTCCTCCAAGAGACCTCTCAAGGAAGGAGAAGGAATCCCTAAGTAGGAATGCCTTGTGCTGAACAACATATCATACTCAACTCAACAGCTGAAGAATGCTCAATAGTCTAAGCAGACCAAAATCAATAATCCATAAGCTAACCTCAAATGTCTGCCATCTTCCTCCTTATAAGGTTTGTGAGCCTTCTCATCTTGGGTCCCACCCATTAGGGTTTCCAACATCACATTATCACTTTCCCCCCAAAACTGCGTTGTAGCTCCATCAAGGCTACTCCTCCATACTGCGTTGTTGACTTAGTCAACTTGACTGAATCAACATGATTCTCTTCCTGTTCATACATGGAAAGTGCAAAATCCAGCTACTATGATGTCCCCTTTTCATACCAAGAGGGATTTTGTGCTAATACAAGATATGTATGGGTCTCTTTCCCCCATTTATTCATCTACTAAATGCAAAAATAAAAAATTAATATTCATATTAGCTGTATGCTAATTTAGGAATATTATAGTCCTCCCCTCCCAAATGTTGCTTGTCCTCAAGCATTTGCAAGGATAGAACTGGAAAGTATCCTTCCATCTTCCTGTAGCATCCTCATATGATGAGCTCTCCCAAAGAATAAGATGTTGTCTCAGGAATGAAACTCCATAGTGCCTCTCCCAAGCACACAAGTTAGCATTTGGTGTACATCCAAAATGGCTATCATCATGCAAAAGTAACATACTCAAGGAGACAACTATGTGCTGTCTAGAGGTCCTCTCAAGGCATGGAGTTTGAATTGCAAGGGGAACTATCATTCCCAAGTGAAACCTCCACCCCAAAGCTATCATCCATATAAAATGAGTCACCCTCCAACATGGCAACTCATGAAAGATCCCCTCCACCTTTGGCTCATGAAGTGTAGGTGGGCTGAATAGATAAACATGATAGGTAAGAGGGCCTATCCCATTTTGTCCTCCTCTCCAGTTTTGATAAGTGTAGAGGGCATGCTAATCTTGGGCTGTAATAAGGTTGCCCTCAAGTGACAAGAAGAAGATTGGATCTTCAAGGATCATTTCTCCAATGTCATGATCCATGCTAATCCAAACCATTCCATACAAGATGAATGGCACATCATCACCATATGGCATCCAAATCAGAAAAATGCTGAAGGTTGTGTGAAATTTTGGATGGTACAAATGGTTTCCCAAGTGGATACTACGCAGTCTTTCCAACTGTTGTTTGAGAATATCATGTGGAAAGTGGTCCTTCAATAAGTTACAAGTTGTGCTTGTTTGCTCCTCCACCATGGGGTAGTAAGCATCAATGTATATCAGTTGTACATAATCAAAATAACAATACACTTGCCCAAATTCATGTATAGATGGGCTACTAGCATTACAAAGATTGGCCCTAAAGAGACCATGAAACCCAAAAATACTCTTGCTCTCTTGTGGAGCAATGCACTATTCACATATGGTGAGAAGATACAAATACTCAATGGAGTAATTAACAAGTACAAAAATGTATTTACTACCATGCATGGTGAGTAAGTTAAAAGTGAGGTCCATGAATGAGCTCTCCCATGAGAATCTTCTCATAAAAGTCTGTAAAATGAGAGGATGCATACTCCCCTTGGAACACTCCATCAATAGAAGCATACTCCCAAATGACAGTGTTGTAGGTCTTAGTGCTAAGGCTCTTTTCACTCCATGACTTCTCCTTTTGACATTCCATATGCCAAAGCCATCCACTACCATGCTGCTATGTGAGAGGATCTTCTCCCTATATGGAAGCCTCTCATGATCCTACAATGTTGAAGGGTAGCCTCCTTGCACCTCGAATGTGCCTTCCTTCTCTCTGGAAATATCATGATAAGTATGGGAAATTTTTTTCCCATACTCTCCCAAGTGTAACCACAACAACAAAAACTCTTGCTGCTCCCTCATCTCTCCCTCATACAAGCCATAGAGTAAGATCATGATGGTTGTCTTGTGTGATGCCCCATACAAACAAGTCTTCTGATGTTCTAGCATATGGGTGCCATGCAATGCCTCCATCCACCACATACATCCTGACATGGAGTATGTCCCAAGATGGCCAAACTCTCTCAAGAGTAGCCAGCACAGATTTGCTTCTTGTTGCCCTGTGTCATAGATCTGCAAGTGGCTCACCAACCTCTTGCTCTCCATCCACTCCCATTCATCCAAATGTGGATGCCTCCAATCATGTTCCACCTTGGTATCTTTACAATGAAGACTACCAATTTTCCAAAGCAGATTCCTCTCCTTGCATCTCATGGGAAATTGAGATGCAACTCCTTGGAGATCTTTTAGAAAATATCTCTCATCCATGATCCTCTTGAATCCATAAGGATCCAAGTGTGCTGAAGGTAAAACATCATCAGAAAGTGGCACAACGCTCATTATGCCCTAAAAAATCTTACACCCTAACCCCTCATGTTGCATGAAACTCAATAAGGGTGCAATGAAATGAATGTTTATCCCTTATTTGAGCAAACCAAAGTTGCACAGCGCAGTGCAAGCTTGTTGCTCCACATCAGCAATGTGTTTTGATCCTTGACCATGTGAAGACAAATTTCCAAGGTTTCCCGTAAGATTTTCTGAAATGATAGGAAATGGAAATATACACATACCTTGGTGAGTCTTGGGAACATCTTGTATGGCTACAAGAGTTCCTTCCTCCCATGTGTTCATTGATCCAACTGCTGATATAGATGGCTGCCCCTTCATGAATGTGACAATGCTGAAAAAAGACTCCTCAAGTGGTGATGAGAACTCCTTCTTCCTCGATCTCCCATTGTCAAATCTCCTGATCACCCTTTGAGTGAAATCTGCAAAAGTAGATACCCTTGAATGACTCACATGGCTGAACCACCAAGTGTTTTCCTTACCCTCCAATTGCAGCGCTGAGATCTCCGCAACCTCTTTTTCCACTACTGGATGTAATAGGAAAAATGCTTCTAACTTCATCGCCCAAACTATTGTTGTACATATGGGTGATCCATCAAAAGTGGACAATAGAAACCTATTTCCCTTCACCATCCTATTGTTGTATGGCCTCCTCTCTTCTTCCAATTGGATAAACTGATGGAGCGCTAGAGTCTCTTTGAAAGCTCTAGGTTGATGTTTGTACTCTGCCAAGTACCCACTTAGGATCTCATGTTATAAGTGCTCTCCATGCTTCTCATTCCTTCCAAGAGAATAGGAAGTGCACGGCTCTTCTTCTTCTTCTTGAAACCTTCTAGAGATCTCACATCTCTCTTCTTTCATCTGCTTAACCTCCTTGGGGAGGTTATTTCTAGCTCTAAAAAGTGATGAGAGTAAACTCATCCTCTCCATCATTCTGATCTCCTCTTCTTCTTATCTTCTGGATTGCGTCTAAAATCCATAGGTTGATCCAAGATGAAGGCTCTGATACCATTGTAATATCCCAAAATAGGGAAAATAAGCAGTATTGATAATATCTTATAATATTCCCAAATCATGAATTTTACCAGCCTCTACAAAGGAAACACAGTTTCCTACAAATAACACAATAAAAATGAGGAATGGGACTTGGATCCCTTAGTTCATACAATATAAAAATCACATCCAGAATTGGAGCAGAAAAAAATCCCTCTAGCCAACATAAATAGATCTCCCCAAGCCAACATGACTCAAATAAGCCCAAACCCCATGACTTTTCTTAACAAAAACTACTAAAGCATGCAATAATGTTATTTTAATGAGGTTTTATGTAGAAAATAATGAGAAATAATATATCTGGAGTCCACAATCATCCAGTGGCTGAGAAAATGGAGATTCCTTCCTTTTTATACACAATAAGAATAACTCAGCAAGGGTTTCAAGAAAGTACAATGTATAAAAGAGCAGATCTGTAAATCTAGTTCTGGAAAACGTAGTTATACTGCAGCTCTATATAAATATAGCTGAAATGTACAAAGAACAGAAGAAGAATGATATACAAAGATTTCTAGGAGAAGGGTTGGCCCTCCCTCCAAGGAATAAGCTCACAAGCAAGGGTTCAAACCCTACTACTACAACACTGTGAAAAATAACGCAGTTCCTGCAAAGGACTGTGCAGTAGATGATGGAGAATGCTTTGGCCACATGCCAAGATGTACAATATGCTCAGAAATCTCTTGTACATATCTTGCAAAGAAAGGGAGGCTCCCTCCTCTAAAAGATAAGCTCAGAAGTTGGTGTTGTAAGCCTTCCATTGCAATACCCTGCAACACAACGTTCCCTGCTACAGGAATAACACTGTAGCTGAAGGAGGATGCTTGGCCTCAAGCCTGGATGTGGAAAAATGAAGAACAATGCTGCTCCAAGATACCTCTCAAGGAAGGAGAAGGAATCCCTAAGCAGTAATGCCTTGTGCTGAACAACACTCCATACTCAAATCAACAGTTGAAGAATGCTCAATAGTCTAAGCAGACCAAAATCAATAATCCATAAGCTATCCTCAAATTTCTGCCATCTTCCTCGTTATAAGGTTTGTGAGCCTCCTCATATTGGGTCCCATCCATTAGTGTTTCCAACATCACATGATCACTTTCCCTCCAAAACTTTGTTGTAGCTCCATCAAGGCTACTCCTCCATACTGCGTTGTTGACTTAGTCAACTTGACTGAATCAACATGATTATCTTCCTGTTCATACATGGAAAGTGCAAAATCCAGCTACTATGATGTCCCTTTTTCATACCAAGAGGGATTTTATGCTAATACAAGATAAGTATGGGTCTCTTTCCCCCATTTATTCATCTACTAAATGAAAAAATAAAAAATTAATATTCCTATTAGCCATATGCTAATTTAGGAATATTACAGGGCCCCACTTCAAAAACCCTTCCCCGATATCATTTTAAAACCTATTCCTAGTGTATTTCTAACATCCCGCCATCATATTTTCCGACCCCCTTTATATCATTTTAACCTATAGTTTTATATTACATTAATTCCTCACTAAATATGTTTCCCTGGACCCCTTTATTTTATTTGTAGCCTATAGTTAATATATTTCATTTTAACCCCTTCCCTCACTTTATACTAAACCTTCCATATATATATTTCCCTGGCCCCACTTTTATTCTAAACCTCTGCTTCACCATTTTCCCAAACCCCATTTCCTTTTGAAAACACAAACACCCATCATCCATTCGATTACCGCCATTTGGATCGGATGACCCATAAGCCTTTTCGCACCCCGCATGTCTGATGTTTAAAACCAATGGGGTGGGGGGTGGGGGGGCGGGGGGGGGTGCGAAATGGGTGGTTTCACACCCCTGTCCCCTTGCCACTCGACACTCCCATATTCTATCGCACCCCCCTTCCCAAAACCGCTAAACCATTCTTCACGGTGCGATAATCCACTAATCCTCTTCTGGGCTATGCAATAAAACCACTGATGTTTGGGGGGGGGGGTGCGAAATGGGTGGTTTCACACCCCTGTCCCCTTGCCACTCGGCACTCCCATATTCTATCACACCCCCCGTCCCAAATCTGCTAAACCATTCTTCACGGTGCGATAATCCACTAATCATCTTCTGGGCTATGCGATAAAACCACTGATGTTTTAAAACAATTGAACCCTACGCCACTAAGATAAACCAAAGTGAAAATTTATAAAAACTCGCTTAAAAAGTTAATTTACCATTGCTTTTTATTTGCGAAAAGAGACCAAAGGCCTTTGCAGACAAGAATTAAAGCCTGCTACCGCCCGAACCTTTTGTAGACCGAATTCAACCATTTTCTAGGTAATCCTAAGTGCCCAAAGCCATCAAGTAAACTTATTAATTAATAATTGATAAATTAAAACGAATTGATGACCTCCCAAAGAATACAAACCGTAAACCCTCTGCATCCACCTGTGGTAGATATTGACAACACCCCTCTAGCAGATAAAGACTTCAAAATCAGTGACACAGTGACTGATTTCAACCTTTTAGAACTCCACTATTGGAGCCATGAAAAATTTATTGACCAGGCAGATGATATCCATCTGTGGGATTCAAACCTACCCAAATACATATTCCCATAGACCTTTCAGTTTCGAGAACTCATCAGACTCTGCGAGATCAACTATTTGACCAATGAAAGAGCTCTAGTTACCCCAAGCCAAGAGATCCTATTCACAGTCACTGCTCAATCCATTAATCAGATGTTGCAGATTCAACCAAAACTTGATGAAGTGCCATTATCTATTAAAATCCTTATTGAACTCTACTTGAAGCTGGATTTTCCTAAGAGATTCCAAATATTCCAGACTTTCCTTCCTCCATCAGTAGAAACCCCTAAAATTAATCCTCCACATTTAGCTTCCATATTTCCAGAGAGAACCAGACAGATTGTTACAATGCTGTCATGTATTTTAGGGTATTTCATTGATTAACATGTAGATGCATATATCCTTGGTTTCCTATACATATTTTGCCCAAGTCAGCCTCCATCTTCAACCTTCAATTTTTCCCAATACCGATCAGATGCAATCCATGATCAACTGGTCAGATTACCAGAAGAAGGAGTATTCAAATACTCCTCAGTTTTGTTTCATTTTTTCATATATTTCCAATCAGAAAGGTTTGCAGTTAGCCTCCAAAAATTGGACACAGAGGGTAACCCCCATTCTGTGGTCTTTTGGACATCCTTGATCATAAAGGATCCCACTGAATTCAAATATAAAGAATTCATTGATTCATTTTTTTATCCAGTAGTTAATATGCTAAGCAGTAGCATTCAACCTAGAATCAGTGAAGAGATAAAGAAAGTGTTGCAGTTTTCAGATCAAAGTAAAACAGGAGAATGGTATTTATACCAGAATCATACTGAAATTAGAGTGTATGGAAGCCATCTAACTCCATACAAACTTCCCAAATATCTCCCAATGAGGTTATTTTCTTTGGAATACATTAGAAAAATCCTGAACTTAGATGAAGTCAACTTCCTTCCAACTAAGAAAAAGACTCAATTCAAGATTAAGAACTAGCTAGGTCATTTTATTTGCAATAGTAGGAATGTTGGTAAGCAAGAAGATAAGTTTTTACAAGATTTTAAGTTCAGTAGTAGTTTCAAATGGCAATGTGACCCCTTGGGAGTCATAAGTAAGTTAAGAATCAAATTCAAATTGACCCCTTTTATTCATGAGTCAAAGCCCGAGGTTGAAAAGTATTCCAACCAGTCAGAGTGGTTCGAAAATACTTTAGAGGAGATGGAGAAGCAAGTTGATACTAGTTCCATCTTGCTTACTCCAGCCCCAGAGGACAAAAATTCAAAGAGGGCAAGAGAGGAAGGCTCATATTCTGCAGAAACTACTTCTGATAGTAAGTTCAAGCTTATGTATAGGAAGACGACAAAACTGAATCCAGTGATAGAACATGAAGAAATAGTTGATACAGTTGAAGTCATTGATACAAATATAGTTGTCAGAGATGATGCACCTCCAACAATTTCAGAAGAAACACATATACCATCAACCTCCAGTGCACAAATCACTCAAAAATAGCATAGTGCAGAGGTTTCATCATCAATCAAACCAACAGATAAAGATAAATATATAATGGAAAAATACAAAGAAATTAAAATCAAGAATGAATCATTGAAAGTTGTAACTTATGCCCAGTACTGGAAGCAAACTCTGAGTGACTAGAACATATTGCTATCAACATTTGACTACAAAACAAGAAAGATACAAATGCCATTTTACAGCCAACAGTGCAGGCTCCAAAATCATCAACATATTACAAGAAAACAACCTTTGAAGTTCTTGCTAAAGATGTACATCTAATAGATCAGATTGAATTTCATAAAAAAGCTAGAGAAATTATCGATTCCACTATGACACACAAGGCTTTAAGTGTCCAAAAACAACATAATTCTCTAAAAAATATAAGGACACAATTAAAACTAGAGAAAGCTTCTTCAAAAGCAAAGGATAACAGGATAAAATCACTTGAATATTTGGTAATGGAAGTTGGATATAATCCAAAGGACATCAAAGCAGCAAAAGAGCTTATCAAGAAGAAGAATGCAGACATAGTTGCATTGAAGAAAAAACTGAAGTTACCAAAAACAGAGCATCCATAAACTAAAGAAGTTTTGGAGAATGAAAATCAGAAAGATGAAATGATGAATCTCATCATTCAATTGACATCTCAACTGAAATAGATGGAAATTTAAATGGAAAAATTAGTGCAAGAAAAGCAAGCTAACATGGAAGCAGTTCCTATTACTGCCATTCATATAGCTTCTACATGAGCTCCATTATCCACAGTAGTCCCAGCTACTACAGAATTTCCAGCAACTACACCAACTACTATACCAACAACAGGATCATCTCATCCCATTGTTGAGGCAAGTAAATTGATTAAGGCAATGCAGGATATGTCAATTCAAACTATTGAGATCAATAGGCTCAAAGAACAAGTGAAAAATCTAGAAGATGAAAAGAAATTGGCTCAAGTAATGCATAAACCTGAAACACAGAAATCCAACAGATTGAATGACAAGATCCAAAAATTAGAAAAGGAATTGAGATTAGTAGAGCCTTTAGCCCAAGCAAAGCAACAACTGTGGGCTTCTATCCAAGTTGTATTCGAGCAGAATGATTTGATAAAGGAAGCTATTATGCAATTCAAAAGGCCAAAGAAGAGCTTGGAAAGAAACTAGAGGAAGCCACTGAGATAATTAAATTCCTTAATTCCAAAAAAAACATGAATTAGAAGAATTTGGGATAAGTGATGGAACATAAACTATATTAGAGGTGAAGAAAGTGATTTCCAAGAGAAATCTAATGACACAACTTGAAGACAAATGTCAAACTATGGCGCGTGTAGTGAACAGGTTCATGAATAAGTTTGATGTTTTGAGATAAAAAGGTCTTCCTAATCCATTAGTAATCAATGATAGACTAATGAGGCATGAAGATTATGATAAAAAATATTAAGGAAGCAGCTAAAGAAAATTCCCACAATTTCTCATTAAAAGAAATTCCTATAGGCAAAGTACTATTTCAAATCTTTGAAAATCTCTTTTACCTCCAACATGAGGTAAATACTCTTTTTGTAAACAAGCCTATATTTTCTAAGTATTCTGAGGCAGATGAGATTTACAGGAGGATGGTAAAAATTAAACTTCCAGATGAAGAAACCTGGAAAAAATGGTGTGATTTACTATGATAGGTAAAAGAGTTGCCAGGTGAAAAAACACATAGGTTAAAGAGCACACAGAGCAGTTAGATAAAAGACGGAGTTAAAAGTAAACTGATGAAAGATAGATGAAGAAGACAACGTGAAAGATAGAGCCAACGTGAAAGACAACCAGCGTGAAAGACATCAAATATCAAAGAAACAAACAACAAAATAAATAAAGGAGGGACAACTTGTACTTAATTAATAGGTGTCTCTATCTTCTTTCATGAAGATATTTTGTTTTCCTTAAATAAATCCTAAATCAGTTGATATGATATTTTGTAAAGTATTGTATCAAAACTTCATCAATTCAAAGTATTGAGGTTGGATTCTGAATATTTCTATAGTTGAATTGATCTACTACTTAAGGGTTTATTGTACCATATAAAGGAATTTCTTTACAAGATTCATGTTCAGTGAAGTATATTTCAATTTTTCATGTTCTTTTCTTAAGTATTCCATAAAATTGCATGTTTTCTAAATTTAAATGTTATAATAGGAATTTATTGCAGAATTTGTTTAAATACACTCTGTTCTAAACTGTTATTCATTTTTATGTTTTCTTCTGATATATGGTATAGAGAATACTTAATTTCTCTATGATCCCGATTGACCTCCTTCACCTTCTTTCATTATCTGGTTTAAGGAATCCTTAACTTCTCCTTGATCCTGATTGAAAACCACTTCACCATTTAGCCTTTAAGATCTGATTTTGTGCAACTACCATGCCCTATAAAACTTCCTTTAGAACTTGATTCTGTTATGTTTTCTTTATATATTGACTCCATAGCCCAATGGAAAGTAGAAATAAACCTATCCATATAAATCAGTAGTTCCACCAACAAATCAAAATTAAACCAAATAATTCATACATAACTAGCCTAAATCAATTAAAACAACAAAGTTAAATCATTGAGAGAGAGCCCTCTTTGAGCATTAGGAAGGCTAGATCCTAATCTCCAAAAGTGGTTGATAGTTACATCTGATATTTCTTTGAACATAACAGAACAACCCTAGGGAGATTTCAGAGAGATAACAATTCCAACGATTTTCAGGCATGGCATTAAAGATAAAATATATGTCTCTGAAAAGTCGTAAAATATCAATGAATTTCAAACATGGCATTAAAGATAATATATCACGTCTATGAAAAGCCTTAAAATTCCAACAATTTACAGCCATGGTGTTAAAAAAAAAATACTTATAACTGTTTCCAAAGGTAGTATTAAAGACAAAATATCATGACTTAGAAAAAACTTAAAATTTTGACAAATTTTCAACCATGGTATTAAAATCAAATATCAATCTTAAGTTTTCAACATATTTCAACCATGGCATTATAAAAAAAAATTATGACTAAAAAAACTTTAAAAGTGAACACATGACTGAAAGGGTAATTATACCAATAATAATTTCTTTTTTAAATGCTAAAAGTATAGTGATTTTAAAATCTTACCCTAATCCGATTTGACACATTGCAACAAAAATTTAAAAATCAACCATAAAATTAACATGCAATGTAGGACAACTTGACCCATTGTAATAAAAACTTAAATACCAATCATAAAATTAACACATTGTGGGGGTGAACTCAATCAATTACAATGAAAACTTTAAAAACAACTATCAAATTAACACATAATGGGATTAATTTGGTAGTCGATGATCGACACAAACCCTATAGAAAAAATAATAAGAAAAATAAAAATGAAAAATACTAAAGAAAACAAAAATTAAAACATTGAAAAAATAAAAACTAAAATAAAAACAAAAAACACAATAAGTTTAAAAATAATAATAATAAGTAAATAAAAATCCAATGTGAAAAGAACCCTTGATATCGATTTCTTCCTAAAAACTTTATATCGAAAAGATCTTTCAAATTTCCTCATAATCAATACATAAAAAACATAGAACACTCTCATTCTCCTCTACCTCCATATTAACTTAATGTTATAAAATTAATAATTAAAATGATAAAAAAGCTTACTAAATTCTTCACTACCATAAAACCATTTCACATTATTATTATTTATATGTACATTTAAAAAAAAAAATTGATATCATCTATATGTTGATTTCAAAGGATACAAATCAATGAAACTCCTTTCAAATGCCTCTTTTAGAGAAAGACAAGAAAATAAAAGATAACAATGCCAAAGAAAAAAATAAAAATCAAACCAAAACATATTCACTGAGATAAAGAAAAAACCCAACGCCAAAGTATATTCACTAATGATTCTTCAAAGAGAAAGATATGATTATTGTTAGGTTCGTTCAAGTGAATTGACTCGATCAAGTTATTACTAGTTTTTGGCTCTAAGTATATGAATACCCATGGTTTTTAAAATGGTATTCATCTCTGATGTTGTCTATTTAAAGGTTGGAAATATCAATGTTAATCCATTCTAGTGGCCACTGGGAACAAAACAACGGTATGGATCAAGCTAGATAAATAAGCCAGGAGAGTGGTCGTATGGAAAAGAAAAAGAATGAAGATGAAGTAATGGTGTTTATGGTTAATTAAAGAATCGGTATGTGATGTTTGAACACCCTAAGAGTTTTGATCCAAGTATTTCCCTTAGGAATTTGTAAGACCCTGATCCTGAGGCAGACATGTGGCATGGTGATCTGGAGGATGTAAAAGATGGTCGAAGTTCCAGAAAATGATTAAAAAACAAATTTGTCAAATTCTTTTCAAACTATCTCCATTGCGTATATTTCGTTGTTATGAATCCAACGCAACTTGAAAGGGAAAAAAAGGATATCGTATGACAAAGTTATAGCCAGTCAAATTTTAGGTCCAAGTAGGGAAAAAAGTCAAAGGGTAAATAGGTCAAAGTCAAAGTCAAAATTGAGGGTTCCAACAATCAATAGTTAAGTCATGGTTCTGGATGACATGAGGTGCATCCAGAGGCTAACAAATATCGTCATGTGGTTAGTGGAATGTGGACCAATGGATTGGTACCATGCAAATAATCAGAGGGTGACACATCGCCCAATCCAAGGAGACCATGTGGCCCTGTGGTGACGAACAAATTTTATTAAGTGAACTCGGTGTGGATCTAAGCCAGGGCCTGTCGGACATAGTTCGCGACTTACCGCTAGACCACATATGTTTCTCTCTATATATGGAATGAAGGTTCTATTTAAAGTGTATTGGCACCACATGTGGGGGTAAGGGATATGGCAGGAACCTGCCATATTTGGTGGCTCGCAACATCCCCATAGTCATCCACAATTATTCATTTTAGCGGTGACATAATATGGAGCAAGCACGTATGTTGGATAAGACCTATGTGCCATAAAATAATATACAATGTATTATGGTATGGTGTGGGGTGGTAGCTCCATTGACCCCACCACCATAACCTTTAAAAACGTATTATATGCCATATATGTAATATAACCTCCTGCTAAATATCAAAACAAATTGCACAATTTATGGATTTAACCACCAACTAAGGCCTTTATAACCAACGTGCCTAACCATTGGGCCACAGGGAGGGTTTTCTATAAGATTTATAGTTCCAAGTCCTTTTGAGTTGTAGCAGAGAGTGTTTGTGGCTTATTGTGGCCATTGGGAGACCTTTTTGAGCACGCGAAGAGCCTAAACAAGGGTTTTGAGGCCTTATGAACGCACTGGTAACATTATTTTAATAACTTGGAGCTTATATTTTTATGTACAAACATTTTTATAATTTTTAATAAAGACGCCTCCCCACTAAAGATCGGGCCCAAAGACATAGGCTTGAAGATAATCGAACTTCATTATCAACGTGTTGGTGCCATTGTCTCTTCTGTGGTCTGTTGTTAATGTTTATTCACTGCAATTTCCTTTCAAGTTTCCTATGTATTTTAAATTGAGATATTTTTAATGGTGATTTTAAACACATGCAAACACTTTTAAAAAGTTAATGAATTAGTACCAATTTTGATCGGAATTTTAGATCAATTGCTATCAAAGCGGGTTATTGATAGTTTGGTTTAAGTGTGCATGATCACCAAGAGAAAAGAAAGGTGTGGTGAAAGAGAAGTTGTTGAATGAGATCCATAGGTTAGCTTGAGAATAAGTACAACTCGAGGGGACAATATGCCTACAGAAGGTGGTGAAGAACATCTTTTCAGATCAAGGTTTGTGGATGCTTTCATGAACTTCCTATCCATTGTTGAGGAGATATACCATGAGTTCAAAAAGGTGAAATAGGATGATAAACCCAAAGATGAGGAATTTGAGGAATCACATTCCAAAAAGACTAAAGATGAAGGATCATCTAATTCAGGTAAAAAGATAGATATTGATGGTGATAAAAAAGATCCCTTCACTTCTCTTTTTGGTGGTCAACGTAAATTGTCTTCTCCAAAACCTTTTCTTAAATTGGATATTAAATTCGACTTACCAATGTATAATGGTGAAATCAATTATGAGAAACTTGATAATTGGATTAGACAGATGGAGGTTTATTGTACTGTGCAACATATTTATGATGATGTGTTCAATATTTGATTCGCTTCGCTTCGTCTTGAAGGCACAACACTCATCTGGTAGCAAAGTAAGTTACAACATGAGACTGAGTAGATTGGTAATATTTTTCCATCATGGCATGATTTTGTTTTTGCACTTAGAAAGAAATTTTACCCATTGGTCTATAAGGATAAATCCTTAATAGAATGGAAAAGTATTAAATTTAAGAAAGGACAACCAGTGCAAGAATACACAAATTAATTTCACAAGACGACATTAATGCTTGTATTCCATTACACACACAAGAAACTTCAATGAAATATATAAGAGGATTACCTAGATATATTCGCAATACTATATTCATGTTTAGTCCTACTAACCTGGATGAGGTGGTTGTTCAAGTAACTTACATTGAAGGAGGAAAATCTAGAGTTGGTGTATTATTGGAATCAATGTCCAGAAAAGAGGGCCAAGGAAAGGGAAAACCAAGAGGAAAAATTGCATTAAGATGGAAGAGGAGAATCTCTCTTGAAATAATTGCAACAAGTAAGGGCACGATGAAGAACATTGTTGGCAACTACACCTTGACAAATGACCAAAGTGGTCTAAAGGAAAGAAGGGTAAGCAAACGTTGTAGCAGTAATAAAACCAATAGATTTGGGTTCAGAATTAGGCAATGAGGTTCAAATTGCAGTAGGTTTGGCAAGTAAATATGATGATGGTATTTATTTGGATAATTCTTGTGATAAGAAGAGATGCAAGTTATTTCACATAAGGGTCATTATGAAGCAAAACTGAGATCGACGCTTTGATTGATAGTGGATCTCAAGTTAACTCAATTTCTGAGAAAATGGTTAAGCAGTTGTGGTTAAAAACTAAAATGCATCATAAACCTTATTCGTTGAAATTGATGAGTAAAATTCATAAGCTGCAAGTAACTAAGCAGTGTGTGTTACAATTTGCAATTACATATCAATTTCTGGATAAGGTAACATGTGATGTAGTACCACTAGATTCATGTGGAATGGTCTTAGATAGTGCATATCTATATGATCGGAAAGAAATATTCTACATGGAACAAAATCAATATCACTTATTTAAAAGGGGATTGAATATATTGTGCATTCTCATCATATAAAGGCAAACAAATATTTTCAAACAGTGGAACAGTTAAAGAGAGAAGCTCATGAAAATAAAAATATATTTGTACCATCAACGACACTTAAGCATAAAACAACTAAAAAAATTAAAAAAAAATGTGCTTAAGGAATAAAAAATTGTATGACAAGTATCGTTGCGTGATAAGTTGAGTTGTGTTCCAGTTATGAAGAGTCAATAGGGTAAAATTTCATTTATGTTAGTATGTTCAGTGTTGTTATTCAAATTTTTTATATTTAGCAATATTTGTTTGATAACAACAAACATGGATGTAGATATGTATGGAAAATGGAAGTGTGCTTTGCAATTTTTATTTTTACTGATCATTGTGTGGATGAGTAACATGTACAGATTCAGAACAGTGTGGCCCAAAGATACCGGGCAGGTGGAGAGACATTATCTTCATCTTAAAATAGTCTAAACAACCTTTTGGTGGACCAAAAGCTCTTAGTGGGGAGGAGTGATCCGGAGGATCTAAAATATGCTCAAAGTTCCAAAAAAATCTTAAAACAAAAGTTGTCAGATACTTTTCAAACTAGCTCCATTGCATAGATTTCGTTGTTCTGAATCTAAAACAATTTGAATGGGTGAAAAAGGATGATGTACGACGAAGTTATAGCTAGTAAAAATTAGTTCCAAGCAAGGAAAAAGTCAAAAGTCAACAGGTCAAAGTCAAAGTCAACGCTCAAGGTTCCAACAGTCAACGGTAACCTCATGGTTCCTACTAACACAAGGTATGTCCAAAGACTAACAAGTGTCATGATATGGTTATTGGAATGCAGAGCATTGGATTGGTACCACACAGCCCAATAATAGGGCAACACATGGCCTAATCCAAGGAGGCCACATGGCCGTGTGGTGTTGACCAAATTTTATTAAGTGCGTTTGGAAAGGGCCGAATCCTGGACCTACTGGACATAGTTTGCACGACTTACACTGGACCACCATATATGGCAGGAGCTCGCCTACTCGACATAGTTCGCATGACTTACACTGGACCACTAGTGTTGCTCGATATATATGGAATGAAGGATATATTTAAAGTGTATTGACACCGCATATGGGGGGAACATATATGGCAGGAGCTCGCCATATCCCTGTAGTCATCCACAATCATCCATTTTAGCGGTGAGATAATATGGAGCAGGCACGTATGTTGGATAAGGCCTACGGGCCATAACATAGTATACAATGTATTGTGGTACGGTGTAGAGTGGCGGGTCTGTGTGCCCCGCCACCATAACCTTTAAAAGGTTATTATATGCCATATATGTAAGATGAGCTAAAGTCGAATATCAAAGCAAAGCGCATAATTTGTGGATCTAACCCTCGACCAGGGGCTTTATAAGCCATACGCCCAACCATTGGGGCACAAGCTGGTTTTGTTGTAATATGTACAGTGCCAAGTCCATTTGAGTTGCAACAAAGAGTGTTTTTGGCTTATTGTGGCCATTTGGAGAACTTTTTTTAAGCATGTGAAGAGTCTAAATAAGGGTTTTGAGGCCTTATAGATGCATTGGTAGCATTATTTTAATGATTTGGAGCTTATATTTTTTTTTATGTAGAATCATTTTGAGCATTTTTAATAAAGATATCTCCCCACTAAAGACCGGTCTTGGATATGTAGTCTTGAAGATAGCCGAACTCCATTATCAACGTGCATGTGTCATTGTCTATTGTGTGGTTTGTTGTTAATGTTTATTTTTTTCAATTTACTTTCAAGTTTCCCATGTCTTTTAAATGTAGCCCTTTTCAATGGTTATTTTAAATACATGAAAACACTTTCAAAAATTTAATGAACGAGTATCAATTTCGATCAGGATTTTGGATCACATGGGGACACACATAGTTGTAAGTCCTTAAGAACTTTCTTAGGAATGCATGCAATGCAAGTGGTTCATCGAGGCATCAAGCTATGGAGTGGACCACTTAGAGAGGTACATGGGTGGCAGGTGCACTAGTATCCTAGCTTGGGGGTGGGGGGGAATGTGAAAAGTTGGATGAGATGGTTGAAGAATGGGTCCAAGTCAATTTCTTAGAGTCAAGTTTAAGGAGGGGGATTGTTAGGGTGGTTCAGGTAAACTTGACCCGGTCAAGTTACCCACGGTTTTTTGCTCCAAGTATATGAGCACCCATGATTTTTCCCATGGTATTTATCTATGATGTAGTCTATTTATAGGTCTAAAAAACTCCAAGATTATTTATCTTACTGGCCACTGAAATCAAACAATGGTGTCTTCAAACACCACTACTTCTCTTAATGCTCTATGATCCTAGTAATTATACAATGGTGTCTTCAAACACCACCACTTCTCTTAATGCTCTATGATCCTAGTAATTATTACACTATTCTCTTTTCAAATGCCCCATAAAAAAAGCTAGATGAAAAAAAGACACCACCAAAAAATACTCACTAATATTGGCTAAAATAGAACAACCCATTATTTCACCACTTCATTTTATTTTATTTCTTAAACTTAAACTTAAACTCCTCTATATAAAAACTTAAATCTTAAATCCAAATTTCTTAAACGGCTTTATATAAAAACTTAAATCAACATTTTATTTTGTTTCTTAAACTTAAACTCCTTTATATAAAAGTTTAAATCTTAAATCCAAATTTCTTAAACTGCTTTATATAAAAACTTAAATGAATTTATAAATTTGTTAGGAAATCCAAATATCTTTAAACAAATTTATAAATTTATTAAAATTTCAAATATAAACTTTAATCCCATAATTTATAGAATTGTTAAGAAATCAAATCTTTTTAAATAAATTTATAATTTTTTTTTCAGATTTCAAATATAAACTTTAATCTCATAATCAATCCTATCGAGAATTTAATCTAATTATCAAATCTATCAAATTTCTTAGAGAGAGTGGGAGTTTAATTTTAGATGGTATGGATGTTCCACTTTTAATCTTGATTAAAGTTTTAATTTTAAATTATATATAAATATATACATTTAATTTATTTTCAATAAATTTAAAATTATATATATAATATATACGTTTTAATATTTATAATCATATTTATTAAATTATTTATATAATTTTTATTTAAATTTTATTATTAAATCTCTGAGAAACTTTAAATCTCTTATTTGAATTTTATGAAAGGGTTTAAGAGAAATAGTAAATTTAAATGAAGAGGTTGAAGAGTAATACTTAATTGATTTGATAAAAGCTAACTAAACATTTTAAAAGTTAAATGCAACTAATTGTATAAGTAAAAATAATTAAAGAGTTAAATAACAACGAGTTAAATGCAACTAATTGTATAAGTAAAAATAATTAAAGAGTTAAATAACAACGAATTGTACAAGTAAAAATTATTGAAGTCTATCAAATCTCCTCAAATGATTGGGAATCTTATGAAATGATATCAATATTATTTAGAGTTTATTGAATCTCCTCATACTAGTGGGAATCGTTTAAATGTTATGAAAATATTATAATAATATTTGAACTCTGAACTTTATTAACTTTTTTTATATAATTGAGAATTTTTTATTTAAATATTATAAAACAAATTATTAGTTTTTTTAGTAGTTAATGAGTCTCTCAATTAAAATATTATAATATCATTTAAATTTCATTAAATCTTTTTACATGATTGAGAATAGTTATTGCCGAGTCTCTTAACTAAATGAAAAGGTTAAGAATGGTAGTTAATTATTAAAAATGATTAAATTAGCAATTTCAATACATGTTGAAAAGGAAACGTTATAAGACAATAGCATAGGAAATAGTAGCCACCACCCAACAAAGTTACATGAGATATGGTGATAAATAAATAAGAAAAATATTAATTGCTTTGTTAAACTCAAGAGGTACATATTAGATCTAAATGTTTTAGAACAATATGAAGCATAACGTTTTCCCACTAAATTCTCAACTTGTTTGTAAAGGTGGGAGGTCTTTTGGATTAGAGTGAAGTTTGATCTTTGAAATGAGAGATTTTTGAGTGTTTTCCTTTGAATCAATTTGATATTATTTATTCATCATACATGCGCTTTCTATTCAGGGAAAATTTTAGGGGTTAATATTCGCAAGTGGGCTAAATTTCCATGCTTTTTCAAAAAAAAAAGTTAATTTCCATTTTTTTCTAAAAATTGTTCGCTCAAATTTTATAGTATAATTTTTTTACCTTGAAAATCACCAAACTTTTATATATAAATTATATAAAATTATTAAAATTTGAATAATTTTACAAAAAAAATTCCAAATAATTTGCAAATTTCATATTATGTACTAGTGATATTTGCCAAGGTTTCTAAACTTTAAAATAAATTTCCATCCTTAAATTTTTCCCTGTTTCTACTCCATCTCTTGCTAAATCTAATTTGAGCCTTTTTTTTGTAGCAGCAGAATTTGTATCATGTCCCCCTGTCCATGGTCAACAAGATACATACAATGATCATTGAAGCATTTTCATGAGTGGTTCAAAGTATGAAGCTCTCCCCAGGTATGTTGCCATGTTGAATTAAATTGTTCTAGAATCTGTCTACTATTGATTCAAACTCACCAGGAACAGAGTAAGACCTATGAGGCACTCATTGGTTAGTCTTTGACATATAAGTTTTCACAAGTTCTACTTATAGGTGGATGAAAAATTATGTGTCAAAAATAAAAGGAAAACTCTCAATGTGAAATGTTTATTTGACCAAGTGTTTGTTGAGCTTTTTCCTAGTGCAAATCAAATTCTTACATTCTCGCCTCTTACAAGTCATTTTCCCTGACAAGTTTTTCAACATTAATTTGATGCAACATAGAAATATGGAGAAAACACAGACTAAAAACCTACCTTGGTTACTTCCATATCCAGTTGAAATGATCAATCAATACTCGTGAATGTGATACCAAAAAATCCATTAATAGTAAAAAATGCAGCTAAAGAAGATTAAAATGTCATTTAAAGTTTTCATGGACTAGATATCATTCTTGTAAAAAACAATGTCCAATTTCAACAAGCAGAGATACCAAAAATTATCTCCCCTTGCTCGTTTATCATTTCATGTAGAATTTTTGTATGAAAATCTCTTTTGAAATGGTCATCTCAGGAAGGATTAATCGTTCATGTTATTTGCAACAAAATTATAAGGTGAAATTTAAAGGAATCTGCATTGCCTCATACAAGTGGAAAACTACATGGGTTCCATCCATGGAAAGGAAATAATTTTCCCCTCAGTAGTTTAATTGTGTGGACAATAGTCCAGTAACGGTAGAGCTTTGCATTCTAGTATAAAGTGAAATAGTTCTACAAACATTATCTTGTTGCTTGTTGAACAATAAGAAACAATCAGATTGTTTTGTTCCACCAAGACAATACAAAACCTATTAAATTTTCATCTCAAATTGTGTTGATCTCTCTAAGAAATGCAGGTTTCATTGGTATGAGTATTAAAAAATAAATAGATGGTGTATGGAATACAAACCACCGTTATCCATGGTTCTCTAGTAGATCATGCGCCTAACATATGAAAATGCATAAAAGAAGTAAAAGAAATAATAATGCATCAATCCATTCAAAGATGACAATATGTCACAAAGAAAAAAATATGAATGAAATAAATAAAAAAATAAATTCAAACGAATTGGAAATCACCTTAGCAGGGGAAATTTTTCCATCTAGTAGCCAATCGCGAATGCAAAAGTATGGAATGACAGTACTAGAAGCCCTAGTTGGAGGCCTTCCATGGATATAATGTGACTTTGATTTAGTGCAAGTGGGCTTCCAATGCAGAGTGATGTGTAGACCATGGCCATCAATGGCATGCATGGAAAAATAACATTTATAAAATGTTTGACATAGGTATTCAGGGTCAGACCCATGTCCATAATAATCAGAACAACCTAGAAGACATGAATGTTGGTAAAAGAGACTATGTATCTAGAAACGTTTATAGATAAGGGGAAAATAATTATCATGCCATTGTATAGTATACTTGTAGTATTGACTTGGGCATTGCTATTGCATCCACTAACACCACAGAACCTATCATTGGACCATTCAACACAGGCGCCACGATTACATATGATATATTTGCCAAGATAGTTAACATAATGCTTAGTGCCACATCTCCCTTGATGAAAGATCTTGCGTAAGTTAACAATTGAGCACCAAAAACACATGTTGTAAAGCACAACACTTGACAAAATCACAACATTGTCCTCCTAGTCATTGTACCATTGTTGATGTCATGACTAATCATGATATGGAATTTCAATTGACTCAAAACACCTACAATTTTTGTTCCCATTATGACAAAGCATGGAAGCACAATCTTACTCGTGCTTTCTTGATGTAACACGAAACCTATACCTAGTTAATGTAATATCCTAAGATCGGGACTACTAGCAAGGCATGACTGGAAAATGCATTTTCCAGTAATGGTTGCTATAGAAATGGAAACCAGCACTTGGATCCCTTATATCTAAGTATCTAAGACTGAAATCCAAGAGGGAATCAAGAACACATCTTTCTAGGTGGGTTAAACAGATCTCCCCACACCTAGTGCAGCTAGTAATTGACCAATAAAGGGACTGCAACAATACTTGAGAATGAAATGGAGTGACAGCGTTATTTTATTAGCTCTGACATAAGAAGGACCAAATATCCATCACTTTTATCTTATAGCAAAAAATGGAGTACAAATCCTTGAGGGAATAGTTTCTCAAGCTAGGCAATGAAGGCCTCAATAGAACATGTACATGAAATTGAAGATCACTGCTACACATAAATTACACAAGGTCATATCAGAGCAGTTTACTAGAGGCACTACTCCAAAGATGATATCAATACAAATATATGGCAATGTATGGCTCAAATAAGTGAGGGAGAAAATCTCTAAACCCCTGAAAACAATAATACATAAATCCTAGAAGGATTGGCTGAAATATACAAAAATGGAAAAATGTCGGAGTTGCAGGGTAGTAGCTGCAACTCAGAAACTGGAAATGGATGAAGATAGCTGAAGATTCTGCATATGATAGTTGAATCTCATCCAATGGATCTCTCAAATGAAAGGCTGATCCAATCACTGAAGATCTCACCCTCCAAAATAGTGGTGCAATTCCCCACTGCAAATACAGTCAGAAATAACGCAGTCAAGGAGATGGACTGCGCTGTAGGAGATGGGAAGTGCTTGGCCTGATGCCAAAGATGTGCAATCAGCTCCTGAATCTTCCTCACTAACCTCCCAGAGGAATAGAAGCTCCCTCCTTTGAAAGATGAGCCAAGGAAATGGTGTTGTGGAACCCTCCACTGCAACACCCTGCAACACAACGTTTCCTGGTACAGGAATAACGTTGTAGCTAAAGGAGGTGGTTTGGCCTTGAGCCTGAAATGTGGAGAATGAAGTACAATCCCTCAAGAGGCCTCTCAAGAAGGGATAAGGATTTATAAACAAGAAATCCCTTTTTCTAAGCAACACAACAATCTTAGTTAAACAACTAAAGACAACAAATAGTCATGCAAACCAAATTCTATATTCATCAACATATCCTTCTATGGCTGCCTTGTCCTCCCTTTATACAAATGAAAGCCTCCTTGCCTTGGCCCCCACACATTAGGGTTTCCTCCACCAAATGATCTCTTCCCCTTTCACACTGCGCTATCTTTCAAGGTGATCCACTCCCACTATGGCAGCGCTGTTGACTTGGTCAAACTTGACCTTGTCCTCATGCATTTGCCCCTTTTCACACTTGAGGGTGAAAAATAGAGCTACTTTTATGATCCCTTTCACATTATGAGGGATTTTATTCCTACTCATGGGCCTCCTTACCCATTTATTCACCTCCTATATGATATAAGCAAAATTAATGTTCCAATTAGCTTTATGCTAATTTTGGGAACATTACAGTCCTCATGTCCCAAATGTTGCTTGTCCTCAAGCAACTGAAAGGATAGAACTGAAGGGCCTTCTTGAGGCATGTGGGCTGAAATGAATTGGGATCTGCCATCCCTATATGAATCTCCCATCCCAAGAAATCATCCATACAAAATGAGTTACCCTCCAACATGGCAACTCCTAAAAGTCTTCCTCCACCTTTGGCTCATGCAAAGTAGGTGGGCTGAAAATCTGATCATGGTAGATAAGGTAGTCTAGCCCATGCTGTCCTTCTCTCCACTCATGATAAGTGTAGAGTATGTCCTGGTCCTGGGCTACAAAAGTATTGCCCTCAAGTGGAAAAATGAAGTACAATCCTCCAACATTGAAGAACAAGTTGGCCCAAAACATCTCATCCATGATGAATAGGACATGATCATTATAAGGTATCCAAATAGAAGTTTGCTAAATGTTTTACATGATGCGGCATGATACAAACAATGTCTCAAGTGGACACAGCGCAGTCTCTCCCACTGCAACTTCAGAAAATAGTATGGCAAGTGATGTTTTGACAAATGGCTAGTTGTGTGAATCATCACATCTACTAGTGAATAGTAAATGAGTGAATGTATCAAATGAGAATACAAGAATGAATCAAACACTTGCCCATGGTTAAACAAAGAATTGTTTTCTCCATCATAATAGTTGGCAAAATCTTGCTCATGGGGCTCAACAATAAACTTGCCCTCTTGTGGAGCAATGCATTGTATGACAATGGTAAGCAGATGCAAATACTGTGTTACATAATCAATAGATCTAAAAACAACATTCTCACCATGTGCTGAAAGTAAAGTGATGCATGAATACATGAACAAGTTCATGCTCCAAAGGAACAACGATGTTGGCTTATGCAAATAGGCTCCTGCCAACCCATAGCTCATTTCTTTGACATGATCCTTGTCAAAGCCTTCTCCAACAATGTTGCTGCAATTAGGAAATTCCTCCCAAAATGGAAGTACTTCATGTTCATATAAGGCCAAGGAGTAGCCCCTTTGCACCATAATAGTGCCATATCCTACTCTTGCAACATCATACAACATGTGAGAGAAAATCTGCCCTTACTCTCTCAAGTACAACCCAAGAAAAAAAAATGTTTGCTGCCTCCTCATGCTCTTATCATACAAGTCATGTGATGAAGACATAGTGAATGATATGAATGTCACATCAACACCATGCATCCATACTCTTTGCTTCTCAATGATGCAAGAATCCAACCAAATCTTATCCATCCCCATACCCTTATAAAGAGTATATTCCAAGTGATGGCCAAACTCCTTCAAGAGTAACCAGCGCAACCAAGCCTCCTGCTGCCCGGGATCATAAATCTGCAAGTAGCTCACCAACTTCTTACTCTCCATCCACATCCACTAAACCAATTTTGGATGTCTCTTTCCATCCTCAATCTTGGTACTCCTCCCATGAGGGCTACCATCCTCCAAAATCAAATTTATGTCTTTGCATCTCATGGGATATTGAAATGCAATCTTCTCAAGGATCAATTTGATCCCATAAGGATCCAAATAGGTGGTAGGAAAAAACCTCCCATCATGATGTGTAGGGCTCAAGGAATGTCCAACACAAGAATGAGAGATGTTATCCATCCTAAGATGTCCTCCATCATCTATCTGCTCCTCCTTGAATCCATAAAGATCCAAGTGTGAGAAGGAAAGAACCTCCTCAAATTGTTGAATAACTTTGCACTCCATGATGTGTTGAAGTGCACCTCCAATGAAATCTTTCCATGATATTTCCTCCTCATGCATGGCCTTCCAAAACCAAAGAGGCCTTGGATCTGCTACAAGTAGAATTATCTCTTTGATCTGTGGCATGCTCATTAAGAGAGTGTCATCTAGAGAGGAGAAAGAGTTTCTTATCTCCAGATGTCTACTCCTTCTTACTGCTTCCTTCATGGCTTTCTGAATGAAGTTGCCCTTTGAATACTCACATGAGGAATGGTTCCTCTTTTCTCCATCACTGCTCTTGTACAACGTAGTGTAATTCTGCTACTCTAAATCAACTGTATGCAATGATGTATACCCATCCATAATTTTTGAAGCATACCTTGGTGAAATGTGGAAGCTCCTTGTAGGGCTGCAAGAGTTTCCTCTTTATATGTGTTGGCTTCCAAAACTGCTGAAGATGAAGGCTGCTCCTTCATGGCTACAACAGAACTGGTACATGCCTCTTCAACTGGTGGTGAGGGCTCCTCCCTCCTTTTTCCAAATCTCCTAATCATCCTTTGAGAAAACTCAGCAAGAGTAGAAACCCTTGCATGGCTCAAATGGCTGAACCACCAAATATTTGCTTCACCTTCAAGGTGCAGCGCTGAAATTTCTATAGCCTTTCTGTCTACTACAGGATGTAACAGGAAGAAAGCCTCTAGCTTCATCACCCAAGCCTCTGTTGCACATGTGAGTGATCCATCAAAAGTGGACAATAGGAATCTATTGCCTCTCATCATCCCATAGCTATAGGGTCTTCTTTTTTCTTCCAGCTGAATAAATTGTGGTAAAGCTAGAGTATCTTTGAAGGCTTTAGGTTTAGCTCGGTATTCAGCAAGATATTCACTTAGAATTTCAGATTCCAGGTGCTCTTCATGCTTCAAGTTTTCTTCTTTGTGAGAGTAGGAAGTGCATGGTCCGTCCTCTTCTCCTTCTTCCATCTTCTTAACCTCCTTGGAGAGGTCCTTTCTAGATCTGAAAACTGATGAAAGCAAGCTCATCCTCTTCATCATCTTGATATCTTCTATATTCTTATGACTGAAACCCACAGGCTAAGCCAAATATCATGCTCCGATACCACTATAATATCCCAAAATCGGGACTGCTAGCAAGGCATGCCTGAAAAACGCATTTTTCAGGAATGGCTACTACAGCTCTTGAAATCAACCCTTGAATTCCTTAGATCTAGGTATCTAAGTCCTAAATCCAAGAGGAGATCATAAAAAAATCTCTCTATGTGGATTAAATAGATCTCCCACACCTAGGAAGGCTTGAAAACTGCCCAAGGAAGGGATTGCAACAATACTTGAGAATGAAATGGAGTGACAGCGTTATTTCATTAGCTCTGACATAAGAAGGAAAAAATAGCCATCACTTTGATCTTATTGCAGAAAATGGAGTACAAATCCTTGAGGGAATAGTTTCTCAAGCTAGGCAATGAAGGCCTAAATAGAACATGTACATGAAATTGAAGATCACTGCTACACATAAATTACACAAGGCTATATCAGCGCAGTTTATTAGAGGCACTGCTCCAAAGATGATATCAATACAAATATATGGAAATGTATGGCTCAAATAAGTGAGGGAGCAAAGCTCTAAACCCCTGAAAAAAATAATACATCAATCCTAGAAGGATTGGATGAAATATACAAAAATGGCAAAATGCTGGAGTTGCAGGGTAGAAGCTGCAACTCAGAAACTGAAAATGGATGAAGATAGCTGAAGATGCTGCATATGATACCTGAATCTCATCTAATGGATCTCTCAGGTGAAAGGTTGATCCAATTACTGTAGATCTCACCCTCCAAAATAGTGGTGCAATCCCCCACTGCAAATACACTCAGAAATAACGCAGTCAAGGAGATGGACTGCGCTGTAGGAGATGGGAAGTGCTTGGCCTGATGCCAAAGATGTGAAATCAGCTCCTGAATCTTCCTCATTAACCTCCCAGAGTAATATAAGCTCCCTCCTCTGAAAGATGAGCCAAGTAAATGGTGTTGTGGAACCCTCCATTGCAACACCCTGCAACACAACGTTTCCTGATACAGGAAAAACACTGTAGCTGAAGGAGGTGGCTTGGCCTTGAGCTTGAAATGTGGATAATGAAGTACAATCCCTCAAGAGGCCTCTCAAGAAGGGAGAAGGATTCCTAAATAGGAAATCCCTTGTGCTAAGCAGCACAACAATCTCAGTTAAACAATTGAAGACAACAAATAGTCATGCAGACCAAATTCTATATTCATCAACATATCCTTCTATGGCTGCCTTGTCCTCCCTTTATACAAATGAAAGCCTCCTTGACTTGGCCCCCACACATTAGGGTTTCCTCCACCAAATGATCTCTTCCCATTTCACACTGCGTTGTCTTTCAAGGTGATCCACTCCCACTATGGCAACGCTGTTGAATTGGTCAAACTTGACATTGTCCTCATGCATTTTCCCCTTTTCACACTTGAGGGTGAAAAATAGAGCTACTCTGATGATCCCTTTCACATTATGAGGGATTTTATTCCTACTCATGGGCCTCCTTACCCATTTATTCACCTCCTAGATGATATAAGCAAAATTAATGTTCCAATTAGCTTTATGCTAATTTTGGGAACATTACTGTTAACTTGACCATCTAGAATATAAAAGACCACTTTTGTGACTCTTGACATATTTTGACATATTTATGCAATAATGAAAAACATATTATATAATAAGACCAATGGCTTGATCTCTAGAAGATCAAATCCTACCCATTTACACATTTGCCAAAATAATATAAAAGAAAAAACTTGGTTTTTTATTACTATATTATAGGACACTAACAAATTCGAACACCACACAGAATTTATTGATCGAAGGCCAATGATGTAAACATGTCACCGAGAGCTAGGATACTTTCAATTGATGGATGCAACCTTCAAGGAATTGATGAAGCGTTTTGAAGTCATATTCCTATATAATGATCTGATGTCGATAGGAATTGACCCATTGCAGGAGGGACTTGATCTATCCCTCATCAATGACACGAAAAAGATATCATGATTTGAGATAGAATGATGTTGATGTAGAACTGATTCAGGAATGATATACATGAATGTAGGCTTAAGAGTATCGTAGAAAAGCTCAATTGAAGGACTCATCTTGAACATATTGGCGACATTGAATGGAGCTGCAACATTGACCCAAAACCAAAAATGGATGCTTTGAAATGGTGTGATGAACAAAAAAAAAGCAGATTTCCCAACCTAACAACCACGAATATGGAGTGGAAGAGTGGTGTGTTCTTCCCAATCCCTTTGAGTATCTTTAACGAACCTCGTGAAGGAGTGTTTTGGTCCTGTCATGATTGACAAGTCCATCATTGTTTGATGTTTTCATGAGTTTGGCGAAGGTGTAACTCATCTCCTTTTTCATGTTTAGAGAGTTTTAAAAAGAGGCAAAAAAAAAACTACAAAGGTTCCATTTTCATAGATAGCTTCTTGAGTCTGAAAAGTTAGAAAACAATACTCAAGAAAACCTATTAGCCATGTTCAACTAAGGTATTCATTTTTCGTAAATAGTCTATCTCAGTTTGGAAAAGGGTTATACTTATATTGACTCAGCGTATTTTCATTTACATTAACCAGTTCAAAAATACAAGTGCTCGACAATCTTTTCATATTTTTGGAGTCTAAAAAAAGCTAAAAGAGGATTCCAGGGGGTTCCTTTTTTGTATATTTACAGTGCCTGAAAATTTGATAAAAGTATACTCTTTGGTCAGCATGACTTGTTATACATCATCAAAATCTGCTTAAAAACTGCCAGCCTGCTCAAAACACCAACAAAATATCAAAAATTCTTATCAAAATTGAATCATATTTAGGTCAAAACACTTAAATATTAACAAAATAATCATGAAAATGAACATGAAATAGGAAAAAGGTAGTTTAATCTTACCATTTCACATTTTACCTCGTGGAGAGTGAGTTTTGAGTGTTTTTTCCCTTAATATTCTATAGTTGACTATGACCAATCCAATGGATCATTTCGAGCATTGTCACTGCCTGGTAGAAGCTATGACTGTAGTCTTTTTTTCATGCATCCATTTTGTCATCTCATGTATTTTTTTTTCCAGTTTTTTAGGGCCCTAAGGCTCTAATTTCTCACAATAGGTCCAATTCACCCCCCAAAATTTGAAAGGAGCATCAGATGGGGAGAAAATGCACCGGGGAGGGCATTGGAACACACTATCTGCCCTTAGGGAGGTGTGTTGAGTGGAATTCCCAAGTTTGTTTTGTCTGTTTCCTTGAAAATATTTCAGTTTTTTACATGAAACTTATCCTAATGATTCTTCTCATGATGTTTCAGGTATCTATTGGAACAAAATGGATTTAATATGGAGCGAAAGAGAACAAGAAGAGCAAGATTTAACTAAAGCTAATGATCCTACCACTGTCCAGGCTTTGAGAATTGTGGGCTCTTGAAATTCTTCTGGCTTCCTGGTATGAGGCAACAAATGGAATTATTGAGGTATCTTGTTATGAATAGGAGCAAGGACTGGAAAAAAGTTGATAAGATAATAATTTATTTACAAATTTAACACTGTTGAGCATAAATGAAGTGCATTCTATTTAATACATTACATAATAAAAAACTCTTCAGGGAGAAAGAAATAAATATCTACATATTCTACTCGGAGCATTGCTGAAATGGAAAATTGCATGTAAATGTTAGAAGTTTTAAAAAAGGTCAAGAACGAGGTTAATAAATAAGTCATTTAAAATTAAATATTTCATGGATAAATAATCCAAAACTAAGTACACAATTACAAATGGCCGAAGCCATGAAAAGATCCTTCCAAATAGGAAGAAGAATTTAACTCAAACATAAACGAATTTCTACTTCATACATGGTTTTCACGCTACGGTGAGGTGCAATAGACCGAACGTCATGAATATGGAAGTCGAGAAATTAGTGAAGAGATAAAAAAATAAATTTACATATTCATGCTTATTTCTTTGGTTATGTGATTTAACCATAGGTCTAGTTTATCTAGATGGTTTTCATGGGACAAGGTGGTGTTTCTATTGCGACATCCATTGGACCTTCGGTATCTTTCCTTTACTGGCATATAGGGGTAGGTCATTTTCGTGGATATTGCATTTTGATCGTCAAAACTATTTTTATGACTTAGGTCTGACCCCACCAATTTGTGACTTTCGCCACTTCCTATATGCATGTTGTAGCCTTGTGATAGAGCTTACCTTCTCATGGATACCCTAGTTAGCACCTTCTTTCCGAATTGGTGTCCATGTAGTCATTTTTATTCTCTTTTGGGAATCATTCCTTCTGATCCGCCATGACCTATAATTTGAGAATCATGTCCTCTTCTTCGTCATATTTTTGGCCATACCCCAGGAGGATTCCACATTTTATCCCTTGTGATTTCCATTTTTGTGAACCTACTTTTGTAATTTGAGCCTTGGATTCATTATTTCATCATCATCATATGCTTGGCCTACCATTCACTTTCACTTGGTGTTTTACCCTTTCTTGGAGGAAGCGGTGTGATGAGTGGCCCTATTAGCTAGCCTCTTGTTCTCATTATGTAATGAGAAGTTCCATCATTACCAAAACCAAATTATATTCTTTATACTACTCGTTCCTCCAAGAGGAGTTTCTTTTAAGCTCTTTTCAGACTCCTTAATTTAGAAAAGATTGTCGAGTGAACTTGTCTCCTTCATTTGTTGAAATTGAACAAGAAATTTCAGCACCCATGCTAGTGTGGGACTAGGAGGTCCAAGTAGCACCTACACTAGTGTGGGACCACAGGTCTTAGCAGCACCTACACTGGTGTGGGCTAAATTTGGTGCATGTCTATTTTAGTTATCCCTTAATTAAGATGGACAATAATATGTAATCTAATATCAAAATAACTTGTAATAGTTAATTGAGTGTGATAAAATAAGTTAGCTCATGAATTTCGAGTTGAGGGTAATTGGTGAGACATGCAGAGTAATTCTATTTGTAACAGAGTTCAAAGGGCAGTGGTGGTTTAGTTAATGCAGGTTGTAATCAGTTTAACTCAGTTAAGTGAGTTAAACTTAGTTGTGCTAGTTGTAACTATTAGATAAACTAGTGAGAGATCAAGTGAATTAAATATTAATTAATTCACAATCAATGATCTCACATGCAACTAAGGATTTACTATTATTAGCTGCATGCATATCAGTTCCAGTGGAGACCCAGTTGAGATCTAGGTGAAAGATAAGTTGACTATCAGTTGTAGGATTATTGGGTTGCACCCATGCAACCAAACACCCATTTGAGTGCCCATGATACTTGCACAGTCAAGGAAGGCCAAAATTCCTAAATAATAGAGATTGCATTCATCAGGAATTGCACAAACAAGGCAGGTTGTTTGGAGGAAGTAAATTGGCTAAGTATTGGTCAGTTTTATCTTAGACAGCGTGAGACAATTAGTTGAGTACAGGAGGGCTCTTGTGAGAAGAGTTGTACATAATTGTTTCATGTATCCATGCTGAATATACAATAGAAGATAGTGGGGTTTTGAGCAGCAATTTTTCCTCGGGAAATTATCTATGTTGTGGCTTGATTGATTCTTCTTTACTTCATGTGATTGGCGATTGTGTTTTTAATTCTGCAATTGATGTGCAGAAGCAATTAGGATTTAAATTTAGTACATTGTTAGATCAAATTGAATCCATGATATACATGCTTGTTGTATAATTTCTAAATCATGCTCGTAAAAGTACATGAATAGACTAATTATGAAAAAGGAATACTCTAGTATATTGTGGCTATGATGTCCCCCCTTGTATACTTTTATCTTTTTTTTTGGGCTTGGGGGAAAAATCTACGGAAAAGGAACTTATAAAAAGAGAAAGGGGGGAACATTTATTTCTATTAGTCATCAAAATGGAAGTGTCAGTTGCGTCACCCTTTAACATGGCATATGTCTGCTTCATTATCTCACAATTTGTTTTTAGCTTGCCTAAGAGTCGTACCATCCATATGAGTCCCTTTACTCCTTCGACTCGTTAGTCTTCCAGTCATATGGAGCATACCTATATGCCTCCTATGTCATCGCATGATATTATATGGTGCTCATTAGTCATGATTCCAACTCACTCTTGTGTCATGCCACTATGTGTTCAAGGGAATTCTCAGCTTGTGTCGGCCATCTGCAGTAGCGTTTTGACCTTTTTGCGGCAGCCATCCCTGTGTGAGTTGTCCTTCATCACTTCATGACTTCATCCATATATCTAGTCATCTTGGTTTGTTTCGTGTTGATTGATGGGGGATACATTAAGGCCCTCCTTCAATGGATCTTCTCCTGTCGACTTCAACTCATTATCTAGGAGCTTGATCTAAGAACTGGTAGTACCTTGGAGCTTGTAGACCTCAGTGGAAGGCTTCCTCGCAATCGAAAATGGCTTTACATCACTGGCTCTTGACTGGTCAAGTTCACTAGTTTTCGATGTTAGTTCATCTATTCACACTTAGTGGACTGTAATAGGTACCTTGGGGTCCATTTTCCTCATTGGTGGATTACCTCGTGTCTGTTACTGGTTTTCCTCATTGGCCAGTAATCAAGGGATTTCTACCATATTCGACCTTAGCTCATATATTCGCATGTGTAGATGCATATGACTAGGGTAGTGTCGAAGACACTGGTTTAGGGACATGTCACCCTTATATGGCATCCTTCTGAGGTTGTGTTCGAGTTATGTATCATTTATGCACTTTGAGGTCTATATTGAGACACTTATCTATATGTCATGTGTCCATAGTCCTACTGATGTATATTGTGACATAGATCCACATTGTATTTGCTAGTGGCTATGCTCTCTCTATTGAGTCACATGAATCCAATGTGTATCTCTTCATGGCCATGTTATATAATTTCATGTCATGAATTCACAAGGTATTTTATGGAGGCCGTGCTTAGTATCTCTTTATGACCAAGGGTTGCCATGCCAATCTCGAGGATTTTATCAGCATAGTCGACACTTCAACACTTGAGTTCCTCCGATCCAGCTTCGTATTCTTGGATTCTTCCTCCCATTTTTAGATTTGAGTATTATTGTAATTCATTTCAACCATCAGTTTCTCTTCTGGCTTCATGCATTAGGGAGCATATGTTATAACCCTATTTTCACTCCATTATAGTGAGAGAAACCCAATATCAAGTTACCTCAGTTGTTTGGCTAAAATGCATCACTTTTCACATTGTATTTTACTTATGTGAGAATTATCCCACGATAAAAGGGTGAAATTACATAATTTGATAATCTATCATAACTATTTTTCCAAAATATTATAATTATGAGATAATAATTATTTCATAATTGAGATAATTGAGGAAAAAATCTTAATTGTGAAAAACATTTCTATTGTTTCCCATTCCCAAGGAGATCAACTTGACCCCCTTGTGTATGAGTTAGCTAGGGGTCCATTGTTGTATAATTTTCGTAACTTCTCAAGCCCCTAGGTGTCTAAAGGCATTCTCCCAAAAGATGGAATGAGCCTATATAATCTCAATAAGAGAAAAGGGTGTAAAAAAAAGAGGCATCCAAACTATAGGGTGAGAGATCTGTTGTATTGGGAGAGTAGACCAGATTATAATATGGAGGAGAGGAGGCTTGGAAGATAAGTGTTGTATTCTCTTTTCTGATCATTGAAAATTGATTTTCCTTCCCTTATATGATTCTGTATTCAATAGAACTTACATATGGTTTCATTTCTTTTGATATAACGACCTTTCAAGAAAGATCACCTATCATATTTGTTTGGTTGTGATTGTGTGGAGGGATAAGAGATTGGGTGCGAACATGATAGATCACTTGAGTGGAGCGTAATATCTGCATCGAACTAAAAACCATTCCCCACCTATGAGAAGACTACGTGTGATCTTATTTCTTTATAGCATAGAACCGGTTGCAAGCTGCATGGTTGATTATTCAGGAACATGATTTTCTTCTTGTTTTATTGGTCATGTTTTCTTCTATCTAGTGATATGATGAGACACAAGATCACGGAACGAAAAATTCTTGCAAATTCAGATGCAACAGTGAAACCCAAGAAGAACACACTTAGAATTGGAAATTGTGCTAAGTTATCATCTAGATATTGTGGACTTTTTGAAGTGCTAGCCAAGGTTGGACTTGTTGCTTATCAATTTTGACTTCCAACAAATATAAAAGTTCACAATGTCTTTCATGTGTCTTTACTAAAGAAGTATGTACATGATCCAAATCACATCATTTATTGGAATGTTGTACAACTGGAACTAGAGGGAGAGTTCCTAGCAAAACCATTGTGCATTCTAGATCGAAGAATAGCCACGCTCCGGAATAGAAATATAGTGCAATTGAAAATTCAATGGAAACATTTCAGTCCAAAAAAGGAAACATGGGAGGTGGATAATGCTTTAAAAGAAGCACATCCATCTATATTTTGATAAATTAGAATGTGCTCCAGAAAGACATTGATCAGACACTAGGGTAATGTCAAATTCAATTGGAGGAGGATGTGATATCCCCAAGCTTGATATTTTATGTAATTAAATGTTCATATGAGTGCTTAATATTGTTTATTTCTTATTTCAAAATAAAATTGGAAATTTTAATGATGAGTAATTTATTACTAGTAATAATTTATTGTAAATTAGTGATTATGATGCTTTAAAACTGTAAATAAAGAAAGTATGGAAAATTGATTTTTGAGTAAAAATGCCTGAAATATATGAGTCTACAAATTATTGTGGAATGTTTATTACCCATCAATAAGTCCTAGGCATATAATATGGATGACTATATTTAATTAAGGAATTATTATATTGGGGAATTATTTTTTTCCTTAGAATACAGGGAGTTTTCTTCACGAGAGGGAAACAAAGCTCATTAATTTGATGATAACTACCTTCTAGCTATTGGTGAGGTGGAGATAGTTTAACCACTAAAATATTGGTAGATGGGGATGGATGAAATATCATGTTTTTACTTTCTTTTGTCTCATTCTGAGAAGGGAAGAGGAAAAAGAGAAGCAAGAAATTGAGACAGAAAGAAATTGTAGGCATGGTATTCTCGAGGCGAAATTAGCTAGTTTGCAGTGTTAAGGTTGGGAGTAGCCAAGTACTTGACTATTAATATTGACGTGAGTTTTTGTATAGAAACCCTTGCCCTACGTCCTATTGTGGGCACACCTTAGGGTGAACTACTACAATGTGTCACGCTTGTACATATTGTACATAATAGTGTAGTGCTTTATCCCATTTTTGGTTTGGTGTGTGATGTGAGTATTTATCATGCATTATTTATGCCAAAAATAAATAAAAAAAATCATAAAATCCTAATATATATATATATAACTCATAAAACAAAAAATATATGGTTTTTTTTTTACCTTATCCATGCTTTTTTCTTTCATTATGTGATTTAACCATGGGTCTACTCTATCTATATCATTTTTATAGGACAGGGTGGTGTTTCTATTGTGACATCAATTGGACCTTAGGTATGTTTCCTTTACTGGCATATAGGGGTAGGTCATTTTCGCCAATATTGCATTTTGACAATCAACATTATTTTTCTGCCTTAGGTCTGACCTTGTCAAGCTGTGACTTTCGCCACTTCCTGTTTGCATGTCGTAGCCTGCTGGTAGAGCTTACTTGCTCATGTATTCCATACTAAGAACCTTCTTGTAGAATTGGTGTCCATGTTGTTAGTTTTATTATATTTTCGGAATCCATCCTTTTGATTCTCCAAGAACTATAATTTGAGCCTCATGTCCTCTTCTTCTTCATATTTGTTTCATACCCTAGGGGGATTCCACATTTTATCCCTCCTGATTGCCATTATTTTATCAACCTACTTTTGCAGTTTCAGCCTTGTATACTCTATTCCATCGTCATCATCTGCTTGGCCTACCATTTTCTTTCACTTAATGTTTTACCCTTTCTTGGATGAAAAATTGTGATGATTGATCCTATTAGCTAGCCACTTGTCCTCATTATGTCTTGAGAAGTTCCATCATTACCAGATCTAGTTTATATCCTCTATACCACTAGTTCCTCCACTGAGGAGTTTCCTTTAAGCTCTTTTCAGACTCCTTCATTTAGAAAATATTGTCGAGTGAACTTGTCTCCTTCATGCTCATAAAATTACTTGAAGGGTCGTCTACCCAGTATAAGTTTAAACATTTTCCGAACTAGGATAGAATAATTACAAAAAAAGAATAGTCTAGTCTACTTTGGCTAGGAGGTTCCCGCTTGTATACTTTTATCTATTTTTCGAGCTTGGGGGACAACTTTACGAAAAAAGGAAATTATAAAAAGATAAAGGAGAGAACATTTATTTCCATTAGTTGTCAAAATGACAGTGTTAGTCAGACCATTCTTGAACATGGCACTTGTCTACTTCATTATCTCACAGTTGGGTTTTAACTTTCCTAGGATTCATACCATCTAATGCAGGAGCATTCTTGAAGGTTTATAAGACCTAGGATTTTTATCACACATTTACTAAAGGAAATGGGTTCCGTTAATTATTTTGTCTATTTTCCTAAGTTTAGTTTGAGTTCTAAAGAGATTTAAATGTAATTTGATTAATGAATAATATCTCATGATTTATAGGGATCTTAGGGATGAGTAAGTAATCCTAGGAAGAGTGAGGATTTTAGGGATCTAGAGATCTAATATAGGAATTTATTTGAGTAAAGAATCGAATAGGGAGAAGCTTTAGGAAATATTGAGAGATTGTTGGATCTGAACTGAAATTGGTTCATGATTCCTTTTTTGTATATATTGGTAAGCATTTTGAAACATAAAAGGGGTTGGCCCGGGGATAATAGTTTAGGCCTTATGAGGCAAGAGTTAATAGTCTCACGAGTATAACTGTTAGCCTTTGTAAATATACTCTATTATATTAATAAAAAACACAATGTGTAGTGAAAGTGATGAGATGGGGTTTTGATATCTGTGTTGTGTGAAAAATTATATTTTGGAAGGTTTGTATCTACCTGTTCAAGGGTGAATTTGCAATTCATTTCTGAATGAGTCATTGAAAAAGTATAAAATGGATTAAATTGCGAATATGCATAGTTAGAAGATTTCTATGTGTTGAGCGATATTGATGAAATTTCTCAAGTTTTCCTTTGTGGAACCGGTGTTTAGAAGTTTGCTTAGAAATCCATGTGTGGGTACATATGAGTCGCAATTTCCTTATTGAAATGGCGGATGAATTCGTTTGGCGGTAATTGCAGTGGTATTACTGTGGACAGGAGGAAAAAATATATATATATTTTCCAAAGGCGGAACTATGTTTTTCCCTGAGGTTTTAGAACAAAATTGTGAACGGTGAATGGATGGTGGAGATTATATCATAAGGGTGATGCTGGAGAATGGGCGGTTGATATTATATCGCAGATATGAAGTGAGAGCAATGGATGGTTAAGATCCTATTATAGAAATGAAGTGGAAGGTGAATGAACAAGATCACATCGCAGGATTACAGTGGAAGATGGTCGATTAGGAATCCATATCGCATTCAAATATTTGAAATTTTTAAAGGACCTTGAGACAGAAATGAGGAGCTACGTGTCGCGTTTTCATGCATATCGCATATCGCATCGACTAAAGGATCTTTGGAATTGTGATAAAGTGTAGAGGTTGTGATGCGATAAGAAGTTGGGTTTGCGATGTGATGCAATCACATATCACATATGATAAGAGGAGCTTGATACGTGACATCGTAAACCTTGCGACCTGCGATAAGGTATTCGCTGCGATTTGTGAAATCGAAAAATCGCAAACATTGCGATATGGTTAAAACTGCGATATTGCGATGAGCCTTGAATCTACGAAATCACGATGCAATTTGGCATTTGTGATCTATGTTTTTGAAGTGTAAGTGTGATGGAGTATATACGATGAGGATTGTAGATAAGGATTTGTGGGAAGCCTCAGTTCCATGAAGTGGTCACGTGTAGTGGTCATATAAAGAGGTTTGATTCGATGATTAGAAAGCCTGAAATTGGGTTCTTACTTTACAAAACGGGGGTGATAAAGCGTTTTTGGGACTCTAGTTTCGGGTCTTATGAAATGCGTTGGAATAAAGGGAGCTGGGTGTATAATCTTTCCATTTATAAAGTGGTTTTTTTTTAAGATCCAAGGAGGTATTCTACTATTGCAGCAGTGGTTTCAGGACAGATCCCATCATAGTGAAAAAGTAAATCCTGGGTAATGTATGATTTGAGATTATGTGGGTATTCCAGCCATATGGTTGCATCATTTATGGTATCAGAGCGAGACTAGTGCTCTTTGGGGTTTTTAATTCAAAGATTGAATTTTATTCTCAGTATGTGTAGAATTTGCATTGGTAATAGATCTAGATACATAGGGTTGTGGTCTGAAAGGAATTGGTTGTTGGGAGATCAGAAGACAAAATATTTATGCAGAAAAGAATCCTGAAATGTTGTAGGAAATGAAGACTTCAGCCATTTCATTCAAAACATACTGCGGAAAGAGGTTTGAGGAAGAAAATATTAGGGAAGGATCTTGTAAGTTTTAAAAACTCTAATGATATATGTATGTGAATGTAAGTAGCAACAAGAAATTTCATCTAGGTATTTCTAACAAAGGACAAGGGAGAAAGTGAAGAAATTGCAGCAAGAGATGTTGTAAGGAAATGAATAGAACATGGATGTTCTCAGAAGGAAAAGAAAATTAGTTGGAAGAAGAACTGAATTGAAAACAGTGAAAAGTAAAGCAACATGTTTATTGTCCAAGCCAATGAAAGCTTAAGGAGATAAGATCATTGGAATATCTCTCAGGTATGAGTTATATTTTGATATTTGTTCTAATTTTAATTATTTTCATAGTGAAGAGAATGATAGCAACCAACACACAAAAACAAATTGTGTAAATGGAAGAGAAGTTGTGTTAGTGGAAAATTCAACAAAGGAGATTCTTGTAGAAAAGAAGAGAATAACAAAGTGCTCAAAACAGAGAGAGGGGAAGGTGAGCATTGGTTACAGAATCCTGACAGTGTTGGAAGATGAGGAGCAAGAGTGCTCAAAAGAGGTTTTGTTGTAGAACCCAAAGAAATATACCAAGATGATGACTTGGTGTAGGTGACAAGTAAATACTTGTTACAAATAAATGATAGAGGATTATTGTAAGCTCATAGTGGGCAAAGGGAGTCCACATAAATAATCTGAGATGACTATTAGGGGTCATGAGAGAAGCCATAACATAAGAAAGAAAGATGTCAAGGAAAATGGCAAGGGAAAGAAGATGAGTCAAGAAGTAGTTGAAAAAGACATTGATGAATTGAAAGAAAACATTGATGCAATAATAATGTTGCTTGAAGACTGTGAAAGGGGCGAAAGGTATGGTTGGACTATGAAAAGAAAGAAGATAAAATGGAAGTTGTTGCAGAAATAGATAAAGAGGATAATGTACATCAGATTAAGAGAAGAAATCAAAGCAGCTGAGTTAAAGGTGAAATATGGCTATTGTAGACCTGAGCAAGAAGTTTACCTTGTTGAGGAATGAATTATTGATGATTTTCTGAACTGTTGGACAAGTTCAGGTCAACTGAGAGATGTGATGATTGAGACATCAAAGGAAGAGGAGCTTTGTATTTTTGAAACTAATGTTTTGTGTAGGTATGTAGGTGATGATAGCCTTTAGAAGATGTGTTTATACACATTGATGAAGAAATGAAGTTGTTAGAAGAGATGGTTGTAATAGAACAGTTCTTAATTGAACATGTGTTCAATGACACTAAAGATGGACAATTGTTGAAGACTACTATGGAAGTTGAAGATGATGAATGTAGTAATACTTGGCAAATGATGGCAGACAGTCTGAAGACAAAAGAAAATTGCAGATTGAAAAAGAAGAAGTAGAAATAAGTATGAAGATAGCCTTAGGACAAGATCAAAAAAGAGTATATGTACAATGCAAACACTTAAGGTAATGGGATTATCTCTTCAAATTTTATTCAAAAACTATGAACCTGTATTAATAGTTGATGGGAAATAAATTGTCTTGAAAGGACATAATGGAGCATCAATGGAAAGGGATCTTAGTAAATATTGCATTGTGGAAGATGGTAGGACATAAATTTATTAGGAGAATTTGGTCCAAGGAGGTATAGTTAGTCCAGTAAAGGCTATGAAGAAGAAAGGAAAAGAGGATAGTCAGGAACTTAAGAATAGGTTCGAAGAGGCTAATGCATAGCAGAAAATTGAAGACAATGTTAGTTGTACAAATTGCAAAAGGAGTAAAGGTGAATGTAATCAGCAAATTGAAAAGACAGAGACAATCTCAGAGGATGAAGGCAAGGATTCTCCATATGACTAGAAGAGTAACGAGTCAGAGGAGTAAGGAGAACCATATGATGGTGATGCAGCCATATGGCCATATGGTGGATTGGAATCATTGTTTTGTCTTTTAGCTCTGAAATTGATCGCAAAGACACTACAGTCTGTGTAATTGCGACCACTTTTTATGGCACTCCAATCCGATGCTCAGAGAGAGAGTTATGAATATTTTCTCACGATCACCTCTTTGAGATGAAATTCAGGAGCCTGAAAAAGCACTACCTTCCACAGATCATATCTTCAAAAATATTATGAACCAAGCTCTGAAATTTTTTGATGAGTTTCCTTAGGATTTTAGCTTCGTGCCCTAAAAATTTCAGATTCTGAACCTTCGTAGAAAAAACGTTATAGCGCAAATGCCACGATGACCTATTTAGATTAAATTGAGGAGCTTGCAAAAAGACCTAACTTCCACAGATCATATCTCCGAAAATATTGCGAACCAAGCTCTGAAATGTTTTGACGATGTTCCATAGGATTTTTTCTTCGCACTCTAAAAATTTCAGCTTCTGAAACTTTATAGAAACAAAGTTATAGCGAAAATTCCACGTTGACCTATTTGGAGTAGCGAAACCCTAGAATCCAAAGCTCTGATACCAAATGTTGTGAAACCAGCTCCAAAAATAGAATAAAAGAGATATAAACGCCTTAGAAATAAGCCACTTCGAGGGGGGCAACCTCCAATGCATTACATGAATGAACAATTCTTGGATGATACAAATTACAAAACCTCCTTTCTATATATAGGAGTCCATGGGGCCATAATGTAATCCTAGCCGACCTAACAATAATAATTTAAGGGCATAATAATAACAATATGGGGGTTACAGGGGTACAATAATAACAATAAGGGGGTTACATTAACAACAATAAGGGACTATACTAGTAATATAGGGACCTAACACTTTCATCTTTTCATGATATTATATGGTGCTCATTAGTGATGCTGCCAAGTCACTCTTGTGTCGTGTTGCTATGTGTTCAAGGGAAGTCGCAGCCAGTGTCGGCCATCTGCTATAGCCTGTTGACCTTTTTGCAGCAGTCATCCCTGTGTCAGTTGTACTTCATCACTTAATGACTTCATCCATACATTACATCATCCTAGTTTTTTCCATGTTGATTGATGGGGGATACATTAAGGCCCTCCTTCGACATGTCTTCTCATATCGACTTCAGCTCATTATCCAAGAGCTTGATCTAGGAACCAGTACTACCTTAGAGCTTGCAGACCTCAGTGGCAGGTTTCCTCTTTTACATCATTGGCTCCTCATTGGTCACGTTCACTAGTGTTCGACATCAACTCATCTATTCACACTTAGTGGACTGCATTAGGTACCTTGGGGTCCATTTTCCTCATTGGTGGATTCCCTTACATTTGTTACTGGTTTTCCCCATTGGTTGATAATCAAGAAGTTTCTACCATGTTCAATCTCATCTCATCTATTCGTATGTGTAGATTCGTACCATCAGGGTTATGTCGAAGGCCCTAGGTTATGGATTATCTCACTCTTATATGGAATCATTTTGAGGTTGCGTTGGATTTATTTATAATTTATGTAATTTGAGGACTATATTGAGACACTTATTTGTCTGTCATGTGTCTAGAGTCCTACTTATGTATACTGTGACATGCATCCATTGTATTTTTTGGTGGCTATGCTCTATCTGTTGAATCACATGGATCCATTGTGTCTGTATTCGTGACCATGTTCTATAATTTCATGTTATTGATGCACACTATATTTTATGGAGGCCATGTTGAGTATCTCTTTATGATCGAGCATGGGTATGCCCTCCTTGAGGATGATTTCAACATAGTTGACACTTGAACACTTGAGTTACTCCGATCCAACCTCGTATTCTTGGTTTCCTCCTCCCATTTTGAGCTTTGATTATTATTGTAATGCATTTCGTCTATCAATTCTCTTCTTACATCATGCATTAGGGGGCATATGTTATAACCCTATTTTCCACTCCATTATAGTGAGAGAAACCCAATATAACCTTACCATAGTTTTTTGGCTAAAAATTTTCACCTATTTTTCACTTGTGTGAGATTTATTCCATGATAAAAGGGTGAAATTACATAATTGAACAATTGCTTATAATTATTTTTCCAAAATATTATAATTATGAGAAAATAATTATTTCATAATTGAGATAATTGAGAAAAATATCATAATTTTGAAAAAAAATTCTAAAGTTTCCCATTCCCAAGGAGATCAAATTGACAACTTGTGAATGAGTTGGCTAGGGGTTCATTATTGTATAATTTCCTAACTTCTCAAGCCCCTAAGTGTCTAGATACATTCTTCCAAAGGATGGACTGAGCCTATATAATATCGCCAAGAGGAAAGGGTGTAAGAAAACGAGGTATCCAATTTAAGTATAGGGTAAGAGTTATGTTATATTGGGAGAATAGACCATCCTACAAGATGGAGGAGAGGAGGCTTGGAAGTGGATGTATAAGTGTTTTATTCCATTTTATGATCAATGAAAATTCATTTTCCTTCCCTTATATGATTGTGTATTCAATAGATCTTATATTCAGTTTCATTATTTTTTATTAACGATCTTCCAAGGAAGATTGCCTATTGTTTGTTTTCAGTTGTGATTTTGTGTAGGGATAACAGAACAGGGATGGTCACGATAGATCGCTCAAGTGGAACACAATATCTGCATCGAGCTCAAAATCCTTCCCGAGCCTATGAGGAGACTATGTATGATCTTATTTCTTTATAGCATATAACTAATGCATGGTGCATGGTTGATCATCCGAGATCAGGATTTCCTCGCTGTTTTAGTGTTCTTGTTTTCTTATGTTTGGTGATCTGATGAGACATAAGATCATGGAGAAACAACTACTTGCAAATTTAGATGCAATAGTGAAACCCAAGAACACACTTAGACTTGGAAATTGTGCTAAGTTATCACCTAGATATTATGGACCTTTCCAAGTCCTATTGAGGGTTGTACATGTTTCTTATCAACTCACCCTTCCAACAAACACAACAATTCACAATGTTTTCATGTTTCTTTACTAAATAAGTATTTACATGATCCAACTCACATAATTGATTGGAATTTTTTACAAGTGGAACGAGAGGGAGAGTTCCTAGCAAAACCATTGTTCATTCTAGACCAGATAATAGCCACGCTCTAGAATAGAGATATAGTGTAGATGGAAATTCAATGGAAAAATTTCAGTCCACAAGAGGCAACATATCCATCTATGTTTCGATAAACTAGAATGTGTTCCAGATTTACATTGATCATACATTGAGATAGTGTCAAATTCAAGCGGAGGAGGATGTGATATCCCCAAGCTTGATATTTTATGTAATTAAATGTTCCTATGATTGTTTATGGTTAATGTCTTAGTTCAAAATACAATTAGAAATTTAATGATGAGTAATTTATTACTAATAATAATTGATTGTAAATTTATGATTATGATGCTTTAAATATGTGAATAAAGAAAATATGGAAAATTAGTTTTTGAGCACAAATGGCTAAAAGATATAAGGCTACAAATTATTGTGGAATGTTTAATGATTATATTTAATTTATGAATTATGATACGGAGGAATTAATTGTTTCCGTAGAAGACAAGAGTTGTCTTCATGAGTGGGAAATAGAAACTCATTAATGTGTTGATAACTACCTGCCACCAATTGGTGAAGTGGAGGCAGTTTAACCCCTAAAAGAGTGGTAGATGAGGCTGGATAAAATATCATGTTTTTACTTATTTTGTCTCCTTCTGAGAAGAGAATAGACAAAAGAGAAGTAATAAATTGAGACATAAATAAATTGCAGGTTTGGTATGTTCAGTGGGACGTTAGCTAGTTTGCAGTGTCAAGGTTGGGAGGAGCCAAGTACTTGAGTATTAATCTTCTAGAAAAATAAAAATAATTTTAAGTAGGTACCTATAACTTTTGTATTTATCTTCTTCTCAAGAGAATGGAACTCGATATGTGTTATATATCATTTTTACATAGTGGAAAAAGAAAAAGGAAAATGAATTTTATTTGGAGTTTTAAATGCTATGTTTTATTTAACTATTCTATACAATGGAAATTAAACAATATGCATGAATTGGTAGAAGAAAAAGAATCCGTATGAGCACAGTGGAAAAAAAAAAAAAAGAATTTTATTTGGAGTTTTAGATGCTATGTTTTATTTAGTTACTCTATACAATGGAAATTAAACAATATGCATGAATTGGCAGAAGAAAAAGACACCATATGAGCTATATAATATTCTTTCACATAGTAAAATTTTAATTAATCTAAAAGCTATATTGTTGGGAAGGTAAATCCTCTCTGCGAACAGAGGCGATCCCTCTAGCCCTAGAGTTGGTCTAGCAACAAGGGAACAAGATAATGTGTAGGTTCCTGGCTAACGAATGGAATAAGTTGAGGTAGATTGTCCTACCTGGAGTCCAACTCTATTTTCACAGCTATAGTGATGGTGGCCTCTTGATCTCTATCCCAATAGGCCGCAGTCCTTCAGCAGCAGTACTCGTATTCCTACACAAAGATCAAAGACAAGAGAAATATATACAAGACAATAATTGCATTCGTAGCTAACTAGTCAGTCAAGGACGAATAAACACATTGCGTACAATGAATCATATGAACACAAAATGGGAACGAGACAATAGTGGTGTATATATATATATATGTTGGAAATATTGTCATTGATGGAAAAGGAGCACAAAGGAATAGCACCAAGACAAGGGAGTAGATGAGATTCAGATGGAATTGTTGCAGAGAAAGAAAGTAAAGTGGCAGAGGCTACAAGAGGAGGGTTTAGACAGGAAGAAGTTTTTTTGAACAGTTAAGGTTTTGTTGTAAGCTACAGGAAAATTAGACAGAAGAGCCATTGATCAGAATATCAGGCCAGAGAGAAGAGATCCTTTATAATTATTTTATTATATATGGAGGAATTTGTTTTTTGAATCATGGCGTGCATTGATTGAATGCTTGATTCAGTTTTAACTCGAGTGAAAATCAGGGTTTGGCACAATATATATGTATGCAGATGAATCAGGAAAATTCAAAGGGAAGTTATGAGACTGTGTGTTTAAGAAGTGAACATTCAATTGAAATTAGATTCTGATAGAAAGTGTATGTCGAGATTGAGCATTGATCACTGAATGGGTTGATGCCCTTGAAATTGTTAAAACGAAACCCTGCAATTTGATATCCAAATCACACTGTGTAGAGTAATAAGGTTAGAGGGTGTTCAGAGTTGTGTTATAGTGTAACATTCAATGAAATAGTGGTAGAAGCAGAAATCTCTGGTTATTGGCATAACTTATGGAATAGTGGAGTGGAATGAAATGAGAGCACAACAACCGTTGGATCTGAAGGATCAACGAACTAAATCGAAAGGTGAAATGCGGAATGTATGAAGAAACGAGTGAATATGATTGAAACAGGTGTTCGTAAACAGTGTGAGTGGTTTCACGAACCGGCGGTGCTATTCGCGTGCATCCAAAGTGGTAAGTGGTAAAAGCTGAAATGAATGCGATAGACCTCTGGAAGTGACATGTCGCAAAGCAATACCACCTATTTCGCGTTAGTTTGGAAGGATAAGTTTTCGGGCTTAATTTTATGCGATAACCGTCCAATCAAAGGAGGTAACGATCTGACGGTGTTCGCATCAAAAGTTGTGCAGAGGTTAACAAAAGGTGTGGACTCGACAGTGAAAAAGGCACGTTTAAAATAGCATAGGTTTAAAATCTTAAACATCGTGTTTGATGGAATGCGACAAAAGTTGGATGGGAAGCGGATAGATCACGGGAAAAGATGCATTGACAATTGTTGTGGGACCCAACATATATAAGTTGGTAATTATTTTTAACCAAGGTCTAATTCAAATTATATAGAGAGGATATTTATCATGTATAACCATAGGTTTTTGAAAAGAGTAAAGCCACAAGGAAGGCGAAAAAGGTGAGTTCGTAAAGCTGTGGCCCGAATATTTATATATATATATGCAAGCCTATTGAATGAACATCGGTGTATGTGAAAAGTAATAAATTATCGGAATGGTAAGTTATAAAGTTTTTATAACTTATAGTAAGGTTTGATTATTAATGCTGAGGATGGACAGATTGATGGAGGCATTGTTGATATATGATTAGCACTTTACTATTTAAATATAAGTTGCAAGTGGGTCCAGATAAATATGATGTCGACATTCTTTTAACTAAGGTAAAAAGATATGGGACCTGAGTGTATTTATATGATGGCACTATGGTGCATTTAACCAAAGCATGGAAGAGTAATAAACTTTGAGATTTGCAATATGATGAAGACCGTCGGATTGCGAACAGGATCAACGACAATCGTTTAATCGAGGATGTGGAATCGGTATACGTGCAAGACTGGCGGAAAGATAAACCTTTACAAATGTTTTATATTTTAAAGGTTATATGATTATAGAGCGGAATGAATGGTTTTAATATATTTGGTTATGATGGGTCTTAACCAAAGTCATAGATTATGGTATTATTAACATGCCATGATGAATAATGTCAATCAAAGGATAAAAGCCAAGGTAAAGCGTGAAATAATTCCGTTTTTATAATATGTGACAAATCGATGTTAAGGTTATGGTTGATGTGCATATGGATACGTATAATTAAATTTATATGCAAAGTGTGGGTGAATGCAGCACAAAAGACACAGATAACGGATGAAATAGAGTAATTATGCAACAGAGCTAGAATATAAATAGCAGAAACTGAAAAGGTAGTGACAGCAGAGAAAATACAAATACACAGTGAGCCAAGAGCTGAAAGGGTTAAGAGAAACATATTTGCTGTAACTGTCAATGTAAATGAATTAATTATTTTTAGTGTATGTGATGCAAAGCAAGTCTTCGAAGGCAAATAAAAAATCTCCCCTGTAATACTGAATTGAGTACATAGTATTGTAACATCTTGAAGTGTTGAGTGAGAAAATGAGAAGGTGGAATGCAAAGAGTCATACCTGTTCATTTCGAATTCCGTGTGGAATGCAAACAGTTATGAGGTGATCTCTATAAATAATGTTACCAGCATATGCATAAAATGAGAGAGAATGGAGAAAGGAGTGAGAGAGAGTAAGAAGAAAAAGGAGCAGCTAGAGAAGTTGTGAAGATCTAGAAATGATATAAAGCAAATTTGAAGGCTGGAAGGACAGTAGTAAAGAAGGAGAAAAACAGAGCTGATATCCAGGTAAATCAGCATATGATTTTATTGTAAAGTGAGGAAGTTGGTGCTTCCATATCAAGTTGTAGCTTGATAGATGTCCAGTTGTAGCTGGCTGAGGTAGGAGCCTCCTGTAGGTTGTAGCCTACAGAAAATAGATGGGAGTTGGAGCTTCCTTGCAAGTTGTAGCTTGAAAAATTGAGGTAGTAGCCTCCTGTAGGTTGGAGCCTACATAAAATCAGTGGTGTGAGGGAGGTGGAGCTTGCCTTTGCATCACAAGAATAATAAGATGTGGTTTTATCCCTTATGGGTTTCCACTTATATCTGTTGTCTATGTGCATGATGATTATGTGTTGATATTATGTATTTAATCTGCTTAATACCTGCTGCTCACATATTAAGATTGTTGTTCCATTGTATATTAAGTTGATCATTAAATGAAGATGTAAATAAGTGTAAAAGGAAGTTTTACAAGACCATGACTGTATTAAACTGATTCACCCCCCCTCTCAGTTTAACCAAGGGTTCAACAGTTGGTATCAAAGCAGGTTCCTTTTGTATCAGTTTAACAACTGAAAGGAGATCCTAGGTCCCCAAGATGGCTAGTCTAGAAGGATGCTCAACAAATAAAGCCCCTTTGTTTACTGGTACAAATTATGCCTTCTAGAAAATAAGAATTAGGACGTACTTAATGTCCCTAGGAATAGAATTTTGGGCTGCTGTGGATTTGGGATATGCCCCAAAGGAGTCTCACGTAGAGAAAGAAGCCAAACAAGATTTTATAGCTAATGCCAAAGCCATGAATGCTCTCTTAAGTGGTCTGTATGAGGCATAATTTATCAAAGTAATGCACAACAATACTGCCAAAGAAATATGGGATACTTTAGAAAGTATCCATGAGGGAGATAAAAAGGTGAAGATGGCCAAACTACAAGTCTATCGAGCCTAATTTGAAAATATAAAAATGAATGAAGAAGAAGATGTTGCCAGCTTCTTCTTAAAGGTTGCAGAAATTGTGAATTATATGAAAGCTCTAGGAGAAACCATTAGATAATGTGTAATTGTTCAAAAGATATTGAGATCTTTACCATCTAGTTTTAATCCCAAGGTTTCTGCCATAGAAGAAACAGTTGATTGGGAAAATTTGACCATGAACCAATTACTTGGAAACTTAACAGCCTATGAGATGAGACTTCCATAGAGGAAGTCAAATGTGAGGGAGGCAACCATTAAGGCTGAGAAGAGCAAAGAAGAAAAGGAAGATACATGCTCCTGCTCTGATGAAGAAGAGGCCAAATTTATCAGAAGATTGGATAGAGGCTTAGGTAAGTATAAAGGTAAGCTTCCATCTAAATGCTTTAACTGTGGAAGAGTTGGGCACTATGCATCAATGTGTCCTTACAAGAAAACAAAGAATCATACTCAAGGGACAAAGAAAACCAAAATAAATAACTGGCAGAAAGGGAAGAGATTCAATAGAAAATCACTTTATGCTCAGCAAGATAGCAGTGCATTTGAAAACTCAGATGAATCCTCAAATGAAGAAGGAACCTCTGAATTTGTGTTGATGGCCAAGGAAGAGTCTGAAAGATTCCTTGTAGAAGATGAGGAAGAAGGTGAGGTAGATCTTTAAGGGGAGCTAAGAAGTGCCCTGGAGGAAATAGACAGACTTAAACTCAAGTGCAGAAAACAGAAAGACATTCTACTCAAATATGTAAAAGAAGAACCAAATTCATAAGATCTCATTCAGTTGAAGGTAGAACTTGAAGAAGCTAAGAAAGTGGAAGACACTCTACTAAGGCAAATTAAGGATAAAATTCATAAGCAAAAGAAATTGGAAGAAGAAGTAGTATGCCTGAGAAAGAAATTAGAAAACTCCCAAAGGGAATTATCAATGAATACTCCACGAATGACAAGCTCTGAACAGTTGGATAAAATTCTTAATGCTCAAAGATCTCCTCTCATAAAGGCTGGGATAGGCTACAAAGGAGAAACTAGCAAATCTAAGGTAGAAGATAACCAGAATATCACTTTTGTAAAAGCTGTAAATGATAATGAAGCAGCTAAAAAGATTCCTACAGAAGTAGATGCCAGCAAAAACATGACCTGCAATGAAGTAAACAGAAAAATCAGGAACCTCAAATAACAAAGAATGAAATAAAGAAACAATCAGATGAAAAAGGCTCTTACACTCCTTAATATGAATTGAATAAATTTAGAAATTGTCAAAGGAGATTCTTTCCTCCTATGAGATATATCACTTGTTTTGCCTGCCAAAAACTGGGACATACTACAACATATTGTCAGACAAGGAAAATCGAGTCCAACCAGCAAAGGATGCTGAAAATGAAAATACTACCTCAATCAAACAAATGGAGAGGACAACCTTTCACTAGATACACTAATCGTTTCCATGGGTATTATTTTTTCTATAAGGGGTTTGGTCATAAAGTCTTGGAGTGCAGAAAGTATGGAGAAAGACTGATGTATGAAAACCCAAGGAGATTTATGAACAATGGAGAGTTCAATTGTACACATAATCCATTTAAAAATATAATCAAATGCTTTGTATGCCATCAAATCAGACACATGTCCTCCAAATGTCCTCTCAAAGAATGTGGTCCATCTTCTTAGAAAAGGTGCCAAACAAATAGTTGCCTGTAGTGGAAAAAGAAGTTGAATAAGTGTGACTTGGCTCTTATAGCTCAAGATCAGAAAACCCAATGGTATATGGATAGTGGATGCTCAAAGAATATGACTAGAGATCAAAGCAAGTTTGTAACCTTTAAAGAAAAGAAATCTGGAAATGTAACATTCGGAAATGATAAAGAAGGGAAAATCAAAGGAAAAGGCTCAGTCAATCTGAATAATGGAAGAGGAGAGGCTTAAGATGTACTATTTGTGGATGGGCTAAAAGCCAATCTGCTAAGCATTAGTCAAATGTGTGATAAAGGTTGTGAGGTCCTTTTAAGAGCCCAAGATTGTGAAGTAAGGTCGAGCACCACAGGAAAGACCTTGATAAAAGGTGTTAGAACAGAAAGTAATGTCTATATATTGGAAGAAGACAATGAAGCATGAAACATAAGAAAACTTGATGAATCATGGTTATGGCATAGAAGATTGGGACACTTAAACTTTGACAACATCATCAGTCTAAGCAAGAAGAATGCAGTCAGAGATATGCTAGCAATAAAGAAGCCTTCAAATACCATATGTAAATCTTTCCAACTGGGAAAGCAGACCCGCACATCTTTCAAGACCAAAGATAATCTATCTACAAGTAGGCCTCTTCAGCTTGTTCACATGGACCTGTGTGGACCTTCAAGAACTAATACATCAGGTGGAGAATCTTTTTTCATGCTAATAATAGATGATTTTACTAGATTGATGTGGGTGGCATTTCTCAAATATAAATCTGAAGAAATTGAGAAATTCAAGATATTCAAGGCATTGGCAGAAAATCAAACAAGATGCAAGATAAAATGCATCAGATCAGACAGAGGAGGTGAATTCACAGACTATGATTTTGCAGACCTATACAATAAACATGGGATAAAACAACAATTTACAATTGCAAGTACACCTTAGCAGAATGGAGTGGCAGAAAGACAAAACAGGTCAATACAATAGATTGCAAGAGCCATGATGCAAGAAAGTAACATTCCCCAAACCTATTGGGCAGAAGCAATACACACAGTTGTTCACATTCTCAACAAAGCTCATCTAAGATAAAATTGTGATAAGACTCCTTACAAATTATGGCATGGTAAACCGGCATCAATCAAGCACTTTAGAGTCTTTGGAAGCAAGTGTTTCATAAAAAATAATGATGAAAAACTGGGGAATTTTGATGCAAGCGCTGATGAAGGAATATTTTTAGGATATGCATCCAAGAGTAAGGGTTACAGGTGCTACAACAAAAGACTGTACAAAATTGTGGAAAGCATTGATGTAATATTTGAGAAATATCTACCAAACATAACAAGAAGCACAAGCTGCTCCAATCCTCTAGATGATCATGAAGCTGAAAACCAAGATAATGATGAACATAGCAAGACAACAGAAGATACTGGATTAAACTCAAAAGGTCCCTCAAGACACACTCAAAAGAACCATCCAGGAGATCAAATCATTGGCGACAAGAGTGTGGGAGTCCAGACAAGAAGCCAAATTGCTGAACAGACAGAAGAAGTATACCTAGCCATGCTATCTCAAATAGAACCAAAGAAGCTCGAAGAAGCCAGCAAAGAAAAAAACTGGGTAAATGCTATGAATGAAGAACTAGACCAAATTGAGAAGAACAATACCTGGGAGTTAATTCCAAGACCCACTGGGAAAAATGTCATTGGCACAAAATGGATATTCAAGAATAATATGAATGAACAAGGGCAGGTAATCAGAAATAAATCCAGACTTGTATGGAAGGGGTATTCTCAAATTGAAGGACTTGACTATGATGAAACCTTTGCCCCTGTAGCCAGAATGGAAGCAATCAGAATGTTTTTGGACTTTGCATGCTATCATGATTTTAGGGTATACCAAATGGATGTGAAGTCTTCCTTCCTCAATGAAGACTTAGAGGAAGAAGTCTACATGGAACAACCTGAAGGATTCTCATTAATAGATAAACATGACTATGTGTGTAGATTAAAGAAAGCCTTATATGGCCTGAAACAAGCTCCTCGTGCATGGTATTCAAGGCTGGACAAATACTTGCAAAAACAAGGGTTCAAGAAAGGAGGAATACACAACAATTTGTACATAAAGGCTAATGAAAATGAACTCTTAATTGTAGTAGTGTATGTAGATGACATCATGTTTGGTAGCAACAAAGATGAGTTAGCAAAAGGATTTGATGAAGAAATGAAATCAGAATTTGAGATGTCTATGATTGGAGAGCTCACCTTCTATTCAGGACTTCAAATTCAACAAAAGAACACAGGAATATTCATTTCGCAAGAAAAATACTTAATAGAAATGTTGAAAATGTTTCAAATGGAAGACTGCAAAGCTGTGTCAACTCTCATGATCACTGGATGCAAACTTTGTGCTAATGATGGATCTGTAGATGTAGATCAAAAACTTTACAGATCCATGATAGGAAGTCTGCTATACCTAACTGCTTCTAGACCAGACATTATGTTGGCAGTAGGTCTTGTGGAAAGATATCAAGCAGCACCAAAACAAAATCACTTACTTGCAATCAAGAGAATATTTAGATATCTGCAAGGAACCAAACATTATGGCCTATGGTATCCAAAAGGAAAAAGCTTCACATTGAAAGCATACATAGATGCAGATTGGGCCAGTTGTGTGGATGACAGGAAAAGAACAAGTGGAGGTGCATTTTATTTGGGAAAAATTCTGGTGGCATGGCTAAGCATGAAGCAAACTTCTATCTCTCTATCTACAGCAGAAGCAGAATACATAGCAGCAGCTGCATGTTGCACACAAGTAATGTGGTTTAAACAAAATCTCCAAGACATGAAGGTAAGCATTGATGAACCCATTTCTATCAAATGTGACAATACAAGTGCAATAAGTATACCAAAAAATTCTGTACTTCATTCAAAAACAAATCACATCCCAATAAAGTACCACTTCCTCAAAGAGCAAGTAGCATAGAAATTGGTGAAGTTGGAATACATACCAACAAAGGAACAAATAGAAAACATATTCACAAAACCTCTTGCTAAAGAACCATTCGAATATCTAAGAGACAAACTAGGGGTAGTGTCTGCAGATGTTACTCTCTGATATGATTGAAAATAAATAAATAAATAAATAATAATAAGGGTTGCATACAAGAAATAGGATAAGTGCAGAAGACAAGTGATAGTCAATATCAGACAAGAAAGCACCATTCCAGGGGGAGAGCAGTCAATAAATTGTAATAAAAGAGCTAGAACAATGGACTAGTGCATGGAACAAGTCCTCAAGTTCAGAGGATATGAAAAGATCGAAACAACATTCGGAAATGTGCAACCCTTTGTCATTGATGTCAAAGGGGGAGGAAAAGAAAGAAAAAGAATAAAGGGTCTTCTGAAAAGCAAGTAGAGGAAGTCTTGGAGGAAGCATTGGAGTATTGCCATCAATGCCAAAGGGGGAGACTGTTGGAAATATTGTCATTGATGGAAAAGGAGCACAAAGGAGCAGCACCAAGACAAGGGAGCAGATCAGATTCAGATGGAATTGTTGCAAAGAAAGAAAGTAAAGTGGCAGAGGCTATAAGAGGAGGATTTAGACAGGAAGAAGTTTTTTTGAACAGTTAGGATTTTGTTGTAAGCTACGGGAAAATTAGACAAAAGAGCCATTGATCAGAATATCGGGCCAGAGAGAAGAGATCCTTTATAATTATTTCATTATATATGGAGGAATTTGTTTTCTGAATCATGGTGTGCATTGATTGAATGCTTGATTTAGTTTTAACTCGAGTGAAAATCAAGGTTTGGAAAAATATATATGTATACAGATGAATCGGGAAAATTCAAAGGGAAGTTATGAGACTGTGTATTTAAGAAGTAAATATTCAATTGAAATTAAATTATGATAGAAAGTGTATGTCAATATTGAGCACCGATCACTGAATGGGTCGACGCCCTTGAAATTGTTAAAACGAAACCCTGCAATTTGATATCCAAATCACACTGTGTAGAGTAATAAGGTTAGAGGGTGTTCGGAGCTGTGTTATAATGTAACATTCAATGAAATAGTGGCAGAAGCAGAAATCTATGGTTATTGGCATAACTTATGGAACAGTGGAGCAGAATGAAATGAGAGCACAACAATCGTTGGATCTGAAGGATCAACGAACGAAATCGAAAGACAAAATGCAAAATGTATGAAGAAACGAGTGGATACGATTGAAACAGGTGTTCGTAAACAGTGTGAGTGGATTCACGAACCGGCGGTGGTATTTGCGTGCATCTAGAGTGGTAAGTGGTAAAAGATGAAATGAACGCGATAGACCTCCGGAAGTGATACATTGCAAAGAAATACCACCTATTTCACATTAGTTTGGAAGGATAAGTTGTCGGGCTTAATTTTATGTGATAGCAGTCCGATCAAAGAAGGCAAAGATCTGACGGTGTTCACATCAGAAGTTGTGCAGAGGTTAACAAAAGGTGTGGACCCAACAGTGAAAAGGCACATTTAAAATAGCATAGGTTTAAAACCTTAAACATCGTGTTTGATGGAATGCGACTGCCGTTGGATGGGAAGTGGATAGATCACGGGCAAAGATGCATTGACAATTTTTGTGGGACCCAACATATATACGTTGGTAATTATTTTTAACCAAGTTATAATTCAAATTATATAAAGAGGATATCTATCATGGTTTATAACCATAGGTTTTTGAAAAGAGCAAAGCTACAAGGAAGGCGAAAAGGTGAGTTCGTAAAGCTGTGGCCCGAATATTTATATATATGCAGGCCTATTGAACGAGCATCAGTGCATGTGAAAAGTAATAAATTAGCGGAATGGTAAGTTATAAAGTTTTTATAACTTATGGTAAGGTTTGATTATTAATGCTGAGGATGGACAGATTGATGGAGGCATTGTTGATATATGATTGGTACTTTAGTATTTAAATAATAGTTGCAAGTTGGTCCAGATAAATAAGATGTTGACATTATTTTAACTAAGGTAAAAAGATGTGGGACCCGAGTGTATTTATATGATGGCACTATGGCACATTTAACCAAAGTATGGAAGGGTAATAAACTTTGAGATTTGCAATATGATGAAGACTGTCAGATTGCAAACAAGATCGACGGTAGTCGTTTAATCGAGGATGTGGCATCAGTCTACGTGCAAGACTGGCGGAAAGATAAAGCTTTACAAATGTTTTATATATTAAAGGTTATATGATTATAGAGTGGAATGCATGATTTTAATATATTTGGTTATGATGGGTCTTAACCAAAGTCATAGATTATGGTATTATTAACATGCCATGATGAATAATGTCAATCAAAGGATAAAATCTAATGTAAAGCGTGAAAGAATTCCGTTTTTAGAATATGTGAAAAATCGGTGTTAAGGTTATGGTTGATGTGCATATGGATACATATAATTAAATTTATATGCAAAGTGTGGGTGAACGCAGCACAAAAGACATAGATAACAGATGAAACAGGGTAATTATGCAGCAGAGCTAGAATATAAATAACAGAAACTGAAAAGGCAGTGACAGCAGAGAAAATACAAATACACAACGAGCCAAGAGCTGAAAGGGTTAAGCGAAACATATTTGCTGTAACTGTCAATGTAAATGAATTAATTATTTTTAGTGTATGTGATGCAAAGGCAAGTCTCTGAAGGCAAATAAAAAATCTCCCCTGTAATACTGAATTGAGCACATAGTATTTTAACATCCTGAAGTGTTGAGTGAGAAAATGAGAAGGTGGTATGCAAAGTGTTATACCTGTTCATTTCGAATTCCCTGTGGAATGAAAAAAATTATGAGGTGATCTCTATAAATAATGTTACCAACATATGCATAAAATGAGAGAGAATGGAGAAAGGAGTAAGAGAGAGTAAGAAGAAGAAGGAGCATACAGAGAAGCTGTGAAGATCCAGAGATGATATAAAGAAAATTTGAAGGCTGGAAGGACAACAGTAAATAAGGAGAAAAAAAGAGCTGATATCCAGGTAGACCAACATATGATTTTATTGTATAGTGAGGAAGTTGGTGCTTCCATATCAAGTTGTAGCTTGATAGATGTCCAGTTGTAGCTGGCTGAGGTAGGAGCCTCCTATAGGTTGTAGCCTGCAGAAAATAGATGGGAGTTGGAGCTTCCTTGCAAGTTGTAGCTTGCAAAATTGAGGTAGTAGCCTCCTATAGGTTGGAGCCTACATAAAATCAGTGGTGAAAGGGAGGTGGAGCTTGCCTTTGCATCACAAGAATAATAAGATGTGGTTTTCTCCCTTATGGGTTTCCACTTATATCTGTTGTGTATGTGCATGATGATTATGTGTTGATATTCTGTATTTAATATACTTAATACCTGCTGCTCACTTATTAAGATTGTTGTTCCATTGTATATTAAGTTGATCACGAAATGAAGATGTAAATAAGTGTAAAAGAAAGTTTTACAAGACCATGACTGTATTAAACTGATTCACCCCCCCTCTTAGTTTAACCAAGGGTTAAACAATTGGTATCAAAGTAGGTTCCTTCTGTATCAGTTTAACAACTGAAAGGAGATCCTAGGTCCCCAAGATGGCTAGTCTAGAAGGATGCTCAACAAATAAAGCCCCTTTGTTTACTGGTACAAATTATGCCTTCCGAAAAATAAGAATGAGGACATACATAATGTCCCTAGGAATAGAATTTTGGGCTGCTGTGGATTTGGGATATGCCCCAAAGGAGTCTGACGTAGAGAAAGAAGCCAAACAATATTTTATAGCTAACGCCAAAGCCATGAATGCTCTCTTAAGTGGTCTGTGTGAGGCAGAATTTATCAAAGTAATGCACAACAAGACTACCAAAGAAATATGGGATACATTAGAAAGTATCCATGAGGGAGATAAAAAGGTGAAGATGGCCAAACTACAAGTCTATTGAGCCTAATTTGAAAATATAAAAATGAATGAAGAAGAAGATGTTGCCAGCTTCTTCTTAAAGGTTGCAGAAATTATGAATAATATGAAAGCTCTAGGAGAAACCATTAGAGAATGTGTAATTGTTCAAAAGATATTGAGATCTTTACCATCCAGTTTTAATCCCAAGGTTTATGCCATAGAAGAAACAGATGATTGGGAAACTTTGACCATGAACCAATTATTTGGAAACTTAACATCCTATGAGATGCGACTTCCACAGAGGAGGTCAAATGCGAGGGAGGCAACCTTTAAGGCTGAGAAGAGAAAAGAAGAAAAGGAAGACACATTGTCCTACTCTGATGAAGAAGAGGCCAAATTTGTTAGAAGATTGGATAGAGGCTCAGGTAAGTATAAAGGTAAGCTTCCATTTAAATGCTTTAACTGTGGAAGAGTTGGGCATTATGCATCAATGTGTCCTTACAAGAAAACAAAGAATCAGACTCAAGGGATGGAGAAAACCAAAACAAATAACTGGCAGAAAGGGAACAGATTCAATATAAAATCACTTTATGCTCAGCAAGATAGTAGTGCATCTGAAAACTCAGAATTTGTGTTGATGGCCAAGGAAGAGTCTGAAGGATTCCTTGTAGAAGATGAGGAAGAAGGTGAGGTAGATCTTGAGGGGGAGTTGAGAAGTTCCCTGGAGGAAATAGACAGACTTAAACTCAAGTGCAGAAAACAGAAAGACATTCTCCTCAAATATGTAAAAGAAGAATAAAATTCAGAAGATCTCATTCAGTTGAAGGTATAACTTGAAGAAGCTAAGAAAGTGGAAGACACTCTACTAAGGAGAATTAAGGATAAAATTCAGACGCAAGAGAAATTGGAAGAAGTAGTATGCCTGAGAAAGAAATTAGAAAACTCCCAAAGGGAATTATCAATGAATAATCCATGAATGAAAAGCTCTGAACAATTGGATAAAATTGTAAATTCTCAAAGATCTCCTCTCATAAAGGCTAGGATAGGCTACAAAGGAGAAACTAGCAAATCCAAGGTAGAAGATAACCAAAATATCACTTTTGTAAAAGCTGTAAATGATAATGAAGAAGCTCAAAAGATTCCTATAGAAGTAGATGCCAACAGAAACATGACCTGTAATGAAGTAAACATAAACAAGTAGGAACCTCAAATAACAAAGAATGAAATAAAGAAACAATCAACTGAAAAAGGCTCTTACACTCCTGAATGTGAATTGAATAAATTCAAAAATTGTCAAAGAGAGATTCTTTCCTCCTATGAGATATATCACTTGTTTTTCTTGCCACAAACTGGGACATACTGCAACATACTGTTAGACAAAGAAAATCGAGTCCAACCATCAAAGGATGCAGAAAATGAAAATACTACCTCAATCAAACAAATGGAGAGGACAACCTTTCACCAGGTACACTAATCGTTTCCATGGGTATTTTTTTTCTGTAATGGGTTTGGTCATAAAGTCTTGGAGTGAAAAAATTATGGACAAAGACTGATGTATGAAAACCCAAGGAGATTTATGAACAATGGAGAGTTCACTCGTACACATAATCCATTTAAAAATATAATCAAATGCTTTGTATGCCATCAAATCGAAGACATGTCTTCCAAATGTCCTCTCAAATAATGTGGTCCATATTCTCAGAAAAGGTGCCAAACAAATAGATGCCTGTAGTGGAAAAAGAAGTTGAATAAGTGTGACCTCGCTCTTATAGCTCAAGATCAGAAAAGCCAATGGTGTATGGACAGTGGATGCTCAATGCATATGACTGGAGATCGAAGCAATTTTGTAACCTTTGATGAAAATAAATCTGGAAATGTAACATTCAGAAATGATAAAGCAGGGAAAATCAAAGGAAAAGGCTCAATCAGTCTAAATAATGGAAGAGGAGAGGCTCAATATGTACTATTTGTGGATGGGCTGAAATCCAATCTGCTAAGCGTCAGTCAAATGTGTGATAAAGGCTATGAGGTCCTTTTCAGAGCCCAATATTGTGGAGTAAGATCGAGCACCATAGGAAAGACCTTGATCAAAGGTGTTAGAATAGAAAGTAATGTCTATATATTGGAAGAAGAGAATGAAGCATGCCACATAAGCAAACTTGATGAATCATGGTTATGGCATAGAAGATTGGGACACTTAAACTTTGAACACATCATCAGTATGAGCAAGAAGAATGCAGTCAGAGATATGATAGAAATAAATAAGCCTTCAAATACCATATGTAAATCTTGCCAACTGGGCAAGAAGACCCGCACATATTTCAAGACCAAAGAGAAGCTATCTACAAGTAGGCCTCTTCAGCTTGTTCACATGGACCTGTGTGGACCTTCAAGAACTAATGCACCAGGTGGAGAATATTATTTCATGCTAATAATAGATGATTTTACCAGATTGATGTGGGTGGCATTTCTCAAATATAAATCTGAAGCAATTGAGAAATTCAAGATATTCAAGGCATTGGCAGAAAATAAAACAAGATGCAAGATAAAATGGATCAGATCAGACAGAGGAGGTGAATTCACAGACTATGATTTTGCAGACCTATGCAATGAACATGGGATAAAACAATAGTTTACAATTGCAGGTACACCTCAACATAATGCAATGGCAAAAATACAAAACAGGTCAGTACAACATATTGCAAGAGCCATGATGCAAGAAAGTAACATTCCCCAAACCATTGGGCAAAAGCAGTACACACAGTTGTTCACATTCTCAAGAAAGCTCATCTAAGACCAAATTGTGATAAGAATCCTTACGAATTATGGCATGGTAAACTAGCATCAATCAAGCACTTTAGAGTCTTTGGAAGCAAGTGTTTCATAAAAAATAATGATGAAAAACTGGGGAAATTTGATGCAAGAGCTGATGAAGGAATATTTTTAGGATATGCATCCAAGAGTAAGGGTTACAGGTGCTACAACAAAAGACTGCACAAAATTGTGGAAAGCATTGATGTAATATTTGACGAAGATCTACCAAACATAACAAGAAGCACAAGCTGCGCCAATCCTCCAGATGATCATGAAGCTGAGAACCAAGATAATGATGAACATAGCAAGACAACATAAGATACTGAATTAAACTCAAAAGGTCCCTCAAGACACACTCAAGAGAACCATCCAGAAGATCAAATCATTGGGGACAAGAGTGTGGGAGACATGACAAGAAGACAACTTGCTGAACAGACAGAAGAAGTATACCTAGCCATGCTATCTCAAATAGAGCCAAAGAAGTTTGAAGAAGCCAGCAAAGACAAAAACTAGGTAAATGCTATGAATGAATAACTAGACCAAATTGAGAAGAAAAATACCTGGGAGTTAATTCTAAGACCCACTGGGAAAAATTTCATTGGCACAAAATGGATATTCAAGAATAAGATGAATGAACAAGGGTAGGTAATTAGAAATAAAGCTAGAATTGTATGCAAGGGGTATTCTCAAATTGAAGGACTTGACTATGATGAAACCTTTGCCCCTGTAGCCAGAATCGAAGCAATCAGAATGTTTTTGGCCTTTGCATGCAATCATGATTTCAGGGTATACCAAATGGATGTGAAGTCTGCCTTCCTGAATGGAGACTTAGAGGAAGAAGTCTACATGGAATAACCTGAAGGATTCTCATCAACAGATAAACATGACTATGTGCGTAGATTAAAGAAAGCCTTATATGGTCTGAAACAAGCTCCTCGTGCATGGTATTCAAGGTTGGACAAATACTTGCAAAAACAAGGGTTCAAGAAAGGAGGAGTAGACAACAATTTGTACATAAAGGCTAATGAAAATGAACTCTTAATTGTAGTAGTTTATATAGATGACATCATGTTTGGTAACAACAAAGATTAGTTAGCAAAAGGATTTGCTGAAGAAATGAAATCGGAATTTAAGATGTCTATGATTGGAGAGCTCACCTTCTATTTAGGACTTCAAATTCAACAAAAGAACACAGGAATATTCATTTCGCAAGAAAAATACTTAAGAGAAATATTGAAAAGGTTTCAAATGGAAGACTGCAAACTTGTGTCAACTCCCATGATCACTGGATGCAAACTTTGTGCTAATGACAGATCTGCAGATGTAGATCAAAAAATTTACAAATCCATGATAGGAAGTCTACTATACCTAACTACTTCTAGACCAGACATTATGTTGGCAATAGGTCTTGTGGCAAGATATCAAGCAGCACCAAAACAAAATTGCTTACTTGCAATCAAGAGAATATTTAGATATCTGCAAGGAACCGCACATTATGGCCTATGGTATCCAAAAGGAAAAAGTTTCACATTTAAAGCATACATCGATGCAGATTAGGCCAGTTGTGTGGATGACAGGAAAAGCACAAGTGGAGGTGCATTTTATTTGGGAAAAAGTCTGGTGGCATGGCTAATCATGAAGCAAAATTCTATCTCTCTATCTACAGCAGAAGTAGAATACATAGCAGCAACAACATGTTGCACACAAGTAATGTGGATGAAACAAAATCTCCAAGACATGAAGGTAAGCATAGATGAACCCATATCTATCAATTGTGACAATACAAGTGCAATAAGTATATCAAAAAATCCTGTACTTCATTCAGAAACAAATCACATCCCAATAAAGTACCACTTCCTCAAAGAACAAGTAGCACAGAAATTGGTGAATTTGGAATACGTACCAACAAAGGAACAAATAGCAGACATATTCACAAAACCTCTTGCTAAAGAACCATTCGAATATCTAAGAGACAAACTAGGGGTAGTGTCTGCAGATGTTACTCTCTGATATGATTGAAAATAAATAATAATAAGGGCTGCATACAAGAAATAGGATCAGTGCAGAAGACAAGTGATAGTCAATATCAGACAAGAAAGCATCATTCCAAGGGGATAGCAGTCAATAAATTGTAATAAAAGATCTAGAAAAATGGAGTAGTGCATGGAATAGGTCATCAAGATCAGAGGAAATGAAAAGATCGAAACAACATTCGGAAATGTGCAACCCTTTGTCATTGATGTCAAAGGGGGAGGAAAAGCAAGCAAAAGAAGAAAGGGTCTTCTGAAAAGCAAGCAGAGGAAGTCCTGGAGGAAGCATTGGAGTATTGCCATCAATGCCAAAGGGGGAGACTGTTGGAAATATTGTCATTGATGGCAAAGGAGCACAAAGGAGCAACACCAAGACAAGGGATCAGATTAGATTCAGATGGAATTGTTGCAGAGAAAGAAAGTAAAGTGGTAGAGGCTACAAGATGAGGGTTTAGACAGAAATAAGTTTTTTTGAACAGTTAGGGTTTTGTTGTAAGCTATGGGAAAATTAGACAGAAGAGACATTGATCAGAATATCAGGCCAGAGAGAAGAGATCCTTTATAATTATTTTATTATATATGGAGGAATTTGTTTTCTGAATCATGGTTTGCATTGATTGAATGCTTGATTTAGTTTTAACTCGAGTGAAAATTAGGGTTTGGCACAATATATATGTATGTAGATGAATCGGGAAAATTCAAAGGGAAGTTATGATACTGTGTGTTTAAGAAGTAAACATTCTATTGAAATTAAATTCTGATAGAAAGTGTATGTCAAGATTGAGCACCGATCACTGAATGGGTCAATGCCCTTGAAATTGTTAAAACGAAACCTTGCGATTTGATATCCAAATCACTCTGTGTAGAGTAATAAGGTTAGAGGGTGTTTCGAGCTGCGTTATAGTGTAACATTCAATGAAATAGTGGCATAAGAAAAAATCTCTGGTTATCGGCATAACTTATGTGAACAGTGGAGCCGAATGAAATGAGAGCACAATAACTGTTGGATCTGAAGGATCAACGAACGAAATCGAAAGGCGAAATGCGGAATGTATGAAGAAACGAGTGGATACGATTGAAACAGGTGTTCGTAAACAGTTTGAGTGGTTTCAAGAACCGACGGTGGTATTCGCGTGCATCCAAAGTGGTAAGTGGTAAAAGCTGAAATGAACGCGATAGGCCTCCAGAAGTGACATGTCGCAAAGTAATACCACCTATTTCGCGTTAGTTTGGAAGGATAAGTTACCCGGCTTAATTTTATGCGATAGACATCCGATCAAAGGAGGCAAAGATCTGATGGTGTTCACATCAGAAGTTGTGCAGAGGTTAACAAAAGGTGTGGACCCGACAGTGAAAAGGCATGTTTAAAATAACATAGGTTTAAAACCTTAAACACCGTGTTTGACAGAATGCGGCTGCCGTTGGATGGGAAGCGGATAGATCACGGGAAAAGATGCATTGACAATTGTTGTGGGACCCAACATATATACGTTGGTAATTATTTTTAACCAAGGTATAATTCAAATTATATAGAGAGGATATTTATCATGGTTTATAACCATAGGTTTTTGAAAAGAGAAAAGCTACAAGGAAGGTGAAAAGGTAAGTTCGTAAAGCTGTGGCTCGAATATATATATATATATATATATATATATATAGATATGCAGGCCTATTGAACGAGCATCGGTGGATGTGAAAATTAATAAATTAGCGGAATGGTAAGTTATAAAGTTTTTATAACTTATAGTAAGGTTTGATTATTAATACTGAGGATGGACAGATTGATGGAGGTATTGTTGATATATGATTGGCTCTTTAGTATTTAAATAAAAGTTGCAATTGGGTCTAGATAAATAAGATGTCAACATTCTTTTAACTAAGGTAAAAAGATGTGGGATCCGAGTGTATTTATATGATGGCCCGTGGCGCATTTAACCAAAGTATGGAAAGGTAATAAACTTTGAGATTTGCAATATGATGAAGACCGTTAGATTGCGAACAGGATCAACGGTAGTCGTTTAATTGGGGATGTGGCATCGGTATACGTGCAAGACTAGCGGAAAGATAAACCTTTACAAATGTTTTCTATATTAAAGGTTATATGATTATAGAGCAGAATGCATGGTTTTAATATATTTGGTTATGATGAGTCTTAACCAAAGTCATAGATTATGGTATTATTAACATGCCATGATGAATAATGTCAATCAAAGGATAAAAGCCAAGGTAAAGCGTGAAAGAATTCAGTTTTTAGAATATGTGACAAATCGATGTTATGGTTACGGTTGATGTCCATATGGATACATATAATTAAATTTATATGCAAAGTGTGGGTGAATGCAGCACAAAAGAGACAGATAACGAATGAAACAGGGTAATTATGCAGCAGAGCTAGAATATAAATAGCAGAAACTGAAAAGATAGTGACAACAACAAAAAGACAAATACATAGCGAGCCAAGAGCTGAAAGTGTTAAGCGAAACATATTTGCTGTAACTGTCAATGTAAATGAATTAATTATTTTTAGTGTATGTGATGCAAAGGCAAGTCTCCAAAGGCAAATAAAAAATCTCCCCTATAATACTGAATTGAGTACATAGTATTGTAACATCCTGAAGTGTTGAGCGATTAACGAGAAGGTGGAATGCAAAGAGTCATACCTATTCATTTCGAATTCCCTGTGGAATGAAAAAAATTATGAGGTGATCTCTATAAATAATATTACCAGCATATGCATAAAATGAGAGAGAATGGAGAAAGGAGTGAGAGAGAGTAAGAAGAAGGAGCAGACATAGAAGCTGTGAAGATCCAGAGATGATATAAAGCAAATTTGAAGGCTGGAAGGACAACAGTAAAGAAGGAGAAAAATAGAGTTGATATCCAGGTAAATCAACATATGATTTTATTGTACAGTGAAGAAGTTGGTGCTTCCATATCAGGTTGTAGCTTGATAGATGTCCAGTTGTAGCTGGCTGAGGTAGGAGCCTCCTGTAGGTTGTAGCCTGCAGAAAATAGATGGGAGTTGGAGCTTCCTTGCAAGTTGTAGCTTGAAGAATTGAGGTAGTAGCCTCCTGTAGATTGGAGCCTACAGAAAATCAGTGGTGAGAGGGAGGTGGAGCTTGCCTTTGCATCACAAGAATAATAAGATGTGGTTTTCTCCCTTATGGGTTTCCACTTATATCTTTTGTCTATGTGCATGATGATTATGTGTTGATATTCTGTATTTAATCTGTTTAATACCTGCTGCTCACTTATTAAGATTTTTGTTCCATTGTATATTAAGTTGATCACGAAATGAAGATGTAAATAAGTGTAAAAGAAATTTTTACAAGACCATGACTGTATTAAACTGATTGACCCCCCTCTTAGTTTAACCAAGGGTTCAACAATATAAATAGAGGAAAGAGATTACAACCAGAGCCTTGAAGTAGCAGCCTCCTTCGGCGGGTTCTGTCACAGCGCATCTCGAAATATCGTCACAGAATTGGGACGAGGTGAGGACACAAGCCTAAGCTCTCTCTTGACAAAGGTCTCTTTCTCTGCCCTATCTCCCTAGCAAAATGTTTAGTAATTCTCTTCAGTCTTTCAGCTATAATTGTTCATCTAGTGTATCAATGGGAGATAGCTTTATTTATATAGGGAGAGGAGAGGTTGGGATCCATACAAGGGTGGAAGGGAGGCCTTATCCTTTGGGAGGTTTCCCCAAAAGGTGCAAACAAGAGGCCAAAGGAGGGTGGTCATGGTTATTCAGTCGAACCACCTCAGGCTGACTCGTCCACGAAGTTGTTATCATGGAAACATTGCCTCTATATTTAAAAAAAATTCCAAAACTAGCTTGGCATGTGTAGATCGCTGGGACAGTGCACTAATGGGCATGGGGCCTAGTGTTAATCTTGCTCATTAGCATGAGGGCATAATGGTTGTTACACAAAATTTTATCACTGTCCCTAAAATCCCCATCTCGCACATTGGAGGGTAATTTATGTGACTAATTAAAAGTGGCATGCCTTGCAAAGACCATCATTGCATCCCTTTCCATGAGGAAAATATTCCTTCTATTGACAATTCCTTGAAAAGACTGTCAAAAACACATGTTTTTTTCCTTGGCGCTGGTAGACCGTTATGCCCTCACACCAATGAGGAAGATTAGCACTGAGCCCCACACCCATTGGCGCTCTGTCCCAGTGAGCTACCCGCACCAAGCTGGTTTAGGAATGTTTTTTAAATATAGAGGTGAGGTTTCAATCATAACAATTTCGTGGGAGAGTCATCTGGAGTGGTTCGACTAGATAACGACAACCTCCCTCCTTTGGCCTCTTGTTTCCACCTTTTGGGGGAACTTTCCAAGGGATACATCCTCCCTTCCACCATTGTAAGGATCCCAACCTCCTCCTCTCCCTCTATAAATGAAGTCATCTCCCATTGATGAACTAGTTGAACAAATCATAGCTGAAAGGCTGAAGAGAATTCATGTACATTGTGCCAAGAAAGATAGAACGAAAGAGACCTTTGTTGAGAGAGCTTAGGCTTGTGTCCTCACCCCATCCGAATTCCCCGACGATTCAACGAGACATGCTTCGATTGAACCCCGCTGAAGGAGGCTACGCCGTCAAGGCTCCGGTTGTAACTGTTTCTTCTATCTATATATATACATGACTAGTATCTGGTTCCCATTTTGCGTTGATGTATTTTATTTGATGCAATATGCTTAACCCTCCTTGACTGGTTATTTGATTATGAATGAAATCATTGTTTCATATGCTGCTCTTTTTTGTTGATCTTCGTGAAGGTATCCAAGCATTGCTATAGAAGGATTGTGACACGTCGAGACAGAGATCAAGAGGCCACCACCACTACAGCAACGGCAGTGTTGGACTTCAGGGAGGTCAATCTGCCTCGTCCTTTTCATTCATTAATTAGGAACCTACATTTTAGCGTGTCCCTTTTTTTCTAGACCAACTCTAAGGCTAGAGGGATCATCTCTGTCCGTAGAGAGGATTTACCTTCACAACAATTTGGCGACTCCACTGGGGAACAGTGTCAGTTTTTCGTCTCGTTGTCCATTGAGATTTGCCTTTTCAAGTCGACTTCGGTCATTTGTATGCTTGTCTGTATTTTTTGGTTTGTTTGATTGTCTGGAATCCTCCTGTTCAACTCCAGAGTGTCAAGATTGACCTCTTCTCTTTGGTTCTTCCCTCCTCCCATAGCTTTCCAGGTTGGCGCGCTTTTTGTTTGAACAGTCGCACCACTTGGAATTTTTTACTTTTGTTACAGCAGCGCCAACCTCTGTTTGGTGCAGATTACCGCCTCACAGTCATGCCGAATCCTATAGGATTTGGTTTGAACCTTTTGCTGAGTCTTTGGTCAGTTGTTCTTGACTCTGGGTGTTTTTTTGGTTTGCAATTGGTCTTCTTGGATTTGTTTTTACTGCTTTGGGCTGGCTCTTCTCAGTTGCTTTTCCGTTTTCTTATCAGTGTAGTTCATAGCCCTACTGTTTCTAGGTGTCTTTCACTCACTGAGCCTTCTGATTGGAGTTCGAGTTTGTTGATCTTTGTCAGTTCGATTCCTCGATTGGTTGTTTTAGTCTTTCGTGATACTTTGAGTTTTTGGTTTATTGGATGATCACTTCATTCTTTGTGTGATTCTCCTTCTCATTATTTCGAGAATAGATCACATTTCTCTTTTGGATCATTTTTTGAAAGCTTTATTGCATTGAAAAGAGTGCGTCATTGGTTTGTTGTGCGCTTTATGCTTGTATTACTTTCAAATCAGCTGTTTTGAGATCTCTACATTCGCAGTACTTAAAGCTAGTGTTCACTTTGTTTTTTGATGTAATTATTGCATTGTGTACTTCATTCATTAAAAAAAAAAATCATTCTTTCATTTGCATCAGGAAATGAAAAACTCTTTTGCATAACTAGCATTTGATGAACTAGGAAAGAATTTTTCGTTTTCGCTTAGATTGTATTAGATGCATTAGGAGACTTCTTTGTATGATTTCGTTATTTGATGCTTTCTAAAAGATATCTATCCTTCTCTTAGCTAGCATTCATCAAATGGAAAATGGCGTTCTTTGCATATAGCATGCATTTAGGAATTTGAAATCCAATTCGGTAGGGCCTTGAAATTGAAACTTTAATTCAAGATCAATTGTAAAATTTATTCAATTAACCTAAGGAAGCATTGGAACTTAACGCAAACATTTTTAGAGGTATAGGCTAGTGACGTGTTCCGGCGTCGTTAAACCTAGTAGCTGTCTTTCGTAACTTGGCTTTAGAAAGCACTAATATAGACTTATGCTCCCCATATCGTAGTGTATATAAAGGGAGACCCTCATAGGTTCAATTCCTTTATCCATAGGAAGCCGAGTCTGCCACCCTGTAACCATGATACACCGAACACAACATTCGGAGAGATTACCTGCACGTATGTTAATTCCTTGGTCATTTCTCTTTCATTTGATCACCAAGGTGTATATGGCAGTTCATGGAAACTTGGTACACCCTCTTGCTTAGATTACCTAAGTAGTCATTTCGATATTTTCATGACTCCTTAAAAAGAGAAGAGATCATCGAGCACTTTTCCTTTCATGATCGTTTAAAATTGAAAGTGACCAGAGTCGTCTTTTGTCTGTTTCTCGACTCTTAAAACATGAAACAACAAAGTTTTGTTCCAGTTTCGTAAAATTAACTACCCACGATCACATTCCCATTAAAAGTTTTCTACTTGTCTTGTTTTTGTAGTTCCTTAGATTTTGATCTTGAAGCATTGAGTTGGCCTTTCACTTTCCTTCCTGTGTTGAAACATTGTCACAGTGGCGGAACCACTAGTTTCGTCATCTTCTTCACTGCCTCCTAGTGGTAGTTATTTTCCTGACGTTTCTTTTGAAACCCCTCAATCCATTAGGTCTGCCGAGATTTCGTAGCCTATTGTCCCGACTGTCTTACCTCTTGCTACCTGATCTCCTCCTCACAAGCCGGTTGAGTTCAATTGGCCTCCTCAAGGTGCTTGGTCTGGTTTTGGGAGCGAGGAATAATTCCCTCCTCTTACTTCGGGATCACCATTTTTAGCCGTTGCTATGCCTCCCAGTCCTTGTTTTTTTTTCGACGATCTTACGGCTTCGTCAGAAATGGATTCTTCGAGTCTTGTTGGTAGTGAAGGACTTCTTGTTTCTACAAGAGAATATCAAATTTTCTCGAAATATCTCCCGCATGTTTCTAGCCAGTTTTCCCCTCAATCAGTGTCACTCTCACCCCATTATCAGACTTTGAGTGAGATTATGTCTGGTGTTGCGTCAATAGCACTATCTAGTACACCAAATCCTCCAAGGAGTTTGGTCCATCCTTCATTAGGACTGTCACCTTCAACACCTAGCTTGTCGGTCATCGTTACATCTATCCCGGTCCAACCTACCATTTTTGTGGCTTCATGTGCACCAATTGTCACGCATCAGTCGTCAGGGTCTTTTCACACTCATAGGTCTATTTTTCTTAATCCTACGTGGCCTTTCAATCCTAGCCTGGGTAGATCACAACCCCATGTTGCGGAGGCCACGCCTACCTATAGTGTGGCCGTGACTTCTACTTCTGCACCCATGGTCTCCACCTATACCTTCGATGAGCATATGCTAGATATTTACTGATGATATGCTCTCGATAGTCAGCAGCAGAGTTTCGTACCTGAGGGTTTTCAACAGCCGCAAGCTCCTGCCAACCCTCCCTTTTACTATGATGCTTACGGCAACCCTGTATATTTGCCTCTAGCTGATCTTTATTAGTCTTCTTACCAGCGAGGAACATCCTTACAGGGACAACCCTCTAGCCTACAAGGACAACCCTTACAGGGACAACCTTTGGTCCAGCAGGGACAACCCTTAGGTCCTCAGGGACAACCTTACGGTCTGCAAGGACAGCCATCCCAAGGTCAGCCTTTGGTCAAACATGGACAACCCTACGGTCCTTCTAGGCACCCTCAATTTCAACCAAGAATGTCTTACATTCTTGGGGGAAAATGTATCCACCACAAGGACAGCCTGTTGTGCAACAACATCAACCTTATGTTCCACAAGGCCAGGCTTTTGTGCAGTCAGGAAAACCCTACGGTCCCCCTCTAGGTCAACCTGGTCCATCGTAACCATCGAGCCAACCTCTTCCGCAAGGGCAACTCGGTGGTCCTCAATATCTAGGCCAACTTGCTCAGCAACCGGTACAACCTGCTCCATTCGCTCAGCATCTGGTTCATCCTGTTTAACCAGCCCAAAAACCAGTTCAACCTGCTCAACCTGCTCAACCATCTCAATCGCAAGGCGCTACTCACCCTCCTCAAGATCAGTATCAGGCGGTATATAGTGCGCCCCAAGGTTTCACTTATTACCCTCAAAATCCATCTCAGTTGGTCTATAATCAATCTCAAGGCCATACCTGCGTTCCACAACAAAATTTATAAGTTTCTCAGTAAGGACCTCAACGGTATACTCAGAATTAGAACCTGGGTCCTCAACCTCAGTATAGGTAGAACTATTCAGCGTTTAACCCCTATGGACAGAATCCTTTGGGATAGAACATATGGGGGGGCAATCTCTCTCAACCTGGGTGGAATGTTAACACTGGTCCTTATCAATGACCTTTGATGCCCTTTAATCGTCAATTGTCATTTTTTGCCATGTTGGAACTGCCTGATGTGTCAAAGCTGACAAATGTTCCCATTCTTCATAATCTGTATTGGCCTCCAGTTCCAACCAAGATTCTTGGTGATTTTCCCAAGTTTAAGGGTAAGTTCGGAGAAGACCCCCAAGCACATGTTATAACTTACCACTTGTGGTGTTCCTATAAATCTTGGGTTGACGATTCCATCTGTCTCCGCATTTTCCAACGGACTCTTACTGGTGCCGCTGCAAAGTGGTACATCAAATTATCCCGTGGCATCTTCCAAGACTTCAACTCTTTATCCATGGCATTTCTTACTCATTTTTAGTTACCAGTTCGCTATGAGACCGGGACACACCTCCTCACTTCCTTGAAACAAGACCAAGCTACTCATATCTCGGATCACATTAATGAATGGAGGCATCGTCGTCGCTTGATCAAGTTTGATATTCTTGATCAACTTCTAACTGATTGGTTCAGTACCTCATTTGTCAGTGAGATTTCAAAATACATAGCTATGGGGGCACGTGTAACCGAATAATAAACCATTGCTCATGCTGAGTACCTTCACCTTGTATACTCCTAGTATGGCACGTTGTGTGATATCTTACCTGATGCTCCTCAACCCAGAACTTCTAAGGCATCAAAGACAACATCTATCGATGGTATCATTGGTTATGTATCCCAGACTTCTCGGAAGTCTGCTCCTTCAAATCTTGGGAAGAAAAAGTCTAATCCTTCCAACGATGTTGCTTCTCAACCAACCCTGAATCCTAGAAAAATTGTGGAAGTTAATGTCGTTCAGGCTAATCCTACGGATAAAGCTTCCAAAGGGAAAAAGAAGGGTAAAGGAAAGTCCAAAGCCGATGTTCTGAAGTAGGATTCTCAGAAAACTAGTGCTGATGATGGTTTGCAGCGGAAGCCGAAGTATCCTTGTTTGATTTGTGACGAAGAGCACTACACCAAGGACTGTCCTCGATGGGCCGAAGTAAGTAGATTTCTCAAAGGCACCCAAGGAACTGCGATTGTTCTTAAGGAACCTTTTCCATCACAGCAAACTCATGTGGTAGAGAAACCTCAATACTCTACCCCATTTGGCTCACAAGTGTTCATGGTGAATAGTTCTACATCCGTTTCTATCGCTACCCAGTTGAAAGATTATACTGAATTGCGTCAGGCAGCGGGGAAGGCGATCGTTGATGATCCTCCTCCTCCCTCTCCTGCTTCTAGCCCTCTTCAGATTGAAAGGCCCAGTACTGAGCCCATTGTACGACCACCTTCCAAAGGTGTACTCCGGAAGTCTTCTTATAATCCCAACACCAGTGCCACTCAACATTACATTATTGTTGAAGATTTGGCCCAGCTGCCATCTGCAATGTCTGTGTTAGAAGTGCTTCAGAATTGTCCGTCTCAATGGAAGGCTTTGTTATCTGCGATCGGCGGGGTTGATCCTGTTGATTCTAACCTTCTCGCTTTCGACTTAGAAAATTTCATCCCATGACTCCTGCACCAAATTGCACTCATCATACAAGTTGGTATTAATGGTCTGAATATCCATCGGGTGGTCGTGGATGAAGGTGCATCTACTTATGTCATGCCATATTCTTTCTATAAATCCATTGGTTCTCTAGCTCTGAATTCATCACCAAATTCTCTTGAAGCATTTGATGGAAGGGAATCTAAACACCTTGGTGTTCTCTCTAGTTTACCAATTACATTAGAAGGAAAGATAGTCTGATCCGGAACGTAACAGAATACAAAAATAACCATAAACATAGAAATACAGTGGAAATAAGGCTTCATTTCATTAATATAAAATCACAGAAATATGCTTACAAACATGATGGAAATAAAATAGCTAGGGTTCTGGTAGCGAATCTCTGAGAAGAGATGTGGCAACTACAGACGTCTGAACTGTGTTACAATGAGGCTCGAGGGCCTATTTATTATGGAGAAACAATGGAGAATTATAAACATCCAAAAACCTAACCCTAGGAGACGAAGCGCCAAAACTATGGGCCCCGTTTGGGTAAATTGGTGTTTCAACTTCCTGGGGACGTAACTTCGACATAATATCTCCGTTTGTGGCTTCAAAATGGCTCCAGAAGTTCAGGACCCGAAAAACTACTAAAAATAGTAAGTTGCGAAAAAAAAACTGAAAGAGACAATGGTGGGGCCCCAAGTGGAATAGGCGGGTGGCCACCAATATCCACCTGGATCATTCCTCCCCCCTTAGGAAGCAATGGTCCCCATTGTGTTGAGTTCCTCCATGAGATGAGGAAACTTCTGTTGAACTTGGTCCCTTGTGAACCACTTGCCTTCGTGCAGGAGTTTGCCAGCTTTGACAACCCGATACAGTTGGATCCTCTGTCAGCGAGTGTTCTTGATTTGCATGTCCATGATACAGTCTGTGGTGGCCATTTCCATGTAGTCTGGGTTTAACTCTTTTGGTGTCAGTTCTTCTGCAATGTCAGAGGTGTCCAATAGGGGTGGGAAGTAGGGACAAAGACAGTCTACATTGAATACTGGGTGCAGACCAAGGAATGGTGGAATAATGAGCTCGAAGGCATTGTTTCCTATAGCCTTGGTGATGGTGTGCAACCCATATCGGAGTGGGCGAATCTTGCGGTGGGGTCCAGTGAGGCACTCCTTCTGCAAATGTAGCAACACTTTTTCGCCCACCTAGAAGTTGAGTGGCACCTGATGTTGATCATGTCGTTGCTTGTACTTAGCATTGGCTCTGTCCAATATGTCATGAACCTGTTGGCGGATGTGCTGAATGCGCTCGATGAAGTTTTTTGCTTTGTCAGCTTCAGACTAGACATGAGCTGAGTCAGCCTCAGTAGTTTCAAATGGCATGGCTACGTCAATGGGACATAGTGGCTGGAATCCCAAGACCACCTGAAAGGGGTTGTGGCCAATTGAGCTATGGAGAGCCCGGTTATAACTGTGTTGTACATAGGGAAGGCTCTCATCCCATGTGCATGGATGCTTTGAATTGTACATGTGCAGAATGTGTACAATAATCTTGTTGATGACCTCTATCTGGCCATCAGTTTGGGGATGGAAATCTGTGGACTTGGTGAGCTTGGTGTCCAACATCAACCAGAGGTTGGACCAAAATTTACTGAGGAACCTGTTGTCGCGATCTGATATGATAGACTGTGGGATCCCAAAATGCACCGACACTCGTTCAAAGAAGAGTTTAGCAGTGGCTTCTGCTGTGATATTCTTCTTACATGCCACCATAACGACCATCTTTGAGAATTTGTCAACGACCACGTAAACACAGTCGTTTCCATGCTTAGTATGAGGAAGGCCTAACATGTAATCCATGGAGATGGATTCCCAACATTGACTCGAGGTAGGTAGCAGAGTATAGAGCCCTTGCTTCTTGATGGTCGGTTTGGCAATGGCACAAGCAATGTAGGATCTAATGTACTTCCCGACATCCTATCGAAGGTTTGGCCAATAGAAATACTTCTGCAGTACTGCCACTATTTTCTCGACTCCAAAATGCCCAGCGACTCGACTGCAGTGCATTTTCCATATCATCTTGGCATGCTTACTTGAAGGAACACAAAGGTGTCCCAGGTGACATAATAGTGCATCTTGGAGGTGAAAATTTGGAACTTGCATACCCCCCAAGAGTGCCTTGTATGAGTAACTGAAGTCTGGATTGCTCTTGTAGAGAAGCGGCTAATCAGAAGTCTCATGCCCACAATAATTGAGAACGATGGTTATGGCCACGATCGGTGGTCGGGTGAGGAAATCTGCAACATTATTGGTGCTACCCTTCTTGTACTTGATGTTCAAATGAAATTGTTGCAAATATGTGGACCACTTTTGATGGCGATCATTCTGCAACTTTCCTTGTGTCTGTATGAATTGCAGGGGTCGGTGGTCTGTGTGGATGATTGTCTCCTTCCCCAAAATGTAATGCTTCCATTGTCAACAAGCCTGCACAAGACAAGGTCTCACTGTGATATGCCACTGGATGCCCCTATTGAGTAAGAACTACCCCAATAGCATAGTTAGAGGCATCTATCTCGATCTCAAATGGTTGTTGCAAGTCTGGTAATGTGAGCACTGGGGCAGAACAGAGGAGTTGTTTCAATTCTATGAATGCCTTCTGTTGAGATTCTGACCAACAAAATTTTTCTTTTGCTCCTCCCTTGGTGACTTGACTCAAGGGCCAAGTGATATGAGATAATCCCAACTCGAACCTGCAATAGAAATTAGCAAGACCCAGAAAGCTGTGAAGCTCTGTTAGGGTGGTTGGGGCTGGCCAATCCCGTATGACTTGGATCTTGGCTGGATCCACATGCACCCCGTTTTCATCAATAATGTATCCCAGATATTGAACCTGGGTCATGCCAAAAGTACACTTCTCCAAATTGGCACACAACTTGTGCTGCCGCAGTGTTTGGAGGACTTCTCGGATGTGGTGGAGGTGCTCCTCCCAAATCTGGCTGAAGATCAGAATGTCATCCAAGTATACCACTACAAATGAGTTGGTGAATGGACGCAAGATGTCATCCGTCAACCTCATGAAGGTTGCGGGAGCAGTTGTCAATCCGAAAGGCATGACGAGCCATTCGAAAAGGTCCTCCTTGGCTTTGAAGGTAGTCTTCCATACATCAGAGGGTTCAAATGGTACCTGGTGATACCCAGACTTCAAGTTGATCTTGCTGAAATATTTTTCCCCTTTGAGTTGGTCCAGAAGGTCATCAATCCATGGGATCAGGTACCTATTCCAGACAGTGATATTTTTTAGCGCCCGATAATCAATACAGAGTCTCCAAGTCCCATCCTTCTTCTGTACCAACACGATCGAGCTCCCACAGGGCGATGAACTTGGCCAGATGTGACCTTTCTGCAGCAACTCCTGAATCTACCTCTTGATTTCATCTTTCTCCATAATAGAGCGCCTATAGATCAGTCCATTGGGTAGCAGCACAGCTGGGGTCAGGTCAATGGGGTGTTTGACCTAATAGTGTAGAGGCACCCCTGTGGGTGAGGTGAAGATGTCCCTGTACTCCTCCACAACCTTGTCCATTTGTTGTTGTCATGCAGAGGAACCATGTCTGGAGGTCATGGCCACAGTCTTCATCAGGAAAACAAATTTCCGAGTTTGGTAAATGAGCTTACTACATTTTTTTGCATAACCAAAGAGATAGTGGGAGGCAGTGGTACCTCTGGTATCCTGTACAATTTATTTCCCAAAGTAAAAATAACAGCACAAGGCTGGGACTCATACACAACATGTCGCTTCCACAAGCATGGTTGGCCTAATCATACATCAGAAACATCAATAGGAGCAATGTCACACAATACCTCATCAGTGAAGGGTTTGATGCTATAGGGACGATGACACTGCTGGCTGACGCGAAGATCTTATCCTTGGTGAAGCCATGGTTGTGGGTGTGCTGTGGTCGGAAATCCCAATCACTTCACGAAATATACTGAGATGAGGTTCTTTTGGCTCCCATTGTCGAAAATGAACCATAGCGGGGAACCCTTTACCCACATCTGGGAGTGGAAGAGACACTCTGCCTCCTCTGGATCTTCTGGGTCCTCCTTCTGGATCTTCGTAGTGGCAACAGTGGCGTTGGGTTCCACATCAATAATCTGCTTCCCTTTGTCATTCACCTTGTCAGGTTCTGATTCAGAGTCAGAGCATGCATCTATTTCAAAATCCCTCATCTCGGCCACCAGCGACTGCTTGGCCCGACACTCACTTGTGTTGTGAGTGGAGCTCTTATGGAACTCACACCACTTTCCCATGTCCTTCTTTGGCTTCACGGTGTTGTTCTTTTCTTGTGTCTTTGGAAGGTTATCTTGGGCCACTATGCCTTGGATTTTTCCTTTGTTCTGTGGTTTGGGGGCACCTTTCCCTTACTTTTGATTCGCAGATCCAAAGTCTCGATTCTTCTGTTTGAATTTCTACTCAATCTTGGCAGCATACTAGTATGCCGTACCAAGCGAGGAGATTTCGAGGAACTCCATTTCCTCTTGAATGTATCTCTGTAGACAACCGCGATACTTTAGCACCAAATTTTTCTCTGAATCTTTGATACCCAACTTTGTGTGTAGGGTATGGAACAGATTTGTTAGCTCATGCACATCTTGATCCCTTTGTTGTCGCAACGTGGTCCATTGTATGTACTTGTCCTCATAGCTCCCCACAAGATAGTATTGTTCTTTGATAGCATCTCGGAAAGAATTCCAAGTGGGTACGGTTGAGAACAGAGAGGGTTTTGTATCGTATTTTTTCTCACAGTAGGTTTCCCACCAGTGCTTGACATGGGGGTAGCTTTGAGAAGTGCAAAAATAATCTTCTCCCAATTGGAAAATTCATGAACCGAGAAATAGCCTTCTAATAGATTCAACCATCTATCTACGACATCTGCATCTATTTGACCCTCAAATATGGGAATTTCAAAGTTTACTTGTACCTTAAAGGGAGTCGTGCCTGTAGAGTGGTTGCTGGATGTAGATGCGCTGCCAGTGGGAAGTTGTTGAAGGATCTGGGCAAAGTTATCCATCATCGCGTTCCTTTATTTTTCAAGGGCCTCCTCGAGCAATATTTTGATAGGATCTCCTGCTCCCTCATCTTTCTTTTTGTCCCCCATGGGCGTTCACCAGGGTTTTCGAGGCTAATCTTGCAAAGGTTCCACTAGATCAAGCCCTAACTCCTTATACCCCGACCTCACTCGGGACATGCAAAGAAGGATCGAGAAAAAGTAGACCGCTCTGATACCATTGATCTGGATTTATGCAGGAACACAACAGAATACAAAATAACCATAAACATAGACATACAGTGGAAATAAGGCTTCATTTCATTAATATCAAATCATAGAAATATGCTTACAAACATGATGGAAATAAAATAGCTAGGGTGCTGGTAGCGAATCTTTGAGAAGAGATGTGGCGACTACAGACCTCTGAACTGTGTTAGAATGAGGCTTGAGGACCTATTTATTATGGAGAAACAATGGATAATTCTAAACGTCCAAAAACCTAACCCTAGGAGATGAAGCGCCAAAACTATGGGCCTTGTTTGGGTAAATTGGTGTTTCAAATTCCCAGGGACGTAACTTCGGCATACTATCTCCGTTTGGGGCTTCAAAATGGCTCCGGAAGTTCAGGACCCGAAAAACTGCTAAAAATAGTAAGTTTTGAAAAAAAAACTAAAAGAGACAATGGTGGGGCCCTAAGTGGAATAGGCGGCTAGCCACCAATATCTACCTGGATCATAGTCAATGTCGAGGTCGAAGTAGTTGAAGCCAAGCTCAATTACAATATTCTCCTTGGTTGCAACTGGAATCACGCCATGCTATGCGTACTGTCCACTCTCTTTCGTGTTTTGAAATTCCCGCACGAAGGAAAGATCGTTACTGTTGATCAATTGTTGTTCTTTGCTTCTTCTTCCGAGAGAAAAATTTCGTACGTGGATAAAATTCGAACTCCCTAGGAGAGCGTAGGGCCAGGCCTTTTCAAAGATCCTACCCTCATGGGTATCTTTCCTCTTCCTCTGCCTAAGACTGTTCAGATAAATATGATCTCTCGATCTGACGACCCGTAGATCATCCCTTCGCCTGAACAGATCGACTCTTTTGGAGATTCGATGTCATTGAGTCCGATTGAGATTGACTACTGTGAACTTGTTTCAGCCTTGGACCCTCCTCCTCCTCATCATGCTCATTTGAGCATATCTCTCGACACTTATTCCCAATCCCCTTGGCTTGGCGATTCAGATTCGCCTGACCCCTTGAAAGAGACATTTCCCTCCGATGAAGCCATCGTGGAAACTTTGTCTCTTGAGGATCCTCCGTGGGATGATGGTCATCATTGTTCCTCGTTCATGCTCGGCCTCGAGGTCATGTCTACGTGTCTTGAGAGGTTCGCTTCTCAGGCTCCCTCTCCTCCACTTCAAACACCTATTCTAACACATGAAGTTTTTACGGAGGGTAACTTGAGTAATATCACTTAGATGATGCCTATTGAAATTTCCGTGAAATCGGGAATAGTCGAGAACATCCATATCGGGGTCACTTGTTCTTCAGATGAAGTCCAGGTTTACACTAGCCTTTTCCGCGAGTTCCGCGACGTCTTTGAATGGTACTATGAAGAAATGCCCGGTATTGATCCTAGTATAGTGGTGCACGAGATTCCGATATATCCTGGTGTGAAGCCTGTTCATCAACGCCTTCACCTTGTGCACCCTAGAAAAGATGCCGCCATTAAGGGCGAAGTTGAAAAACTTCTAAATGCTGGTTTTATTTACCCGATTCCCTTGACAGAATGGGTGTCCAACATTGTCCTTGTAGATAAGAAACAAGGCACCATTCGGGTCTGTGTTGATTATCGTGATATAAACCGGGCTTGTCCTAAGGATAATTATCCTAATCCCTTTATCGATAAAATCATTGATGACTGCGCTGGGAGTGAGATATTTTCCATAATGGATGGCTTTTCTGGCTACAACCAGATTAACATCCTCCCGACTTATCAGCATAAGACTGCCTTCATCTGTCCTTGGGGTACTTTCACGTACAAAAAGCTCCCTTTTGATTTGAAGAATGATGGGGCCAATTTTTAGCGAGCGATGTCATATTATTTTCATGATATTAAGCACATCATTCAACCTTATCTGGATGACCTTTCGGTTCATTCAGCTAAGCGTAAGGACCATCCTGACCATCTTTGTCAGGTCTTTCTTCATTGTCGACGCTACAACATCCAATTGAATCCACACAAATGCGTCTTCTGCTTGACTCTGGTAGAATCTTAGGGTTTATCTTATCCAAAGACATAATTTGCCTCGATCCAGTCAAAGTTGAGGCTATTGTTAATCTCCCCTCTCCATCCTCCTTACATCAGCTGCAGAGTTTGCAGGGGAAGGCTAACTTTTTTCGTTGTTTTATACCTAACTATGCGGAAGTGGCTAAAGGATACACGCGATTGCTAAAGCAAGGTGCCTCATTCCTTTGGGATGAGATTGCCCAGAAGAATTTTGATGCATTGAAGACGTTGCTTTTCAACGCTCCTCTATTGCGTCCTCTGAACTATCATCGTGATTATTCTCTCTATTTGGTTGCCGCTTTCAGCACGATTGCCACGGTTTTGGTACAAGACGATGATGACGGTGATGAAAATGTTATTTATTACCTATCTCACAACCTCCTCGATACTAAAACGCGATATGCTCATGTCGAGAAGTTGGCGTTGGTTTTCGTTCAAGCAGTTCAACGTTTTCGTCACTACATTTTGTTGCGTACAATGACTGTGATTTCTGACTATAACCCCATGACTTACATATTGTCTCAACAATTGCTGGGGGGAATATACTCGAAGTGGATTGTTATCCTCCAAGAGTTCGACTTGGAATTTACTTCTGCGAAGTCGAGGAAATCATTAGTCTTCATCGATTTAATTTGTTCCCTACCCTCTGACTCCGCTCCGTCTGGTTCCGAGGAATACATTCCAGACGATACGCTCTTTCGGATCAACACCCTTGATCCTTGGTACGGTGATATCATCGTATATCTTCAGACTTCTACTTTCATATCTGAGTTGACGAAGGATGCCTGTTGATGCATATCCCATCAATCACAACCTTATCGTATAGTCAGAGATACGCTCTACCACATCGAATTCGATTCTATTCTCCATCGGTGTTTGACACTCGAGGAAGCTAAGAAAGTCCTAAATTACTGTCATATTGGTGCCTGTGGCGATCATATGTCTGGTTATGCCACTTCACAGAAGATTCTTCGTGCTGGGTATTTCTGGCCCACCATCTTCAAGGACTGCATTTTTGCAGTTTGTAATTGTCATGATTGCCAGATATATCAACACAAGATGTGCGCATCGCCATCTCACCTTCACCCTGTTATTACCATTGGTCCCTTTGCAAATTGGAGCATCAATTTTATGATGGGTAACCCTCACTCGGCCAGGGGGAATGCTTATATCATCGTAGCTATCGACTACTTCACCAAATGGGCTGAAGCAATGCCTACACTCATGATAGACGGTAAGACGACAACTCAGTTCATATTCAATCACATAATTTATAGGTTTGGTGTTGCTCAAGCCATCATTACCGATCATGGTTCCCATTTTCGGCATTATATGGTGGTAGATTTGACTTCTAAGTTGGGTCTGCGTCATGACAACTCAACGCCATATTACCCTCAGGCCAATGGCCAGGTTGAAGCCGTGAACAAAGTTCTTATCACCATACTTCAACGTACGATTGGGATGCACAGGTCAAATTGGCATCTCATGTTGTTTTTAGCTCTTTGGGCATATTGAACCTCAGTTAAGGATGTGTCCTGATTCACTCCATTTAAGCTTATTTACAGTCTAGAAGCTACACTTTGATTGAGTGTTAAATAGCTTCGCTCAAGTTGGTTGCTTAATTACTGCCCAACACTTCACCTGAAGAAGAGCGTTTCCTCTACCTAGAAAGACTGGATGAAACTTGCCACTTTGCTGCTTTGGTAATCGAGGCATAGAAAAAGCAGGTCAAAGCTCATTTTGACCAGCTAGTTTCCCCTCGTTCCTTCATAGAAGGAGACCTCGTCCTCCTGTATGACCAAGCTCATGATAAGTTGGGGGCAGGCAAATTTCAACCCATGTGGCATGGGCCCTACATTGTTAAATGCGTTTTACGGAATGGGGCCTATGAGCATATTGATTACAAAGCTCATCCTCTGGATCAGTCCAGAAATGGGTTGTATCTCAAAAAATATTATGCATGAGTCATTAGTGCCTATTTTGTGTACATAGGTGTTCTTTTCATTTTTGTACATTTTTGGCTTAGTGTGCTTTGTGAGTGTTTTCCTGCTATTTTGGGTCGTTTCTTGTTGTGTATATGTCTATTACCCCTTATGTCAGTTTCACGGATGGTGCTTCCCACAGTACCTGGAACCTTTCTTCAGCGACCTGGGTTATTTATGATCCTATTGGTGAGTTGATAGATTTGCAAGGTATTTTTCTAGGACGAACTACAAACAATGTAGTTGATTATAGTGCTGTCATTGAACTATTAACCGAGGCGATTACCCTCGGCATTCATGCATTGATTGTAAATCTGGACTCACAACTTGTTGTTCTTAAAATTAATGGACATTATTCAGTTAGAAACCCTCAAATTTTAAGGTTGTATTTGCGTGTTCGTTTACTAAAAGACATTTTGATTACATTACATATCAACATATTCCTAGGCAAATGAACGCGTTAACTGATATAGTGGCCAAAATTGTATTACATAGACATTTGTGCAACTTGTAAAAAAAAATCATCATCACATGACAGTATCCATAACAGGAAAATATATGTATATATATACTAAATGTTTGCATCAGTGTGCATCATAAATTTAAATAAAAAAAGTATGTTTCTGTTACATCCTGAGACATCATGTCTCTCCAAAATGTGGAAATAAAGCCTAGGTGATGCTCAAGATAACATGTCACTGCTCGAACGAGCCGCCTCAACAAGCGATGAACATGATTTGACACCCCTACAGTGTGTCTCTGATATGCACGAGGAACATCATCAAACAACACATAATATAGAACTCCACGGGAGATTCCCTCCAAGTTGTGTATGATATCCTCTGCCTTGCCTCCCTCACCATGAGGGGCAATATCAAAGTCGCGAGGGACCCGCCTTGCTATTAGAGACATGCCCGCAGGCCTCTTTGGGCCAACATCTGCATCACATGGATCTAATGTCAGAACATGCGTAACACAAAAAATCATAATACTCACAAAAATAAAAATGAGTCTTACCAAGCGCTTCATCCAAATCCTCTCCTTCTGGGAGTGGGAGATCCTCATCACCGGTGAAATTTGTGCCAACGTAGGGCCAATTCTCGATGACAATCAACTATCAGTAGAGCCAATCAAATAACTTTGGTCTCTAGGACATCTGTTGACCATCCCCAGCCCTTGGCATCAAAGCTTCCCAATGGGCCATCCGTGGCTCTCATGCTGGTGGTGTCGGAACTATCACTTCCTGTCACTGAAAGATTGGTAGTCGTTCTAGGAGGAACGATATCAGGATGGACCCATAGCCAAACTGCTTCAATTTGGCCTTCTTGCACTTCGTCAGTTGATGTTTCATATTGGTCGTCACTGCCTTTGCCTAATTGTAGAGGGTCAGTGTCAGATAGTCTAATGTAAGAAGTAGTTGTGTTTTTGTTGCTTCGTGTAGGGCCTGTGAACCCGTCCCTTGTGTGATGGTATGTAGCACTACCTTTAGTGCCAAGTCCAGGATAGTTTGGATATCTAATTTCTCGCTCCCTGATTCTTTCCATGCCCCCAGACATACCCTGTCCATCACCATGCTCATGTTCTCCATGGTGGGCCGGGTGCCAGTCAGGACTGGTGTAGCTCCCCTCTGCGACAGTCTTGTTATGAAATAAACAACTGAAACATCAATCTCGAGTTCTTGATCACGTAGAATGAATTTTTCCTAATCCTCGTCCCAAATGCTAATTAAGTATTGCGGCAGCTCCGGTTGAGCTCTGAGGCATGGTGTCATGAAGAATTGTTTCAATCCATAGTCTCTGAGAGATTCCATGCATCTTTCATTGTCCATGGCAAGCTCGTCTTCTTCATTATTTTCCCGTTCTTTCCATTCGATCACCATTTTGTCGCTTCACACCTATAAACATGTTCATATGAACCTCATTAGCCAAATTAAAAGCTTTGAATTTTTAAAACTTAGGCCTACTAGCTTACATTTCCAAGTTAAAAAGGTTTGCGCAGTTGGCGCTACTGTTTCTAAAACAGTTGCGCCAATGGCCGCACCCCAGTTCAGAAATCTAGGCACAGACTCGCGCCAACCACCGTGCCCTAGTTTTCACAAATTCCCCCACATAATTCCAAATTTTAGGTTGTAGGTAATGAAAGAGGAATCAAAAGGCAAGAAAGGATGTCGAATCTTACCTGGAACTGACGGATTCGAGATTGGTCTGCTGGATTGCCCGCTATCGTCGCCGCAAAAACACAGTCCAAAATGGGTAACTATTGTTCCACAAGAGGTAAAAGTGAAAAGTAATTATTTTTTTACCGTTTTTTGTGTTTTATAACTTTTCAGAACCCTGATTAGGTTGTAAGACATGCTTTTCGATTATTACATTATTTTATTTCGAGAAATGGGTTTTATGTTTATCTCTTGTGAAACGACAGGTTTTTTATGAGATAGAGATGAAGTAACGAGTTATATTTTATACTTTTTCAGACTCGGTAAAAACATGAAAAATTCTCTTATGGAGTCATATTTTAGCTCTTTTCTAACTCTCTAAAATTGAAAACATTTCCGAGTGTTGGGTTCGTATGATTTGGCAGATTGGCATACCAAATGACAAGGCAACATGTAAGCAATCTTTAGAGTTCTAGGACCTAGCCTTCCTAGACTCAGAGAGGGATCTCTTAGGTTGTTTGCAAAGATGTGTGCTTTTTTGCTTTTAGGGGTTGATTTTAGGCTAGTTATGAAGCATGAGGTTTGTTGTTTGTTTGGTTGGACATGATGATCTAGGCAACATAGATAGAATGAGGAAATTTCTAAGTCATTGGGCAATGGCGTCAAATGGAAGTCATAATAAATCAATCAATGGATCAGGGGTATCAAAGGGAAAATCTAACTTGGCCAGTGGATCTTTAAAGTCTTTCAGGTGAAATGAAATGGACATCAATGGTTTAGAATGAAATTTAGAACTAAGGGCAATTAAGAATCCTTAATTATATGTAATTCTCAACAAAACGGACTTAAAACATTATTTGAAAATAAAGAGGCATTCAATATATAGGGCTAACCATAAATTCTAAAACCACACTTCAACAGATAATGATTCCAAGACAAACTTCTCCAATGAAATATAGAAGGCGAGAAACTCACTTAACTTCTAGTGATTTCACCTTCAAGGATAAGAAACATTCAAGGTTCACAAATAACTGCATTCATAGAAGAGGGAACTCCTAAACATATTTGATTACAGCTATAAAGACTTCCAAAACAATTATTTAAGCAAGTACAAAGGGTATGATTGGAAAAAAACCTCTTAGGTAGACTTTAAGCAATGGTACTTTGAAGGGAGACTTCAGAAACAGTTTTAAGTGGAAGCAAGTAAGTAGGGAAAACCATAAATCATTCTTGAGACCAACTGTATTGAACTATTTAAAAATAAACAAGAATAGGAGTTCTAGAGAGCAATTAAGAATTCTCTAAAATATCCTAGCAGAAAAAAACATTAAGGCAATGAAGAGTAAAAGAAACTAAGGTGCTTTCAAAAGACATTTCTTAGCCTAAAAATTTTACTCTACTGCGACAGAGAATGATGAAACATAATGAAACAGGAAATAAAATAACAGATTTAGAGTACTTCACCAACAACCAAGCTTAGGGATCCAGTGATCTAGCCTTCTCCATCAACAAACAGGTCAAGACATCCACAAGTTCCAAAACATCAATTTCCTTTCAACTTCAACAAGACTATGTATTACTTCAAAGAGTCATCAAATGCCAACTATACAATAGTTCAGATGCAGTATTTATGTTGCAAATGAGGAGGTGGAACTGTTCTAGGGTTGAGGGTTATTAATTACAGAGCAAATTCTTTCCTAACCTTGAAAACCATGTAAGGCCTAAGGTAGGAACAACTGCAACTACTTCTCTATTTTAATAACTCTGTCTTAACTTCTAAGAAAAGATACGTGAAAAATTTGACTTTGAGGCCTATCTTATCTCTTACGATAACTGCCTTGACAGATTAAAATATATTCTAACAGGGTAATAACTGCCAATTTGCCTTTTGGGACAGAAAACAGGCCATAGGTGGCAGTTGGATATTTTGGGTGAATAACTGCTCCTGTTTGATTTATTCGAGGCTGCCTTTGGTCTAAGTTTCCTTGTTTTAACCAATAAAACTGTGCTTTAGGCCCTTTTAGCCTTGATTTGATTTTCAATTAATCTTCTTTGCTGTCTTTTCCCTTGATCTTCTTTAAACAACTGTTCATTTCTTTAATCCTTTATCCTTTTAATTTCTCTGATTAGGCTTTAATCATCTATTCTTCCTTTCTTTCATTGATTTCTTCTGACCTCTTTTGTTTACTGTCTGTATGCAGGGGTTTCTTCTATGCGCTGGAGGGTTTCCTTTGATTCAATCAATGGTCATGAATAATTGATTTTGTCCTTCGGATTAAACCCTTATCCCTTTTTCTTCGTGTTTATGGCCTTTTGGATCATCATCCAAAGGCCCTTGCCACTTGAAATGGCCATGAGATGGCTTTTCAGCCTGAACCACCATATGTTGGGTGTGGAGCCTGATTATCTTGTTTATTTTGTATCACAACGTTGGACCCCTGTACCTTAATGGGGCGGTGACGCCGTCCGAAATTAAACACTGCCTAGGGGGTCCAAGGGGGGTGGCTATGACTTTATGGAGCCCCCCCCTAGTGGGGGGGTTTTGGGGGAAACACCCCCGTAGCTAAAAATAGATGTAAAATTTCCTTGTAAAAGTATAGTAAATTCTAGTCAATCTAGGCCGTTCATTAGGCGGATGATCTAACGGTAGAAGTTGTGTTTAGTTTAAGGTTTTTTTCCCTAGAAGGCAACCCCTCGCTTGTATGAGGGTATTGTATTGCGGCTATGTATTGTATGTGTATTCTTGAAGCGAGAAACATATAGGGAGATTGTGAGAGAGAACAGAGGATATTACAGCGGATCTGTTGTTGGTTGTGTCTCTTCATTTTTGCTAGATAATAGAAAGGAAGGACTGGCTGTTCGGGGTGGACGTAGCCCAAACTGGGTGAACCACGTATATCTGTCTCTTTGGTTTTATGTGTTTTGTGTGCTTGTGTTTTCCACATATTTTATGTGTTTTATTGCTCTGTAATATTTAATTTTCTAACACATTAAACCTGCACAATCAAACAACTGTAAATTAAAACCTGCGAATTTGGATTTTAACTGTGTTTCAGAGGCTTGGGAGAAGGAAATGGAGTGATTGCAGTGGAGGAAAATGCACAAAGGAGGGGTTCTGTAGGTAAAACCAGAAAAAACAGGGATTTTTTTAATATGGGTACGAAATTGGGAAAAGTGGTTTTGGGCGAAACCAGGTGGTATCACGCGGAGCTTGGGTGGTAAGTGATTTCTACCCAAACAGACGCGATTCCACTCAGGAGCAACACCTGTCCCTTGGAAAACCACCCATTTCACGTGGAAATGGGGCATTAACCCATTTGGGCTAATCGGGCATGATATTGATTGTGGATCGTTAGATCTGGGGGAGCTAGATCCACGACAGAGGTTGAGCGCGATCGTTTGGTGGACGGACAGTGGGACCGACGGTGAGGTCATCTCCTTTGTCGGGTAGCGGGAGTTTTATTGGGTGGGGTTGAAAGGTGGGGATTAACGTGGGTCGTTAGATTTGGAGTGATCTATGGTGGAGATCTGCTCACGGGGGTGAAAGGATAGAGATGGTCGGGAGGATGGATGGTGAGAAAAAATCTCGATCACTGTTAGATCGGAAAGATTAACAGCTATGATGAGATCAGGGAAAGGTAAGTCAGGACGGTGTTTTATAAAGAAAAGAGCTAAAGTGAGGAGCGAGGCATGGTTCTGTGGAAGAAGAAAGGGACCGGGGTTAGGATGAAAGGGGTGGAAGGCTTAAGCCCGAAGGGGCTTAAGGCCTAATCTTTCAAATGGTTGGATTTTAGGCCTAAACAAGGGTTTTTAGCCTTCTTTGAAGGTTTCTTTAAGTTTAGAAAAGTGTTTTTAAAACCAATAAAAGGGCTTTTCATGGTTTTAAAAGGGTTTTTAAAGGGAATGGAGGGTATAAGAAGGAAAATGGGTTGTTCAGGGGAAAAGGAATTGATAAAAATAGGGGTAAGAATGGTAAAATGGGGGGAATGAAATGGAGGTGAAAATGGTGGAAATAGCCTGAAATCAGCTTCCTTTGAATTAGCACGATGACTTGAAAGGACTTTGAGTGAAAATTTTAGTGAATGGATAAGATTATAGGATAATAAAAACAATGAGATTTCAAGAACTCAGAATTTTTCATAAAAGTTTGTTTCTTGAAATCTGAGGGATTATATAGCCATCATCTGATGTGAAAAACTTTTATTGATGGCTAACAGTGGCTCCACTTGGGGAAGGCAGCTCCTTGGAGGTGTTAAGAATCTCAAAAAATAAATCTTTGAGTTTTTAGCAGACCAATGCCTTTCCATTGGGCAGATTTCCCTTTCTTTCCTTATGCTGGTATTCCTCTGTAATGAAAATCTTTTAATAATATGCAATCTGTGATTTCTTTAAACAACATCTCTACCTACCTAGTCCTACTTGTCTAGCATTTTCTCTTTTTTGAGTGCATTTGAACTAGAAAACTCTTTTACATTTTATTTTTGAAAACAAAAAATAAACTATCTAATCCTATTCTTATTTCTTCCAAGAGTTCAGATTAAACTGTTGAACTCTTTTTATTTTCAACCAAAACTACTTGACTGCCAAGATTAGACTGTTTGGCAGTTTTGATTCTCTATCTATTTTGACATGAAATTTAAAGCATAGTTCAAATCAAGATTAGACAGTCTGATCAACCATGGTTATGGCATTTTGAACAAGCTGCACACAAACATTATTTTTCACAAAAAGTAAATTAGAAAGATAAGGCCATGATTTGTCCTTTGTGAGGCATCCTTATCTATCTCTTTGGTTTTGTTTTGAGCATGTGGAACCAATATCTTCATATTTTCCTAATCTATTCTTTTTTGAATAAGTCAAGTCTGAAATAATCTTATCAATCAGTGTTTTTACTAACTTATCAACATAACTTTAAAGCATGTTCAGTCATGATTAAGCTGGATGACTGAACAAGACATCATTTTAAATCAGCAGTGGCATTTAGACTTGCACACTTTCAGAAATTGTCTTTTTTGGGTATGGGGTTGTACCTCTTTTGAATCTGCCCTCTTTTCTTTTCTTTCCTTTTATTGTTTTTGTATTTTCTATGATTTCCTTATGCAATGTTATATATAATGAATCTAGGACTCTTGACAGAAATAGTGTTTAAGCATCCTGCCATTGACAGAACCTCCAAACAATTCTTCTCCATTCAGCTCTTGTAGAAAGAAATCATTATGATCCCTTATAGAATGAATGATGTAGGGACCTTTCCATAGATTCTCAAACTTTCTATGCTTAGCTTTGTCCTCTCTCCTTGAATCCCATTTCATAACTGTATCTCCAACTTGAAAATCATTAGCCTTAGTCCTTCTGTTAAATATCTTCTTGATGCTTTCTTGGACTGTTTGTGTTCTCTTGTACACTTCTTCTCTAGACTGTTGTAAATGAATGGTCTGATTTATCCTTCTCTGCATGTCATTTTCTTCAGATTGCATTTCTTGGAGGAGTCTCACGACCGGAACTCCTAAAGATGTTGGGAAGATTGCATCCATGCCATAAACCAACTGATAGGGAGACATATTAATTGATTTCTTGGTGGTTAATCTATCAGTCCATAAAGCATGAATGAGCTTACTATGCCATGATTTATGATTTTGTTCCAACAATTTTTTGATAATATTGACAAGGCTTTTGTTGGAGGATTAAGCTAATCCATTTCCTTGAGGATAGTATGTTGTGGAATGGCCCAATGTGATATGATAGTTGTAGCAGAATTCAACCATTCTTTTGGATTTGAAGGCAAAAACATTGTCTGTGATAATTTTTCTAGGACAACCAAATCTAGATAGTATGTTGGTTTCAAGGAACTTGATAATGACAGAGTCAGTAGCATTCCTAGAAGGTATGGCCTCTATCCATTTGGTAAAATAATCAGTGGCAGTAAGGATCCACTTATGTTTCTTTGCTTGAAAATTCAAGAAAGGATTTAGTAAATCAGTGTTTGTTTGAAAAGGGTTTTTTCTTAAGAACTAAGAATTTAAAAATTTAAAAAGGGTTCAGTTTAAGAAAAAGGGTTTGCACAGAAATCGTTTCTTAAAAGGGTTTAGTTTTCTAAGGATTGATTTAGTTGAAAGGGTGGAAAAGAAATAGAAATTGTAATTTTTTTTATCTCTATTTAAAATTAGTAGGAGAAAGAAGAGATCTGAAATATCTTGAAACCCTAGCATAATAGGGGAAAATATCTGAAACCCTTGAAACCCTAGAAGAAGAGGGGAATTTTTTTTTTAATTTATCGAAGAAAGGGAAATCTGAAACCCTAGGAGGGAGAAATGGAAAAAATGACAAACGCAAAATTTGAGGTGGATAAATTCACTGGGAAAAACAATTTTGTTATGTGGAAACTGAAGGTTAGGGATTTGCTGGTGCAACAAGGGTTGCACAAGGCATTAGACGGGGTAAATAAAAAACCGGCAAGCATGACAAGTTCAGACTGGGAGGACTTGGATGCCCGAGCTCTCAGTACCGTTCGATTATGTTTGGCAGATGAAGCACTCTTCAATATTGTTGGAGAGAGTACAACTGCAGGGTTGTGAAAAAAATTGGAAACCTTGTATATGACAAAATCTTTGACAAACAGAATCTATTTAAATAGAAAACTCTACAGTCTTCGGATGAAGGAGGGTACAAAAATTGCAGATCGCTTAAATGTTTTTAATACACTTATTTTCTAGTTGTCTGATATGGAAGTAAAAATGGAGGAAGAATACCTTGTTGTGTTCCCTGCCTGAGTCATGGGATCACTTCGTGACCTCAATCAGTTTGAGCACCACCGATTCATTAAAACTTGAATTTGTTGTGGGTGCTCTCTTATCTGAAGAGGTACGAAGTAAATCTAGCATTGAGACATCTGCACCTGAAGCCATGGTATCCAGAGGACGGTCAAAGGAAAGGGGGGAGAAAGCAAGAGGTTCTTCCATATCGAAGTCAAAGGACGGCAAGAAGTGTAAAGCCAAGTGCTGGTACTGCAATAAACTCGGACACCTCAAGAAATATTGTTGGAGATAGAAGGAGTCGGAGAACCATAACAAGGAAGCAAATCAGGTTGATTCAGGTATGGCTGATGAGGTTTTAATTGCTAAATCTCTCCCTGTCTGTAATGTCTCTCAAGATGCTAATAATTGGCTATTAGACTCTGGTGCTTCTCATCATATGAGTCTGCACCGAAGTTGGTTTACTTCATATGAAACTGTAGATGGTAGTTTTGTATTCATGGGAAATAATGCATCTTGTTAGTGTTGATCAGCGGTTGTCATTGATGTCAACCCAAGCAGCACCAGGGGCTAACCCAAAATTGAATGGAAATTTTGACCTACCAAATTAATATATTCTGGGTCAATAATGCTTTTGATGGTTTCTACTTGTTGAGATGTTTCCATTGATATATGGCACGCCATGTAATTCTTCACGGTTTGAGAGATATTCATGTTTGAAGTTTGTACCCCAGTTAGTGGGCTAAAGCCCCATGGGGTTGGGGAATGGGTCATTGAAAAGTCATAACTAATATTTTTTATGCTCCTAAAATCCCTCCCACGTTCACTTGTTGGAATCCCCTCTCAACTTAAGCATTCATATACATTGTGATCTTCATTTCCTCCTTAGGCAAGGGATTCGGCCATCTGAAACAGGTCATCTTGGAATTTTCACTCTAACTTTTTTTCTACGAAGGTTCAAAAGCTGAAATGTTTATGAGGTGAAGCCGAAATTCTGATGAAGCTGCAATAAAAATTTCAGATCAAGATGCACAACATTTTTGGAGATATGATCTGTGTAAGTCAGGGTTTTTGTAGGCTCCTGAAATTCATCTCAAAGAAGTGACCTTGGTAAATTCGTCATAAATCTCTATCTGAGTATCGGATTGGAATGCTGTAAAAAGTGATGGATATTTCACAGCCTTTAATTTTTTCTCTATCAATTTTAGAAACAAATGAAGAAATAGTGACACGTGGCACGCCGTACAAGTACACTCTTCTGAAACAATCCATAATTAGGGCATTGTGAGAGATTGGGTATAACTCTCTCTTCAAGAATCCAAACTAGGTCAGACCTATGGCATTGGAAAGATGACTTAGAGGACTACTACAAGACCAAAAATTAGATATTGAGGATCTGAAATGACAGAGATACACCAGATTCAATATCAACTCCTAGAAGGCAATAAAAAGCTAGATCATGTGTTGTCAAGGGTTGCAAAGGACCAGACTTTCTACGGCAGAAAAGCAATGAAAGGTGTAGCAGAGGGTAGCATGAAAAGAGCAGCATTCAAGGTGCATAACAGCAACAAGAAGTTCATCATATGAAGTCTTCAAGTGGGCAGCACTGCATACAATCATTGTAAAGGTATCATTGTACCTAGTCATTGTAAATACATTATTGTACAAATTGTACTAGTATCTATCTGCCAAGGGTTGAAGAGGAAACATTGGGAGGTCTAGGATCATCATTAGGTGTTTGTGTCAAAGTTGGGGTTATGTTCTAGTATATCTTCTTCTTCTACAACATTCTATATCATTGTAAAAGTGGACCATTTTCCCTGGTACGGGAGTCCATTCTTCTTTTATTCTTCTATAGGGTGGTAGGGTGGTACTAGGGTGAGTTGTAGCTCATTGGGTGTTGGGGTATCCGTTCAGTTAACTACTGAATAATCTCTGGAGTTGGAGCGTCCATCCAGTGGGAGCTGGAGAAGAATGCTTTTCTAGATTCTAGGAAGTTGGAGCTTTATTTTCAATTGGAGTTGAAAAGAATTATTAGAAAAGCATTAGGTGGTTTTTTTCCCGGAGTGGGTTTCCACCTTAAAAATTGTGTGCATTTGTGTTCCTCTTGTTTTCTGCTATCATTGTACAAACATTGATAATAATTGAAGATTAACTAACGCTCAATTGAAAGGAATACTGATTCACCCCCCCACCCCCCCCCTCCTCTCTCTCAGTATTGCCAACAATTGGTATCAGAGCAGGTTCCTTCAATAGCAGTTTAACAGCTGGAAGAAGGTCATGGAGCATACCAAGAATGGTGTACCTTTATTCAATGAAAATAATTATGCACTTTGGAAAGGAAGAATGGAGGTCTATCTCTTGGCGCAAGGTTACGAACTATGGGACACTGTTAAAAATGGATTTACATCAACCGCGGATGAACAAGGTAAGAAGAATTTGGTAAATGATGCAAAAGAAAATAATATTATTATCAGTGGACTTATTGAATCTGCTTATCATAAGGTGTTGGGTTTTAAAACCGCCAAAAATGTATGGGGCAAGCTTGAGAATATATATGCAGGTGACTCAAATGTCAAAGAAGCAAAGCTTCAAATCTATAGAGCAAAATTTGAGCAACTCATAATGAAAGAAGATTGCAACATTGTTGCATACTTTCAATACGTTGATGAAATAACCAATACTCTGGAAGGATTGGGAGAGCCAGTTGACGAGAAGACTATTATATGGAAGATTCTTAGAACGTTACCAGGGAGATTCAACCCAAAGGTATCGGTCTTAGAATACAATGCAAATCTGGAAAAACTCAACAAAGAGGAGTTACATGGAGTTCTCATAGCATATGAAATGAGACTTGATGAAGAAGAGGGTACTTCGCATCTAGAAACTGTGTTCGTTGCATCTAAGAAAACCAATAAGAATAAACAACCTTCAATTGAAAAGACATGCACCTGCAAGTGTGAAGAAAAGGGAGATGATGAAGAAGGTCTTTCAGATGAAGAACATGCTTACTTCACGAGAAAACTACAAATTGGTAAGGGAAAATTCAAAGGTAAACTTCCATTGATATGTTTCAGCTGTAATGAGGTTGGGAATTTTGCAGCAAAATGTCCAAACAAAAGTAATGGCAACTCAAAAAGAAAGAAAGGCTTTAAGAAATTCAACAAGCAAGGATCCAAAGGGAACTTTCTCTCTAAAGAAGATAGCTCATCATCCGATGAAGACAATGATAGTGAAGAAGAAGCCAATGAGAGAGTATTGTTTATGGCCAAGCACAATAAACCCAAGCACAATAAGCAAGAGGTATCAAAAAATGAAGAAGAAGGATGGACCATAGACGAATTTTATGAGGAAGCAATCAAGCTTATAAAAGATCTCAAGGCGGAGAAGATCCGTTCCAAAACTCTTGAAGAACAAATTCAAGGTCTCAAAATTGAAGTTGAAGAACACAAATGCATTGAAGAATCACTTCAAAAGAAGTTGGAAGAAAGAAACCAAGAAAGGGAATAATTAGAAGCCGAAGTAGTCTCGCTGCGTGAGGAAGTGAAGAAAGGAAAAACTATCCAAAACTGTGCCAATAGCTCAAGGGCATTGGAAGAACTCATCAAAAATCAATGATCTTACAATGAAAAAACTGGCATTGGTTACAAAGAAGAAGAAGAAGTACCTTCTACAACAAAATACAATGAACCTATGAATCTGACATGCATGTAGACTTCATTGGACAAGATTCGCAAGAACAGCCTTGGAAGACAATTCCTCGACGAAAATTTCCATCCAGGTACTAACATATTTTTTATGGCTACTGTTATTCATGTGGAAAATTTGGTCATAACACTGTAGAATGTCGCACGTACCCTAGGAACGAATAAAATTCCAGGAGATCTGTCAAATATGAACCTCCCAGGGCTCAGCGAAACATCAATAGATTTGAACATTTAAGAAATAATATTGAATGTTACAAATGTTGAAACTTTGGACACATGGCCAAAGATTGCAGACTTGAAAATCCTCCAGAAGAATCTTCGAAGCCACATAATGAACGAACATGGAAGAAGAATAAGAATGATAATTGTGCTCTCGCTCTCAAGGCTCAAAAGAACAAAGATGTGTGGTATGTTGATAGTGGTTGCTCAATGCATATGACTGGAGATAGAAATAAATTTGTATCTCTGAAAGAGAAGTAGGATGGAACCGTGTCCTTTGGAAATGATGGATCTTCAAATGTTATAGGATCAGGTACTATCACTGTCCGAAGAAAATATTCTCTAGCCAATAATGTTCTACTGGTTGAAAACATGAATCACGATACTATGATTGGACAACAAATGTGTGAAGGAGGACCTAATACTATTCAACTCCACGAAATGTGAAATCGAAGGCGTGTATGGTGAAATTGTGGCTACGGCAAGTCGAACTCCAAATGCAAGTCGAACTCCAAAAGACTTATATATGTTCTAGATGAAGCAACTAAAAGCATGTCCGATAGCTAAAGAGGATGATACAATAATTGGTATAAATGATGATAAAATGAAAATCAAGAATTTTGCTACAAAGGTGCAAAGTGATTTTAGGATGTCTTTACTTGGTTAGAAATTGACATAGATGACTCATCTAAGGATGTGGATCAAAGGTTGTGCGGATCTATGATTAGTAGTCTTCTACATGTAATAGCCTCCCGACCAGATGCTATGCAAGCAGTTGGACAAGTAGCAAGATTCCAAGTAGCACCAAAATAATCACATATTAAATATTCACTAGCATTGCAACATCTTCGCCAGAAGCTTGGGATTCTCCCAAGTTCTCATTAGATTTTCCTTTTTCAGAATATAAAAAGGGAGTGGAAGTGTGTGCAGGTCTGCAGGACGGTTGTGTGTCAACGCGAGTGGAAGTGTGTACAAGTCTGTAGGATGGTTGTGTTTCAGGGGGAGTTACCCTTTTCCATTGATGTCAAAGGGGGAGAGAATGTTGTAGGAAGAGGTGTCATGATCGCAGGGGGAGTGCTTGTGTTGCCATCAATGCCAAAGGGGGAGATTGTTGATTAGCGGTTGTCATTGATGTCAACCCAAGCAGCACCAGGGGCTAACCCAAAATTGAATGGGAAGTTTGAACTACCAAATTAATATATTCTGGGTCAATAATGCTTTTGATGGTTTCTACTTGTCGAGATGTTCCGTTGATATATGGCACACGGTGTAACAATTCTTCACGGTTTGAGAGATATTCATGTTTTGAAGTTTGTACCTCGATTAGTGAGTTAAAACCCTTAGGGTTGGAGCTGAGTCATTGAAAAGTCATAACTAATATTTTTTATGCTCCTAAAATCCCTCCCACGTTCACTTGTTGAAACCCCTCCCAACTTAAGCATTCATATATATTGTGATCTTCATTTCCTCCTTAGGCGAGGATTCGACCTTAAGCAGGTCATCTTGGCATTTTTGCTTTAACATTTTTCTCTGAGGTTCGAAGCTGAAATTTTTTGTAAGTGACCAGAAATACTAGAGGCAATGGCGGTAAATATTTCAGTCAGTACACAATACACTTTTGGAGATATGATCTGTGGAAGTAAGGGTTTTTGCAAGCTCTGAAATTCATCTCAAATAAGTGACCTTGGTAAAATCGTCATAACTCTCTCTCTGAGTATCGGATTGGAATTCCGTAAGAAGCGGAAAATAGTGCACAATCTTTAGTTTTGGTTCTATCAATTTCAGAGGCAAATGAAGAAAAAGTGACACGTGGAATGCCGTACAAGTGCACTCTGCTGAAACAATCCATAATTAGGGCAGTGTGAGAAATTGGGTATAACTCTCTCTTAAAGAATCCAAATTGGGTCAGACCTATGGCATTGGAAATGTGACTCAGAGGACTACTCCAAGACCAAAAATAAAATATTGAAGATATGAAATAATAGAGATATGCCAGATTCATTATCAAGCTCCTAGAAGGGAAAAAAAAGCTAGATCATGTGTTGTCAAGGGTTGCAAAGGACCAGAATTTCTACGGTAGAAAAGCAAAGCAAGGTGCAACAGAGGGTAGCATGACAAGAGAAAAATCCAAGGTGCATAATATCAGCAAAAATTTCATCATATGAAGTCTTCAAGTAGGCAACACTGTATACAATCATTGTAAAGGTATCATTGCACCTAGTCATTGTAAATACATTATTGTACAAATTGTACTAGTATCTATCTGCCAAGGGTTGAAGAGGCAACGTTGGGAGGTTTAGGATCATCATTAGGTGTTTGTGTCAAAGTTGGGGTTATGGTCTACTATATCTTCTTCTTCTACATCATTCTATATCATTGTAAAGTGGACCATTTTCCCTGGTATGGGAGCCCATTCTTCTTTTATTCTTCTATAGGGTGGTAGGGTGGTGCTAGGGTGAGTTGTAGCTCATTGGGTGTTGGGGCATCCATTCAGTTGAATACTGAAGAATCTCGAGCATTGGAGCGTCCATCCAGTGGGAGCTGGAAAAGAATGCTTTTCTAGATTCTAGGAAGTTGGATCTTTATTTTCAATTAGAGTTGAATATTATAGAATTATTAGAAAAGCATTAGGTGGTTTTTGTCCCGGAGTGGGTTTCTACCTTAAAAACTGTGTGCATTTGTGTTCCTCTTATTTTCTGCTATCATTGTACAAACACTGATAATAATTGAATATTAACTAATGCTCTAATTGAAAGTAATACTGATTCAGTATTTCCAACAGTTAGACTATTGGGATTGGTAATGTAAAGATTAAAATGTATGATGGTACAGTTAAAACATTATCAAATGTTAGGCATGTACCTGATCTAAAGAAAAACTTGATTTCCTTGGGAGTTTTGGATTCGAGTGGTTATAAATTTACAGTTCAAAATGGAGTGTTGAAAGTCTCAAAAGGAGCCTTGGTTGTGATGAAGGCTAAAAAGGTCGGAAATTTGTACAGACTCAAAGGAAGCACTCAAGTTAGTGAAGCAGTGATCGTATCAGAGAAAGCAGAAGAATGTTCTCGTCTATGGCATCAGCGGTTGGGTCACATGAGCGAGAAAGGTCTTTAGGTACTGATGAACTACAAGTTGCTTCCTGATTTGAAATCCTTGAAATTGGATTTTTGTAAATATTGTGTGTTTGGTAAACAATGTAAACAAAGTTTCAAGACTGGAAATCATAATAGTAAGCAGATTTTGGACTACATTCATTTTGATCTGTAGGGACCATCTCCTACTGTGTCTTATGGAGGTGCATCATATTTTTTAACATTTATTGATGATTTCTCTCGAAAAGTTTGGGTCTATATGTTGAAAAAGAAATCTGATGTATTTAATGTGTTTAAACAATTTAAAACAATGGTGGAAAAGAAAACAGGGAAATCAATTAAATGTTTAAGAACTGACAATGGAGGTGAATTTACATCTTTAGAATTTGAACAATTTTGTAAGGATGAAGGGATTGTTAGACATAAAACTGTTGTTTATACCCCTCAGCAAAATGGCATTGCTAAACGGATGAATCAGACTCTTATGGAAAGAGCCAGAAGCATGATCATTAATGCTAACTTGCAAAAGGAGTTGTGGGCAAAAGCAGTATCCACTGCTTGTTATTTAGTTAACAGATCACCTTAAGTTGCAATAAACTGTAAAATTCCTGAAGAAGTTTGGTCAGGTCAGTCTTGTGATTATTGGCATTTGAAGATTTTTTGTTGTCATACCTATGCTCTTATTCCTAGAAATCAGTGTTCAAAATTAGATCCAAAATCGAAATGTTGTGTCTTTGTTGGATATGATTATTCAGTGAAGGGATATAGGTTGTGGGATCCTTCTTCACAGAAGATAGTCATTAGTAGAGATGTAACATTTGATGAATCTTCTCTTTTAAAATCAGATGTTGAAAAGGTTGAACAGGAGCAGGTATCGCCAAGTCAACAGATTCATTTGGAGACTAAACCTTTTTCAGAAATTCAAAAGGAAGGAGGGAATTCTAATGAAGAAGGTGGAGAAGCAAAGGAAACCGGAGAAATTCCAGAACCAATTCAGCAACCAGTCACTCTATGAAGGTCTACAAGGGAAAGAGAAACACCTAAAAGGTATGAAGATTCTGCTTCATCGTTTGCATTGATTACTAAAGATGGGGAACCTTCATCTTATCAGGAAGCAGTTGATGATGCAGATAACAAGATGTGGAAAAAGGCTATGGAAGAAGCTATGGACTCCTTAGCCAAAAACAATACCTGGGATCTTGTAGAACTTCCTGAAGGAAGATGTGTTGTTGGGTGCAAATGGGTCTTCAAGTTGAAAAGGAAAGTTGATGGAAGTATCGAGAGGTATAAGGTGAGACTGGTTGCAAAAGGGTATTCTCAGGTTGCAGGTATTGACTTTCATGAGATTTTTTCACCAGTAGTTAAACTTGTTTCTATTCATACTGTGGTAGCAATAACTGCTTTACTTGACCTTGAGTTAGAACAGTTAGATGTTAAAACAACCTTTCTTCATGGTGAATTGGATGAAGAGATATATATGGATCAGCCAGAAGATCTTGTACAAGGTCACAACAAAATATTAGTTTGCAAGCTCGGGAAATCATTGTATGGCCTGAGGCAGTCGCCCAGGCAATGGTACAAGAAGTTTGATTCCTTCATGGTGAGCCAGAATTTTATCAGAAGTGAGTATGATCATTGTGTATACTTCAAAAGTTTCAATGGAATATTCATTATCCTGGTGTTGTATGTTGATGATATGCTTATTGCAAGAAAAAGCATGGAAGAAATCAACAAGTTAAAGGCTCAGCTCTCTAAGATGTTTGAAATGAAGGATCTTGGAGCGGAAAAACATATCTTGGTCATGGAGATACACAGAGACAGGAAGAATGGTAAGCTTTGGTTATCACAACAGAAGTATGTGGAGAAAGTACTTGAAAAGTTCGGTATGAACAATGTAAAACCTGTTAATGTTCCATTAGCTTCCCATTTTAAGCTTTCTTTGGATTTAAGTCCTAGAACTAATGAAGAAAAGAATTATATGTCTCGTGTAACATATGTAAATGCGGTAGGAAAATTAATGTATGCGATGGTATCTACAAGACCTGACATTTCACATGCAGTTGGAGTTGTCAGCAAGTTCATGGAAAATCCAGGGGAAGAACATTGGCGAGTAGTGAAATGGGTGCTTCGGTATTTGAGACGCAAAAGTGACCATTGCACCAGCTTTGATGGTCGTGAAGGTTCAGCCTGTGGATATGTGGATGCTGATTATGCAGGTGATTTGGACAAAAGGAGGTCTACTACATGTTATTTTTTTACTCTTGCAGGTGGAGTAATCAACTGGATGTCAAAGCTTCAGGAGACAATTGCTTTGTCCACTACTGAAGCAGATTATATAGCTGCTTCAGATGCCTGTAAAGAGGCAATCTAGTTAAAAGGTCTTCTTGATGAGATTGGAAGGACGCAGGAGAAAGTGAATGTGTTTTGTGACAGTCAGAGCGCCATTCATTTAGCTACAAATCCAGCCTATCATAGCAAGAACAAGCACATCGATATAAGGTATCACTTTGTGAGACATGTAATCAAAGCCGGCAAAGTAGTTCTCAAGAAGGTCCGCACACAGGAAAATCATGCAGATATATTCACGAAGCCAGTTTCAGTAGAGAAGCTGAGATGGTGTCTCGCTACTCTCGACTTGCAGAAAAGATGATGAATGGGCATGGGCAAGGGATTAGGAAAATTGTTGTCAAGGTGGAGTTTGTTAAAATATGACAACAAAATGTAAATAATTAATTCTGGGAAAATTTACTTATTACCTATTGATGTAGTTGGAATAACAAAATGTAGTTGGAATAACGAAATAAGTCTAGGTTAAATAAGATGGCCCGAGAGGCTTGTAAAGTACAAAGAATCATTTGATTATTAAGAGTTTCCAATCCCTTGCCCCGTGGATGTTTCCTTGACACCTTGTCGAGGTTTTACCACGTAAATTCTTTGTATTTACTCATGTGTGTTTATGCTTCAGTTTGTAATTCAGTTATTATTTCCTATTTCTTTCTCGTTTAATGTTTTTCCCCACAACACAGCACTCCTCTTCACACACCAGCAACAGTGGCAGTGCAGATAAGTAGGCAGGCAGCGCAAAGTAGCACTCCTCCTCACACACCAGCAACAGTGGCAGTGCAGATAAGTAGGCAGGCAGTGTTAGGTCTCTGTAATTTATTAGCAAGATTGGCAGAGTCCAATTACAGAAACAACATCGTTTCAACCAACTTTGGGATTCTAGGATCTAGCCCTCCTGAATCCAGAGAGGGATCTCTCCAATATGTGCAAAGATGGATATTGTCTTTGAAAAGCTTAAGGTAATGATATTAGGCTAGTTATGAAGGCCAAGGGTTTTGTTTTGTTCTGGATGGTTGAGCATGGAATGTTACTTGAGAGGAAAGTTCTAAGTGCAAAAGCTTCAAAAGTGAGAAGTTGCAAGTGGATAGAACAGTTATGGCTAAGAGATAGATATAACGCTGGTTTTTGATCCATTGGGCTATGGAGTTATATGTGGGCTTTAATTGAGCAACAACATCAAGTGTGATCCAAGGGGCAAGTCATCTATACCACAAGATTATTGAGATTTAAATGATGGAATGGAAACATTAAAGTGTTGGAGGGGTGGAAACTGATAATAATTTCTCAGAGGATTTATAGTCAGTCCAAACAAGAAAAGCCTCTTAAGTAACTGTTTAAAACCAACCAAGGACAGGGCTAACCATAAACTTCTTGGGAAAGTTCTATTAAAGCAGCTTAATTGACAAACAATCTAGTAATCCACATAATTACCTTCAGAAAGTATGAAAACACATAAGAGAAACAAAGTGTGACTTAAGATCAGATAAAGTACTTTTAAACCTAGTCTGCTTTCAGTCAACACCAAGGGAAACTTTCAGAATCTGCCTTTGGAGAAAAGAATCTAGGAATTAGGGAAAACCATATCTTCTCTAGTCTAACTTTAATAGCAAATAATGGAAATCACATTCAAGAACAATGTTTAAGCAAACAGAAGGACGAAGGAACGCCAACATTCCTAACTGTTTAAACAGTATTGAATCATTCTTAAATAAACAAGCTTGAGGAAAACATTAAGATAAATATTTCTCAGCCAGAGAAGGTTACTGATATACAGTAGATCCTAACCCTGTTTAAACTGTTCTTTACAGAGGAATATGAACAATATGGCATACATAGAAGGAAAACAATTTAACAAAGAAAGAAGCACTTCATCGGTGATATAGACCAGGATCCCAAGAAACAGCTTTTATATTGATGTCAAACCAGTTACAATCTTTAGGTCCAATGTTTCAGTTCAGCAATCATCTTCACTATTCAACCTAACTATTCTAGCATAAACAGAGCTTCAAGGGCCAGCAAACACTATGTACAAATAGAAGTCTCCAGCTCAAGTGTATTTCAAAGTTCTGCAACCAACAACTTCTCATCTTCTTCTGAGGTATTTATAGAAGAAAGAGGAGGTGATATGAGAAAAGATCTCTTAGGATAATTAATACAGGTTCGAGACTTCTCGGCCCTTTGAGGGGCTCGAGGGAGAAATTTTACAGGTGGATCACTGTACTAACTTTTTTAATAAATATCAAAGCTCGGTGGGAGCTTTATTTGACTTTGAGGCTCTGTACGCTGTGTGGAGTAACTCCTTGGCTGTGCTGGAGGCGAATATTAGATTTTATTCAATAACTGCGGCCTCTGTTTGAATGGTTTGAGGCAACAGGTGGCTTTTATGGTTGCTGAGGAATCAATTCGCCTCAGATGCGGCGGTGGAGGCTTTCTATCTGATAAAACACTTTTAGATTTTCTTTAAACTGTGTTTTGAGTCGGGGATTAGGCTTTTGATAACCATCTTAGTCGTAATCCCCGTAATACTATCTTCAATCTTCATCTGCTGCGCCTTCTTAAAAAATCAATACTCTTTAACTATGTTCTGAATATAACATTGTCTTGTCGATGTGCAGGTCGCGCGGGGCTTTTTAAGGTATCAATGCCCATGGAACACTGACAAAACGTTGAATCCGACCCGTAAATGATTCTTTTTAAAAGTCCGAAGGCGCAGGAAACGTCTCTCCCGGCCTTCGGCCTTTCTCTTCAATACAGCGAAAAAAACCATTATAAAAACTTGCAAAACACAAAAAACAATTAAGAAATCCTGCGGAATTAGGTTTAAACTGCTTCAGATGGCAGGGAAAAAGCGTAGCCGTTGGATCTGGACACGTGGATGGTCTAGATCTAATCGGGAGATCGCAATCGGCGGGGAGAAACAAAGGGTGCAATGGAAATTGCCGATGCGATGGAGCGATGGCCGTTCGATCTGAGAGTCAGATCAACGGCGGAGATCCATTCTAAGAAGAATAGGCGGAAAATATGTATAAAGCGACGAGGCGCCCGACCGCGGGACCGTTGGGTATATGAACTGTGATATGGATGGGGCTTTAGTAAATCAAAGGCCAATCACAATCGGAACTGCGGGACTGGACTCTCTGATTAACTCATTGCGAATTCTCCGATTGCGATTGCGCAATTGGTCTCTTTGATCAACCCATTAGATTATTTTCAACATGTGACTTAAAGTTGTAAGTTAAAACTTTGGGTTGGCGGGTTTTAGGTCTTTACAAAGAAAAATTGGGTTTGGGAATGAAATATTCACAAGGTTTAAGCGCCGAGGGCGGGCCCAAGGTTATATGAAAATAATATGATCGGGAGTCGTAAACATTAAGGCTAATTGCGATCGGAGTCTTTGGAGTATGGCAAAGACTTGCACGTTTGATTCTTTCCGATGCGATTAGCACTCGGGGTCCTTGGCGTTTGGTTTTAACACAATAGGCATGTGAGGGGAAGTGGTTTTTAGGATTTAGCCCAAAGGGGCTTAAGTCCATAGTGATAAAACTTTGATTTTTATGAAAAATTTCAAGGATTTAAATGGAAATGGGGGTTCCGAAATAGTTAAAAAGTGAGTTTTTTAACTATGGAAAAAGGGGGTTTTCATGAATGTAAGAGGAAAAATCATAAAAATAGAGGAATTTTTATGGAAGAAAGGGATGCAAATGAAGGTTAGTTTTGACATAGGGAGGAAAGGGAAAAATGATAGTTTTTCAGCAGTTTTTTCTCTTGGATTTTTAGCAGAAATTTTTAGAGTATGAGATGGGAACAACGATGTAAGATCTGGACAGAGGCATGAGGCCTTTAAAAGTCTTCAAGAGCCAACAATTTTTGTAATAAAAATTGTTCCTTGAACGCTCAAAACAGATTTAGCCACCTTTGGGTATAACAAATTTTTATAGGTGGCTAACAGTGGCTCCACTCAGGGATGGTGCCTTCTTGAAGGCATCAAGAATTTCAGACTTGCATCTTCTGGGAGACTGATCAGTTGCCTCATCCATTGGGCTGTCCTCCTGTGATTGAATGATCTTCTCTAAAAACATATTTGGCAGTCATGAAAATAATAGACTTTCATTAACAAGCTTGCTACCTACCCAATCCTACGGATCTAACATTTTTTCTTCATCAGAGTGCACTTGGATTGGCAAACTCTATTCACAATATTTTATTTTTTTGAAAGCAGGAAATTTAATCTTTTTCTACTCCTTATTTCTCCCCGAACTCAGATTACACAGTTGAGCTCAGATATTTCTCTACCTAATCTACTGTCTTGTTGGGATTAAGCTGTCCAATAGACTCTCATTCTCTAAATTCTATGACAAAAATTTAAAAACAGTCAAGTTAAGATTAAGCTGTTTAACTTGCTATGATCTATGGCATAAAAACAAGCTGCACATAGATTATTATTTGCAGAAAATTAAAAATCAAAATGGAAGGCTTAAGATCTGAAAGTTTCTCATCGTGGCCTTTTCTTATTTTCACAGCTCTGTTTTGGCTTTTGTTTGAGCTACCTCTTCCTTGATATCTGATTCAGATTTTGGGCAAATTAGAACCAGTTTTTCTCTTTTATGACTCAGAAAATAAAACAGTTTTGAGTCATCTCTCTTTGGAAACTTTGGTTCGGGTTTTGAGTTTGTTTGAACCTTCATTTATATCCTAATCTAACAACTGATAAGCCAAGATTGAACAGTTTGGAAAATCAAATTTTCTACCTTATCAGCAATAAATTGAAAACTAGTTAGTCAAGTTTAAACAGTTTGGCTAACTAGAAGTGTGTTTTAGGAGTGGCATTTAAGCTTCCACACTTTCAGATTTATTTCTCTTTTGGCATGGGGCTTTGCCTTTCTTGTTTTCATTTCTGCCCTCTTTTCATTTTTCTTTGTTTTTGTATTTTTTGATTTTTCATAACTTTGAATGCAAAGGTGGATGAAATATTCACAATGGAACAGGTAAAAGGCTTTAACACGCAAAAATGGATCAAGAGAAGTAATGCTTAAGCATCCTGCCATTAACAGGACCCCCAAACAAATCTGTTCCACCCAGCTCTAGTAAGAAAAATGCATTATTTCCAGCAACTTAATGAATAGAGTAAGGGCCAAGCCATAGATTATCAAATTTACCATGCTTTCCCTTGTCTTCCCTCCTTGAGTCCCACTTTAAAACTTTGTCCCCAATCTTGAAATTGTTGGCCTTTGTTCTTCTATCAAATATTCTCTTGATATTATCTTGCTTCTGCGATACTTTGATATACACCTCCTCCCTGGTCTGCTGAAGATGAATGGTCTGATTTATTCTTCTGATCATGTCATTTTCTTCAGTCTGCAACTCCTGAATCAACTTCATAACTGGTACACCAAGGTTGTTAGGAAAAATTGCATCTGTACCATACACAAGCTGGAAAGGTGACATACTAATAGATTTTTTCAAAGTCAATCTGCCAGCCCAAAGTGCATGGACCATCTTTGTGTGCCAAGACTTCTTATTGTCCTCCAACAATTTCTTGATTATGTTCACTAGGCTCTTGTTTGAAGATTCAGCAAGTCCATTACCCTGAGGGTAATAGGCTGTGGAATGCCCCAATGTTATCCGATACCTATGGCAGAAGTCAATCATTTTCTTTGACCCAAATGCTACTGCATTATCAGAGATAAGTTTGGTAGGACAACCAAATCTGGAGAGGATATTGGTCTCCATAAATTTTATGATAACTGAGTCATTGGCTTGTCTATAGGGAATGGCTTCTATCCACTTAGTGAAGTAGTCTGTGGCGGTGAGGATCCATTTATGCTGGGCAGAAGATGAGGGATGGATTTCTCCTATAAAGTCAAGTCCCCACTGTTGGAAAGGAGCCTCAACAGTGATTGGATGCAGAGGAAGGGGTACAAGTTTTCTCTTGCCTTCAAACAATTGGCATTTATGGCAAGTAGTGGTCATATTGTGTATATCAGGAAAAAGAGTAGGCCAATAGAAACCAGCCCTCAAAACTTTGTTGGCTGTTGACTTCCAGTACAAATGACCTCCACACTCTCCTTCATGAAATTCCTGCTTAACCTTCTCTGCATCGAACTCAGGCAAACATCTAAGTAATATACCACTAGCATTTTTCCAATAAAGACACCTATCTATAATGCAATAGTTTACTGCTTTCAGCTTTAAGAACCTTGCCTTTGTTTTCGATAAACCAGGAGGTATATTTAAATTAAGCAAAAAATAGACAATATCAGCATACCAAGGAGAATTCATAAAATGGTTTTCAACAATGGAAGTTGAGAATTCTTCTTGGCTATCCAAATCATTAATCATATTAACATCAAGAACTTCAAAATTGGATTCAGCCATTAATCTAGCTAGACCTTGGCCTTTGATGAGTTTAGTGGGTTTTATCTCTAAATCATATTTGAGAATAACAACAATCCACTTACCTCTCTTACCATCTGGGTCTTGTGTTAGAATGTCCTTAACAACTGAATTAGGGACAAAGGCAATGATGTGTGAGTGAAGGATGTATACTCTGAAGTCTTTCAATGCTTTAACCAAAGCGAAAGCTTGATTTTCCATAATGTTATAGTTCAAAGGGGCGTCCCTTAATGCCTTGCTAAAGAATGCAATAGGTTGCTCTTGTCCTTGTGGATTTTTCTGTAAAAGGACAGCGGCAATGGTATGTTCTGATGCAAATGAGAAGATATAAAAATCTTTTGAAAAACCAGGACTTATGAGAACTGGTGCTTTGTTTAGAGCTTGTTTTACCAGTTCAAAGGATGTCTTTGCTTCCAAGGTCCATTTTACCCCTTGCTCCTTCTTTAACATGTTTGTGATATTTCTAAGGAGCTCTGCCAAGTTAGGGATGAACCTTCTCAAAAAGTTAATCTTTCCAATGAAATACTGCAACTCCTTGATATTTCGAGGATGAGAGATTTGCAATATAGCCTCAATCCTCTTTGGATCTATCTTTATACCCTCTTCTGAAATAATGTGTCCAAGAAGCTTACCTTCTTGGAGACCAAATAGTGTCTTCTTAGGGTTTAAAGATATTACAAACCTTCTGCACTTCTCGAAAACTTTTCTTAAATGTTCTAAATGTTCTTCATCTGTTTTTGAAAACACTGTGACATCATCTAGATAGATAATGATGAAGAAACCCAATTCTTCCGAGAATGCTATGTCCATGGCTCTTTGAAAGGTTGCTCCAGCATTCATTAGACCAAAGGGCATTTTCACATACATGAAGGTGCCCCATGGTGTAATAAAGGTTGTCTTTAATTGATCATCAGGGTGGACTAAGACTTGATTATACCCTGAATAGCCATCTAGCAAAGAAATTCTCTTGGACCCTACCACCCTTTGTAGAATATGATCCATTTTTGGTAAAGGGTAGTTGTCTTTCAATGGAGCTTTGTTTAAGTCTCTGAAGTCTATACAAAGCCTGATTTCTCCAGTTTTCTTCCTAACAGACACCAGATTAGATACCCACTCAGAATATCTAATAGGGACAATAATACCAACATCATACATTTTCATGATTTCCTTCTTAACCAATGGTAACTGGACAGGGTTTATTCTGCGCAGCTTCTGTTTGAATGGTTTTTGGTTATCTTTAAGAGGAATTTTGTGCTGTATTATTTCAATGTCATAGGACTTAAGGTCTTCGTAACTCCATGCAAAAACATCAGAAAACTCTTTGAATAGCTCTATGTATTTGAGTTTAATGTGAGTTGGCAAAGTTTTGGACAGTTTAATCATTTTCAGTTTTTCCTCACTACCTATATTGCACTCCTCTACTTCAGTCTCTACAGGTTCCAGTTTTGGTTTATTGGCCACATCGTTAAAATCGAACAACTCCTCTAAAGGGGTCAGACCACTAGGAAAACTTTCATCTTTAGAGTACAGAGTTTCTATCTCCTCTGTTTCGAACTCTGCATTCAGTTTTATTTCATTTTCAAGTTTGCCGGACAACAGATTTACGTTGGCAAGTTCTGGAGACGGCTCTTCTTTATCAAGGAGATTTTCTTCACTGCAGTCTGTATCATAGTCTGAATCTGAACTGTGCAGTTCGAAGTCATTTCTGAATTGCATGAAGTCTTCTATTTGTTTGTCATTGTCAAAAACTTGCCAATATTTCTTGTTATCAGGCACAGCTGGTCTAAATTTGATTAGAGTTGTGTTATCTCCGGTTTCGTATGGCGTTAGACATGTCCTAGCCGCAAAATCTAAATTGTGGGCAGTAATTTTTTCTCTTCTCGGGATAAATATGAGTTTGGACTCCCCAAACGTTTTCAAAAGATCCATGACATCGTTGCGATAGGCCCTAAGTCTGGGATGATTTGCATTATACTCCCCATTGACTTGCCTAATTATTAACTCAGAATCCCCATACACATTGATTTTCTTGGCTCCTAACTTTTTCAGTAAATGTAAGCCTAAGAGCAGGGATTCGTACTCCGCTATGTTATTGGAACACTGAAAGTTTAATTTGCATGAAATGCATTATGTGTGTTGACTTTCAGTGTTAATAATCCAGACACCTGCACCAGCATTATTTCTAGTGCATGACCCATCAAAATACATACTCCATAATTCGGTTTCATCTGTTTGGCGATTGTCCTCTTTAACTACGGTGCCTTCTGACTGTTCATGATTAGCAGCACCGAATTGAATTTGTTTTACCTCTTTAGATTTTTCAGTGAATGGAGATGCGTTTTCTTGACTCTCGATGTTCAAAGGAAAAGGACACATAGTTTGCATCTCGAGACCCGTGTTTAGTTCACTAGATTGCACAGGTTCAACAAACTGTTTTGACAGTTCCGTGGTATTTATCTCCCCCTCTGTAACGGCCATTAATCCTGATAGCGCGATTTGTTCACTAAGCGCTTCATCGTTAAACAAGATAAAAGAATCAAGGCTTGAACTTACGGAATAGAGGGGAGAGTTTTGAGGTCTGTCTTGACTTGTGACCGTGTATTGCATATGAGACTCCCTGTAAAGTCTTCTAGTCTGATTGAAAACCGGGATAGTCGCATATGTCATGTCCATCTGCATAGTCCCCTGTAACTTAGTTCCCCAGGATCTTGATAATAGCATTCCATACTTTGGGGGGACATCAGCCACAACAATGTCCATGAGTAAACATTTGGCTGGAATCTGGGCTAGGTTAACACAGAGGTCTTTGATCAATCCTAGAAATTTTACTCTACTTGAGTCAAAGGAGTATAGGTCCTTGTAGGGTCTGGTAATTTCTAAACCAAGGCTCTCCATCACAGCTTTAGGCATTAAATTATGAGAAGCCCCAGAATCATGCATAGCATTGTGTAGAATTTTGTCATGAATGTTCAAACTTACATAAAAGGGAGGAACAGGTCCTTCTTGAAACTTCCCTTCAATCTTAGGGCCAAAAATCAACTCTGGTTGGTCGTCACTAAGATTGACTGTATCTCCATTTTCCTCTATATTTAAAGCCTTCAAAATTTGGTTCCTATATACATGTTGGGCAGCTAACTCAGTTAAGGGAACAGAGATTCTGATCTTTAAGATTTCCTGTTCCAGGCTGAAAGGAGTTTGATTCTTTGAAGCACTTGTTTCAACCTTATTAGCTGTCACTCTATCAAAAATTACAGCTTGCTGATTCGTTTTATTTGACACAAATGTTGTAGAAGGAGTACTAGGGAAGTGTTAGTACTGCTGGTGCCTGCACTCTGTTTTTCAGAATTTTGAGTATTTTTCTCTTTATCTTTACCAGAATTATCAGCCACTGTTTTGTCTTTTTGTTTGACTATTTTAGGCTTGGCTGCAGTGCTGCTTTGAGAGGGTTTGTCAGAGGTTTTGGTGTTGGGGGTTTGTAGACTGGTCTTGCTTCTAAGGTCATATTATTTTTGAGGTTCTATGATGACATTTTCCATGTCTTGATAATCATTTTTATTACCATCTCTTTTGTCATCATAAGGTGTGTAAAGACCTTGTTTTCTATCATAATGAACTTCCAAGTCATCATCCTCTCCCCCAAACATGTTGATATCCTCTTCCTCTATTATGTCTTCTGTTTCTTCAACCTCACTTACATAGTTTTGATGAAAGGGAGGGGTGATCTGTTGATCATCTTCCCTAGGTCTGTTTGAAGGTTGGTTCCTTCTAACATTCTGATTCTGGTTCTGGTTTCTATTTTGAGGAGCAGTTTTATTTTGGCTTGCTTGTGCTCTCTTAATTATGCTCATCTCTTTCATCATTTCCTCCATCATTCTCTCCATTTTTGAGTTGGAAGTAGAAGGGATAGATTCTTCTCTAAAGGATACTCTCTTTTCAGCTTTCATCCTTACTCTTTTCTCCATCAGATTCACTTCTACATAAAGAGCACCTCTTTGCATATCTTCAAGAGTCGAAAAATCTCTTTCTCTTAAAGAATAGGTCATGTCAGCGTCAAATCCTTCAGGAAATTTGTTTAAAGTAGAGCCTTGTGGAGGTTTTAGTTCCGGGGAGAGTGCGTTATATACACTGTTAAATCTGGTACAATAAGCTTGTACACTTTCCCCTGGGTTCCTATGGAGATTGTTATAGTCAGCAAGAACTTGGAGAGGGTTCTTCTTTGCCTCCCATTTGTTTAAGAATGTTTGATGGAAGGCTTGGAGATCATTAATGCTATGGGGGGATAATCTTTTAAACCATTTTCTGACTTCTCCCCCAAAACTTTGAGCGAATAATATAATTTTGACAGAATCATCGTCAATTTCGTTTCTGTCAAAGTAGTCATTCATCCTATCCACATGCTGTGATGCAGTTGTAGCATTGTTAGCATCATACAATGGAATCTTGGACTGATAGTCTTGTGGAAGATTGGCTAATGGTGCATGAAGGACTAAGGGAGCATACCAGGCAGCCATGGCAGGAGGTGGAGGTGGATTTATAAGAGAGTTGACAAAAGGGAAGGTGGGTTGAAGCGGAGTGGTTTGAACAGTGGGTGTGGGGTGAACAGAGGTGGATGGACCAGGAATAGATTGTTGAGATGATCTTGGATGAGAGACACCTAAATTGTGAAGGAAATGTAAATCAGGAGGTGTTGTTTCTCTGCTACCAGGATGTTCACTTGTTTCAGGAGATGAAAGTGAAGATTCAGAGTCTAACTGGATTATATCATCAAATGACCTAGTCCTAAATGGATTCACCAAGTCAACTTGTGATTGTTGCAAAGCTGAAAGATTTTTAGGGACTGAATTAGCTCTCAAGGGTGATTAGAAAACAGTGAAGAATTTAACCTTAGGAGACTTCCAAAGGATACTTTCTGGATTATCAACTATCTCAGGTGGTTTCGGGTCCGGATGGGCTCTAGTGTGAATCTTTTTCGAAGCCACTGTGCTGTGTTGTTTAGACCCAAACAAACAAGAAAAGTTCAAACAAATATGACAATCTGGGAGAGGTTAACTAATCTGTTTTCACATTTTAATCCTACAGTCCTCTAACTGAGTTTGAATGATACTATAATGATAAGGGTTCTTCCCAGTGGAGTCTTAAGGTCTGTTTAAGGATTGTGGAGTCACCAAGTGGAAATTTTTAGCTCCTTTCAGAGGTAAAAGGTCTTATGGTCCACCACCATGTTTATTTAATTCCAATCTGAAATATTTTTAGGTTTTTCTGAGTCATTTTTCAGTTGTGTGGTTTTTAAGAATATCCTAACTTTGTTTCAAAACTTAGCTAAGGTTGTGAAACAAAGGGAGTCTACTCTTATGGCTAAGCCGGCTGATTTTTCAAGGTTAGATGAAGTCTTAAGAGAAACCTAGGGTTTACCTAGTTTGTCACTGATTCAAACAAGTTTCATCATAACTACCTATCCTAGGCAGTGCTTGAAAAGGCTGCTTTTTACTCTCAAAGTGTTCTTGAATAAAGGGTTTTCTGAGGCCTGTAAAAGGTATTAAAAACACTCAGGATCCCCAACGGAGTCGCCAGAAATGTTAGGTCTCTGTAATTTATTAGCAAGATTGGCAGAGTCCAATTACAGAAACAACATCGTTTCAACCAACTTTGGGATTCTAGGATCTAGCCCTCCTAAATCTGGAGAGGGATCTCTCCAATATGTGCAAAGATGGATATTGTCTTTGAAAGCTTAAGGTATTGATATTAGGCTAGTTATGAGGTCAAGGGTTTTGTTTTGTTCTGGATGGTTGAGCATGGAATGTTACTTGAGAGGAAAGTTCTAAGTGCAAAAGCTTCAAAAGTGAGAAGTTGCAAGTGGATAGAACATTTATGGCTAAGAGATAGATATAACGCTGGTTTTTGATCCATTGGGCTATGGAGTCATATCTGGGCTTTAATTGAGCAACAACATCAAGTGTGATCCAAGGGGCAAGTCATCTATACCACAAGATTATTGAGATTTAAATGATGGAATGGAAACATTAAAGTGTTGGAGGGTTGGAAGTTGATAATAATTTCTCAGAGGATTTATAGTCAGTCCAAACAAGAAAAGCCTCTTAAGTAACTGTCTAAAACCAACCAAGTGCAGGGCTAACCATTGACTACTTGGGCAAGTCTATATTCAAGCAGCTTAATTGACGAACAATCCAGTAATCCACATAATTACCTTCAGAAAGTATGAAAACATATAAGAGAAACAAAGTGTGACTTAAGATCAGATAAAGTACTTTTAAACCTAGTCTGCTTTCAGTCGACACCAAGGGAAACTTTCGAAATCTGCCTTTGGAGAAAAGAATCTAGGAATCAGGTCGAACCATATCTTCTCTAGTCTAACTTTAATAGTAAAAAATGGAAATCACATTCAAGAACAATGTTTAAGCAAACAGAAGGACGAAAGGAACGCCAACGTTCCTAACTGTTTAAACAGTATTGAATCATTCTTAAATAAACAAGCTTGAGGAAAACATTAAGATAAAGATTTCTCAGCCAGAGAAGGTTACTGATATACAGTAGATCCTAACCCTGTTTAAACTGTTCTTTACAGAGGAATATGAACAATATGGCATACATAGAAGGAAAAAAAATTAACAAAGAAAGAAGCAATTCACCGGTGATATAGACCAGGATCCCAAGACACAGCTTTTATATTGATGTCAAACTAGTTACAATCTTTAGGTCCAATGTTTCAGTTCAGCAATCATCTTCACTATTCAACCTAACTATTCTAGCATAAACAGAGCTTCAAGGGCCAGCGAACACTATGTACAAATATAAGTCTCCAGCTCAAGTGTATTTCAAAGTTCTGCAACCAACAACTTATCATCTTCTTCGGAGGTATTTATTGAAGAAAGAGGAGGTGATCTGAGAAAAAATCTCTTAGGATAATTAATACAGGTTCGAAACTTCTCGGCCCTTTGAGGGGCTCGAGGGAGAAATTTTACAGGTGGATCCCTGTACTAACTTTTTTAATAAATATCAAAGCTCGGTGGGAGCTTTATTTGACTTTGAGGCTCTGTATGCTGTGTGGAGTAACTCCCTGGCTATGCTGGAGGCGAATATCAAATTTTCTTCAATAACTTCAGCCTCTGTTTGAATGGTTTGAGGCAACAGGTGGCTTTTATGGTTGCTGAGGAATCAATTCGCCTCAGATGCGGCGGTGGAGGCTTTCTGTCCGATAAAACACTTTTAGATTTTCTTTAAACTGTGTTTTGAGTCGGGGATTAGGCTTTTGATAACCATCTTAGTCGTAATCACCGTAATACTGTCTTCAATCTTCATCTGCTGCACCTTCTTCAAAAATCGATACTCTTTAACTGTGTTCTGAATAGAACAGTGTCTTGTCGATGTGCAGGTCGCGCGGGGCTTTTTAAGGTATCAATGCCCATGGAACACTGACAAAACGTTGAATCCGACCCGTAAATGATTCTTTTTAAAAGTCCGAAGGCGCAGGAAACGTCTCTCCCGGCCTTCGGCCTTTCTCTTCAATACAACGAAAAAAACCATTATAAAAACCTGCAAAACACAAAAAACAATTAAGAAATCCTGCGGAATTAGGTTTAAACTGCTTCAGATGGCGGGGAAAAAGCGTAGCCGTTGGATCTGGACACGTGGACGGTCCAGATCTAATCGGGAGATCGCAATCAGCGGGGAGAAACAAAGGGTGCAATGGAAATTTCCGATGCGATGGAGCGATGGCCGTTCGATCTGAGAGTCAGATCAACAGCGGAGATCCATTCTGAGAATAATAGGCGGAAAATATGTATAAAGCGACGAGGCGCCCGACTGCGGGACCGTTGGGTATATGAACTGTGATATGGCTGGGGCTTTAGTAAATCAAAGGCCAATCGCAATCAGAACTGCGGGACTGGACTCTCTGATTAACTCATTGCGAATTCTCCAATTGCGATTGCGCAATTGGTCTCTTTGATCAACCCATTAGATTATTTTCAACATGTGACTTAAAGTTTTAAGTTAAAACTTTGGGTTGGCGGGTTTTGGGTCTTTACAAAGAAAAATTGGGTTTGGGAATGAAATATTCACAAGGTTTAAACGCCGAGGGCGGGCCCAAGGTTATATGAAAATAATATGATCGGGAGTCGTAAACATTAAGGCTAATCGCGATCGGAGTCTTTGGAGTATGGCAAAGACTTGCACGTTTGATTCTTTCCGATGCGATTAGCACTCGGGGTCCTTGGCGTTTGGTTTTAACGCAATAGGCATGTCAGGGGAAGTGGTTTTTAGGATTTAGCCCAAAGGGGCTTAAGTCCAAGTGATAAAACTTTGATTTTTATGAAAAATTTCAAGGATTTAAATGGAAATGGGGGTTCCGAAATAGTTAAAAAGTGAGTTTTTTAACTATGGAAAAAGGGGGTTTTCATGAATGTAAGAGGAAAAATCATAAAAATAGAGGAATTTTTATGGAAGAAAGGGATGCAAATGAAGGTTAGTTTTGACGTAGGGAGGAAAGGGAAAAATGATAGTTTTTCAGCAGTTTTTTCTCTTGGATTTTTAGCAGAAATTTTTAGAGTATGAGATGGGAACAACGATGTAAGATCTGGACAGAGGCATGATGCCTTTAAAAGTCTTCAAGAGCCAACAGTTTTTGTAATAAAAATTGTTCTTTGAAGACTCAAAACAGATTTAGCCACCTTTGGGTATAACAAATTTTTATAGGTGGCTAACAGGCAGCGCAAAGCAGCGCTCCTCCTCACATGCCAACAACAGTGGCAGTGCAGATAAGTAGGCAAGCAGCGCAAGGTAGCGCTCCTCCTTACACACCAACAACAGTGGCAATGCAGATAAGTAGGAAGGCAACGCTCCTCCTTACACGCCAGCAACAGTGGCAATGCAGATAAGTAGGCAGGTAGCGCAAGGCTCCTCTTCGAAGTAAGTAGTAGGCAGCATAGATTGCTCCTTAGGTAGGCAGGAAGTGCTAGGCTCCTTCTCACACAACTCTGCTCTTGTGTGAAATGGGTACTCCAGATTGTATGTAATGGTTAAATGAATTCCCTTCTCTGACATGGCAGCATTGCCATCAAATTCTCCACCAGGTTCGAGCACCATTGACTCCTTTCCTGGAAATATTTGTGAATCCAACACTCTAACACCTATGCTGACAGCATATTGAAACCAGCATTTGAGGACTCGACCCTTCTCAGTGGCCTCGTACACCCTCTCGCCAAAGAACAACCGAGCACTCAAAAATATTAATGATGTGATACCGAATAAAACACCATCATTGCCAAAAAAACACTGCAGTCTCCAACATTGAAGCCAATGGTTGGGATAGTAGTGAGAAACTCTCCCAGCTTGAGCTTATACAAAATGGTCGTCTTTCCGGTAATAACGTTCCATTTGTTGCAGGATTGATAGCCTTCCGAACCATGGTAGTGTTCCAAGCAGTTCCAATCATATGTCTAGCAACTTCAAATAATTTCGACTGCGGCCATGATATACCACTATGCCTTCGTTGCGACTTGCGATGAGGACCGCCAACATTTCCTTATGGTGCTCCCTCTTTCGGAACAGTCCATAGATTGTCTAACCGCACGAACATAGCCACTTCAAGGACTCGTCCCTCCAGAGAGCTGGTCGATGGGTGCTTGGCCCACTCTCTGAGGTCTCGCCTTTGGCACACTTGGTGTCAAAAATGCAGACGGCATTGCAACATTTGCAGCGTGCCCACATGAACTTTTCCACGGCCGAGTACTTCCGCAGATTCTCAAGTTGGACCTCGTCCATACCACACTGTGGGTTGTAGGCACAAACAGGCCGCTCCACGCTTCTACGGCAGCTCCAGCATCTCTAGGCGACAGAGTTCTGACATGAGAGTTTCACACAACCACAGGGCACGGTCTTAGGCAACCATAGATGATATTCTGAGTCGAGTCTTTCTCCAATTCTCAAGCCAGGCGCAAAGTTTGCAGAGACTGGCCGTCGTCGCTGTGGCTCCGAGCTACAAGAGCACTAATGTTCGTTTCGATCATGGCTATGAAAGCGGCGCAGAGCTCCATATAATAACCCATGTCGGATGGCTTAAGAAAAACCCACAAGATGGCGGTGGCCAAAGAGTAAGTCCTTTCCATGATTCAGAAACCCAAGTCGAAAACTGTTGGCACACCGCTAAAACCCTTGAAGAAAGCAATGCCCGCAAAGATGACGCGCAGAGGTTAGTAGATAAACCTCCTGAATGGAATCCCAGTTGAAAAAAATGCATGGCTTTTGATGCGATGAGCTTCCGTGGAAGAAGCCCAGTGTTTTCTCTGGCTCTTTTTCCAGCAATCTGAAAAATGAGATCATGTAATGGCATCTCATACAGTATTCCAAATCGCCACCGTGCAGTATTACCCATGCTAGCGAATGCAGTATTTACAGAAATGATTGTCTCCGTCGAACCTGCAGGACGCTGAAACCTGAGGTCGAGAGTTCGAGCCTCGATGAAATGGTTAAGTCTGGTCTTCACGTTGCTCGAATCACCGAATCTTGAAGCGTGAGAGAAATTCTGGATGACAACTTGAAATCAACTCTTATCCAGCAATCAACTCTCCAGATCACGTGGCAGTTAGTGAAATATTGGCATACACACCCACTAGCACAGAGGTATCAACTGAGCTCTTCGATTGAATGCTTAAACCTCCATTTGCATGCCATGTCAAGCTCCAGCTCCAGAGGTCCATGCTCATCTCAATTACTGAGAATTCCATGCTATGATTTCCACACTCATCTCATTTTGTCGAATCTTATGGCGCAGAAGTTCTGTGATACCCTCACATAGCCGAGCCATCTCATTCTGAAAACCAGAGCACTCTTCTCCTATGAACTGTCTCAGATATTCCTCAAATTCTTCATCGAGAGTCAAGCGTACACCAAACACTTTTGCAACTCTAGCCAACGAAACATATGAATGAATAGGTCCAATGCCACCAAAGATAAACACCATGTCACTAACTTGAATCCGTTGTTCAACAGCTTCAGAGATAGCATCAATATCATGTCTTCATCATGTCTGCAATATCATGTCTTCATCATGTCTACATTACATGCTGGCTCTTCATAGATTTCAATAGCAACAGAAATTGGAAACAAATCATTTGGCACTAGATTCAACGGTCCTCCACTCGTCTTCCTACGTGAAGGATTGATCGAGATCTTCTATGCAATCTTTGTTCTATGTGGAGGCACCACATAACACATACCAAAACACCAAAAGATCTCAGCGTCCTCGCACCAAAACAAACTGCACCAAAGCTTCAAAGGAATGAATGCACAAAATACATCCACATCATGTGCGGGCATCTTCCCCCCCTCTGCTATGAATTCCCGCTCCACAACAAATTACTTCAAGTCGATCCAAATTAAAATTAATGCTCACTCGACTAGTGAAATCAAAAATTCGAAACAGAAGATGCCTTTAGGGATGATCGATCTGCAATATTCGATGGACAAACAAAAATAAAACAATTGAAATATATTGTCTTATTTCCCTCGGCCCAAAAGGGGCCAAGGCCAGGGCCATACATCTAGGCTCCGATACCAAGATGAAATCTAAGATACACACTATGTTATATTAATCAAATAGAGTTACATATATACATGATGTACTGTCTCAAGATAGGTAAGCTATCTTGGACGCACAATAAGTTGGTTGAGAGAACACCTCAACCTCACACCAAACTAGGAACTTAGTTTTAGCTAACCTATAGAATAGGAACAGACTATATACATAGAAAGTCACAATAGAAGACAAGTAGGAATTACACATTCCAACAAATTGATCCAAAAAATAGATAGTTTGGATAATTCCCACCATGATGGTAACTAGGATGTGGCCAATGGTGGTGAAAATGGAACTCGATATACATGATATTCAACATTTGGTGTAAGATTTTTGCCTTGCTTTTTCCTCGTTTGCACTCGTTCTCTTTTGTATGTCTGGAGCCGGGCCTTGATTTTCTTTTATAGGATATTGTCTATGCATGCCAGAGGTTATACTTGCAAGTTCATTTCTCGTGAAATGAGACATAGTATTCAAGTGCAATGTTTGTTTTCAGGTGTCAGATGTTATGAGGGAGGGTTTTGCAATGGCTCGTAGTATCTGGGAAACCATACTATGATGTCTTACAATTCATAACCTAACTGTGTGTTTCTCCATATTAACTCATGAGATGGTCAACACTCAAGTTTTATTTTAGTTTGGTTGAAGGGAAATCATTAGTCTGCAACACTCTAGCGTTTTAGAATAAATATTAAATGAGATTTAAAACTTGTAAATGGTTTTGGTAATGGTACCACAACCTGAGGCTTTTAACTATGAAACACTTGGAAAACCAATAAAAATACCTGGAATTCTTGTCCACATTCGACATCGGGAACTAAACCATTCTCTACTATATGTCAGGCTCACCTCGATTGCTTCAGTGGCTGCAAACACTACAGATAAAACATAATGTCAGATGCATGAGAAACTCAATATCAGATGGATGAGAAAGGCTGCAATCACACTCTATGGATTTCAGACCGCTCCCTAGTGATGGCAGCAGGTGGCGTAATTCACCCTGAACCCAAGCTCAAATGACAGTCTTATAAATTAACTCCCAGACCGTGGTAATTGGCTTGGAGATTCAGTAGAAATGCCCGTCCAAGAACATAAACTGTCTCACAAACCCTTCACATTTTTTCTTAGCATTCCATCAGGAACCAACTGACGTAATCTGTCTCGTCTCCTTCAGCAAAAGAAACAACCCTGATAGGCTCCTTCCATGCTCAGAATCATCATCCATACAAATAGATGAATGTTGCCTTTGTTTTCCCAACATAACAGAAGTTCCATGCCCAACAGAGGTTGCGAATAGAGGTTGTGCTCTCCCCCAAAAGAAGAGGTTGTATTACTCCCACGGGCTAGGATACAATGCCTATTTTTGGCCTCCTGCTTGGCCAATATTTGATATAAAAGATACCTATATATATATAACCCTTCTTAGCCCTTATTAAAAGGCAATATATTGTTTTAGATTTTTTGAATTTTTTATACCCAAATAATATGAATAAACTTGGTATGGTATTGTTTAGTCAGTGAAGCCACTGTGGGATAGTATTGGGATAGTATAGTATTGGGATAGTATTGAAAACACTGTAACAGACATTACATTAAAATTAGAACTAGAGTCATCTTGAAAGATTCCACCAAAAGTTAAATTTCAAAAATTGGCATTGTCAACATCCTAACCATGTATTAAGTGGTATATGCTTACCATAGGCAATTAGTCACAAATTAGACGTTGGTGGATAGAGAATTTAAATAACCTAGCAAATTCTATGTTCGATGCTTCCCAAAATCTCAAGCTCTCTTTTAAACACACTATCTTACCTAGTTGTTCAAAATGTTCTTCAGTGCAAAAGCAATATTGTCATCCATCATCAATTTGTACACGGTACAAAAGCCTCCAGACCCAATGATATATGTATCATCTAGTGTTTCAGATCTCTTTATCATATACTGATACGTATATGGCAGATCTCCATGGAACATGACCAGCTTAGCATCTGTGATATAGCACATTTGACAGATATTTTTATCAATTGCACACCTGATAAAGTGAACACAAGTTGAAAGAGCTTAGTAGATATACTTCCTGGATATCTCTTTGCTGCATGAGCTGCTATTCCATTTTTGTGTAGGGTTGCCTGACCCCATCATTCTTGCACCAAAAGTAGTACTATAAGAAGAACAGAATGACAACAAGAGTCATGCCCATTGTCACCATTGATCCAATAAGGATTTCGTTTGAAACTCACCCTGATGGCTTAGTTGATGTTGATAACGTCCAAAGCATTCAGTGAATCAGAGTGAAAATATATCAAGCTAAGTTCCAAATTGTCCAAGACACTAAGCAACAACAGTAGAACAGGAGTAAATTCAAGTTCAAAACTGAGAAAGGCAATGCTAAATAGATATTATGAAGAAAATTTGTGTATAATTTACCCAAACTAATTATATCTAAATTCCTCTTAAAACTCTGCCTTTCCACCTAGAACCTGCAATGTAAATGTTAGGCTTGTAAAAAAGTTTTGCTGAAATTAGATATCTTTTTTTCAATCAGAAAAAACCAACCATTCTTATAGACAAAAAGTAGTTACAATTTCATAAATATGAGTCTTCAATCATTCCATAATACCAACTTATGCCAGGGAAGCATTTTCTCAAAGACTGGAACAAGAAAATAAAATCTCAACCGATCTGAAATAACCACTTTGTTTTTCAGACAGAGTACCTCTTTACAAAAAACAATAAGGAAAATGCTACTAATACCCAATATGCGATAGACTATCATTATCCAAAATCTGTAGCAGTCTCATTAAAGAGGGAAGCTAAAAACCATGTACCTGGTTCAAAGCCTCAGCAATGGAAAATGTGCAGCTTAAGCCCAGCGGCCAAGAAAAAACCAGGTAAAGATAAAAAGCTTCCATGGAGTGAGGAGGAGAAGTTGACCTCTATAGAGGACGAAGAAACTCCTGCATTGAAGATAACCATCGACAAAAGACTTGTAGCATATGACACTTGGCATGTCTGAGCATCCATTCTTGGACAAGAGATCGGTTACTCTGTTCTGCTCACAGTAGATATGAGCAAAGGATATATTTGAAAGGTTGCCTTCAACTCACTGATCTGTGGTTGCCAGTGAAAAAGTGAGGGAGGACCAGAAGTAGAGTACCCTGGATCCACTCTATTACGGATTTGAAATCCTCGATTGCCAACCAGCTAGCACACTTCAGCAGTCCCCATAAAGCTAGCAGCTCTGCTGGAACTTTATATCTAAGGTCAGTGCCATCCGTTATTTGCAATGTTCTGTGCTCCAGGTCAATGCTAAGCCAAGTAGAAGATGCCAATCCTCAGTCAAACTTAGGAGCCCTGAGCCAATGCCAAAGATTGCGCGTTCTCTAATTCAACCCAGTTTTAATTTAAAAAATAAAAAGGATATGTATATTAAAAACTAACCGAATCATTTTAATGGTCACTGTTGTAGAATTCAAGAAAATGCAATGGGTGTATATTAAAAACTAACCGAATCATTTTAACGGTGACTGGTGTAGAATTCAAGAGAAAATGCAAGGGATGTTATCAAACTTCATAAAACAGATTTTATAAAAATGATGATGAGAATAGCTCCTATATTTTACTGCATAATAATAATAATAAACTCAGCATCCCTACCAACAACGAAGTGCCTACTCTAAATAAATATGCAGCTAGTTCTCTAAATGGTATTTCTTTTATTATTCCGCCATAGTTTATACTAAAAGAAATAAAAATAAAAATATACCAACAACTATTCTAAATCGAGTAGTTTTTAGTGCGACTTTTTGAAGGCTTTTATGGTGACTTTTTATGGTGTAATTTCTCTAAATTTCGGTAGGAATTTATTGAAAAGAGAAGTTTGATTGCTAACTTTGCACAATGAAAGTGCCTTAAAGGTTTTTGAGGGTGCTGAATCCACATATAGAGTCAAAAAACCAGTTTGAATAACAAAAACCAAGATTTTACGTCACCGGATTCCAGCACCTAAAACTTCAAAAAGTCACACTAAAAACAACTCCAGTCTAAATTACCGTACTAACTAATTACCATGCTAACTACAGCTTTAAATAAAAATAAAAAAAAAAAAATATGCCAACAAGGAAGTGTCTACTCTAAATGAACATGCTAGCTACTGCTCTAAATGGTATTGCTCTTGTTATTCGGCCATAGTTTATATTTAAAAGAAAAATTAAAAAATAAATAAAAGGAGAATAAGTTCAAGAGGTTATCCACCTGATATTTTGAAATAAGACTTCCCATTAATATGACACCGGATTTCATACACGTGGTCATTGTAATATCATCAAAAAGACTTCCCATCAATATATGACACCAGATTTCTTAAATCTGGTCATTGGAATATCATCACAACACTCGGGGTTTGCAATTTGCACTACAGTTTTACATGCCTTTAAAAAAAGATAGCTCAGTGCCAATATTTGCCACTATTTCTAAAAGGTTAGGCTTAATAAAAATGCATAACTGCATGCTTTAGAAGCTTCATAGAATGACCTCTAGTTTCCCAGCAGAAAGTGCAAAAGTAATGGCCACCGTCTGTATAATAAGAGGATGTTATTTGCTCTAGAATGGGTACCGGATGGAGAAAGGCTCCAAAGGCATTGGGCCGTGGCGTTTGTGCATCCATCCCACCCAAAATCGATGATTTGGATTCGGGAGGTCCTAGGATTGAAAGCTCTCACGGGCAACCTGTTTCAAGCGCCGGATCAAATAGACAACCTGTCAATTGCTCGAGGTTGGATACCCAAAGTCCTGGGTTGCAAGACCCACTGTGTCAAGATGGACCAGCGTTCACCTGTTCATGGGCCGGATTGTTGAAATGTTACTTTCCACTGTCTCTGTGCAAAGCCGCTTTCCATTTTCTTTCTCCAGGGTTTTGTACTCAGAGCCACTTGCTGTAATTGTTTGAAAAACCTGCACATAGGGCCGCCTTATATTTTTGTGAACAGACAATTTGTTTTAAGACTGCAGTACTCTGTATTTCAAAACATAGTGTTAAAACATAAACAATGATTTTCATTGAAAATAGAGTGTTTTGATTCTTTGAACACGCGGGTGTTTTTTTTAAACAGTGGTCTCCACTAGTCTTTTTAATCGCAATCGATAAATTGTTTTTGATCAAGTGTCTTGTTGATGTTGGAGGTTGCGATGCGATCATCGCAATCGCAATATACAATATGTAACCACCGCATAGTTTTTGCACCGTTGAATGATGCGATGCGATTGGCTAATCGCAATCGCAAATATTATAATCGCCCTTCGCTTTAAAGCCAAGGTCCGTGGGTGGTGTGGTCCCACAAGACCACGCGGCAGTTCCATTTTGAATCGCAAGTAGTTTTTTGTTATGGCCCGATTGTTATGAGAAATCCAGACCTGATGAAATTTTATGAACTCGTTTTAAAACTCATCGCGGGTCCGTTCTCCAATCGGAATCAGAAGATTTACGATGGTCCATTTGTTTTGTTAAAGCTGCGGACCCGATGCACATTATAGGGTGGATTTAAAAGGTTTTCGCGTCACAAAGGAGGCCTGTACCCAAAGGGCTCTGGCGAACGCGATATGGAATTATATGTTCGATTTGATAATCGATCGCGCGTTCAAGCACTGACGTCACCAGATCAAGTTTTGTAACGCGAAAAGTCCAGTTCAATTTTGGTTCTTAGACTTTGAAGTCCGACAAAGTAATATTTTGGTTCATCGCGCGATGCAAAGGTTTTATGTTATATATGTTTTATTAAATAAACATATGTTATATAAAATTGGGCGAAATGTAAAGCGGGCCCGACAGTTGTTTTAAATAGATTTTGTTTTAAGTTTTAATATAATTTTGTTTATTCCCGGATGCGAGTGGCCATCATGCATGATAGGTCGCAAGAATGGTGGGCGGGCGTGTGGGGTTCTACCACCGCCAACCTTCTTTGCGTCCTCTGCGCCATTAATTGCATTAACATTGCATTGTCCGGGGCATTTATGCGGCACACTCGTCCAGACTCGCGCTCAATCCACAGAGATATGGCTTCTCCGGGACGCTACAGACCAGATTTGTTACCCCTTTGCTCCTGTTGTGCTTCCGTGGTCTCTGGGCCAAGCTCTCGGACCAACATTGGTCGCAGGTGCTCGCTTTCCTGTTGTGTTAACCTTGCTCCTGGATTGCACTTCTCGCAAAACTCCTTCTGCACGAGTTTTGGCTTTCGCTCTGTCTCTCTCCCTGTGGAGATTGATTCTTACCAACCTTCAGTCCTTAGTTTGGGCACTTCCTGTTCTTTCAATTTTAGAACTTCTCATCTGAATTCCATGCCTTGATTACACCATAGAATGAGAAGCAGACGAGGCTCGAGCCGTGGTGGTCCTTCTCGTCGCCCTCCTCCCTCCTTGCCTAGCTCCTCTTCTCTACCTTCTGATTCCATGAGGGGTCGATATCCAGAGACTTGTAGCGGTAGGAGCGCTTTGGTGGGGCGTGGGAGTGCTCTGCAGGCAAGAAACCTCTCCAGTCTACTCCGGGGTCAGAAGCACAGAGCTCAATTCCTCTTCCCCTGCTTGCTCAACATGCCTACTGTCACGGCCACTATCACCATTTACTTCAAAGAAGAGCCGCTAGATTCGATTGTCAACTTTTCTGACTCTTCTCCGGTGCATTTGCCGACCGATAGGCCCTGTTCTCCTCCTATAGCTGGTCAGAAGCGAAAGATGGCTGAGGGCGGCTCCTCGCAGGACCCCTTCCTGGATTATGTTGCGGGTGTCTCCAAGAGGGGCTGTTCTACTGCTCCGGTTGTCGAGGATAAGGCGGACACTTCCATACAGGTTGCTCCGGATGATATTGTTGCTGGGTAGGAAGAGGACGACCCCGACGCTCACGCCTGCCCTATGGTCGAGTTGCCTCCTTCTTCTTAAGGTAATTAATGGCCTTTCTTCATACAGGCTTGTTTTTGGCTGCTCTTTGTGCTAGGCTCCGCTCTGGTATTCGTATGCTGACTCAGTTTAGCTAGCTCTACTTCTACTGCTCTTTTGATTGCTGGTTTCCCCTTTGTGGGCGGTAGAATGTTCTGTATAAGACCGTTCAATTTTACATTTATGAAGCTGAATGCTGTAGGTTGATATATTGTTTGGATACTCTGGCCGGTTTCCCCTATGAGGGCGGCTTTTTTGTGTTTAGATGCCTATATGTGCTTCATTGCTGTAACTGTCTCCCAGCACTATGTGTTGTTATTTTGACAAACCATCATGGCTGTACTAGAATGCCCATCTCTCGGGCCAGAATCTCTGAGGCCTCGGCCTCCTTGTAAACTTTTTTTGTATATTAATAGATTAAATTTACTCCAAAATAATTAAAAAAAAAAAAAAAATTGTTTATTAAAAAGCTTTGTGGTATATAAAGTGTAAAAAGGCCCGAAGGCTTAGTAATAAATAGAGTAAAGTTTTATTATATACACAACAAAAGTGTAGTTTTTTTGTAAGCACAACAGTGCGTTTTTATGTGTAAAGGACAGAGTGTTTTTTTAACACAGTAGTGTTATTTTGAAGAGACAGAGTGAAGTTTTTCTAGCACTGTGTTTGTAACAGTCATTTTGTAAGCCCTCTGTGTGAGGAAGAATTTTGTAATACTTTTTACAGTTAATGAATAGAAATTTTAAAGTGTGAATCTCTGTCCTGTGAAGAAAATTTTTAAATTTCTCTGTGTTAAGGAGGAGAGCATTATTCTCTCTAGTAGTTGTTCTAGAATTCTCAGAAATTCCAACATGGTATCGAAGCTAGTCCATGCTCTTTGAAGGTGTCAAAGAAGCTGAAGGAAGGATTTTTTGTTGCGGTAGCTTCTCCAGCAGAGTGAAGACTCAGTCAAGAAGAATCCAAGGTATTTCTCAAATCATTTTTTTGTGTTACTGTTGAAGACAATGAATTTGTTTTAAAAAACACAGTCAAGTGTTTGAAGCATAGTTAAGAGTGCAAGAATGGCTGGAGCTAGCACTAGCATGGGTATTGGTAATACTCAGCGCCCACAATTTAATGGGAAAAACTATGACTACTGGATAATAACCATGAGAGCCCTGTTTGCTTCCCAAGACTTATGGGAACTTGTTGAGGATGGCTTTGAATAGCTAGCAGATGAAAATGAGTTTGATGATTTAACTCGGGCAGAGAAAGAACTGTTGAAGAGAAATAAGAAGAAGGATTCTAGAGCCCTCTACTTTTTGTATCAAGCGGTGCATGAGAGTGTGTTTCCAAGGATAGCAGCAGCCAAGAGATCCAAAGAAGCATGGAAAACTCTCAAGACAGCCTATCAAGACATGGAGAAAGTGAAGACATCAAAACTACAATTGCTAAAGAGAGATTTTGAGACTCTTTGCATGAAGGGGTCAAATAACATTGACTCATTCTTCACATATATGATTGGAATGGTCACACAGATAAGGTCTCATGGAGAGACTCTTGAAGAAAGGAGGATTATGGAGAAACTATTGAGGAGTCTACCCTCAAGATTTGATGTGATTGTCACCACCATAGAAGATACCAAGGATCTCACAAAATTTTCAGTTGATGAGCTACATGCATCACTGATGACACATGAGCAGAGATTGGGTAAAAATGAAAAATTATCTCTAGAGCATGCCTTTAAGGCCCAGATTTCCTTTGGAAGAGGAAGAGGGTAAGGTAGAGGAAACAAAAGAGGAAGAGGCAGAAGCCAAAACAGAGGTGGAAGAAACAATCCAGCAAATGCTCAAGGAAGGGGCAGCAATCCAAATCAACATCAAGGCCAAGGCAGCAGCCAGCAAAGTGGTCAGCAGCATGCTCAAGGACAAAGGTATAATAAATCCAATGTCCAATGTCACTATTGTAAAAAAAATGGACATTATGCAAATGAATGTAGGAAGAAGCAGCATGATATGAGTAATAGAACAAATGCAAATTTCACTAGAGAAAATATCAACCAAGATAAATTGCTTTTAGCTTGTAATATGGTTGAGGAAAAGAGTAAAGATTTATGGTTTCTAGACTCCGGTTGTAGTAACCATATGACAGGAAACATAGCCATGTTTTCTATGTTAGATGAAAGTGTGAAGTCACAAGTCACACTAGGGATTGATAATAAAGTTTTTGTTATGGGAAAATGAGATGTAAATGTTTTAACAAGGAAAGATGTAAAGAAATCCATAGCATATGTTTATTATGTTCTTGGAATGAAATGTAACCTCTTAAGTATTAGACAGCTTGTTCAAAAGGGGTACAATGTTTTCTTTGAGGATGATGTTTGCACCATCATGGATAAACCACCCAGCAAACAAGGTATTGCTGAAGTGAAGATGACAAGGAACAGGATGTTCCCTCTCAAAATGAGAGCAGATTTGAAAAATGGAGAATAAATGGCAGCAGTGACACAAGAGGCTTTCGAGAGCGAACCAAAATATGACAATTGGTTATGGCACTTGAGATTTGGACATCTCAACTTGGAGGTCTTAACTTATTGAATAGAAAATGAATGGTAAGAGGTTTACCGTTGATTGAAAAACTGGACAGCCTTTGTGAAGGTTGTATCTTGGAGAAACAACACAGAGAAAGTTTTCCTTGCGGGAAAAGCATAAGGGCAAAAGCACCCTTGGAAGTTGTCCACTCAGATTTATGTGGACCGATGCAAACTCCATCACTTGCTAGCAGCCATTATATGTTAACATTTATTGATGATTTTACTAGAAAAACTTGGGTTTACTTTTTGAAAAACAAAAGTGAAGTGTTTGAAAGATTCTGCAATTTCAAAGCACTTGTGGAGAACCAAAGTGGGCTGCATATCAAAGTCCCAAGGACTAATAGATGAGGTGAGTATATCTCTAAAGATTTTCTACGTTTTTGTAGAGAAAATGAGATTGATAAGCAGTTTACAACTAGATATACTCTGCAGCAAAATGGAGTTGCCGAAAGGAAGAATAGAACAATCATGGATATGGTAAGGAGTATGTTAAAGGCAAATCATTTGCCTAATGATTATTGGGCTGAAGCTGTACATTGTGCAGCATACATTTTGAATAGGTGCCCTACAAAAGCAGTTATGAACAAAGTGCCGGAAGAGGCATGGAGTAGCATAAAGCAAGGTGTCACGCACATGAAAGTTTTTGGATGTGTGGCTTATGCATACATTCCACATCAGCTAAGGAAGAAGTTGGACAGCAAGGGGGGAAATGTATTTTCATTGGATACAGTGAAGAATCGAAAGCTTATAGGTTGTACAACCCATCCACAAAGAAGTTTATTGTGAGCAGAGATGTTCAATTTATTGAGGAGGAAGCTTGGGATGGAAGCATAGAGAAAACAGTGAATGTTAAACATTGTTTATCTCATGATGAAAATGATGAAGATCTGGCTTAAATACATCCCCCAACAGCAGCACCAACACAAGGGCAACAAAGCACACCCTTGAGGAGAAATGAAAGTGCTTCTCCAAGCACACCACAAGGAGGAAATTCAAGTGCTTCTTCAAGCATTTGTACACCTAATGAAAGAGGTGAGAAGTTCAGAAATTTAAATGACATTAATGAACAAGAGGAAACAAATGAAGATATGAACTCTTTGTTTGTTTTATATTGTCATGTTGATGAACCTATCCACTTTGAAGAAGATATTAAAGATAGGAAATGGATAGAAGCTATGGATGAGGAGATTAATGCCATAGAAATAAACAAGGCATGGGATTTGGTTGAACTCCCAAAAGGTAAAGATGTCATTGGATTTAAATGGGTCTACAAGACCAAGAGTAATGCTGAAGACAAAATAGAGAGACACAAGGCCAGACTTGTTGTCAAAGGGTATCAACAGAAGCATGGGATAGACTATGAGGAAACTTTCGCACCGGTTGCTAGAATGGAAACCATGAGAGCAGTGCTGTCCATAGCAGCTCAAAACAAGTGGAAATTTTACCAAATGGACATGAAGTCAACATTCCTAAACGAAATGTTAATGGAAGAGGTTTACATTGAACAACCTCTAGGCTACAAAAAGAAAGGCCAAGAGCACAAAGTGTGCAAGTTGAAGAAAGCTCTTTATGGGCTAAAGCAAGCACCAAGAGCGTGGTACGGTAAGATAGATTCCTATCTACTAGAAAATGGATTTGAAAAGTGTGAGGGAGAACCCACCCTCTACATCAAAGAAAAAGATGGTAAAATGTTGATTGTGGTTTTATATGTTGATGATGTTATTTTCACAGGTAATGATGATTACCTTATTGAAAATTTTAAAACAGTCATGAAAGAAGAATTTGAAATCACTGACATGGGTTTGTTGAAATACTTCGTAGGAATAGAAGTAGAACAAGATGAAAATGAGATTTTTATCTCACAGGCAAAATATGTTAATGAAGTGCTGGAAAGATTTAATATGCAGGAGAGTAAAGTAGCAATCACTCCCACAGTGATGGGATTAAAATTCAGCAGAGAGGACAACAACAAGGATTTTGATCCTAGTTTGTACAAGAGCATAGTTGGCAGCCTCATGTATTTGACTGCAACTAGGCCGGATATAATGCATGCTGTTAGTTTGATTTCCAGATTCATGGAGAGGCCAAAGGAAGCACATTGGCAGGCAGAAAAAAGGATTCTGAGGTATGCTAAAGGTACTAAAAGGTTTGATATTTTATATACTGCTTCAGAATGTTCAGATTTAATTGGATACACTGACAGTGATTGGGCTGGAAGTGTAGATGATCGAAAAAGCACTCTCAATTATGTTTTTCACATGGGTTCAAGAGCCATTTCATGGGCTTCTAAGAAACAGCCTATTGTAGCATTGTTTACAACAGAGGCAGAATATGTGGCAGCTACAGCAGCAGCATGTCAAGCAATTTGGATGAGGAGGATGTTGAGAAGTTTGTGCCAAGAGCAAGCAAAAGGAACTGTGATTTATTGTGACAATAGCTTAGCTATTGCATTATCCAAGAATTTTGTGTTTCACGAGAGAAAGAAACACATTGACACAAAGTTTCATTACATCAGGGAATTGGTAAACAATGGAGAAATTGCTTTAGAACACTGCATAACTGAGGAGCAGTTTGCAGACATTCTAACCAAGCCATTGGGGCAGAAGATTTTTGAGTTTTTAAGAAAATGCCTGGGTATGACTGATAACCCAGCAGTTGAAGGTAAGTGAGAGTGTTGAAATGTTACTTTCAATTGTCCCTATGTAGAGCCGCTTTCCATTTTCTTTTTCCACGTTTTTATACTCAGAGTCGCTTGCTGTAATTGTTTGAAAAACCTGCACACAGGGCCTCCTTCTATTTTTGTGAACAGACGGTTCATTTTAAGACTGCAGTACTCTGTATTTCAAAACAAAGCATTAAAACAGAAACAATGCTTTTCATTGAAAACAGAGTGTTTTGATTCTTTGAACACGCGGGCGTTTTTTTAAACAGTGATCCCCACTAGTCTTTTTAATCACAATCAGAAAATTGTTTTTTATCTAGTGTCTTATTGATGCTGGAGGTTGCGATGCGATCATCGCAATCACAATATACAATATGTAACCACTGCATAGTTTTTGCACCGTTGAATGATGCGATGCGATTGGCTAATCGCAATCGCAAATATTATAATCGCCCTCCGCTTTAAAGCCAAGGTCCGCAGGTGGTGTGGTCCCACAAGACCATGTAGTATTTCCATTTTGAATCGCAAGTAGTTTTGTGTTATGGCCCGATTGTTATGAGAAATCTAGACTCGATGAGATTTTATGAACTCGTTTTAAAACTCATCGCGGGTTCGTTCTCCAATCAGAATCAGAAGATTTACGATGGTCCATTTGTTTTGTTAAAGCTACGGACCCAATGCACATTATAGGGTGGATTTAAAAGGTTTTCGCGTCACAAATAAGGCCCATACCCAAAGGGCTCTGGCGGACGCGATATGGAATTATATGTTCGATTTGATAATCGATCGCGCGTTCAAGCGCTGACATCACCAGATCAAGTTTTGTAACGCGAAAAGTCCAGTTCAATTTTGGTTCATAGACTTTGAAGTCCGACGGAGTAATATTTTGGTTCATCGCGCGATGCCAAGGTTTTACGTTATATATGTTTTATTATATAAACATATGTTATATAAATTTGCGCGAAATGTAAAGCAGGCCCAACAGTTGTTTTAAATAGATTTTGTTTTAAGTTTTAATATATTTTTGTTTATTAAACAACGCTGTGGTATATAAAGTGTAAAAAGGCCCGAAGGCTTAGTAATAGACAAAGTAAAGTTTTATTATACACAACAGCAGTGTATTTTTTTTGTAAGCACAATAGTGCGTTTTTATGTGTAAAGGATAGAGTGTTGTTTTAACACAGTAGGTTATTTTGAAGAGACAGAGTGAAGTTTTTCTAGCACTGTGTTTGTAACAGTCATTTTGTAATCCCTTTGTGTGAGGAAGAATTTTGTAATACTTTTTACAGTTAATGAATAGAAGTTTTAAAGTGTGAATCTCTGTCTTGTGAAGAAATTTTTTAAATTTCTCTGTGTTAAGGAGGAGAGCATTATTCTCTCTATTGGTTGTTCTGGAATTCTTAGAAATTCCAACATGGTATCGGAGCTAGTCGAGGCTCTTTGAAGTTGTCAAAGAAGCTGAAGGAAGGATTTCTTGTTGCAGCAGCGTCTCCAGCAGAGTGAAGACTCAGTCAAGAAGAATCCAAGGTATTTCTCAAGTCATTTTTTTGTGTTACTGTTGAAGATAGTCAGTTTGTTTTAAAAAACACAGTCAAGTGTTTGAAGCATATTTAAGAGTGCAAGAATGGCTAGAGCTAGCACTAGCATGGGTATTGGTAATACTCAACTCCCACAATTTAATGGGAAAAACTATGACTACTGGGCAATAACCATGAGAGCCCTGTTTGCTTCCCAAGACTAATGGGAACTTGTTGAGGATGGCTTTGAAGAGCCAGCAGATGAAAATGAGTTTGATGATTTAACTCAGGCAGAGAAAGAACAGTTGAAGAGCAATAAGAAGAATGATTCTAGAGCCCTCTACTTTTTGTATCAAGTAGTGCATGAGAGTGTGTTTCCAAGGATAGCAGCAACCAAGAGATCCAAAGAACCATGGAAAACTCTCAAGACAACCTATCAAGGCATGGAGAAAGTGAAGACAACAAAACTACAGTTGCTAAGGAGAGATTTTGAGACTCTCTACATGAAGGAGTCAGATAACATTGACTCATTCTTCACACATGTGATTGGAATGGTCACACAGATAAGGTCTCATGGAGAGACTCTTGAAGAAAGGAGGATTGTGGAGAAACTATTGAGAAGTCTACCCTCAAGGTTTGATGTGATTGTCACCACCATAGAAGAGACCAAGGATCTCACAAAATTTTCAGTTGATGAGCTACATGCATCACTGATGACACATGAGCAGATATTGGGTAAAAATGAAAACTTATCTCTAGAGCATGCCTTTAATACCCAGATGTTCTTTGGAAGAGGAAGAGGGCAAGACAGAGGAAACAAGAAAGGATGAGGCAGAAGCCAAAACAGAGGTGGAAGAAACAGTCTAGCAAATGCTCAAGGAAGGGGCAGCAATCCAAATCAGCATCAAGGCCAAGGCAACAACCAGCAAAGTAGTCAGCAGCATGCTCAAGGAAAAAGGTATGATAAATCCAATGTCCAATGTCACTATTGTAAAAAAAATGGACATTATGCAAATGAATGTAGAAAGAAGCAGCATGATATGAGTAATAGAACAAATGCAAATTTCACTAGAGAAAATATCAGCCAAGATAAATTGTTTTTAGCTTGTAATATGGCTGAGGAAAAGAGTGAAGATTTATGGTTTCTAAACTCCGGTTGCAGTAACCATATGACAGGAAACATAACCATGTTTTATATTTTAGATGAGAGTGTGAAGTCACAAGTCACACTAGGGACTGATAGTAAAGTTTTTGTTATGGGAAAAGGAGATGTAAATGTTTTAACAAGGAAAGGTGTAAAGAAATCCATAACAGATGTTTATTATGTTCCTGGAATGAAATGTAACCTCTTAAGTATTGGACAACTTGTTCAAAAGGGGTACAATGTTTTCTTTGAGGATGATGTTTGCACCATCATGGATAAACCACCCAGCAAACAATGTATTGCTGAAGTGAAGATGACAAGGAACAGGATGTTCTCTCTCAGAATGAGAGTAGATTTGAAAAATGGAGAATAAATGGAAGCAGTGACACAAGAGTCTTTCTAGAGCGAACCAAAAGATGACAATTGGTTGTGGTACTTGAGATTTGGACATCTCAACTTTGGAGGTCTTAACTTGTTGAATAGAAAATGAATGGTAAGAGGTTTACCATCACTACTACATTTGGCGCAAATTCCGACACTTGGTTCCGACGCTTTTGACCAAATGTCGGAAATTTCCCCAATTTTTTTCCATCCCGCCCGAAACCGTCACTATACCGACGTTTATAGAAAGGTGTCGTATTACCGACACTTAGAAAAGTGTCGCCATTGCGACGTTTGGAGGAAGACGTCGCATTGGCGACACTATGGCCCAACACGTCGCTATTGCGACGACTACAAGTGCGACACAATGTCTAAGTGTCGTAATTGCGACGTTTGGAGGCCTTCGTTGCAATAGCGACGCCTTTTCCGCCGTCGGTATAACGACACTGATATGCGCGCTAAAATACAAAAACGAAACTTATATGCACGCTACATAAAAATGATTTTATTGTTTCATATCCGTCGCAATAGCTATATTAACGTCTGATATCACGCGCGCATCCGCCCTCGGCTCTTGCAGAACAGCATTCGCCCTCAGCTCTTGCAGAACAGAATTTTCCCTCAGCATTCGCCCTCAGCTCTTGCAGAACAGAATTTTCCCTCAGCATTCGCCCTCAGCGTTCGCCCTCAGCTCTTGCAGAACAACATTCACCCTCAGCTCTTGCAAAATGGTAAGTTATTACTGCAGGCCCTTCCTCCTATAGTAGGGTTGACTCTATTTGGGTTTTTTTGGTCAATTCCATTGGATTGTGTTAGGCTGTAGTGTTCTCTCTAGATGTCAAGAATCAAGATTCAATACCCTCTATTATCTTCATCACCCAATACAAGATTTAAATTTTTCCCAAAGAAACGCTTATTAATTTGGCAGCCATTATTTCTCCCTGCTTTAAAAACCCCACATTTAAATGAAAACAAGCATTGCATTTCAACTACAAAAATCTATTAGTGTTCAAATGTACATGTGTGCTACATTAACGTCTGATATCACGCGCACATTCACCCTCCGCTCTTGCAGAACAGCATTCGCCCTCAGCATTCGCCCTGAGCTCTTGCAGAATAGCATTCGTCCTGAGCTCTTGCAAAATAGCATTCGCCCTCAGCCCTTGCAGAATAGCATTGGCCCTCAGCTCTTGCAAAATGGTAAGTTCTTACTGCAAGCCCTTCCTCCTATAGAGGGTTGACCCTACAGCCTAACCAAATAGCTCCACTTGAGAAAAAATTTCATAATCTTGGGGCTGGATATACTGCAGAGCAAACAATTGTAGTTATCATTCGTGCTCGAATATATTAATATACTTTTTACATTGAACTGAAGATAGGGAAACAAGCAAATGCTAGCCATCATACAATGCTTTGACATAAGAGTTTTGAGTGACATACTTGAAAAAAGAACTCATCGACTGATATTTATAATCATTTGAGTTATTCAAGTCAAACACAATGTCAAGAATCAAGATTCAATACACTCTATTATCTTCATCACCCAATACAAGATTTAAATTTTTCCCAAAGAAACGCTTATTAAATTGGCAGCCATTATTTCTCCCTGCTTTAAAAAACCTACATTTAAATGAAAACAAGCATTGCATTTCAACTACAAAAATATATTAGTGTTCAAGTGTACATGTGTGCATCACTTGTGTAGGGTATTCCTTTTCCACTTTCACATTATCCAAGAATGTGTGCAATATAGTTCATATTTTTTGTGATTTAGATTATCTTGAAAAAGAAAAGGTAAATTATTTCCCATGGAAAAGAAGGTTTTCTCTTTTTACTACTGGAAATGGTACAAAAAAGTTCCATTTATACCCGAAACTCCTATGAAACAGGAACCAAATAAAGGCCATGTCCTCAATGGACATCATTTGGCTTTGAAAATGGCCATTGCACCGTGTTGTTTCTTATATTACAACACGATAGTTTCTTAGGTCATTTCTTGTTTCTTGAGATGAAAAACAACAAAAGAAATCGTGAAGATCCTTTTAAGAAATAAATGACCATTTCTCAATCATATCTCAACTATTTTTTATTTTATTCAGTGGTTGCTTACTTTGAGAGAAATTTAACACTTTTATAAGGAATATAACATAAAAACACAAAATGGGAAGGAATTGATGATGTAGATGACCTTTAGTTGTTGTCAATTAAGAATTGATAATACACGATGCATGTTTTGTACTACAAACTAGATTCCTTCCTGGAGTTAGGACACAGAGTATTGAATCAAAGTTGTAGTTTCTAACTTCTTGTATCGGTTCATCAATCTTGAAATTCAGACATTGCATGTCTTCATTGCTTCATGTTTGAATAATTTGCATCATATCGTACAATAGGAAATTAGGAATTATGATTATTATTACTTTATGGCTATAAAAAGGGTCTCTTTCACCTCTAATTACCTCACATTAATATGTCAATCCGGGAGCGTTTTGTTATTACAAAGAGTGACTCAATCCGAGGCTATCATTTGTCAGAGTAATGCTAGTAGTACAGTGCTTAAGAAATACAAGAGTAAACGGATGCTTGTCTATAACTAAATTACTTCAAAGAATAAATCACACACTCAGAAAAATCAACAGTTTATCAGTCAAGGGTGCGGCAGTGATAACCCATCCCTTCGGAAACTGATGGAAAGGAAACTAGAGCATGGACCATGAGCCTGGGAGCTAGACAGTGACTGCCACTGCTCACTACAGCCTTAGATCATCTCTCACACCAAACCAACAACTGTAAGGAAATGGAACAGCAAAGCGAATAAAGGATTGAACAACAATTCTGGAATGGAACAGCAACTCTAAAATGGAACAACAATTGAATAACTAAGTCCCGCGGGTTGTAACCTATTAACTCAAGTACTCTCTATGCAATCAGATAACATTCTTTCACTTCTAAAGGCAATTCACACAAATCATATTAATGGAACAGCAACAACGATTAATGAAGTATGGGACAGTATTGATTCATTAGAAACGCACACAACATGAATATAACAGCTCTGTAACATAACAGTAAGAACATGCAATGAACTCTTGAAAAGATTAATAACTTGATGTGGAGTCAACACACGATTCTATCTGCAAAAGCTTCAATGATTCAATCTTTAACAGAGCATGTAATATGAACTTATAAAACATACCAAATTACCAAATGACAATGATAAACAAACCACACAGAAATAAAGTCGTAATGGTACAGAAGAAAGTGTCCTTCGGGGCCGGGCCCTTAGCCTCCAAGGATACACCGCTTGAAGTTAATCCAGTCGCAGAGATGAAATAATCACCAAACTTTCATTAATGCATCGGTCAAAAATACATTGAACCAGTCTTCAAAGAAACTTAATCATCAAAGCTGATGTTTTACAGAAATTACATAAAAGCGTATCCTTCATCTCTATTTCTATATATCCCAAACTAACAGTGTTGTCTCTTTATATAAAGACGACGGCGGAGATGTCCAAGTGACAAGGTAAATAAAGCAGTGATCCCTCAGGATCGAAGATCCTGAGGGATTCGCCAAACTGTTAACTCTTCATCCTGTCTTTTCTTTTGCGCTGAGCTGGTGTCCTCTCCTTCTTTTCCGAGCCGATTTGCTTTGATCTGTTTACCTTTGTTTGCGTTCGGTTCTCGTCCAGAGAGACAGCAATTATCTCGACTTTGTCCTTCCCTTTGGAACGACAATTCCTCGTTTTCTCCTTTTCCTGTATAGAAAATAACCATTATCAGTGGCTAAGTTTTGCATATCAATTCTCACATGTTTTGTTATAGTTACTTATTAATTCCCAAATTCATGACACCAAAAGGTTCACAAATTCTATTAAAAAGCCACTGAAATAATGATCAAAAGCATACCTTTTTAGTACTCCACACACCCCCCTGCTTACCTTGTTTCATGTCCTCATGAAAACATTGTAGTTGACATGTAATGCAGTGAGAGAATATGCTGGAGAAGGAGTCTCATGCGGAGGCCTACAACCATGTTGAGTGATTAGATAGTCAAAGAACTGACCTGTTTGCCCCTCAGGCATATCATACAGGGCCTGGTATCCGGGTGCAGGGTGCCAAATAATTGGAGTGCGAAATCTATATCCTAACCAGGATGACCCTGCTTTCAGAATGGTCTTGCCATAGAGGTTCAAACGGTCGGCAGCTAACTCAAAGTTCTCATACTTAAATGGTTCTCTGAGCTGGATGTTTGGATCAGAGATTCGATATCGAAATTTGGCTGCATTAATGGCCAAGTCTTTGATGGAAAGAAAATACTCTAAACTCTCTCGAATGAGTGCCTCATGCATGGGTCCTAATGTTTCAATGGCACCAGGAGCCGTTATAAGATTTCTATGAACTTTCCACAACTGTACTAGGTTCCTAGGCTCAGCCCTAACTCGTAAATCTAGACCATTTTCCTGACCCTGGAAAGTATCATAGGCTTTGAGCCACTTAATCTGATTAACCCCGAATGAAATGAATGCTTGGAATTGGATGTCTCCAATGAAAGGGCCAGGGTTTAATTCAGTCTCCTGACTTAGCACAAGGTCGTGCAAATAAATTTCACACAACAACCTCTGGACTTTCACTCCATAATGTTTACAGCAGTCTATAAAGTCATTGACAGTGTTAATTTGTATTGGGGTGCCTGCTTTAACAGCTTTTATTTTTAATTGTAAGTACCGTTCTAATAAAAACAGAGCATAGTTTTTAGCAGGGGCCCTACATGCTAAAACATCATTGTATAAAGAACACAAGTCATTCATCTGTTTGATAACAGTATCTAGTCTACTGGTTACCTGTGCAACTTCCTCTTGTTCCTTTTTCCACCCTTCAAAGGCCTGGCTTTTAGATTGACTGACGTCCCTTAGTTGCTGCTGTAACTCTTCATATTTTTCTCGGGGAACCGTTTGCTCTCTAAGTTGTTCGGCTTCTTGCTGGGCTTGCTTCACCATCTTATGCAAGGTTTTTGTCTTTGGATCTTTTTTCCATAGGTCAGTGGAGGCCGGGAGTTTTACCTGAACTTTCTTATTATGCTGTTTGGAGTTCAGAACCCTTATTACCCCTGAGGGTGGTGCCTCTGTCTGAATTTGCTTGTCACTGATCCTTGTATCATCCTTTTCTGTTTTAACGCGAACACCCGTCTGTTCCTCAGCATCAACTGGAACGGCAGTTGGATTCTCAGTAGGGTTTTGAACAGCAGGCCGCTTGTTGGCCTTCTTTTTCCTCCCTCCAGTCTTTCTTACCTTCTGGTTCTTTTTCAGAATCCTAATTTGTTGTCTGAGCTGGGTTATTGTATTCAACAATTTATTCCGTTCCTTCCGCAACTTCTTAATTTCCAGTGTTTCCTTCGAAGGAACAACAATCTGTCTGCTGTGGACTGGGTCATGACTGGTTTCTAAATCTTCCTCTTGGGGTTCTTCTTCACTGCTCTGCTCTGGCTGTTCTGGGGTAGGAACCTCGACTGGTTCTGTCTCTTCCTGAGCAAATGTTGTTTCTGCTCCTACTCCCTCTAGAATTTCCTCTTGTGACATGGGAACAGATTGTTCCCGTTCAGTATTTTCCTCCTCTTCATCATGAACATGCATGTTCTCTTCCTGGGGTTTGTCGTGGGGGCCCTCTGAACTAGAAGGTTGGCCATACTTACTCATATTGGCTAGGACTACGGCCAAGTCATCATCTCCCAGTAGGTCTTGTAATGGGCTGTCTTCCTGCTGTCCCATTTCTTCCTCCTGTTCAGTTTCTGCTTCTATTTCTGTTCCCGAAGGCTCGGCTGCTTCTTCTTCGGGTTGCTCATCTTCAATTATCACTGGTTGGCTGGTGCTTCCTTGAAGCTTTTACAGCCTTCCTCTTATCCGGGCCAACCGAGCTGATTTTCTGGGCTTATCTATGCTTCCTCTCATTTGAGCTAACCGAGCTGATTTTCTGGGTTCCTCTGGTTGCTCGGGTGAATCAATGGCATGCTTCCGCTTTGCCGATTCTTGATGTAATTCTGGTTGTTCTGATGTACTAGCAACATGTTCTCTGCGTTTTGCCGGACACTCCAGTGTGCTTATAGAATGTCTGCGTTTTGGGGATGGCTCTGTCAATCCCCCCTCAATTTGTGCAATCAGCTCTTCCCAGCTGCTCTGCTGCTGGTTGAGGCCATAACTAACAACTAGTCGTATCAACCCATGGTGACTAACGATTGATTCTACGTGCTGTGCCTTTTTCATACACGTCTTTTCTTCCTTCGCAAGTAATATAACTCTGCACCGTTCTTGCTAGCTCCGTCCAGGGTTCACCTAGGGTTGCTGGCAGAACTCCCTTCCCTTTAATTGTCAAATTCTGGCCTTCGTCCTGGAACAGTTCCATGACCTTCTGTAATCGTTCCTTTTTTAATGTCCATACCGATCCGGTGGCTGGTAGCCCTGAAACTTCTGCAATTATGTCATTAGTGACCGCTATGCGCTTCCCTCTTACTATGGAGTGGTCATCTTGTAGGTTCTGCAAGAATTCCATCGCCACTGTTTCGTTGGACTCCTGTAGGCGATTGAAATAATTCAACCATCCTGCTCTTTCCAGGATCTCCCGGGCAGCAGCGGAGATCGTCAGCTGTTGAGGCTCACTTCGAATTGCTCTTCCTCCCATAGTTTCACTGTAGATTCTAAATGGAACGGCAACTACGTTTTCTGTATGAAACACAGCAAGGTTTCGAAAAAACACAGAGTATGCAACAGTGCAACAGAAAGTAACTTGTGACAAAAATAGAAATGCCATGCCGTTAAACCATGCCAAACCGTCGTATACTAGCTTTCCCGAATGGTGAGCTGACACGTAATTCAGGGAATGATGAGGTTAACCTCCCCCCCCCCCGCAATGTGATAGGCTGTCCCAGCCGGAAAATAAAGGAGCGGCACCCGGTCTGCAATCAAGTCAGAAAGGAACAGCATATGGAATTATGCCATGTTGAAAAAGGACAACAAATTACCGAAATCGAGGCGGAGAATTGATCGCGTATTATATAAGAGGCTGTTGTGTTATGATTTGAGGCTGATGGATAGGGCATGTATCGTACTTGCCAAATCTCAAGTGGTCATGGTCACTTCCGTTGCCATGATTGGTAATGATAAATGTTCATGCGATATATAAATCGGGAAATGACATATGATTAGTTGCTCGGATATAAGAAACAAAAGAGTATTAGTATCTTACCCATTGATGTAAGCAAGGTGACTTCAATACCATTAACAGTACTCTGCTGCCAACAGGTGTCCATAACCTTGGCAGAGTTGTTTTTTTACCCTCGGAACCATAATCCTTTGTGTATACTTAGGAATGTTGTTATGTCAAAATGTAGACCATTATGCTGGCTTGGTGACAGTTAACCATAATGCCATTCACGAGGAAAGAGCGAAACGTGGGCAGGCCGGCTCGTGATGAGACCTCCTGTTCCAAGGTTTGTTTATTTGATATACCTTTTGGACCATATCCCTGATGTGGTGGCCAGAATGGGAATGCCACTTCACTTCCATCCTCATGATCATGGTAGGCTGGCTCTCGATGAGACCCCCTATCCTGCATTTGACAGTTCACATATTTTTTCCTTTTTCATAGAATACTTTTCCTTATTTATACACAAAGGGTGGTTCAACACTCCTTAAGAGTAGGAATGGTGGAAGAAGTCTTATTATCTCTATAGGAAGATATAAACTCTTTGCTCTTATTCCCAAGTGCTAATAAAAAAAGTTTAAGGGAATCAGCATGATAAAGATAACCAATCAGGGCAAAATTAGTAAAACCATGTCAACAAAAGGTAAGAAATAAGTATGTCCTTCCATTTGTCCTCTTACTAATGCAAAGCCTTATAGATATAGCGATTTATGGTTTGCAGATTTCGGTATGTTGTGATTTTATATGTCATTGCACAAATACATAGCTGTATCTTAAAGACTAGAAAAAAGATGGGCAAGAAGCATCCTCAATTTAGATCAGCAAAAGAATAAGCTGTTTCACAAGGAGAGCAGAAGTATGCGAGTGGTGTTCCTTTGAAAAAGAACAACGACGGATGATAAAAAACAGCAAAAATGCAAATGCTGTTCCTTTGGGAAAAAGGAACAGCAAAAACAAAAATACTATAAAAATACTCAAAATGCCCTTCCTTTGAAAAAGGAACAACAACAATAAAAGAACGTTGTTTCTTTGAAGACAAAGAACAGTGGTAACCAAAAGGAACAGCGGAAAATGTAACAATGCCGTTCCTTTGAAAAAGGAACAGCAGAGATCCCGAATGATGTTCCTTTAGAAAAGGAACAGCAAAACAACAAAAACCAACATATAGAAAAAAACACGCATATGCTATTAGAAGAGCAAAAATCGAACTTTGTAAAAGAAAAGGAACATCAAAAAAATGACAAGAAAATATTTAATTCAAACTTATGTACAAGAACCACTCAAAAAAACAAGAACTTATGTACAAATTGCAAAAAGAAATGAACCCTTAATGAATTACAGGTGAGGAAGATTTCTCTTCCTCTCCTAAGATCTCCATATCAGTGTCTCGGCGTAGCTGCTGGCAGAAGGATTCCCGAGTGAGTGGTTTGCGATAGAGACGGACTCGATGGCCATTTACTTTGAATGCATATCCAGAACCGTCAATGGTGATTAGAGTAAGGGTTCCGTTGTCATGTACCTTCTGGATTTCGTATGGTCCCAACCATCGAGTCTGAAGTTTTCCAGGGAAGTCCTGAAACCGAGAATCGTATAACAGAGCCCAGTCTCCCTCGTGGAAGACTTTGTTCTTGATGAGCGCATCAATGCCATTTAGCTCGCCGCCGTTGAATCAATGCTATATTTTGTAGTGCAGAGAGCCTAATTTCGTCCAATTCATTGATCCGCCGTAGTCGATTGATTTGTGCCTCGTTTAGATCTAGGCCAACTTCTCGTGCCGTCCGTAATGTTTGGATTTCGAATTCTATGGGAAAAATGGGTTGTTTTCCAAACACTAATTGATAAGGTGAGTAACCTGGTGGTGCTTCTCCATGTTTGTTTCTATAGGCCCAGCAGTGCTCGTGTAGTCTGCAGCCCAATCACGCCTATGTGACGCAATGGTTTTTGTTAGGATTGATTCTATTATCTTATTGCTACTTTCTACCTCCGCCCATTCGTCGTGGGTGATATGGAGTAGTGATTTTATGTCGGACGTGATAATTGTTGAGTGTTGCAGACTAATCTATTCCCGTAAAATCGTGGTCCTCCATCCGTAATTATTTACCTTGGAAGGCCATAACGTACAAATAGATGGAACAGAACCGTATGACAGTAGTCCTCTCGTGGCTCTTGGCAACGCTTTCGCCTCAACCCATTTGGTGACATATTCGTTGCCACCAAGATATATGTTTTCTAATTTGATGATGGGTTGATGGGTCCAACGAAATCAAGAGCCCATCGCTCGAATGGTTCAATGACTAACCGTGGTTTCGCAGGCATCTCATCAACTTGACCAGGTCGTCCCGCTTTCGCCGGGCAAACTGCCACAGCTTTGGACAAATTTCTTTGCATCTTTGAAAATCGTAGGCCGCAAGAATATCCCCGTCCGGCAATACTTTATGTCCAGCTCTTACGCTCGCAAAGTGTCCACCACACGGTCCATTGTGACAGCTTTAGGATGTCAAAGATTTTCATCTTCTCGAACACATCGCTCGATATGCATGTCCGCCTCTCGTGTGAAACAAATAGCCCCCCAATCCACGAGAATCGAGCACTCTTCTCGAACACTATTCTTGCGCTCATTAGGTTAAGTGTTTTGGTAGTTTACCCATCAGAGGTAATTGGCAACATCAAAGATACCAGGGTGTTTGAACGGCAACAAAGAAATCGTGTGCTCGTCCGGAAATTGATCTTCAACCCGCCGCCGCATCGATTGGTTTTGGTATCCTCGAAAGAAAATCGCATGTGGTTTTCTTTGCCGTGCCGATCCTTGATTGTGATATCGAATTCTCGCAATAAAATCAACCATCTAGTTACTTCCGGCATTCGTGACAGTGCTTATTTGCTAAATATTTTATGGCGTAACGGTCCGTATACAAGATAACAGATAGCCCGTAACATAATGTCTAAACTTATTGACAAAGATGTATTACGAGCCTAGGAATTCTTTTTCAAGAATATGTAATTTAATTCAGCAGGGATAAATTTTTGTTGATGTAATAGATAGCATATGGTTTTTTATCCTCTTCCTGCCCAAGGATCGATCAATGGTCTATATCTCGAGGCATCGATGATATCCGGAACCCAGTAAGTCCCGCCTTGGTCCCTCGAAGGACTGGCCGGTGGATACGAGCTTCTTTAAATCCTCGAAAGCATGGTCACATTTTTCCGTCCAAAGAAAATCAACGTTACCAGTTAGTGCATATAGAGGAGCAAAGCAATGTGCGAATAATGTTCTATAAATCGTCTATAATAACCGCAAAATCCAAGAAAGTCGCAGACCTCCGTTTGAGTAGTAGGAGTGGGAATGAGCAAAAGTATTTGGATTTTTGGCCTGGTCTACCCGAATGCCGGTCGCTAAACATAATGTCCTAGGATAAGTCCTTCACTCATCATCATGAAACATTTTTTCGTGGCTTAAGCAAAGCCCGGTAGTAATGCGACGTTGTAGGACTTTTTTCTAGGGTATCTAGTGCTAGATCAAAATCATCTCCATATGGTGTAAAGTCATCCATGTAAACTTCAAGTCCATCATTTATTAAATCTGCAAAAATGCTAAGTGATAGCCCTTTGGAATGTGGCAGTGAGCATTACATAGGCCAAAAGGTAGAACTCGATAGGCAAATGTTCCCTCAAGGACAAGTAAATGTAGTTTTATCCCGGTCTCTGGGCAAACTCAATCCGATTGTATCCACTCGAGCCATCCAGAAAGAAAATAATTTCTTTCCCTGCTAAAGTATCTAATACTTGGTCTATGAATGGGAGAGGAAAATGATCTTTCGTGTTGCTTTTTTTAGTTCCCTATAATCCACACGTATTCTCCACTTTCCATTCTTTTTTGGTACAACCACAAGCGAGAGAGACCCATTTACTATCGAAATAGGATAGATAAAATTGACATCTAAAAGTTTCGAAGTTGCTTTTACCACATCCTTGGGATGAGGATTAAGTCTCCTTTCGCGGGCCGACGCACATGTCTGGCATCTTTTTTCTATATAAATGTGGTGTGTACATAATTGGGGATCGATTCCTTTCATATCGTGGTAATCCCATGCAAATGCTTCTTGATATTTTGTTACCGTAGTGGATGAGCTTTGTTTCTTGTTCAAAGTGAGATTGGCATTGATGTTTAAAGTTTTTCCTAGGCAATTTCCTACGCTTTTACTATTTGCAACAGAAGTAACAGTATCGTTTGGTCATGCGTATCTTTCGTAGGATCTTTCCTCCAATTCATTATCAAACGCCGCTTCTATCATGTGACACTATGTACGAGATTCAGCTTTGACTAATGAAATTATTAATGGCATCATCTTCTCGTTTGGTCTTTAAAATCAAGTGCCTCTTGTATAGTTAATGGAGATATGATGTTATCGTAAGGTATGATACATGGTGCTTATTAGTTTTGATTATTGTGACACTTGGTTACGCTCGGAGGATATAGGACTAAATTCTTGCTATTCTGTCCCTTCCGTTATGGTCATATTTCTCGCCGCTGTACTCAATGTAGGCACTCATAGCGGGCGAGCCAAGGTCTACCTAAAATTAGCGGGTGTCCATCAAGTCGGGTTTTTGGATTAATTATCAGGAAATCGGTTTAGATACTCCCCAGAATCAACAGAGACCATGACATCTTGTAGAATACCCTCTGGCCCAACCACGATTCGCTCACCCAACTCTAACAAAGTAGAGGTGGGTTCTACCGATGTAATGCCGAGCTTTTGGCAAGTAGTGGTTGTTAAAAATATTAATTGCAAACTCTCCTAGATCAACTAAGGCATTGGGATGGTCCCACCATAAATTTGAACACATATAATTGGATTTCCTTGGTCTTCATATTTAATGGGTGTTTCTTTCCCGTATAATAAGTCGATAAAGTACCACTACTCGACTCTTGGATTATTTGTTATATTCCTCCTTTGGGTTTCTTTATGCACAACTCTTTGATAGTTTTTGCGTATATAGGAATGTCTTGAATGGCTTGGAGGAATGGGATTTTTATGTACGATTTTTGTAATTCTCCTGAATGTCAAAGTCGATATTGTGTGGGTCGAGGTATGACTAATCGTTCGGGGAAACGGGAGGAGAGGATGTGGCTGCTGATTATGAGTCCGCTCGCTATTTACATCCTCTTGTTGCAACCGATGTTCTCGTGGTAACCGATCTTCAATATGAACCCGTTTTATCTCCCCGCTCACTATACGGTCTGCATCTTAACCGAAGATCATCGTACCCCTCGGCCCGGGTCCTATTTCTCGTGGTGATTCTATGATTTGATAGATTGGACCCTGTTCGTTATTTGGATTGGGATCGTTGGGCCGGGAGTTGCGGTTCTGTGGTTAGACCGGGGATTTTGTTGTAAGGTCTTGCGTAGTAGGTTGAGGGAGCTGAATAGTTCCACAAAGTTTGGCTGCATCGCCTTTGCCAAATTTGTCTCGCCAGGGTGAACTTTTGTGAAGTAAGGGGAGTCCATTGCAGAAGGATATGGGCCATTTGCCAATATGGTGGAGTGTAAGGAAAATTCGGCCAACCGCATTGGCTTTGTTCGATTCAGCCATGGGTTTGAAGAAGGAAACGATTGTGGTGACCAGCTTTGAAAATGGGGGTTGAGATTGATTTTTGCGACACACCATATTGTTGAGTATTATACCGTGGAGGTTGAAAGGAAAAGAGGTTGGAGTCCGAAACATACTCGTATTGTCTCTGGGCCGGCCACCGGCGACGCCGGTCGGATCAAGTACACCGATTCTCGTTCCTTCTCTCGCTTCCTTACATACACACACGTCAATCCAAGAAGTGAGGGGCACGCCTTTTCCCGTAAGGTGATATTTTGTACGTATGGCGCATGTTTGGGCTTTATCCAAAGGACATTCCTTGTGGCGTGCGTTTTTCTTTTCCGCATCGCGCAAGATCGCCAAACGTCGTTCGCCTCCATCCGCTCTCGTTTAGCCTCGCACAATATCAAGTTGTGTAGTTAGTGTCCCCGCAATATTAGTTTTGAAATTTTCTAATAAATTTCCACTTCGCACGTGTTACTCCTTCTCGTTGATACTTTGTTATCTCTTGCAAACCGATCATATTCAGTCGGTTTTATTCTTTTGTGGCCGCTCTCGAACTCCCCGACACATAAATCAATGATGTCGAAAAATTCTCTCGATAAATATCCCCTTTTCCCATGATGTTTAATGTTTCAACCATTGTTCCTTCATGCCCCTTATTAATGCGCTTTTAACACATTATCAGCAAAGGTAGCGATGCATAAGGAGATCTTTGTAGATTGTACTCGAAAACGTTCCACATACTCCTCCAATGTTTCATTCCTGTCCGTCTCGTCATTTGGAATATTTCGTCTTTTAAATTCTTCTAGACCCACAATAATCCCGATATTTTTTAAGAAGGATTCTTTCATTTGATCCCAATTGTTGATAACCCCGCCACCTAATCCCATAAACCATCTTAAAGCGCCCTTTTAATGTAGAGGGAAATAATTTTCAATCTCGGGGATCGGGTGTAATCATACTCCCCCGCATAACACATCGAATTCAAATAAAAAATGCATCCGGGATCTTCCGATGGGAGACCGTGAAATGTAGGGATATGTCAAGAGGATAGCTCATGCGGTGCATTTGCTCGTTAATCCACTATAGGATATTGTAATGTAGAGGTTTGAGCATTTGGCCGGTTCCGAGCCATGGGATCGAATATATGCCAATAACCTTCTCGGATATCTAGGAGGGTATTCCTCTAGGTTGAGAGGGAAATGGTTTTGACAGGATAGTTTTAATAGCACTTCTTATCTAGAATAATGAGAATACTCGTATGTCCGAGGAGATTGGATCCCCTTCTAAACAATGATTTTTCGCAGACTCCCTTATCTCGGGCTATCTAATGGCCGATTTGTTCCAATAGGAGATTTTGGTTCCTTGGTTTCCCCCGTTTCTCCTTCTTCTTCACAAAAGTTGCCGGAATTCCCTTCCCGCAATAGTTCGCGAGTAGAATTTTCGATTTCTTTGAAAGTCTTGCTCTTCTCGCCTTGACTATGCACCAAACAGGCCGCTGCATGGTGATCCCGTGGCTCGAAGGGAACTAGTAGGTCGTTTAGAAATGTTTTTTCTGCCTCATCGATGGCCGAGATTCTCGTTTTCTTATAGATTTCGCTTTATGAAGGTCGTTCGCCAAGGGTCACCGACCCTTAGCTTTTTCAAAGCTTGGATGGAGGTTTGATATTCTTTTTCCGGGTCTTTCTTTCGCTTAGTCATGCACTCAAATGAACTACTAAATTCTATTCAAACAAAGTACACAACCGTTAGGAAAGCTGAGAGTGGAGCAGTGGCTTTTACATGCCCTCGCAGCGTAGGTTTTTACCTTCCGTTTTTAAGATCCAACTCTTTCCCTAGCAGTTCGTACACTACTCGAAAAAAGACAAATGGCTACACTCTTTCTCCCAGCAACGGCGCCAAAATGTGGAGCTATAAAAAGGGTCTCTTTCATCCTCTAATTACCTCACATTAATATGTCAATCCGGGAGCGTTTTGTTATTCCAAAGAGTGTCTCACCGAGGCTATCACTTGTCGAGTAATGCTAGTAGTACGTACGGTTTAAAAAATACAAGAGTAAACGGATGTTGGTCTATAACTAAGTTACTTCAAAAGAATAAATCACACATTCGTAAAACTAGGCAACTTTATCAGCCCAAGGGTTCTACAGGTCGATGAAACCCATCCCTTTGGAAACCGATGGAAAGGAAATTAGAGCATAGACCACGGTCCGGGAGCTAGACAAAGAATTCCAAAGCTCACTACAGCTTTAGATCGTATCTCACACCAAAACAAACAAAATCCGAGTAAATGGAACAACGAGCAACAAAATAGAACAGAAAGAAATAAAGAATTGAACAACAAATATGGAATGGAACAAAGAATCGAACAACTAAGTCCCGCGTAGTCGTAACCAAAATCTTAATCTATTAACCCAAATGCACTCTTCGCAATCAAATAACAATCTTTCACTCTTAAGGCAAATCAAGCAAAAACATACTAATGGAACAACATTAACTATCGATAAATTATGGAATGAAAGACTAGTAAATCATGTACGCACACAAAGATGTCGGAATAATAATCCTGATCAATCTTAATCAACAGATACGACCGTGCTTCCAAATAGAACAAGATTATTTCGAATCCAACAATTATGAAGAACACTACTCAAATGAATCTATGACACGAATGTTCAAGATAAAAAGTCTCGTATCAGAACAAGAAGAATATTCGGTTAAGACTAATAACATGCAATTAACTCCCGAAAGGATCAATAACATAATGCAGACAGTCAATACACAATTCTATCCGTAAAAACCTTAATGATTTAATCTTAACAGAGCATGTAATAGCAACTTATAAAGCATATCGATTACCAAATAACAACGATAAAATCAAACCACGCGTAAATCAAATCGTAGTGATACTACGAAGTGTCCTCCCTGTCGGCCCTTGGGCCTCCAAGGATACACCGCCTTAAGTTAATCCGTACGCATAAATGAGATAATCACCAAGCTTATATTAATGCATAAGACAAAGTACAATGAACCAGCTTCTCAACGAGACTCGATAATCGCAGTTGATTTTTAAATTTAAAAATTACATAAGAAGCATCCCTCAAGCCAACAAGAGGCGCTTCCGTAAGAAGCGTGAGTGGCAGAAACAGGAGTCACCCACATGAGAATCTTTGGGTGTGTAGCATATGTATACATTCCGTACAAATTGAGAAAGAAGTTGGATAGTAAGGGGGAGAAGTGCATTTTCCTTGGATATTGTGAAGATTCCAAAGGATACTGCATCAGATAACCCATCCACAAAGAAGTTTGTGATAAGCAAGAGATGTACAATTCATCGAAGAAGAAGCGTGGGATGGAAGCATTGAGAAAACAGCCAATGTCAAAACTCGTTTATCTCTATGATGAAGATGATGTAGATGTGGTTGAGATTAATAACCCATCCATTGCACAACCTCCAAGAAAGCGCAAGGCCAGAAGGGACGCCCAAGCAAAGGTCCCTCAGAACACCCTTTGAGAAGAAGTGGCGTGGTTCACCGAGTACACCACAAGGAGCGCGATGCACTAAGTGCTTCATCAAGCACGGCTACACCAAGTGAAAGAGGAACAAGATTCAAAAGCCTTAGAGAAATCTATGAGCAAGGAGAAGCAAACGAAGGTATGAATTCCTTATTTGCTTTGTATTGTCAAGTTGATGATCCTATTCATTTTGAATATGCTATTAAAGACAGTAAAAATGGATAGAAGCTATGGATGATGAAATTAAAGCCATAGAGAAAAATAGAACATGGGAGTTGGTTGATCTCCCGTAAGGTAAAGAAGTCATTGGAGTTAAATGGGTATACAAAACCAAAAGCAATGTTGAAGGGAAAATAGAAAGACACAAGGCCGTCGACTTGTTGTCAAAGGATATCAAGCAAAAGCAAGGGATTGATTATGAAGAAACTTTTGCACCGCTTGCAAGAATGGAGACGGTAAGAGCAAACTGTTGTCCATAGCAAGACAAAATAGATGGAAAGTATATCAAATGGATGTAAATCCGCGATTTTTAAATGGAGTTTTAATGGAAGAGGTGTGTGTGAACAACCTCTTGGATATGAGAAGAAAGGCCAAGAGCATAAGGTCCGTAGAAATTGAAGAAAGTTCTTTATGGCCGAAACAAGCACCAAGAGCATGGTACAGTGTTAATAGATTCTTATCTATTGGAGAATGGATTTGAAAAGTGTGAGGGAGAACCCACCTCTACATCAAAGAAAAGGATGGTAAGTTATTAATTGTTGTCTTATATGTTGATGATTTAATTTTTTACGGTAATGATGATTACCTTGTTGAAAATTTTAAAACAAACTATGAAAGATGAATTTGAAATGACCGACATGGGTTTGTTAAGATACTTTGGGAATAGAAGTGGAGCATGGTGAGAAAGGAATTTTTATTTCTCAAGCAAAGTATATGAATCAAATTTTGGAAAGATTCAACATGCAGAGTGCAAAGTCGCAATTACTCCCATCGTAATGGGATTGAAGTTGAGTAAGAATGACACGAAGAAGTGATTTCGATCCAAGTTTGTATAAAAGCATAGTTGGCGCCTCATGTATTTGACGCAACTAGGCCGTATATTATGCATGTCGTTAGTTTAATTTCCGTGTTTATGGAGAAGCCAAGAATCACATTGGCAAGCAAGCAAAAGAGAATTCCGAGGTATGTGAAAGGAACAAAGGATTTGGTATTTTTTATACTACTTCAAAAAAATTCAGAATTGGTTGATACACCGACAAAGGATTGGGCTGAAGTGTAGATGATCGGAAGAGCACTCGGTTATATTTTTCATATGGTTTCGTGAGCCATTTCATGGCTTCTAAGAAATGTACCATTGTAGCATTGTCTACAAAGCAGTAGGCGTAATATGTATGTACTGACAAGCAGTTAGGCCGTGTCAAGCAATTTGGATGAGAAGAATGTTGAGAAGTCTATGTCAAGAACAGTAAAGGGCACCGTGATTTATTGTGACAATAGCTCACTATTGCATTGTCAAAGAATTATGTGTTTCATAAAAAGAACAAAGCACATAGACACAAACTACCATTATATCGTAGAATTGGTGAATAATGAGAAGTTGTTTTACAACATCTGTAAAAACAGAGGAACAATATGCGTATATTTTAACTAAACCTTTTGGACGTAAAACATTTGAATTTCTAAGAGAATGCTTGGGTATGATGAACAACCCAAAACAGCCCTGACTTTAAGGGGGAGTGTTGAAATATTAAAGTCACTCGCTGTACCCTTTGGGCAAGACAAGAAGAAACAAGTACAAGGCATAGAACAGAGATTGAGTGCGCAACACTCGCATTGAAGAAGAATGGGAATGAATTAATTTTGATGGGCCGTAGCCCACAATTGCGTAAGAAATTAACAGTGATGGACAAATCCGTCTTGCAACTGTAATGAATATTTCCCGTAGATCTTTTCTACGGAGGAGCGTATTAAATTAAAAAACAGCTGCTCTCGGCGTTAAAGCCTTCAACAACCGTAATGAACGTAAACAGCAGTGAAGTCCTTTTTAATTTTGAATTGGCTGACAAGTGGTCCCCACCATTTTTATGCCAATCGGAATCGAAAATTGTTGAGCAAATGGTTCTGTTGATATGGAAGAGTTCCCTGCAAGCCGAACGTTTATCACATTGAAACTTATACATAAATCACCCCCACAAGAATGGAGGCCCGTGGGTCCACAAGACCACGTGGCGGAAATTCATTGAATCGATTGATTTCAATCGAAAGGTTCAATCGGGCGGGATTTTGTTGTGTCACCCGATCAGTGCGGATCCGATCGCAATCGAAGGAGCGCGAGGTCGTGTTCCAATCGCAATCGAAAGATTGAATGGAACACAAACTTTGTTTTCAAGACATTTGCCGATTATCGATTGTCGATTGTCCAATCGCAAGCGGAAGATCGAGGTCGAGCTTCAATCGCAATCGAATGATCGAAGGTTTGTTTGTTTTTTGCACGCGTTTTAGTGAAAAGCGCGATCCGACGGTTTTATACAACGGATTTAATATCGGTGCCATCGAGTCCATGGTCCGATCGCAATCGAAAGTTTGAACGGATCACAAAATGTGTTGTCAAGTTTTTTTGCCGATCGTCGATTGTCGATCGCGTAGTGGTCCTAACTCGTATGTCCGGCATTTCATATTTTATGGTTTCGCAAAGGTTTTTCCTTTGTATTTGGTTTTCATTTTGATTTAAGTTTTAATATGGTTTTTTGTTGTAATGTTTAATATATGCGCCATACATATAAAAAGGAAAAGGCCCGAGAGCCAATTGTAATGTAATGCATTACGTATTGTATTTGTGAACCGCTGTGAGCCCGCAGGCAAGAAGAAAACACAAGAAGACCATTACAACATGATTTAGTGCTGTTCTGAAGAGAGACAGAGTTGTTTGTTTAGCACCGCGTCCGTAGCGCTCATACACCTTTGTCGTTATCCCTCTTTAGAGGAAGAATCCGTATCGCTTTTTTGAAAGGAATAGAAATTTGTTTTAAAGTCCCCGAAAACTCGTCTCCTCGTCAAGTTGTTTAAATTACTTCCCGTGTTGTAGAGGGGAGTTTTATATTCTCTCCATCGTTTGGCTTGGAATTTCCCAAAATTCCAAGCATCATTTATTTTTTCAGCAATATTAGCGACTCCTTTTCGCTACCCAGTAATCACAATTAAAAAAAACAAGCCAACGTAATACGTGAGCGATGAGATTAAATGGAATTCCATGAGATTACCATGTCAAGAAAGATTATCATTGATCCGCATGAGCCCGAAACTCGTTTGGGGGTTCGTAAACTTCATACAATACAAAGAGAATCATAAGATCTACAGGATGCCCTTCACTTTAAAGATTTAACTGTGGGCTATGGGACTAATATCAATATCTTCGATGAATTCAAACAAAAGTATAAGATAAAGAAAATTCATTACAAATTTCAGTCATCTCACGTCTATCTTGCTGATAATATACATCACCCCCAAATTACTACCACGGGACGGTAATCTTGAATTCCGGTTCATTCTCTTCCCTATGTCAAACTGAAAATCCCCTCGCTGCAGGCATCCGGCCCTTGTCTTGCAGAGGCACTACCGCCCTCATCGAATGTCTAGTATGAAGCCGTAAACCGATCTTCAATACTCCGATCAAAATCATAATGACGCCACTATCTAGTCGGAGACCTTCGCCACGAAATTCTCGTCCCGTAAGAATGTTCCGAGGCTTGACATCCAGATGAATAATGTGTAGCCAGGCCCAATACGATATTGATTTCTTTGTACGAGTATTTCGCCATCACTTCGAACATGATGTTCATAGCTCCACTTGAAAGTTCCGTCGGGTTTCGCCTTCCGCTAAGAAAATAAAAATCACCGCAGCACTGCGAACAAACCGACCGCCACTTTGTAAGAAGTACCGCCATGCTTTGAGGTCTTCTGATTCTTGATCATGTCGCGTACTTTTCCCTTTGATGAAAATAAAATTGCTCTCGTTTGAAAGTCTCTCACCGTCTCGTACCGAAAAGACACAGAGAACATAGAGAACATAGATAGCTGTTGAGGACGAAATGGTGAAAAATGATAGGACTCGAGATATACATATATATCTCCTGGCGCTTCTAGAACCGTCCATTGATATACATATTTGAGGTTCTACCTCCTCTCCAACCATCCCCGAATCATGGGATCGTGCAATTCAAGTACTTCAACGGCTATGGCTTGAGGGCATGGTTGATAGAAACAAATCATCCCCGCCGTCCATGTTTTTTTTACTCCAACGGTTACTTCAATTGACAGCCATGGTTGATAGAAAGCCATAAAGGGCCGAGTTGATACAAAGCCATAAAGGTTATCAACCCTGCTATGGCTTGAGGGCTCGAGTTGTCTTCTCCCAAGCCATAGAAGCATAAGCTATAGGATATTAAAATGCCGTATAGGGTTACTTATGGTTTATAGGATATTAAAATGCCGATAGGGTTACCTAGATTTAAACCGATTTAAATCTAATTATGAGCATATACTCGCTTTAGAAATTTAATATTGTATAACTTACGATTTATTGTTTACCGTAAAATTCCACTCTGTGCTAAATGAATATTTGAATTCCAAACGCGACGGCAAATTTGAAATTCAACACGGCAATGCAATAAAATTGAAATTCAAATGGGAACCCACCACCGAGTCGCTGTGAGAAGCGCGAGAATACCGCATAAACTCAAACATAGATGCAACGTACATTTATTTCATTAACTACGACATTTCGCTCTACTCTGAAAGATGGATGGAGTGATCGCAAACAAACGGCACAGGTCACATCTTAGATGCGGCTTCCGGAAACATACATGGTTATGTATGGTGAATGGTCGCTTACTCGGGCGCATTAAATCTCAATCAGATTTCGTGGTAGTTTATTTTATCTATTCTCATTAACCCCACAACCCTAAAATTGTATGTAGTCATGTTTATGGAAGACCCAACACTACTATTGCTAATGCATCTCCAACGATCTAATGATATAATTTTGTGCTTTTCAAATATTTTGTTTGTGATTACTTTTTTCGTAGTTTTTCTTTTTTTCACCTTTATTCATTCTAATACACAAGAGATCATCGCAGCTCAACATTTTTCGAATCCACTTTAGCGTGGTTATAAATATATAAATGAAGTGTTCATTATCTCTCCGTGCTCTTTAATAGATGATTGTATAATATAAATGAGTTAGAAGAATCTATGGTCTTCAATATAAATGAGTTACAAGAGAATGTGAATAATATTCGAGGTACTCATCGAAGATTTCATAAGATAAATAGGAAAATGATAATGCTCTATTTTTTTTCATTGGTTTAAGAAATATGTAAGTCTATGTAAGTGTTATTTTTAAAAAATCAAATCAATCTTTTATGACATATTTAAAATTGATTTTTATAATTTATTTATTTTTAATAGTAGATTTGTTGAACTTAATTTACGCTTTTGAGAAATATTTATTAACCTACAAATTTGTGATATCTTTTTCTTCACGTATATGATGTGAATAATATTATTTTTTTCCTCACTTATATGAAAAAGATTTTTTGAAAGAAAGAGCTTTATAAGTTTTAATTTTTATGATTTAAGTTTTCATGAAGGTATAAAACTCTAATTTAAATTTTTTTAGCAAATAAAAATATTTCAATGAATATTTGAAATATTATAATCATTAATATGTATAATATATTATATTTAATTTCATTTATTATATATATATATATATATATATATATATATATATATATATATATATATATATATATATTTTTAATAGTTATTTAGTTTAGTTTTAATTTGATATATATTGTATTCTATTTTCATTTCATTTATATAATTATGTAATATTGTCAAGTATATATGTATAATTTTGTTTTAGTATTATATGTGTGTGCTTGTTTTTTTAGGTAAGAGTTAAAAAGTCAAGATTTCATAATAGAAGAATTAGTTAATGCATACTAGAACTTTATATTAATTCAATTTTTTTTATTACTAATATTTTTTTTTATTTTACAAAAATTTAAATTGTTATAATGGTAAAGTAATTTCAATACATGAATGATGAAAATTTTGGATAAAAATTGTACAATTGTAGTGGATAATCATACCGTACTACTTTATTGTCGCAAAAATTATATATATATATATATATATATATATATATATATATATATATATATATGTATATAAACAAAGCCTTCAAATTATTACTATAAATGTTGGAGATATATTTATCCACAAAACATAGAAAAAATTATAAAATCAATCAATTATGATGATTATCTATTAATTTATTAATAAAAATAACTATAACTATGGATAATTAATAAATTAATCCATAATCATTTTCGCATTGATTTTATATTCACATAGTATTAACTAATGTTATTGTAAGGAAATCAAATATTATATAATGAAACAAGTGTGAACAAAGATCAAACTTTATCCATAATTGATCAATAATCCTTAATCCCATTAAGTATATTTTAATTAACAAAGTTGACTAATAATTGTAGACATAAAAAATGGATACCCTGTGGAGATGTCATATAACCCTCCTCAAAAACTCACACCACATAAATCTTCAAAATATCAAACTCATTAATAATTTTATATTTGGGTATTGCATTTAACATGTATCTCAAACACTTTTGTTTAAAAGTTTAATATGTAAATGCATATGTAGTTGCATTATGAGTTTAGTTTAGTGACAGTAAAAGATTATTTTTTATAAATGAATGTACTTAACATGCATATTAAGCAATATAGATTAAAAGTTTAATATGTAAATGCATGATGAGTTTAGTTTAACACTAGTAAAGACTTATTTTTTATAAATGAATGTAATTACCTAAATTAACCGAACCTAATTATATAAATTAAATTTATTGAAAATATTGATAGACATTAATGTATAATAAATATACAAATATTTATTTCACATTGTTAAAATTTAAAAAACATATAAAATTTAATTAAATTATAATTTTATTTTAAATTATTATTATTAAAAAAAATTAGTATATAAATAAATAAAAGGTATGTAATAGGATTCTTAATAATGCAGATTTGTCTTCTTTTTACCATTGAAATTCTTATCTTTTAAATAAGTTTTTTTACAATACTATAGGCTAATAACTTATCAATTCCAATAACTTATCAATTCCACATACTAAATGTCCACAAATTTACTTAAATAGAAAATATATATTTTATTTATAATATTTTTTAATTAAGTTGAAAAGAAAAAAAGAGAAAAAATTACCTTTAAGATAAATCTCAACATTCTTTTTTCACTATTGATAAAAAATATTTTGTAAATATTTTGCAAATATTAAATCTCTCGTCATCCATATATTAATTATTAATTAATTAAATTAAGTTTCTCAAATTTTTATTCAAAATGAACCTGTAACACACAACTCCTTACAAACTACATTTTTATCCTATCTCTTTATGCAAATTAACCATTGTAAAAAAACACATAAATAATTGCTATAACTGGAAGGAAATTATCAAAACGTTATGTTAGCACCCATCATAGTTTTCATGTCAAAAATACATTGTAATAATTTATATTAAAAAATACAAGTAGTTCTTTTTGTTTAACAAAAGAATGACACACCATGCATCATTTCAACATTCCATATCGTTGATATCCAATGCAGCTAACTCATTTCATAAGCCAAGCTAAATGTATGTGCCGTATGCCTCGATATGATCCACTATGGTAAACGTATTTTTTTACTCGGGTTGGAGATGTTTCTAGAATACCTACTCGTAGTGGTGACCACCAACCCCATAGGCCGTACGTAGGGACATTTGGCACTTTTTCGAGTTGTCGATCTACCTAGGCCCAATCTCGACGATTGTATTTGGCTATGATAGGGTTAGTGTAACCAACCCGGACCAATACCCCTGACTCATTCTTGGAGTTTTCTTCCATTTTTTTCTTGGATGAAGCTCTACAGCTTTATGGAGACCTTACTATGCACGGATATGGTCATCGACTACCCTTATCTCTAGTTAGTTTTTTCTCTACCGCTATTTGACTCTCGAACCCAAATAATTTTTTCACCCTTTGGTTACTCGATTTGGAAGCTTACTCGCCGATTCATATCTTTTGGTCTCGATGGGATTTTCGAGGCACCGAGAGAGATAAGCACCGTGGCGTACGGTGCATTTGGACACACAAAACTCCCTCTCGGTAAGTCTATTTTCTTTGCATAGAACTGTGTTCTTAGCTCGTAGGCATTCAAAGGTGAAATTGTATACCGTTCTTAATTTTTTGTCTTTTGTTTATGTTTTGGTAGGTTATGGGACCACCCACTCGTAACGCCACTAGCCCTCCTCATCTTGGCCATGAATGTTCTAGATTTTTGGTTTAATTCCTTTTACCTCGCTACTTGTAATGCATCTAAGGGTTAGGTTAAGAGGCATTCATAATGGATGTATTTTTTACAATGGAGTTAAATAATATTTCAATATTGCTTATTTGAAATCAGTTTTAGCCAAGGGTATTTTTTAGCTCTTCTCGGTGACATACATTAGGCTCGCCTTTTTTTAATATGGTTTTTCTTTACCCTTGGAACTTCCAAGTCTTCACGATGTAATGCTATGATTTAAATGTGTAAAAATTTTGGGGTGATAATCCATTGTTTTTGGTTTCATATCGAATTACGATCCCTTGTCATTACCATTTTAGGTTGGCACTGTTGTCGTGGGTCTCGTCATCCCGCCAACAAGAGCTATTTGTTAATTTATCATCACATTAATATATGAAACTAGTATAATACCTTGAATTAATGCATGTACTCGTTGGAGTTATTATCATTGTAAACTCGTAATATTATTCATGAAATTTTGTAAATTGTTATACTCGATTTCTTACGCCATGAAGGTTTTGCTACACGCTAGTTTAGTTTAGTTGACTCATAGCTTAATGTTATTTCTGATAAATTTCATGGAATGTATATCATTTATTCATGGCTATTTTCTAAAGAAACATCTGATAGAGAGAACCCTGTACCCTCGGGCTTCCATCTGCCCATGTGGTGTACATAATTTTTCTAAGGTTTGGTATCATACTATTCTAGAATCCTCTTTGAACTTAAATAATGTATGTCTATAGTTTGATTCATCGAGAACTATATTCTTAGATTAAAGGTTTTATTTTTGTTATACCATCGCTCCTTGGTGGCCATCTAATGAGTTTTGTCTGCTGGTTTGGATTACCATATTATTTATCCGTTTTACAACAGTACATACTTTAAAATTTTCAACAGGGCACGAAACTATTACCATTCACAATAGAACTTACATATTAATGTTATAGAAAATTTTAAGTAATAGGAACACACATATAACTTATAACATTATATTTATCGCCTCTTGATTTAGATCCAATGTCTCGAGGAAATTATTTCTTAGGGAATTCACACCAAAAAGCATGGCTTTTCATCCATGTTATGTAGCCCATCGCCCAAGTCGTTTATCAACTTACCTTTAAAAGCAAGCACCAAGGTGGTTTACTTGTTGCAACTATAACAAGCGCTAGGTTGGTTTATCAATTTCTCTTAGTAGTGGGCACCACAATGACTCGATCTTATCTTTTAGTTCATTCACAAGGATTCACCAAAAATTTTAGATGGGGTATTGCTTCGGTTTCAAGAGTTGGAATCCACTGTCAAGATGGTTTGCCTATTTTATTTTCATATTTTCCAGGTGGTTTATTAGCTATACAGCAAGCACCATAATGATTCAATTATCTACTAAGACCCCCACTCACCACACAAGCTTAAAAAACATAATACGATGGCCTCACGCAATTCACGGGGGAATGCACCCAAAATTCATAAGGGCTTAACTCATACATAGGGCTCCACTACTAGCTGATATATTACCTTGTATTCTCCTACCAATTCCCAACAACTTCCACATGCTCAACAATCAACTCAGGGCACACTCAAATAAGAGGAGAAACATATTCCAAGGGAAAGGACCATATCCCAATGGCATGTTGCTAATGGGGAGGTCACAATTCTTCCATTGTAGTGTGTGTGTACAGAGAGAGAGAGAGAGAGAGAGAGAGAGAGAGAGAGAGTCAATTGGATCTAGCTTGGATGGTTAAGAGGTGAAATTGTTATCCTCCCCACACAAGTTCAAATCCCACTTTATGACATGTTTTCTATTTGTGAACCAATTAAAGCTAGCAAGGTACCAATAATATCATTCTCATATAAATGTTTTGAGGGTGGGATGAGATGTTTCTTTTGCGTGTGTGTACACCTACATAAACCTATGCTCAAATCCTACTTGATGACATGTTTTCCCTTCATTGATTGATTGAATCTATCAATGTACCAATTATCTCATCTCATTCTCTCTTAAGTTATCATTCTCACCTAAGTGCTTGAGGTTGGAATGAGATGTTGCTTGTGTTTTTGTACACCTGTATACACCTATGTTCATATCCTACCTTATGACATGTTTCCCTTCATTGGCTGATTAAATCTAATAATGTACTAGTTATATCATATCATTCTCCCTTAATTTCTTAAGGGTGAGAATCTACCAATTATCTCATTCTCACTTAAGTTATTAAGGGTGGGATGAGTTTCTTTTTTGTGTGTGTGTGCACATGAAAACACTTATGTTCATATCCCACTTTATGGCATGTTTTCCCTTCATGGGCCATTTAGAGCTAACAATGTACTAGTTATCCTATTCTTGCATAATTTTATGAGGGTGGGATTAGATGTTGTTGTGTGTGTGTTTTAAGAACCCCAAAGTCTAGATTAATCAATTGAACCATCAACTCAAGTCATGTTTCTAATAAGGAGGCGAAGCAAAGGGTTCAAATTTGGTAAACTTATTTAATGTTACTAGTCATTATTGTAACTAGTTAATTCATTACCCTCCATCCAAATATTCTAGGGAAGATGGATGGATCCCATGAGTTTTCACTTGGAAAAATATGTATATATTCTAAGCAAATATTTTTTTCCCATGCTCACACACTTAATAAAAGAACTAATGTATTGGTACCATGCCGATTCTCCTTGGAATTTTTTATATTGAGGGTAAATCAACCATAAATGTATGGGAGGCTTGTAACCCTATATTACACTATGATATTTAATGCTAATACCTTTCTAGACTTAGCACAATAGCATCTATAAATCTAGTGAAACCTTTGGGCACTATTTTTTTTTAATGGAAAATTCCCTTGCAAAATCCCTCTAGGCACTTACCCACATTTTGGGAATGGTTCCTAGGATAAGTTCTACTAGAAAAAAACATATAAACCTAACCTCAAAGCCCCATGTGAATTTGACCTCATGACCTTCTTAGCAAATATGGCTTTGGCATGGAAAAATTCTTCAACTAACCATAAAGTTTAGGCCTTCCAGATTATTTCTTCTATGTTTCTATCAATAAATATATTTCAAATGATTACATTAATAATGTCAAGGTTTTCTGTGTGTGTGTGTGTGTGTAATTTTGCAACAACAATCTTAGACTTATGATTTTCCACTACAATTATACAAACTTTAATCTAAAAATTTCATCATTCATGTATTGAAAATGCTTTAACAATATAAAAATTAGATTTTGTAAAAATTAAAAAAGATATTACTAATATAAAATTTTGGATTAATATAATTTTTTTGTATACATGAAATTATACAACATATTACCAATATAAAATCTTGACTTTCTAACTCTTACCAAAAGTTTTTATAAATATATACACAAATTTATATTAAAAAATGCTTTGATAAAGATCCACAGGGGTTGTGGATATACAATGATCGGATGCTTTTGTGAAGGTACTCCTTGATACATTTGGGTAGCTTTTGTTGATTCCCTCAAAAAGATGCGTAAGGAGGCTCGACAAAAGGGAGAGGAATTGGAAGCTTGGGGAGTGACTTATTTAGAGGGCCCACATCTTGGGGGTGACTTATTTAGAGGGCCCACCAAATAAGTAAACCAAGGAGCAATACCATCCTCCTCGTTTTAAACTAAAAATGACTCCGTACACGAGATGGAGAACTTCGCATCAAGAGAGGGACCACACAAGCATAGAGTACACTAAGATCTAAGTCACTCGTTCAATTCGCCCACTAGATCAGTAATGATATATTGGACATGTTGAAGATGTAATATTGCCAAGATTAAAAGAAATACTTCTATAAATACTCAAAATAACACCATAAGAAAATTATGCATATATAAATGATAATAACATATAATTATATAAATAAAAAACAAAAATGAAATATTATATATATAAACTAAACCAAATGATTATTAAAAAATATTTCTAATAATATTATATAATTATAATAAATAATATTAAATAATATATTATATAAATATCAAGGATTATATCTAGATCAAATATTTATTTCCCTTCATTAAAAATATTCTAAATTGATTTTTTAAAAAATTATTAAATTGAAAATTAAACTACAAAATTAAACTTTCCCACTTTGTTAACCATAAACTTTTTCTCTCAAAAATATTTTTTATATAATGAGGAAAAAAATGAAATTATTAGCCATATAAATGAAAAATATTTCATGAGTTAAGTTACACCTAAATCTACTATTACAAAAAAAATTATCAAAATCAATATTGAGTATGTTAAAAAATATAAATTTGATTTTTTTAAAAATAACATATATATACATATTTATATTTCTTAAAGGATAAAAAAAGTCGAAAGGTTATCATTTTCCTATTTGTCCCGTGAGATCATCAATCAATACTTAGAATACTATTCACATCCTCTTGTAACTCATTTATATTCAAGATAGTAGTTTCGTGTAACTCATTTATATTGGATAACGAACGCATAGATAATGAGCACTTTATTTTCATATTTCTAACCATGGGAAAGTGGATTCCAAAGATCTCAGCTGTAATCCCTTGTGCATTTGAATGACTAAAGTCACAAAGTAAAAAATAATCACAAAACAAAATATAAGATATTTTTTTATGTGAAAGCACAAATAAAGGTAAAAAATTAAAAAAAAAACCTACGGAAAAAAGTAATCACAAAAAAATATAATATTTTTATTTGAAAGCACAAAATTATATCATTAGATTGTTGGAGATTCATTACCAATAGTAGTGGTAGGTTTTCTACAAACTAGAGTACATATAATTTTAGGGTCATGCTGTAGAAAGAATAAATAACATAAATACATGAAATCCTGATTGATATTTATTATTATTCTTTCACCATGCAAGGAATGAAATTATTCTATATGTAGTTGCCATGAATAAGAAAAAAACTTCAAGCTCGTCCACACAAAACTACCGCCAATAATGCGACCTTTTCTCTTTTATCTCGTCAGCCATGGACTAGCTATCATGTTGTATTGCGCATGTCAACGTAATTCTTTGCCGTGCATCATGGAGAATCGGTTTCCAAAATCGCGGATGGTACCGGCCACTCTCGTTGAACCAAAGCTCAGCCCTCATAGTTGGCTACTTATTTTCATCCATTCATTCATTAAATAAAGGTAATCGACTCTAATGTCTCGTCATGAAAATTGAAAGAAACATTAGAAAATGAAATAATGTCACCCTCATGCTCACGCACTTAATAAAAGAACTAATGTATTGGTACCATGCCAATTCTCCTTGGAATTTTTTTATATTGAGGGTAAATCAACCATAAATGTATGGGAGGCTTGTAACCCTATATTACACTATGATATTTAATGCTAATACCTTTCTAGACTTAGCACAATAGCATCTATCAATCTAGTGAAACCTTTGGGCACTATTTTTTTTAATGGAAAAATTCCCTTGAAAAATCCCTCTAGGCACTTACCCAAATTTCTTTGGTAATGGTTCCTGTGGATAAGTTCTACTAGAAAAAAACATATAAACCTAACCTCAAACCCCCATGTGAATTTGACCTCGTCACCTTCTTAGAAAATATGGCTTTACATGGAAAACTTCTTAAACTAACCATAAAGATTAGGCCTTTCCGCGATTATTTCTTCTATGTTTCTATCAATAAATATGTCTCCAATGCTTACATTAATAATTTCAAGGTTTTGTGTGTGTGTGTGTAATTTTGCGACAAAAAATCTTAGACTTGTATGATTTTCCCACTACAATTATACAAACTTTAATCTAAAAAAATTTCATCATTCATGTATTGAAAAATGCTTTAACAATATATATAAATTAGATTTGTAAAATTAGAAAAGATATTACTAATATAAAAATTTTGGATTAATATAAATTGTTTGTATACATGAAATTATACAACATATTGCCAATATAAAATCTTGACTTTCTAACTCTTACCAAAAGTTTTATAAATATATACACAAATTTATATTAAAAATGCTTCGATAAAGATCCACGGGGTCGTGGATATACAATGATCGGATGCTTTGTTAAGGCTACCTTGATACAATTGGGTAGCTTTTGTTGATTCCCTAAAGGATGCGTAAGGAGCGCTCGACAAAAGGGAGAGGAATTGGATGCTTGGGGAGTGACTTATTTAGAGGGCTCCACATCTTGGGGGTGACTTATTTAGAGGGCCCCCCAAATAAGTAAACCAAGGAGTAATACGATCCTCCCGTTTTAAACCAAAATGACCCGTACACGAGATGGAGAACTTCGCATCAAGAGAGGGACCACACGGTTGCCAGAGTACACTAACATGTAAGTCACTCGTTCAATTCGCCGCTAGACTCTGAATGATATATTGGACATGTTGAAGATGTAATCTTGCCAAGCTTAAAAGAAATACTTCTATAAATACTCAAAATAACACCATAAGAAAATTATGCATATATAAATGATAATATCATATAATTATATAAATAAAAACAAAATGAAATATTATATATATATATAAACTAAACTAAATGATTATTAAAAATATCTCTAATAATATTATATAATTATAATAAATAATATTAAAGAATATATTATATAAATATCAAGGATTATATCTAGATCAAATATTTATTTCCCTTCATTAAAAATATTCTAAATTGATTTTTAAAAATATTATTAAATTGAAAATTTGAAACTACAAAATTAAACTTTCCCACTTTGTTAACCATAAAACTTTTCTCTCAAAAATCTTTTTTATATAATGAGGAAAAAATGAAAGTATTAGCCATATAAATGAAAAAGATTTCATGAGTTAAGTTACACCTAAATCATACTATTACGAAAGAAAATTATAAAAATCAATATTGAATATGTTAAAAAATATAAATTTGATTTTTTAAAATAACATATATATATACATATTTATATTTATATTTCTTAAAGGATAAAAAAAAGTAGAAAGAAAAGAAAGAGAAAATGCGTAAGTATCATTTTCCTATTTATCCCATGAGATCATCCATCAATACTTCGAATACTATTCACATCCTCTTGTAACTCATTTATATTCAAGATAGTAGTTTCGTGTAACTCATTTATATTCAATAGCTAATCGCATAGATAATGAGCACTTTATTTTCATATTTAGAACCATGGGAAAGTGGATTCCAAAGATCTCAACAATAATCCCTTGTGCATTTGAATGACTAAAGCTGCAAAGTAAAAAATAATCATAAACAAAATATAAGATTTTTTTTATGTGAAAGCACAAATAAAGGTACAAAATTAAAAAAAAACCTACGGAAAAAAATAATCACAAACAAAATATAAGATTTTTATTTAAAAGCACAAAATTATATCATTAGATTGTTTGAGATGCATTACCAATAGTAGTGGTAGGTTTTCTACAAACCCAGAGTACATATAATTTTAGGGTCATGCCGTAGAGAGAATAAATAACATAAATACACGAAATCCTGATTGATATTTATTATTATTCTTTCACCATGCAAAGAATGAAATTATTCTATATGTAGTTGCCATTAATAAGAAAAACTTCAAGCTTCGTCCCGCACAAACTACTGCCAATAATGCGACCTTTTCTCTTTGATTTCCTCAGCCATGGACTAGCTATCATGTTGTATTGGGCATGTCAACGTAATTCTTTGCCAGGCATCATGGAGAATCGGTTTCCCAAAATCACAGATGGCACTGGCCACTCCCGTTGAACCAAAGCTCAGCCCTCATAGTTGGCTACTTATTTTCATCCATTCATTCATTAAATAAAGGTAATCGACTCTAATGTCTGTCATGAAAATTGAAAGAAACCTTAGAAAATGAACGATAGTTCATAACGAAGGATCAAAACAATTCCTATATTGGCATTTTATCTCACGGACAAATTTATCTATGAGATAATATGCGATTTTCTTATACCATTTGTCTTCTGTAAAAGAGATCTGCGGCGGGGTTCAGATGCAACAAAGTCGAGTGTAGAAGGGGAGGAGGCCCATATTCGTGGGCATAATGTGACAGTCTGGGGAGTATTATGGAGTTGATAAGCTAACTCAGAAAATACAACCAAACATCCATTCGTATTCTGCATAGCTTGCTCAATTTTGTTAGTTTGGAAGCAAAACCAGGAGTTATGAATACAAATTCAAATCAGAATCAGAATCAAATTCAGAAACCTCATCAATGTAACCAAAGGAACAAATGCCGCTATGTATCATATTTTGTACAGTGTTTCCATTTCAGTCATGTGAAGCATGTCATTAAAGGCCCGATTGCATTGTTGTCGAACAATGCAATGACCAGCCATGTGACCGGCTGTGACTATCTCCGAACTCTTATGATTTAATCAATTAAACTTTATTTTAATTTGACATGAAATTAGTTGAAATGATCATTTCAACTAAATAATATATTGATAAATAACAATCTAGAAAGTAAATAATATAATAAAGTAACAATTTTAATCTCAATAGTGTATTAAAAAATACCGTTTTTTTATAATCGTTCAAGTTACCGCCAATAATATCATGTATATATATATTTATTTAAATTAATATTATTTTAAAAAATGATGTTACAAATTATAAAAATATATTATTAAAATGGTCATTTGTCATTTCTTAGTCGATAGGTATGGATAGGTATGGATGTTGAGTGACATGTTATTTAATGCATTGCAATGTATAGTTGTATAAGAATAATTATTTATAAAATTGTAACAAAATAATTATAAAAAATTATTAGTAAAATGGAAATAAATATAAATATAAGAAAAAAAATATATAAAAATAGGTAATATAGAAATAAATATAAATATAAGAAAAATCAAAATATATAAAAATTGTTAATAGAAATAAATATATTTTAGTTTTTGGTATTGGTTTTATAAATATTGATAAATATTGATGAGTAATGAGAGTTTTCAAAAAATATGTTAAAGAGAAAGAGCTTAAGAGTTTAGGTAAATATTGTCTTTATTGGAAGTGAAAATAGAGGCTTCATGGGAGATTTTTTTCTAGGGAGGACTACCAATATTTAACTTTTTTCAAAATGTAACAAAGTTAGTTGATAGACAAGTTCCCATGCTTGGATATGGGTCATGACATCAACAATATTGTCGTCTTGGACTTGTAGTTGTTGTACTATATCATAAAATTATTTTTGTTTAGTGTTTAATTTCATTTGCACCACGAAAACAAAATTGATAAAATCAAAAGTTTGACATTTGCTAGATTTATACTAGTGAGCTAATGTTTTAGCACAATGATTTTTTCTCTCATAATACTTTATATTCTTCCCAATGTCAATAGTATTATGGACACCGACTTTTGATAGAGTAAACTAGCAATTTATAAATAAAATTCATCACCATGGTCTCAAAGATCTGAGAATTATTTCATAATTTCAAGGAAATTCTCATAAATTTGTGCCTCTACCTTATTACTTTGCTTCATATACTTATCTACTTATCAAATATAAATAACTGCAAATTTATAACTTTTGTCAACTAGTTTTGGATTAAAATCATCACTACCTACAACCATGCTCACACCCCAATTTATTAGCGAAGGTTTGAGTAGTGATGAATTATTTCATTTATGAAGAATGTTGTTCGTACATATTGAACTCATTGGCATTGGTATTTTGTGCCAATTATTTTCATTTTTTTCTTGTCTCATAAACTTTTTTTCATCCCGATTTTTTTCTCCTATTCTCCTCTACTCTTCAACATTATCTTCAAGTTCTCTTTTAGCTAGTTCCTATTGCTTATATTTCTCCACTTCAAATATCTTGATGTTAGTTTCAACGTTTTCTCGCATTTATTCCTTGTTTCTTGTTTCTTCTTGGATTCAATCTCTTGCATTATTTTTCTTTCTTATCTTCTCGCATAAAAATTGGCTTTCTTTTCGTATCTCTACTCTTCATTAACATTTCTACCTTCACTCTAGGATTGACCTCTTTGGTAGATATTCTTCCATAGCTATATTTACTTGCACCTCTTCTTTTCTTTTGGCCTCAACCATTTCTCTAGGTTTATATAGTGCTTCCAACCTTATGTTTTCTTGCTCTTTCCTTTTTTGCTAAAGAACTTATCTTTCAACTTTAACAAAAAATTAGCTTCCTCTTTGTTTTTTCCTCAGCAATAACCTATATATTAGTCAATAATTATTCATAATTTAATGTTTGTATGAATATTTTAAAGGTAATTTACTTCATGCTTGTAATGGTAGAAGATTCATCGTAACTTTTCGATTTTCAACAATTTCGTGGGAGTGCAATATGGAAGATAATGAATATATGTATATATAGTCAACGTTTTAAAGAGAATATATCTTATTATGATACTTGAGAACTATAAGTTTATGTTGTTAAAAGTTGGAAAAGAGAAGACACGATAGGTCATTACAACTTATTTGGTGATTATCTCACGGGATAAAAAAAATATAGTAGGTTAAAGGGATTTTTTATTTATATATTTGAGAATATGAAGAGATGAGAGTTTTAAATCATTGATAAATTCAAGAGTTTATGGTGGTGACAAGAGATGAAATGCCACTTCAACCACAATTGGTAGTAGAACTGTTTGAACAATGGGCACTGGATTTTGTTGGACCATTCAACCCACCACCGAACCATAAAATATGCATACTAGTTGGCATAGATTACGTAACAAAGTGGGTAGAAAAAAGTGGCCTTATCAAGAGCCACGAAATAATCTGTAATTAAATTCCTTTTTGAGCTATTTGTGAGATATGGTTTACTAGGAGACGTGATAACCGGTGGAGGGGCACAAACTTTGTGGGTAATAAAATTACGAGCCCACCCTAAAGAATCACCATATCATCCATAGAGTCACGTCTCCTTACCACCTACGGCAAAACGAGCAGTGTCGAAAGTACCAACAAAGTCCTTGAGGAAATTCTTACTAAAACAGTATCAAGCACATCAGCCGGACCGGGCCACTAGACTACCGAGGGCCTTGCGTGCTTACCGCGTAATGTGGCGAAACACCATAGGATATTCTCTCGTATCATCTCGGGTCTTTGGAGAGAGAGCCTATTTTTCCCTATTGAATTCGAGATAAAGACCTTAAGGACAACATAGGAGGTAGGGTTGGACTTGATGGAGGCTTATATTAAAAAGACTCCAACAAATAAATGGGCTAGATGAAATACGACTACTGTGGGTCCCAGCAACGCACGTAAATCATACAACAACAACGAGCTAAGTAGCATGACAACCTCATCAAAAAGAAGACATTCCAAAAAGGAGATTGGGCACTTCGCTATGACTCGCGCATTCAATATTTTCTAAGGAAGTTGCAAACGAGGTGGCTCGGTCCCATACGAAGTTCAAGAAGTACACAACAATGGTACCCTCACCTTGACCGCCATAGATGGGCCCGGTTCTACATTTCGAGTCAACGGCACAGAGTGTGCACTCTATCACAAACCTCTTACAAAGGAGACGTTACTCGCCATCAGTGCACGCAATGATCCTATTATCCAAGTTCTAGCATAAGGGGGTGATAACCCGACAACTTTAAATACATAAGAGCTCTTTGTTTCCTTTTGTAAATATTGTATATAATTTCCCCTGCAATTTTTTTTATTATTCGTTGTACATTCTTCATATTCACAATGGTGTCATTTTCGTTCATCACCCCTTGTTTGTTCAAATATTATAATGACTACTTTTCAATCCCATTGATCAGTTGTTGTTCAATCGGATTGAACAAAGCTCGTGTTTTTGCGATTTTTTTTCTTTCGTTTGTTCAAATCTTTGAACGATCGTCGTAGTTAAGTCCCATTGAACAAGTTGTTGTTCAATCAAAGCTGAAAAATCTGTGTTTTTTGTGTTTTTTTCTTTGCGTTTCAAATTCCTTGAACGGTCGATGTTCAATCCCATTGAACAAATACTGTTCAATCGGATTTAACAACCGTGTTTTTGTGTTTTTTATTCATCGGTGTTCAAATATTTGAACAATTGTTGTTCAATCCAATTGAACACTTGCTATTCAATCGATCGTAACAACCGTGTTTTGCATTTTTTACGGTCAATGTTAAAATATTTGAACGATCGTTGGTAAAATCATTTTTGAACGACCGTTGTTTAATCCAATTGAACAACTCGTTGTTCAATCGTATTGAACAATCATGTTTTTTTGTGTTTTACTTTGCACGTTTAATCATATAGAACAACCGATTTTTTCCCTCTTTAAGCATGATTCTTCTCCTCGATGATCTCTCCTCACAAAAACCTCTCCTTCTGCTACACCTCAAATTTCGTAAAACACATTTTTTGAGTGGGAATTGGCACTCGAAGAGGAGAAAATTAGCAATATTACTAATATGATGATCCTTTGAAAATTTAATGGAAATCTCTACTCCTAAGCCGACATGGTACATCTATGCAATGGATGGCTAAGACATATCCTATTTAAACATGTTATTACATGATACATAGTCTTATAATGGTATATCTTTCTACACTCTCGAGTAGTATTTCCCTTTCGACATAAATATTTAGGAATAAGGAGCATTAATTGTATTGGCATTATTTTTTTTACTTCACACACCAGGGTAATGACCTTCTTATCGCTTGAAGGATAGGAGGTCTCATCACACGAGCCGGCTTCGATCACTCGTTACAATCCCGTGTGAATGGTACTCGTGACTATCTAGCTACCACACCAAAGACAATGGTCTTTTCTTGAGCTCCAAGGCCACGGACATCGTTATCGTGTACATACTGTGATTACCGATTGTCGACATTTTCCCACATATGCATTCATGATTGATTAAATATCTCTTGTACTTAAGGACATGGATGCCCTTATTTCGAGAGAGGGGGTGTAAATATCCATCGATATTAAGCATGTTAATTCCCCGCAAAAAATTTTGTTGGATACGCTCGATAAGACCAAAAGATCATTGCAATTACGATATGCAAGTTACCTACATTTATGACGAAGCGAGAAACATTTTTCTCTTGTATGAAGTGTTTATTCTAACCGATAGGGCCGAAAGGAAACATAGAAAGAAGGATAAATTAGCTCAATAGAATGCATCAGCCATGGGAGGGAACTCTCTCCGGAATGAACCTACGACCTTACGAATCTCAGACGCAACTCACACCATTCTCCAACAAGTTGGGTCGCTGCCATACTTACTCAAATTGCAAGGGTTTGACACAGAGATAGCAATTGAATTCTTGAATAACCTATAGGAGGGACATACCAGACTCAATGGAAGGATTATACTGCAGTCACATAGGATATCATTGCTGAAGTTTCGGAATGCCCGAGAAAAAAGGGAGAAATATCGACCAGAAAAGCACCTTCTTCTATGAGAGGCAATCACGGTGTACCGAGGATCCAGGAGAACCATTGGAACAGAAACGAAAGGGGATTAAACCTACCTCTCTACAACAATCGTGGCAGGAATTGGTAGCATTCATCTAAATATTCATCACATGCGATAGATGCCAAGACGTGGTAAAACCTTGTCAACTCAAATTGGTAGTTGTTCTTAAAAAAAATATTTAGCTAATCGCCTTTCTTGCTTAAATTTTGTACATGACACTATTGTTCGAATGAGAAAGGCTAAAAAACCCCCATGCTGACCCATCGACCACCATGGTTTAATCAGAGTTAATTATCATGCATGAATTAGGCAAACAACAGAACATCCTAGGACAACTTTGTTAACCATGTCATGCATGCACATGAGGAAATCCTCGTCGGGACCGAAATTGAGCTCCCTAAAATTAACATACCTTGAGGAACAAGAATGAAAAAGACCCATGCTTCGAAAAACAAAACCAAGCAAGTGAACACGGTCCAAAAAGACCTAAATACAACAAGAAACCTTGGATCTTGCAGTGACGCAGGCCATCCCATTCACTACACTCGACGCCCTCAAAACATACCATTGTAAAGACTATGGAAAGACCTGGATCGGAAAGACTGGAGAAAATGAGGGCATCCCGTGAAACTAGAAAGCCCATCGCAGAATAGCCGAGGAGCGAGAGGAACATCAAACCAACTGCCACCGCCAGCAGTTCCGGCCGTAGTAAGATATTACCTCACCAAGATGAATCACAAGGTTTTAGGGGCTTGTCCGCTCCCAAGAGTGATGGGGTGAATAGGGAAGATAGTAGAAGGTGTAGCCGAATCCGAAAACTCAATCGGAGAAACCATCCCCTTAGAACAAATGTGCAAGCATGGAAAATTAATGCAAAAATTAAGCTCGAGTACAAGTAGAAAATATCATCACGATAAAACCTTGAAACCCGGCACCACCATTCCCGAAAACAAGGATTGCCTCTCCATCTCCTCGCCATAAAACCAGTGCCGTAAGAGAATTTTGCTAGAAAATAAGTTGAAGAAAAATGACAAGAACTTGCAAAAGGTTAAGGAAAATGATAAAACATTTGAGGAAACAACTCGAAGGAAGTGAAATCGTAGGCTCGAAAGCCTAAGAAAGAATTAGTTACCACAGGAAACTCCAAACAAAGCTTTGTCACCAATTCGATAGACAACTACTGCGAGGTTGAGGTACGGCATCGACTTAGAAACTACTACCGAGATTGAGGTACGTACGTACCTAGTGGACACTATTGAAGCCTTTGTGCAAACTAGAGTCGGAATTTAGAGAAGAAAAGGGGAACCCAAACTAGTGGAAGCCCCTCGCCTGCCGCTCTTTGCCGGTAGAAAAGGATGCCAATCAAAAATTGCAGAATGAATTAATTCGAACACAACATGAGTTAACACACGCGTAAAGGAAAGTAGTGCCCTACACAAGAGTATTAGGCACTATTAAAGAAATTCACGTGACCTTTCCGCAACGTAGCATGAGACATTTTCTCAACTCGTAGAAGAAAAAGCGAAGGTAAAGAAAGCACAAGATCGTGGGATAGCCAAGAAGCTAAGCCACTATGGTTTGTCTCTTCTCGTACTATGATGTGCTAACATGTAGAGCACTAAGCACCAACTATGCCTCTATTTCTAGTAGAACGGTAGTACATATCGAAGATCAAGGCCGTCGAGCAGTGGAAGCCGATGACTTTTTAAAAACCATAGAGGAATTTTTCCATTGTTGCAATGATCGAAAATGAGTAGGTCCAATACCTCTTGTGTAGAACTACATGCACAACTTCTTCTTAGAGGAGTGACAGGGACGAGTAATCCTGACCCTCTTTATAGAAGATATTCATGCCTGGTGCTTTCCTCTCTTTTTGGTACATTTTCACCCTTCCTTTACCAAAAATTTTTTTATCCACCTTTAAGAATTTTTCCTCATCTTAACAAGCAGAAGGAAAGGAAGATTAATGTAAAATCAGGACAAATTGAACTAACAAAGTAAAAGGGATGTTTTACAACGGGAAATTGACTTGTTATATCTTTATTTACGTGGAAATAACTAGTTGAATCAATGATGACCGAACATGTCGATGGGGATAGAGACTAACGGAACCATGATGACTACCATGGACAAAGCGAAGAGGAAAGGCACCTCCATGTCCGAAGAACTCGAACAACATCCACAAGCAAGAATCATCTGTATGGAAAAAGACCGTCACCATCGTTGTAATCGCCTTGAAAAAGGCCGAAAAATGAACAATATAGATAGACAGAAATAGAGACTTTATTCTCAGTAATAGATGTATCGAGGACAGGATTGTCCTATTATATCAATGTATTAACTTTCAGTACTTTAATAAAGGTCTTGGCATTTTTATAGTCAATTTCAAGTTTTCCGTAGCGGTGAGACTTTCGGTGGTTTAGGCTCAAATTTCCGGGATTTTCTCGTGCTAATCTCTATGCTAGTACGTTCAATTACAAATTTACGTTTCATCATCAAACACATTTTATGTAGATATCATTTAATTGGTTGAATTGTGATCATAATATACTACAACTTTCTCTTTCGATTATAATAGTTCATTATTCATGTTTCCTTGTTTACAATGAATGCTTTCACAGTTTTTAGATGCTTTCATCATTTCCCAATGCTTTTTATACTTGCTTTCATTTGTTTTAGCATGATCGTTGTTCAATTATGTAAATAGCTAAGAGGTCGGATCTTTCCATCAGTAATGTAAGGCATCTAGTTGTTAATTTCATTCGTAGAGATGTCATCTATTTAATTTAAAAAGAGAATTCCATTGCAAAAATTAGATAAGAAATTACTATTCAATTTATTGAAGTCGTTGTTCAATTCAAGTAGACCGTTGTTCAATTCATTTGCGTGTTGTTCAATCATAGGTTGCTCTTTTCTCGCACTTACTTAGACATACAGTTAAACATAATTTTACAATTCCATTTCCATTTGAATTGATTTGAGCTTTTAGAATTAGATAGTCCTCTTTATGGCAACATAGAGTAGGGGTTCTTTGATATCACTTGCACATACTATGCTCACAGCCTTGAAATAACAAGACATGCCCCGAGTTGACAATTGAATGGAGAAGCATCGAGCCCAACCTAACCTAGCCTCAACCTATCCTATCATAGCCTAGCCTACCCTAGCCTACCTCGGCCTAGCCTACCCTATCTCTATCCTAGCCTAGTCTCATCCTAGCCTAGCTTATCCAAACTCAGACATATCCTGAATGTATCCGAAACCTAAAGCTCAAATTAGCCTGGAATTTTAAACTCATTCATTCCGAACATAGTGGTATATACCTCAGCTCAACTTACGTTAGATCAACCCAGCTTCCAACCTAAAGATAGCACAACCTGAAGCTTTCCGTTTAATGTGAGCTCAGACTCAACTCTTTCTCTGATCCTGATTCTGTATTTTTCACCTGGGCTCAGTATCGACCTACCCTTAAACTGGGCCACAACCCAACTCAGCTTCAGCTCAACCATCGTCGGCGTTCGGTAACAGGTGCTCAAACCGAAATTAACTTAACTTTTCCTTAGTTTAACCTAAATCAGTATTACTCAGCCTAACCTAGTTTAACGTATTCTAGTTCAGCCTAATTATTCCGCCCTTACTAGTTTAAGCCATTTAGTTTACCCTAGACTAACTTAACATAATTTTTCTTGTAGTTTCCACGCGGTGACCGACCACGACAATCCTCTCAGCTCAAACTTGACCGAGAGCCGCTCAGCTTCAAACATATCCTGGGGCTCACCATCTCAGTTATTGCTCGAACTCATCTTGGCTCAGCCTCCAGCTCACCTTGCATCAAACTCACAGGCACAGCCTTCCCAGCTTCAACCACCATCTCAGCACAACCTTCACCAGCTCAATCCTATCCTGATCCTGTATCCTGTAGCTTCAACCCAGTGTTGAACTCATCTGACTTGCATCCCAGGCTCAGGCTCAGCTCAACTCACCCAAACTTAACCCATGTTGCCTGTGTGACCTCTGCCATGCTGGCCTGGTGAAACCTCGCCTGCCCTCGAGTAGCTCAGCCTGAGCCCAACCCAGATAACTGTGTTCCAGTTATATACAAACTCAGTGCCCAACCAACCCATCTCAAAGTACAAACTCAACCTAGCCCAACTGAGCCTACCTGAAACCAGTCGATAAACCAGCCTAATATCACAACGTTTATGCCAACGTGCAACTCAGCTGAGCCTAACCTGGGCTCAGCCCAAACCCAACCTTGCCTAAACCCAACCCAAAGGCGCAACCTAATCCTCAACCTGATCCCAGCCCAACTCAACGTATCCTGAAGCACAGCATAGCCGTGCAGTGCTCAGTCGCAGCTTCAGCCTACACTCACCCCAACCGATAGCCTTGCCCAACCCAGTCTAAACAACCCAGCCTGGGACCCCCCACCGGAGACTCGTAACCTACCCCAGCCCCCGACTATCCTAGCCTGAATATCCTCTAGCTCACCACCCGCAGTTCGAGACCAGCCTAATCCTGGATCCCAACCGAACCCACCAGCCTTGTCGTTAACCCAAAATATCCTAGCCCAAACGGGTCGCAGCCTAGCACAGCCCAGCAGCCCACTTGTTGACAATCCCAAACTTATAGCCTAGTTTGCCACTGAATATTAACCTCCAACTCCAACCTGAAACCACAACTTGAACTTACTCCCGGCTCATAGCCTACGCCAATGTATCCGAGCATAGTACAAGGCGAAAGACAGTCACAGCCCAGGCCTACACCGTCTCAACTCAAAGCCCAGCCTAACTGTGAAGGTAAACTATGCAGTGGCTGAAGCCCAACCCAGCCCAGTCGTGAACTTGCAGTTTAACCTTACGAGACTGTGTAACCTACCAGCCCCCACTGTCATCCCAGCCTCCAGAACATCCCAGGCCATCCTCATCTCTAGCCTAACACAGCCGAGTTCAAGACTATGCTTCTCCAACCTAACCTGAACCTGGCCCTACCCTACCCTACCCTAAACCTGAAACTACCCTAACTTCATCCATCCTAGGCCTAGCTCAGGCTTCGAGCTTGGGCCCAACTTCAACTCTAGCTAACCCGAACCATACGCAACTCTCAGCATATCTCGACGTTAACCTACATGCCTAACCTCAAACTAGCTCGAATCTCTGACCTCACTCTCGATGCTCGACTTCAGCTCAACCTAACGAGCCCAGCCTCATCGAGACCCGCCCACGTCCAGCTCGGCTCAGCCTCACCTCGGTACAAGATAGGACTCGACACCCAATGTGGACCCAGCTCAGGCCAGAGCTCGAAGAGTACTCGCCAAACCTAGCCTAACCTCGGCCTTAGTGTGCTCTTCGTCGCGTTTAAACCTCCAGTAGCCTATAACGGCCTCATAGCTTTCCGATCTTTCAGTCCCCAGGTTATCCCAACCTACACAGACCGACATAGCTTGCCACAGCTCAAATCCCGACCCAACCTTACCTCCAGCCTGCTGTCACCTACTTTAGCCTGCTTTGAGCTTCAGGTGGGCATGAATATAGGCCCAATTGGGCCTACCTCTGACCCAGCTTCTTAGACCTACAGTCAGACCAGTCTACTTGAAGCTTACTTAACCCAGACCATCTCAGCCTAGCATTGCTCACTCTTGCCTCAGGCTTAAACAGCTGCAAGAATAACGCTCCAACAGCAGCTAGTCACAGTAGCCAATCCCAAGCTCAGCCTCAACTTGTTCTCTAGCTCATTCTTAGCTCACCCTACTTTGCAGACTAGCCCAAGCTTGAGCCTACACTCGACCAACCCACGCCCGGACTCGCCCACCCTCACCCATTCAACCAAACTTCCAAAGCGCACAACATCCCAGTCTAACCAGTCACTTCAGCTTTGCGTCCCAGCGTCTTATCCCAGCTTCCGGACTCTCCCACCCACTCCACATTTTCTCAGCCCAGCCTAGTTTGCCGCTCAGCCTGGCCTGCATGCCCAGCTTCAACCCACCCAGCTCTAGCATGGCCATGTGCCTAGCGCTGTAGATCCTAACCCAACATGACCCAACCTAATCTAGCCCAACCTCACCCTATCTCACCCTTTTCACCTTACCCCACCGCACCCTAGCCTCAGCTCAGACTCAACCCAATCTAGCCTAGCCATTCCTCGTCCAGGTGCCTGACGTTGAAGCTTAACCTCGACCCAACCTCCACCTCACCCTACACCTCACACTGGCCTCATCCTCGCTCACCGTAACCTCCAACCGACCTGGGCCTCAGCATACCTCGCACTCAAGTCTAACGTAGCCTACTATAGCCTAGCCTACCTGGCCTAGTCTAACCTAGCCTACTCTAGCCAAACCTACCCTACCCTACCCTACCCTACCCTATCCTAGCCTATCCTATCCTAGCGTGGACTATCATAGCATATCCTAGCCTATTATAGCCTAGCCTAACCTAGCCTAAATCCTAGCCTAGTGTAACCTAGCCAAACCTATCCTAAGCTAGCCTATACTAACCTAACCTAGCCTAACCTAACCTATCATGGCCTAGCCTAGCCTAATCTACAATAATATAGTCTAACCTTAACTTCAATAATATAGTATAACCTAGCATACTCTAGCCTAACCTAACCTAGTCTCACCTATCCTAGCCTACCCTAGCTTACCCTAGCCTAGCCTTTCCTATCATGGCCTATTGTACCCTAGCCTAGCCTATCTTAATCTAACCTAACCTAGCCTAGCCTAGCTTAACATAACCTACCCTACCATACCCTAGCCTAACCTAGCCTAGCCTAGCCTAACCTATCGTACCCTATCCTATCCTATCCTACCCTACCCTAGCCTAACCTAACCTAACCTATGCTAATGTAATCTAACCTAGCCTAGCCTACCCTACCCTAGCCTACCCTAGCCTAACCTAGCCTAGCCTAGCCTAACATAACCTATCCTAGCATAACATAACCTAGCATATCCTATCCTATCCTATCCTCGCCTAGCCTAGCCTAGCCTAGCCTAACCTAACCTAGACTTCCCTAGCCTAGCCTAGCATAACCTAGGCTAGCTTATCCTACTAACCTAACCTAACCTAGCTTAATCTAACCTAGCCTAGACTAGCCTAACCTAACCTAACCTAGCATAGCCTAGCCTAGCCTAACCTAGCCTAACCTATCCTAGCCTAACCTAACATAACCTAGCTTAGCATAGCCTACGCTAGCCTATCGTAGCCTAACCTAACCTACTTAACATAACCTAGGCTAGCCTATCCTAGCATAACATAACCTAACCTTCCCTAGCCTAAGATAAGATAACCTACTCTAACCGAACCCAACCTACCCTAACCTAGCTTAACCTAGCCTAGCCTAGTTTGACTACTAAAATATATATTCAAAAGGAATCTTAACTTTTATAGTACAATTTAATTTTATCATATATATTATCACTTTATATTATATAAATTTAAACAATTTTTTTTTATACATTCAAGTTATTTTAATTAAAAAAATATACCATTGATAAAGTATAATAAAATTAAATAATATATTAAATATTTCAATTTGAAAATCATTTTAAAAAATAAATTAAACTAAATCATATTGATAAAGAAATAATTCAAAAACAAAATAAATTAAAAACTATTAATAAAAACTAAGATATAAAATTTTTTATCTGAAATAAATTAAATGTGTTGCACACGTAAAAGCAGGAACTTCAATAGCTATTCATCTAACCGCAAACCTGAGTTTACCGTGCAATACAGTGCTCAAGTGAAAATATTAAATCAGGTAATATGACAGGCAGCATAATACACAGGAATAATATACTCGTGATCCCATTCCCCAAAACCGTACTGGTGTTGAAATCCTTACAACCGAAGGATTCTTTCTCCATTGATTATGTACCCATTATTGTTTGCGTTACCTTTCACAGACCAACCGTCCGGTACCTAATTTGTAATGGGGTTTTAAAGGGGTGAACACATAAAAGTCGTTTAAAATATTCAGGAGGCGGCAGAGCTTTACATTCAATAAAAATTGCTGACGCACTAGATAATAGGACCATACCTGGAACTGGAATCGGAATTGGGATTTGATTTCATTTCTTCAGCTAACATTAGAAGCGCCCTCAAATGACCTGTATCATTCATTTATTTTTCAGCAATATTAGCGACCTTTTCGCTACCCAGTAATTTACAATTAAAAAAAAACAAGCCAACAGAATACAGAGCGATGAGATTAAATGGAATTCCATGCGATTACCATGCTGAAGAAAGATGATCATTGATCTGCATGAGCCCGAAAACTGTTTGGGGTTCAGAAATCCTCATACAATAGAAAGAGAATCATAAGATCTACAGGATGCCCTTCACTTTAAAGATTTAACTGTGGGCTATGGGACTAATATCAATATCTTCGATGAATTCAAACAAAAGTATAAGATAAAGAAAATTCATTACAAATTTCAGTCATCTCACGTCTATCTTGGTGATAATAGAGATATAATAGATGAATATACATCACCCCCAAATTACTGCCACGGGACGGTAATCTTGAATTCCGGTTCATTCTCTTCCCTATGTCAAACTGAAAATTCGCTTGCAGAGGCATCCGGCCCTTGTCTTGCAGAGGCACTACCGCCCTCATCGAATGTCTAGTATGAACAGAAAACCGATCTTCAATACTCTGATCAAAATCATAATGACGGCGCTACCTAGTCGGAGACCTTCGCCACGAAATTCTCGTCCAGAAGAATGTTCTGAGGCTTGACATCCAGATGAATAATGTAAGCCAGGCCCAATACGATATTGATTTCTTTGTATGAGTATTTCCTCGCCATCACTTCGAACATGTTGTTCATAGCTCCACTTGAAAGTTCTGTCGGGTTTCGCCTTCCGCTAAGAAAATAAAAATCACTACAACTGCGAACAAACCGACTGCCACTTTGTAAGAAGTACTGCCATGCTTTGAGGTCTTCTGATTCTTGATCATGTCGGTACTTTTCCCTTTGATGGAAATAAAATTGCTCTCATTTGAAAGTCTCTCACTGTCTCAGACTGAAAAGACACAGAGAACATAGAGAACATAGATAGTTTAGGATGAAATGGTGAAAAATGATAGGACTCGAGATATACATATATATCTCTGGCGCTTCTAGAACCGTC